>CM056741.1:145383471-146594946 GCA_029851415.1 Eretmocerus hayati
CAGTGAATTTTTCAATCACGATATAAAACCTCTGTTGCAATTCTGCAAGACTCAATTTACTCTTTCTCCAAGTTTCGATTTAGTCATCTTTCGGAGTTAGGCGTATTAAAGTTTTGCTATGAAAACTCACCAACTGAAGTGCAAAAGTGAGCATGCGCTTCGAGCGTTTTCATGTTCCGTTTGTTGCGTGTGTCCCAGACTCGCAAAGTCTTGTCGTCGGATGCACTGACGATGAATTTGCCGCTGGGATGGAACACAATGCCTCTGACCCAGTTGTCATGCCCGATCAAGGTGAAAAGACATACACCGCTAGCCACGTCCCAGACGCGAATTGTTTTATCTCGTGAACCAGAAGCAAGGAATGGGCCCTCATACGCGCCTTTGTTGTCTGCTCCAGCCGCCGCGTTTATGGACGCCCGTGCACTTTCTGGTGCCCAAGCTACACATTCTACCACGTGATCGTGGTCCCGGAGCTCGACCTGGAAGTCGCAGAATTGTATAAATCTTCATTGATTCGATAAGCACAGAATCCCTGAGCGTTTACACAAAAAGTTCGTCTCAAATTCCATTAGATATCACCCAAGTTTAGAAACCAACTAGGAAAAAAACGTAAAACGACGCTATGGCTATTGACGATTTTGAAGCATGCTAAAAAATGACTGAAACCTTCGAACCACATAAAAAACTTCAAAGTCAAGCTTTTTCCTTCTCTTATTATGTTTTGCCTATACAATGGACGGCGGGCCAAAATAATAAATTAATGAATGCGAAGAAGTTGTGGTGCACGATCATCAAAAATGCGTGATACTCTTCGGTAGATAACTGAATCTGATTCGTGCTCACATAATAATAACAGGAAGGAGTGCTGTTTACGCAATTTTCCAATATTTGGATGCTTACAAAATTGCATAAAATAGCATTCGCGCCTCGTTCACGAGGTTTCCAGCTTCCACGCGATTATTCCGACCCTTGACTGCGGCTCGGGCCGAAATGAAAACCAATCGCTCGGATGCGAGCTACAACCTTACAAACTCGGTGCGAAATTTACTAATTTGTTGCTCTGATCTCTATGATAATACATCAATCATGAACAACCAACCTTGGTTTCTTTGCTGGAGATGTGCCATACCCTGACCGTTTGGTCATTTGAGCAGCTGGCAATAAATTCTCCACAATGGCTTATTCGGGTCATTCTCACCCACTCCCTGTGGCCGGTGAGGGTCTTGATGCAGTAGCCCGTAGCGACTTCCCAAACCTTGATAGTCTTGTCTCGGGAGGAGCTGACAAGAAAATCACCTTGTGGTACGAATGCAATCGAGCTTACGTTATGATCGTGCCCGTGCATCGTCTTTATGCAGGAAAACGATTGCGTGAAATCCCACAATTTTATGGACAAGTCCGAGCTGCAAGAGGCAAGTAATTTGCCGCTCGAGTCGAAATTTATATCTTGCACGCTGTCTGTGTGGCCTTTCAACGTACGTTCGAATTCGCCGCTTTCAAAGTCCCATACCTGTAAGAGATAATGAATTGAGTATATAATGTATGTTATAAACACGAACACGTAGGTATGTGGACGCGGCAAAAGTTGGAACAGCACAAAACTTCTCGAGCCATTTAAGAAAAAGGAATAGGGTTAATGCAAACTTATACAATTTCTCAAACATGAACTTGATCGTAGAGACCAGGTTGAATGGATTGAATGGATTTACCAGTTCTTAATAAAGTCGATATCAAACTGATCTACCGAACTAGGCTTGAAATCAGACTAGTATCAGATTACATAGTTACAGCTTTTCCGAACAAGTACACAATAAAAATTGGCAGGAAAAACCGTTCAACTCATTCAATCCGTTCAATTTATTGAACTGATCTTAAATTCATTACCCGCTGTTTTGGTCAGATTCTGATCCGATTCCTTCATATAATATATTAACATATAAGATATTATCCGATTAAACTTCGAATTGATCAAGCATAAGAGTTTTTAGAAGTAAAGAGTTGAAATATGCAACGTGTTGCAACGGGGTTGGGCCCTTGTACTGCAAATGGCACCGGACCTATTTTACTTGTGTGATTCTACAAGACTATCATCATAAAATTGAAAAATCAGCACAGTCAAGAGGCCGGTCCTTAGAGTTTCGGCTGAACGCACACACGATTTTTACAACAGAACTCGAGCCAATATCGCGTAACACCAGACCTGTGCACAATTTTCTCGATCGTGGCATTCCTCCACGGGCAAGCTCCTGGCAAAGCAATTCTAGTCGTTCGACTCTGCAAACAGAGACATCGTGTCTCGTAGAAGCGATTCCTCGTCGCGTGTAATCGTAATGACACAACGCGTGACGCAAGCAGGTGGGTTTGTTTAACGGTGCAACGGTCGGGGCAATGTATCAGTGCAGCTCAGCTCAGGAGCACCGCGTCGTTATGGCTCACGGATCGTGGCATTTTCTCGCGTGACACATTGTCTCTCTCTTCCACGAGGTACCTGTACTATATATACAATATATACTTGCAGCACCGCAAGCTGTATATGGCTGTATATATGCGCTTCGAGATGCAGTCACGAGAGCGGATCCGTGCAATGTGTCTGATGCATCAAGCGGTGGTAAGTAAATGTATGCACTCTCCATCCTTCGTATTTATCGGGTACGTGCGAGGTACAGAGATATATAGGCAAGGAGAACGCGCGGCTTCGTTTATAATATTATAGTATGTAAGCACCTTGATGGTGGCATCCTCGCTTGCGGATACGACGAGGCTGAAGACCGGGTGGAACACCACTCGATTGATGGTCGCTCTGTGACCCGTCAGGCAGAACTTCTCTGGCGGCCTCGGGATCCAGTCCGAGGGCGATCGCTTGCCCCGCGTTGGCGCTCCCTCGATGAACTCCTTTTCCGCCTCTGACAGCTTTGACTCCAATTCCATGACCTGAAAATTCATATTCAATCGATAAGATTGCTTACAACAAATTAGAGCGATTTTTATGCAAGAAAATACAATGAGCGATATTGAACCTTTTTCAAAAATTTTGTGATAAGGATTACAAACTAATTTTGATGATGAGTCGATGGAAATCTGAGACTAGGCGATGCCTGTGATATCAATTCTCCAATAGTTGACAAGTTACAATGATATGATTTCTATAATCTAATTTCAATATATTTTCGAACAACCCTTAAATGGACGGCTCCCGACCAGAACGGTATAAGTCCATTTTGGTGAAAATCGAGTTTTTTGACGGGAAACGATGGGGGATAGATGCGAAAACATGTATAGGTAACTCCGGGAGTGGAAATTCGTTCTGAGACGTCACAAGCACCATGACAATTTTTGGTGGGAAAAAAGTTTCGACTTATTTTGGGGACCAGAACGGTATAAGTCCATGCCCGAGCATCAAAACACGGCTCTCGTACCTTCTATCCTCAGTTATCGCACTTCTCTAGGCTCTGTAAGGTAATAATAGACCTCAAAAACTAGGATATTGATGCCCTGTGTATTGTGAAGGTCGCTGTATCGAGTCGACATCGAAGTTCATCGCTGCTTTTTTCACGCTCTGACATTATGGACAAGGCTAATATACATGGAAAATCGCGGAATAGCATCCTGTGGGAGTTTGTTTGAACATCGTGACTTTGCTGAGGGCTCTAAATTGAACTTATGCTTACATCGTCTTACATTGTCAGTAATGAGACAGGATTTACAGGGTCAATCGAAGAATTTCAGTCGATAGAGCAATCGATGTTGAAATTGCTTTGGTTCTCGTTTACAATCATTTCTGCAGGGATGATATCGTCTCAAAGAACTGAATAACTGCATCTGAGATACAGACAACTTCGATAATCTATATACAATATTCCTTCTGGTAAATGCAATGTGAATAACGAAAAATACCTAGCCTCATCATGAAATAGACATATTTCATTTACAATTATTCCGAGAAATCATTTTGAATATTATCAACTTGCACTCTTATTATTAGTAATCGCTCAACTGTCCGAATTCGATTCTTTTGGTAGTTACTAGTGAATCTCATTATACTCGGTATTATTGTGAAAATACTATACTCCTCGAATCGAGTCACCTGCATTCAACTTGAATCGCTTAATGCTTTTCATCAATTTCAGTTGTTTCAGACTGCTAAATTGAATCAAGTCCGATTACTCATTCAAAATCCACGTTTTGAGATAAAAGTATTTTGATTCTGATCTTTTCAGTGTAAACTCTCTCCAGCTGAATCTCCAAGTAGAAAATACATCCTTCAAAACTTCCCAAACACTATATTAGAGTGTGAACCAGGCTGATTGAATGGATTACGCTCGACTGAAACCCTATAATACGCACACGTGGACTGCAATTTAAAAAATGTCATCGATTACGGTCGTAGTACTCCAAATGTAACATTTTTGGTGAGATCCGTCGATGTAACCCGATGATGGTGGTTCATGGACCTAGTCAAATATCTCCACCAACCTCCAGACAGCTCCCAGTCAACAATTTCAGGAAAAAACATGGATTTATACCGTTCTGGCCCCCAGAATTTTTCAACTTTTTTTACGCAAAAAACGGTATAAGTCCACAGCGTTTCGACGTTTTTTGATGCAAAAGGGTTCAAATCGATAATTTTCTAATATTTTACGATCTAAGATGGTGAAAGCCGACTAGTTTCCTTACTTTCCCCGGTCCAGAACGGTATAAGTCCGCTTCAGAAAAAATGATGGACTTATACCGTTCTGGTCCGGAAAAGAAGTCGAGAAAATTAGGGGACCAGAGCGGTATAAGTCCATTTTTTATTGCAAAACAACTGATAAGAAGTGTAAGCAATTGAAAATCATCATGCCCCATGCAAAAATTGTCGTAAAAACACACTCATTACATGATAAATGAAGCATAATCACTAAAAATGACAATCCCAATTTTCTATTGCAAGAAAACTTTGAAGCTCATTTGCCAGAAATGGACTTATACCGTTCTGGCCGGGAGCCGTCCAAATGGGTGAAGAATCGTTAATGAATCAAACTAAAACATGAAATAATTAGCTTCTAACAGAACAAATTAAACGAAAATGTCAAGAATGATACAGTCATACAATTGACATTTTCGTTTTCATTTTCTTTTTGAAAGTTAAAAATTCGTGTCTCACCTTCTTCTGTAACCGGATAACCGATGTCCATTTTTTCTCGAGCAGACCACCATATTTACGCTCGACTTCGCCGGGCATATCAGCCTCCTTCTTGAACGCCTCCAGTGCATCTTGATACCCGTTCGCGCTAAGATAGTCCGCAATCGCCTTGTTCCTGTAACAAAAAATGTCGAAAAATCAGTTAAAAACGTTTTTACACTGACAAACTTCAAACGAAATCTGTTTTTACACTGAAATTGATTATGTTTACCGAGTTATTGTACCCAAAAAATGAATAATGAAGATTGAGATCGACCTTAACGTTTTTGCTAATATTGTCTATCCCTCGTCATTAGCTCTCAATTATTCTTATCTCAAAGATGAACCAACTAAATCCCTGTAAGATGAAAGCCAAATGGCACCCGCGAGTTTCCTTGGCTTTCAAACTCTTGGGAGGGTATCAGTCTATACATTACATCCACGATTACATCTGATAAGCAGTATACTATAGGTACTCGGTGTTACATGAAAATACCAATAAATAAAATCGAAGATACCAAAGGACAGGCTACATCGCATACTTCTCGATGCTCTGATATAAGTGCGGCGTGCGAAAGAAGGTAAGTAAAGAGTGGCGGACAATCGCTTTGAGAAAAGCGTCATCCTTTCTCTCGATTCGCACCGGCGGCAGCTCCATGGATTCTGCACCACCGTGGTCGTGATAATGCGCGAAAGAGCCTATACGTGTTACGAGCTCGAGAAAAAGAGGCATGTCCTGGGCCTCGGTAGTTACTATTGCTGTATACTTATTAGAGCTTAGCTACTAGCCTCGGTACATCAGAGCTGCCGGCGGTGGATGTGTCGCTTCCACTAGCTCGGGTGCATGAAGAACGACGACGGAGTACATTCCGCTCAAGGTATCACACATTGTGCACAAGTTGGTGTGGAACGATCGCCCATTCGATCTTAACCGATGTTGCACCCTATATATTCTAGTACTTTACTTCGAACAGGTCGACTGCTGCCTAAGCAATACGAGTATAAGTATTTGAGATACAGACTGGAACTTTGCATAGAAAACTGGAGGCGTATCCCGACCAGACTTTGCGCGAACGTTTCGCAGCGGTGTCAGGCCAAATATGGGTCGGCGAAATAATGGAGGTGCTCTGTTTCACTGCAGCTATGGTTATCCTGTTGACATGCAAAAATAGGCGTTGCAAAATTTTGGTCTCTATAAGAAAGCTCAAAACCAGAGAGCCTTATATTGGTTCCAGACGAAAGAAATCTGGAAATTTGCATGGAAACTCTTTGTCAGTGTTGGCAGGACGAGTATAAATCGCAACTCCTTCACAAGTATGGAGAACTTTTTTCTCGAGCTTGGTAAATGAAAAGAGTTAGCTCCATTTGAAAACGGGAACAGGAGCATATTCCAGAGCAGCATATTATAAATTGCATAATGTTAATCTTGCTCTGACGTAATCCTACACCCATTCTAATCTCTGAAAAGCACTTGTACACGAATATATACCAGGTGGAACACGGTATGAAGCTAAGAAATGCAATTTTTGAACTGCTTAGCAGCAAGCGTCTCGAAAATATTGTGAATCGCATGTCAAGATGCACGAGCAATGATTGTAACTTCAATTTCTAGCAAAACCATCTTTTGATCACGGGAAATTTGAATAGTAGATCCTACAGGTAAGTTTTCATATCAATAAAATGAGTAAGTCAGAGAATTTAGCACGTTCGCTGCGGAGGCTGAAATCGATGATCTTTCCCCAGGTGCGGCGGGGCCCACCGGTGGGCCCCGGCCAATGTTATTTCCCATAAGGCCAAAATGCTCAGCACTGGAGGGAAGAACGCGGGGCCCACCGGTGGGCCCCGCCGCAGCGAACGTGTCAAATAATTCGAATAACGAATCCTCTGGTAAAAACGCTATTGTTGCAAAAAAACTTTTCATTTTGTTGGCGAGCGAAAATTTCCTTGTGAAGTAGGATTGGAATGCTTAGGAAACAAACACCTGACCCTTTTCAAAGTCCTCAATGGGATTACATCGATATCGATATGTATTAATTATAATATATTTTTCACATGTTCAATTTAGATTCTTAGAATATACTTCGTGATGGAAAAATATCTCATTTAGGGCAGATACTAAGAAATCGCAATAATCGCAGTAGGTTCAAGTCACGATGCCCCATTCTCTCTTAATGCTACATGTACTCAAACATGACACACAAGCGAATAATATGTGGCGTACAAAGTTCCCACCATGACTCTGCTTTCTATTTGATTTTAGGCTACACTTCTTGTAATACGTTTCTTTCTCCTCTCCAAATTAATAACACCATTGTTACATTCAATTTTTGTACAGACATACAAGATCACGTGTTTTTTTTAAATGATGTGAGCAGGAGAACATATATTTCCCCAATGCTCTTGCATCTATACCATTCACTACAAAACGATTCACTGACAGAGTCTGTGCACATTAATTTGTTATTGTTCATTTACATTTAATGGTCTCATAAGAACCAATAAATTCAATAGATTAAGCAATTTTTGATTGATCGCTAATCAAGTTTCACATTAATGTGTTATTATTCATGGAACTTCTCCAACAACATTCTTCTCAAGATAAATCGACTGTCGACGGTTAAAAATTAAGACCCGTTCGCTTGTCCTTCTTTGAGTCAGGCAAATTTTCGTCTTATGGGACTTAGAAAGGAACCACGATTTTTGCGGTCGCAGCAAACGTGTTGAAAATCGAATTTTCATAGACTCACAAGGCAAGAATAAAGAAATTTGATCAACTCGGAAGATTACACTGGTAAACATATTTTGACCTTCAGGATGCGTTCTAAAAATTAAAGGTCATTCTAGATGTAGTTTGAGCATCTGAGTTCGAATCCGTTTTCAGAATTGTTCCATCACGTCAGGATTTTGAGATAATTGTTGTTGAAGTTACTAAAAACGTCATTTTTGACACTTTTCAACAAATTATTGTATGGAAATGGAAATTTTGGGATTTTTTCTGTAAGGTCTACGCAATAGAGGGATAATAGACCTACAGAACGAGCTATGTCGAATTAACGTGCTAGCTTCGATTTTTGAAAAACATTGATTTTTAGTACGCGCTTCATACGCTAGTTCACAAGTGCGCGGCGCGTGCGTAACCGGAGGCGTCTGTGCAAATTTCTTCTCGGAGCACCTATCCATGCTAGCTCAACGCGTGCCATCGAAACTCATCCGGTATACATATGGCCCACCTCATTGGCTTAAACAAAATAGTACACATTCTCTAGAGTATATGTGGAAAGGCTAGTATGGAGAAGTGCTAAGAAGAGGGATTCCCACAGATGCATCAGGTTACGCACACGCCGCGGACTTATGCGCGTACAACAATTACCTTGTTGAAGAAATCAATGTTCTCCAAAAAGTAGAACTAGCACGTTGATTCGCCATAGCTTGTTTTGTAGGTCTATTATCCCTCTATCGCGTAGACCTTACACAAAAAATCCCAAAAATTCCATTTCCGTACAATAATTTGTTGAAAAGTGCCAAAAATGACGTTTTTTGCAACTTTAACAACAATTATCTCAAAATCCTGACGTGATGGGGCAATTCTGAGAACGGATTCGGATTCAGCTGCTCAAACTACGTCTAGAGAGACCTTGAGTTTGTGAAACGCATTTTCATGTTTACCAGTGTTATGATTTCACTCAATTATCCAGAGATAAAATTACAAAAAATGTTTTACATGGAGTCAAGACTTTACCATGAAATGAAAGATTTTTCTTTCTTATGGGCATGCAAAATCTTTTAACTCGATCTGTAGTGTGCATTTAGGGGAACCTAATAATAAAGTATAAATGGAGACTGGTCATGACTCCAGAGTGCACAAAATTTCAATGTTGAATGTGTACGATGCTCTCAGCGACTTTGACAACTCGTTCGTGATATTTCACAAACTCGATAAAAATTCTAGGATTTGTTTTCGTCTGATCGGACACGCGAATTTCACAAACTCTACAATCGATTTAACCAGAACATTTCAGAATCGCTTCATGCACTATTCGAAAGACAAACGGGTACTAGCAAAACCATTGGGTAAGAAAATTGAGCAACTTGCGGTCGCTCGAATCTTCTTCAAGCTGAATGAAGGAAATTGGCGAGCGGCACGACTCTTTTGAACTCATGTGCTCAAGACGGGTGAAAGGTTGAAAAGTTCACTATTACGGGTCGGAGTCGTTTATTCCATTGCGAAAATCACTCCAACCTACAAACAAGAAATATGATTTGTGATTACCCGTTGAGCAGTTAATCTGTGCAAGAAAAAGGCAGCTTTATTCGTTCATCTTCTGATAAGCGTTAAGGATCCAAAAAATTGAAGCAACGAAGACTGAAAAATCAAGTCAATTCCATCTTAATGGGTATAGACGAACCATTTTTCAGAGCATATCACTCGACTTCGACGATCTATCTTCTTTACTCTTTTTTACACTTCATTCGCAAAAAAAGTTGAAAGATATCATTTCTCTCGTCTGAAATCAACATGGTTATCCCAAATTTAAATGAGGAGATGATGATAACAAGGAGAGGCAGCGTTATTGTCGTTTGTTATGAATATGAAATCAGCGGGTCATTTCAATCCAATTAATTAAGCACTAAAGTAAACTAACTATTTGTGGTACAGGCAACCCCCCGTGTTCGCGAATCCCGTATTAGCAAAATTCGCTTATTCGCAGACAGGAAAAAGATTCCTTATCTCAATATTTCCATAAGAGTAATGCTTCGGTATTCGCTCTGTTTTCGCGGTAAATTTTCTTGAATCGTATATAACTCCCGCAAATATGGAGGGGGGGGGGAGCACCTGTGATAGTTTGATTTCCGGAATTCTTCTGAGGTCTTGGGAATAAAAGTTGATTATTCATGAAGATCATTTGTTCCATAACTAACGCTCACGATGCTAGATCAATTTCTTCTCATCATTCGTAAGCTCCATTTGTGCCCGTGTCGTTTTTTATTACTTCCATATCGAAATTTTGATGTTCGTACTCATACTGTTAAATGACAATATTAAGTCTCAGTCAGTGCTCAAGTTCTTCCTCCTGATCAAAGATGAGTGTCTGCAGAGTGATTTTGATGCAGAGGAGTACATTCAGAAACGAGTTTGACTGGACTTGTTATCGAATATGTTGGTTATGCACAAGCGATGACTCCTCATTGGAGATTGTTTTTTTTTTTCATCGCAGTACAAGATCAGCTCCCATTATTTCTGATCATGTTGACTCGACTTGCCATACTTGACGTATGAATAATAATGTCAAAATTATGCTCAAATATTTTAAACGCGGCGCATCAAAGTATGAAGCACTTATTACTCATAAATAATTCAATCAATTAGACAGAGATAAACGAGGTAGAAACGCGCACCTAACAGTATAGAGGGTGAGACTGATTCGTGTTGCATCAACATTATTCGTGCTAATAACTTCCGATGACAGTCGGGCACTGTGCCAGCACCATCACAGCTTTCGAAGTAGCCCAAATGCACCGAGTTCGTTTCGCTCGAGTTTCTTCGTGTCACACCTGCGACGAGAGGAAGGAAAAAGACCAACGGCGCCAAAACTCAAGACTCTCGTGCATCAGTACTCGATTCAAAAGGTCGGAGACTCCTAGATGGCTGGATTGGTCCATGAATTTGTTCACATTCTTCACTTGGGATGATCGAGACTTGGCTGAGATCAACTTGACGTGCCGATGTCAGATTGGAAGCAGCAGAAAAGAGCAGAACAAGAAACGAACGGTGATGTCAAGAAAAAATTACCCCGAGGCGCAACCATTCTGATCGATACACGTGCCAACAGCTTATCTATGATACTCTTACACGGCACCGATACGAGGTGCATTTTTTGTAGCCTATCCTCTTCTCGAGTCGTCATAGGTATACAGTTTTGATAACCAATTCGTCCCTCACTTGTACTGGATCCTCTTTCTTTTTCCACGAAACTGAAATACTGCAGCTCGACTACTATCGATGGACTTGTTCTCTGCATACTTAGTGTGAAATTATGTATACATGGGGTTTCTCGGCAAACTGCTATCCGATCTAATTAGGCGGTAACCCTTTACTCGGACAGCTAACTGATGGGTGGCTTACCCTCGCGACTGTTCATTTTTTATTGGGAATTTTTATATCAAACCAAAATGTTCATTTTTTACCCTGCATACGATGACCTCTTAATGAACTGTACTGGATTACGCCAACTTATCCGTTGTTTACTTTCTTTTTCACCAAGACCATTGTTTCAAATCATTTATACGTTTAAGCCGGCTGGACTATTCACAAAAACTTGGTGGAATAATTTTGCCACAAATATTGCAAAGTTTGGGTCTCAAGCGATACCGTATCGACCAGACAGTCCGACCTTGATAATGTTCAATCGTGAGCCGAATAATATTCACATTATTGAACTTAATATCACAGTAAATGATGCTATATACCTATGCAGCGTTCCGGCCTCATTTTTGCAACTCTTTCGAGAGAAATAGAAGAAAGAAGATGAAATCGAGAAGGTATTATTGATCCATATCGTGACATGACCCCTATATTCATTGTGAGAGAAGGGTACGAATAGAAACACTCAGTTTGCAGCATCGAAAGTCGCCGGGATTTCTTTCGCGGCACTTATTATCGAAATTTCGAAACAGAATTTCAACAATAACGACATGTTAAGTAAACCCTTCAGGGATCTCAATGAAAATTATAATTCGATTCGCAAGGTACGATATTTACGACGTAGCGAATAATGTTGGATGCCTTTGGAGATTCACTCCAACGTGACAGGTATGCCTGGGGGGAATTTCACTCCCATGCCGTTGTGCTTTCTCAACATTTTTGAGTATAAATTTCCTACGACGATCTTGCTCTGGCTACAAGATATCATACTTTGAGTAACGCAAAAACACGATGTCAGGACTGATTAAAATTTGAGAAAAAATGCCAAGAAAGTACTCCGAAGTACAGTACACTTACGAAAAGGCGTTCACAAACACGTTCCAAAGACACGCACTGCTACAGTAATATCCTGATAAATTGCTCAATTATTTGAATTGAATATGATGGAGAATCGCAAAAAATAGTCTATGACATTCAATCGTTTATACTATGCCAGACAGAATCACCATACATTTCCTAGTAGGATTGAGTATTCGCAATGTTTCTATAATCTCGAATTAAGAGCTATTCCTGATATTTTGATAAAGGATCTGAAAATTGGATCAAAAATCAACTCTTCTTTTGAAAATGAGATTTCACGACCAAAAGTATCACGAGTGAAAAATTCAAGATCCATATACTTGATGCGAAACCGTGAACATAGTTGTTTTTCCAAAATTCAAGAAAATTCTCAGTAGATTCTTAATAAAAATCCGAGCAGCCAAGGAACTCTTCCATATTTCATTCTTTCGACTCAAAGCTTTGATAGCTGAATGAGAATCATCCATTCATCTCAAATTCATTTATGAACAGAACAAAATTCAGCCATTAAAAATCAAAAGTTTTATAGAATCCTACAATGCAATCGTATCATGCAATGAAACTTTTTTGGTCTTTCATTCTTCAAACTCTTATTTTTCTTTTTGACAAGAAAGATAAATTGGCTGCTCGAATTGATATTTGCCAAATCCTAAGGCCTTCAACGGAAGCATCAACAATATAGTTTCAAGCAGAGCTGCGCAACGAGTGAGAGGAAAATTCAGGTGTATTGGCCAGCTAATGTACAATGGTGTCATGAAAATGCCGGATGAAGGAAGATGATCGAGATAGAACAACAATTTCAGAACCAACGTGGATTGAGGCTTCAAGCCTAATTCGTCAAATTAGAATTTATTAAATGATAAGAACATGTTCTGAGATCAAAAATCCCATTTAGTCAGTCAAGTTCTTTTTCCATGAGATCATTTAGGGGACGATTCGTAAAAGGGTCGACGACAGTCAAAGCTCAAAGCGAGGTGCTAATTTTGCAATATCACAGAGCAAGAGTAAAAGGGTTGAACAGAAAGCGGCTTCTCAGGGGAGAAGAAAGCCAATCAAGTGACAAAGCAAGCGGCTCGCTCCACAAAAGGGAAACGAGTTATCGCAATGCGACGCACACCGGGCTGGTAGAGAGGCGTGGGTGGTGGAAAAGCTCACTGCACCACCAGGAACGGGGAAAAATTCACCGTTACCAAATCGCTTGCTCTCTTTTGCCGGGTACATACCGATACAACTCGCTATCACACACATTGACATTCTATGCACATATACATAGATATCAAAACGTGTCGTCATTGGTATGTATTTTTACACGAGGGTTGGCGCGTGCGCTTGAAGCATCGCGGCCGGTGGGTTGCCGAGTGGGTGGTTGGTATATCGATCGGGTGGAGTGCGCCAGCGCCACTAAAAAGAGGAGGCCACCCTCTATGTCGCACCACATCACTACCAAGAAACAAGACGGCGAGACGAGGACGTGGCGAGAAGCACCCCGAAATAGGCAACTGCGCCACATGCTTTTACCCTGATGCTATGTCTTGCGAGCGAGTACCGCTCTCAACATTGATTTTGTCCAACTTGTTCATTCAAATCTAACTGGACGATGTGAAAGATCAAAAACATTTTTTCTAAAATTAGTTTTATCTTTTGTAAATTGGACGAGTCAACTGCTGTTCTAAGCAAACGATTGAATTATAAAACAATTCAATCGATTGAATAAGAACTTTATAATGGTTTTTCATTCCTTGAAGATGTTTGATGGCATATTTACGACAGCATCGATTGGAATAAGATAATACTGTACTCTGAAAAAACGGGACGAATTAGAAATTACTAGAGTCTTGGGAATTCGTGTTCTTGCGTAATTCACTGTCTAACTGTGTGGCTCTAGGGAATTACTTCTTTTAGAAATAATATATACAATCACGATCATTACGAATCGATAGAACCAATTGGGTCTATTACAGAATTTAGAAAATCATATGTTATATAAATCCAAGCATCGACCTTCTCAGTATTCTCAATTTGTTATAATTGTCCAAGACATTTGAAAATCTCAAAAATATTGAGATAAAACAAATCGAAGGCAGGCTCACAATACATCAAATTTCCGAATATTGGCACTATTGACTGCCCACAACCACCTTCGTACAAGCAAAATAATTCAGTAGCTCACAATTTCCACTAAGGTTCTACTTTCCTCCAACTGATTTCTACCTCAAAAGTCAGTTGAATGAAGTTCGATTTATGTCATACAGCCGAACTTGTGTAAGTGGAACCTGAAGGGGCGACATTTTTTCCCCAGATAGAGAAGTAACTCAGTGATCAGGTGTCTCAGATACACAGGGCCAATTTTTACATCATCAATCATTTCTTTAATTATAACCAGTGATCATACATATCAGTCAAATATTATGAAAACACAAATAAGATCAGAAATCAAAACAGAAAATGATGAATGACCGGTCCTCGACTTTGAGTGGTGCCGGCAATTCGTAAACTACCACACTCAGAACCAGTTCTCTGTCCTACTTAGGAGAGTTTTCCCAAGAGACCAAGATTTTTTTCTCAATAGATAGCAGGGGTTTCCCAGGTACCCAAGAAGTTCCACTTACAAAAAATCGACTGTAAAATTAAAATCTCACGAGTCATTCGATGGAAATATAACATTTTTTTGCTCACACACATCTCAAAAACTTGTTCCACGGAAAATCAATGACAATTGGATCCACACACGTGAATTGGATCAACAGAGGTATCAAATGGCGAATTTTCGTCAGTTACATTTTTGTCATATGAATGAATGATTCAAAGTGCAACGTAACCGGAATTGTGTCAAGTCGGAACACTCCCACGTGCCTCGCTCCTTACATTCAATGCTCGATATAATTGATATGGTGTACATACACTAGGGAGAGGTTGAGTAACACCTGCGTGTTGTCGGGTATTTGGTGGAGATAGTTCTATTTACGACTTGGTTGCGTTGTATTCTGATCGCTATCAAAGAAAACAGGATATGAACATTTTCACGCTCATTATGCTGAATAAATATTGCGATTTCAAGAATCCAATACGATGAAATCCACTCATTCAGTAAAATCACGTGTGACCATACAGGAGCGATGTGATTCATTCACTAAAAAGAAATACTACGACCACATAATTATACAATGCAGCCCGTTATCTTGAATGAATCGAGTTTGACGTGATACCTACATATGTAATAAGGCGGGCTTAAGAAAATGAAATACTTACAACTCCTCCCTCTGACGTTGAGACAACACCATTTTCATGATCTTCGAGTTTGTGACCCGGTAGACTCCTCGGCGACGAGAGGCGGGAAGTGAGTCAACACTTCAGGCAGCAGTCGATACTGCTATGAATTAGCGTTCAGTGCACCTTTGTTGACATCGTCTAAACATAAACATAAGAATTTGTCATTTTCACACATTTTCATGGAAGCTATAGAATGCTGGCTATTTTCATTTATTGGAAAGAGTGAGAAAGTTATTGGGTTCTGAGCCGAAATTCCTCAACGAAATGATATCTAGTCATCTCATGAGAAATGGAAACAATAGATTTTGCAAAAACTGATTTGGAGAAATAAGGACTCTCTCAATACAACCGAAGATAAAAGTTCAACTACAAAAGTTAATGTTGACAATGGTTTGATTTTTTTTATGCTAATAAGCCATATCCTGAAAGATAATCAGCGCTATCCAATTACGTTTTCCGGACAAAATTCTTCCATCAAGAAGTGTGGGAACTTGAAGCGTGGCTTTTTATAAATAGCTCTCAGTTTCTTGTATAATACAAAGGAATCAGAATTCATTTATTACAGAATCGGCCAGACAGACGCAAGCGAGATGTAATTATCTAAATAAGCAAATGAGACGAGAGATTTGAATCATTAGTTATTTTTGGATCATCTTTCAATGACTCTAATCGACTTGTGGAATTCATTCTACATGCAATGAAGATGATTCAATCATATAAATGAATTATTCACAAATTTAAACATTTCTTTACGAAGTTCGATTCACACACAATGAATGGATTTTTGTCTTGAATAATGAGAGACAAATGAATTCATCAAGGTATGTCGTCTCGATCATTCACTGCTGGTTAGTGATCATCTTATCATTGAGAGCCAATGGAACAGGGCATAGAAATAGTTTTATGACAGGATAAAATCGTTTTTCTTCTGGGGCTTATAACCATAATTATGAGGAGGGACGTGCAAACAATAGTAGGATCTAATATCGTTAAGAAATTATTTTTACCATCAAATGAAAGTTTGATTTGAATATAATTGGAACAACATTTCAACGAGAATATGAAAATAAAAGAGTGGGAAAGGCCGGAAAGCCCAAGAAAAATATAGGGACGTCATGCATCAGAGTCCTCAGATCTACGGATGAAAAGCCACGGTGTAGATGTAATAGAGGTCGGACCTTGACAGTCATGTTATTATATGTATAGGTACTTGAAAGAAACGGCGACGGCAGTGGCGGCGGTGCATGAGAAATTCGCGCAAAAGCGGCAGTGCGGTGGATGAGGCGCGGGCGGTGGCGTTTCTATTCGCGATGCGTGATATCGTGGCGATGGCGCCGGAATCGATAGCAGAGAGTAGCAAACCACCCTGTGCATGGCAGAAACCGGTCGAAGTTCTCCTCATTCAAATATTCATCGCTCTGGATGTTCCTATTCCGTCATGCCTTTTAGCTCATCATGCTAGGCCAATCGATGATCCTCCAAACTATACTACTTTAGAGCTATTAGATTGTCTCCAATTTTCTACAATGATGGAAAGGAGGGGTATTTTTCATTTTCAGATCGCGCAATCAAGTGTTTTTTCGTGAAATTGCGCATTCGTGACCGAGATAGCAGTCGGAGGAAAATGTGATATACTTATTCCAACAATATCCTGTATCAGCAAATACTATGAGCCCTTACTGTCGCACGTACCGGTGTAAAAAAGTTGCGCTAAATTATTGATCATGCAGAGTCTATTTCTGAATAGAGTTGACGACAATGTCACTATACACACTTGAATATGACGGCGTTTCACTTCAGAATCACGTCAGTGTGTGTGAGGCTCTATATCCTTAGGGTGTAATCTGAAACTTATTTTCACTAACGTTTTCAAGTACATGACACTAAATGAATCAAACATTGTCTAAGATTGATCTTGTATTCGAGATAGTTATGAAGATTGCTGTCGAAATACTTGATTGGGCTTTTAGGTGAACTTTTTTGGAAGATTTGGAAAACGAGTGATTACACGATTTTGAGAAATAGTCAAAATTCCATAACATGAGTTGCCAGCTGCAAAGTGGAGAACTACACAAAATATCATGATATATTACGCATATTCGATACATCTAATGTATCATTCTCCTCGTCATTCTCGGTTCGTGTCAATATGATGGAGCTGGTCTTATATTGAAGAACGGTTCGAGTCTTTGCGAAAAAAACCGGGGAAAAAAATGAAGAATTAATCTTGCTATCGTATATCAGAGCCGTTAACAATATTCTGTAAATGAGTCACTATGATACAATTTTCTTTGAAACAGTTCGCTACTCTAAACTGACAATGGGGTACTTAAAGATCAAAACGGGATCTGCGACGAACGTATCGAGTAGTTTAAAAGTTGACGAGAGATATCTGCATATCTTGAGATACCGCTCATATCCCGGTCTAAAAACTTGAATGAGCACTGCAACTCGTTGGTCCCGTTAATTTTTCCCATATTAATTAATCAATCTAGAATAAAATAAACATATAGACGCGGTTGCTAGACAGCAGGGGAAAAAGTGTTTGACGACGGCGTTTTTTTATGACCACATTATTTAAACGCTTCCCTGTATAATCATGGGAAAAAGTGTTGATTGTTAATACAGCTATCCTGATACACAAGCGAAAGCGAGCTCACACAAAAATGAAGTCAGCCAGGAGAAAATTAAGATGAAGGTATACACTTAATGAGACGCGACGATATTGCACTCAAGAAATGCACTCTTATTCGCCTTCTTTCCATTCTCTCCGCACCTAATCAACAAAGCTTATTGAGCTCTTGTTATGTATAGCGTGTGTGCACTTTGTTTCGAGATTAATTTATTCAAACATTGTATTATACACCTGCACGATGGTGTATCGCTGGAATTCATACACCGTGTATAATGAGAGCACAAAATAAAAGCTTTACTACGATGCGCATAGCCGATGCTTCTAAATTTCCTGATAAGAAAGAGAAGGTCGCAATATTTCGATAAAGATTTTTGGAATTTACCTCAAAATGCCCGGAATGACTTTTCAATCTATTTTGCTACATTTCATTCAACTTCTGTTGCAACACAAGTATAACGATCAAAAGATGCAGAGCATTCGAATTCGTCATAAAAACAACTTGTTCCGTGATGACAGCTGATGTGAAATCAAGTTTGTTATGTGAGAAATTGTATGCTGCATCTTCCTAATTCTCTGGACAATGAAATTATGTTTTGAAACATATAAGTTGGCGAAACGTTGGCCAAATATTGGCAAAAATAAAGTCGGTACAACCCATACATGAATTTATCAACTTAGATCATTTTTCATCAAACAAAACTAGGGAAGTTGATATCGCTTTTATTTATCAACTATCAATTTGCAAGTCACCTACAAATCTTGGATTCTATTAGAAAGATAGTTCAATGCTAGTGACTGGCTTCGTTTGACTTTATTCGAAATCATAGAAGAAAGAGACGCAAACGTCATTCCGTACAAATCCATAACGTTGTTCATCGAAGTTCTTTCAGGACAATTCCGATAGACGGAAGATCAATAGTGATTATCTCAATATCTTCCACGCCCTTTTCGAGGGAGAAAGACTAATGTCAACATGATCAATTTCGAAGATAATTCGGGAATGGACGTTGAATTCTTACTTCAGATCAATCAGCTTTTTAGAATGAAATTCAGAAGAAAAAATGTGACACGATGATTAGAATGGTGGAAGGATTGAATTGCATAAGGTGATTCCGACCACCGAGAACAGGACAAACATTTCCCGATTATCCTTGTCGTAGAACAATCACCACCATCAGGTCAGTTTTGTCGACGAATTTCGAAGACCAAGCTGCGACATTTTCCACATGAATACGAACTCAGTGAAATCGGATTCGACGTGAATAGGAAACGAATAAATCGATTTAAGCATAATCAATTGACATTACAAGTATAAGAAATGCAGGTGAGAGTCTCAGAAAGTGCTCCAGTCTGCCTCACGAGTCGCGCTACCGATCGCGACGCACAGCTGATCCGTAGTCGAGCGCAAGGACACCATCAAGTCACTGACTCACTCACCGAGACAATCCAACATCGAAATCGTACACACATGCACTAGAATCAGCTAAACTTCCGCCAAAAAACTCTCATATTCCAAAGGATCACTGATAATGAACTCAAACAACACATGCCACCACGATTGACACTCGTCGCGATCGCGATGAGAGCAGAAACATCGTCCGCTAAAGCATATCAGATAGAGAGCAGGGTGCGACTCTAACCTAGAAAGCGGCTGCTGGCATAAGCCTACCAGGGCAACAAAATCGATAAGGCCAGCACCCCGTGACCCCGCTCTCTCCGCGTCGCGACGTCTGCGCCAAGTAAGTAGCACTCTTGCAAACTTTGGCACTACTGTTCCCGGAGAAGAAATAGCTCATCTACAGCGAGGTTCGTTCTGCTATAATACACTAGCACCAGAATGTCAAAACAATGCGGCACTGCATCGGTGCATCTCTTGCCGATGTCTAATAACAATATAACGACTTGTACACGCGTGTCTCGTTACCCGATTACGATGATATTATTACTCTCACTTTATAACTCTCGCCATCCACATAAATTCGCGATTGTATGGGTGATTCGCGCACACGGCCATCTTGCCTGGACGTCGAGACTCTCCACGAAACACGCGAGTGTGTAAACGGCGAACACCACGACCTATGCGCACTTTTTTCTGATGCCCGCTGACGTCGCCTGCTACACCTCCTGGACCTCCTCAGGCTAAATCTACTACTGGACAAGGATGCGGATCTGTTTATAACTTGGTGCACTCAGACGACATCACTCACATGGGGGTCTCGGGGCGAGCGCGTGGGCGGCTCTCTCTATATATATATATTTGGCAGCAGAGCGAGGCGATGGGTGAAACTGCTGCGGCGCTCGGATGGCCCTCGGCCACGGGCTGCTGCTGCTGCTGAGCTTAGACTCTCCACACCGAGAGAGCCCCAGATGCCACGGGACGGGCGTGACACTTGAAAGAAAACGACCTGGTGCACGCTACTTGAGGAGAATCAATGCGAGCGAGATAATAATTCGACTGCTGCTGCAAGCTGCCAGGGTATACAAAACACTTGGAAGCTAGAGCGCGGCCCGCGGGGCGGCTGCCGTGTAAAAACACGCGAATTACCGCTCGGAGCAATCGCCAATTCAAGACTGACGGTGGCGCCTCTCCTCATGCACTAGGATCGCTACTCCTCAGCCACCCGCACGCTGCCACAGTGCCACACACACACACGCACACATTTTTGTCAACTGTATTTACGCACCTGCGCAAAATACAGTACCGTTGGCGCCAAGTTTTGAGATCGGTATTCACGCGTGGGCGTTTCAGTATCGACTGTTGCTGCTCTTAATTCATCTGCAAACATATGAAGTTGAAAACGATAGTCTTAACACGTCCACTCAGAAGTCGATTTTTCGTAATTTTATTTAGACTTCCGTATTCTGACAAACGCTTTTGTATATGGTGTCCGACTCTTTTTTGGCTCGTTTTTCATCTCCTAAGCAAAGTAAATCATCTTGATAAATTGTTAGGGGAAATATCTTTTAAATCGATTTGAGTCGGCGAGAATTGAAAGATGAAAAGTCGTAAGCCCCAACTGTATGGTGCATCGTAGTGTATTTACACGTTGTTACAAGGCATGATTTAAACTTGAAGTGTTTGATGGAAAATATAATAAAACTCGAGATGCTCAGGACTCGAGCTCGTAATCTAGCCAGTACAGTTCCAGAGTACGAAGATGGATAATTTTCAAACGTGTTTTGGCCCATTACATATTTTTTTTACTACTGCGTGATATTGACCCTCAGAAGTAAGTTCAAAATAAGAGCACAGAGCACTTGCGTATTACGTAACTTCGTCAATATTACGGTATTCTAAGTCCGAGCTGGAGACAGTGAAAGAGAAATCATTCCAATTTTTGCCGTGTGTAATGAAAATATATTCATGGAAACACAGGCTACCATATTTTTTCAAAAACACCCTGAAAGAAGAATGCTGAAAAACCAAATGTACTATGAAATAGTGCACTGGGAATAGAATTTCTATTTCAACACTTGACCTGATTTTTACTTTTTGCGATATTCCAAGAAGGAAATTTCACAGGATCTGCGAAAACATTCCCCAGATGCAGAAAACTTGAAATAAAACTTCCTTGTCCTCCTTCTGAATAATCTGCTTCCCGCAAAAAATACGTGTTCGAAAAGCTGATCAAATTTTCTTTCAAAACCTTGAAACAGAATGCGGTGGCGTGTTTATGCTATGACAGCGCATGGGGAATGCTTCAATGCTTAAAAAAAAGGAACATCAACGAGTCATGTATTTTCTTATAAAACCAGCGTACAATCTTCTGGACATAAAGGAATTGCAGTAAGGTTCTCATTGGGATTGTTGAAAATGAGCTCGTCAATTTTTCCTAGTAGACATCACTACATCTAATAGACATGTGTTACCTTGCGTTCAAATGTGTGTTAAAGAATGGCTGCTCAAAAATTTGTCACCGAGGTAGAGGCATGGACTTACCCAATAAAATTCGCCTACAAATACATGATAAAAAATTTTGCAGAGATTCGTGTGTTACTGTGTTATGTGGGTTTGCGTATTGACCCGATTTTTATAAAATTTTGCAAGGTTTTCACATTGATTTTGCAAGAATCTATTGACCTGCGCGGAAAAATACCAAATAGTTCTTGAAGTACTTGAAGAAAGCAGTCAAGCGATCAAAACATTTTTTTTTTTCTAGGTGTACACAAACTTTTGACCGTTGGTGTAGTTATTATTCTTGCCGAATACAATTCAAGATCAAATTCTTATTACAAATGTTGGTGAATATAAAGAATTTCACAAAGGACAAAAATTTGATGGCTAAGTGGTGATGTCACATATATGAGTTATCATGCGAGTCATTTATTTATACTCCAATCATCGAATTCAGCACAATAGACATTTCATAATGATATTTTTAGGTCGTCATGATGGCTTCTCTCTTCTTAAGTGTACATTAAAAATTAAATTTATTTTGTCTTATTCTACAATATTCTACATTTACGTATAATCCTAGACCCAAAAAGGGTATTGGTCCCTAAAAATTGATTGTACCATAAAATCACAAGTTTGTGGCAACAATAGTTCAGCGACTTTGATCTGATTAGAAACGGATGAGGTCAACACAATTTATTGGAACCATACTAAAAATTTTTCGAAAAAATATCTTTGGAATTGAGTAAGATAATCACACAACTGCAAGTGCCTTAGTGACTTTTGCCGCTCAAAAACACGATTGTCACTCGAATGAAAGTGAGCTGGAACTTCTCATTCTGAAGATTATGTCTTCAAACGTTACAATAAGCGAAATTGAAGTATAGAAAGTGAAACAATCACTTTATCGGAAAACTGGTGATCTGTGGATGGTACTAATGGTTCAGTCCATAACGCGACCTCATAAAAACGACCAATATCGCAATATGCGTTTCGGTTTCAGACAAACATTTCTGGCAACTTTGAATGCTACCGTGTGTCAAAAACGATATCCATCATCTTGAAAATTCCAATCTTTCAGTCCCCGACAGATGGAAGGCAGATTTTCAATCCCCTTATGAAATGAAAATGTAGCTCGTTCACTATTGATGACGACAGAGAGCATAAAAAAGCATCATCGCGCTAAAATGTAGGAGTTCAAGTTCGGATTTGACGTGTACATATCGTGGGATAGCGATCAGCGAATGAAAAATCGTGACTCGAAAAACTCGGAAAAGAACAGAACCATATAAATTTATCGGTGACTTTGATGTCATCAAAGTTGATCGAGGCGTGCATTTCAAGGAGAATTAATCCAAACATCAACAACTCACATTCTCATAAACTTTGTATATGATAAAGCTCTCCTAGTAATAGGACTCATCTCGAACGTTTCGCGATATAAATTTCCTCATCACACCCATGCTTTAAAGTATTACCTCTCTTTATTGAACCCTTCCGCGAAGATTCTTGGGCTCATTTTCAATAGATCTATTGAATGCTTTCTATCAAGCTTCTCAAGTTGTGGAGAAAGAAATGAGGCATTTTCTCAAAAACTATGAGAGAGCCTATGTAGATCTGGTGCGTCATAATATTTTACACACACGAAGGCACGAGGTAATGAGCGTGATGGAATTCACCCTCAACTATAAATGAGGCACTTGATTCCATATCGATCACGATCCCACACTATTTCATTCAAATCTTGACGGTGCTCGTCAATCTTGTACGTGTACATAGAAATTAGAATTATTCAATAAAGAACATAATAGCTCATTTTACGCGTTGTAAAGCGCCAAATGATGATTAATTTCTATAGTAATCCTAGATGAGATATCAAAATTAGAAATGGGTCCTGATTGATCTCAAATTGCAACAGTTCATTCTAAATGAAAATTGTATATATATGTACAAGTAGTAAACAACGAATTCGAGTTCTGTGGATTGATGGAGATAGTCTCAAAATTGAAAAATGGAAGAAGCTAATCTAGTCTGCCGTGAAAATTTCTCATCTTTCAAGGTATGATAGCTCCATCAAACTGATTTTTCTCCAAATCTTAAACTTATCCTGAAGCTAGGTGTGTAGATATTGTCTTCGTCACTAGTATCATGGTTTTGCGATGTTGTGTCACGAACGTGCAAAATTTTCTGGACTTTCAATGTTTTCTCAACTTTTACAGATCTCTCAGCTTTCGCTTTTTCAGAGCGGTCTAGAATGTGTCCTTCGATCTCTCCTGAAGTTTTTGCCAAACTAGGAGTAAATATTTCCTCATCTGATGATGAATCAACAAAATTTTCGAATTTTTTCATGAGAAGATTTTTACCAAGTTTTGAACTTAGTTCATTATTTAGACGTAACGGTCTTCTGTAAGTATCACTATCAAGGCAATCATTTGATGGTATAATTTTTTTATGAAGTGTGGATCGACAAATTGAAGCTCGTTTCGTGGGGTGATTATGGGGTTCTTGACCACAAGAAGCTAATAATGGGCCAGTCTCATCAGAAGAGGAATCAATCAGTTTTGAACTTTGCACAACTCTTTTACTTTTTGAAAATTTTTTGCCGTTAGTATTTTTTTCATCACTTATAGGTTCATGCTGAATGTTCTTATGATCAACAAATCTCCTGACATTTCGACTTTTAATGGGCTCTATTGGTTCAGATTCATCAGATGAAGAGATTAAAATGAATCTAGAGCAATTCCGTTTTTTCTGATTCGCTTGAGAATTTTCGAGATTCTGATCCTGTACAGACTTATCGAATGTGATATTCAAATCGCCTGCATCATTTTTCTCATTTTTTACTGGTGATTGCTCTGGGCAGATTTTTGCAGTTTGGTCACAAGAGTACTTGATATAGTGAAGCAACTTTTTTGGAGGTGCTATTGTATCATTATTTCCAAGAGCTACAGGTCCTTCTTCTCTTACTGAGAGAAGATCTTTTGACTCTCGTAATCTGGAACTGTTTTCCAATATTTTGCTTGAACTGGTTGTTGTGGATTTTAATTCTGATTTTTTCACAATTACAGAATCTCTGTTTTGAGAAGATTCTATCTGTTTAGAGATAGTTTCGTTCTCAAGATTATCTGAAGGCAAATGATCAATCCCAACTCTTGGCTTTTTCAGGTCGGGTAGATCGTTTGTGGAGTCTTTCATAGAATTATGAAACTCTACCTGCTCGTGTATTCTGAATAGTTTACTTTTGCACATCTTTTGAGTAAAATCAGAGAACAATTTCGAGGTACCTGCAGAATAGTCCCTTTTCCTGGTCAATGAGGATCTTCTTCTTCTTCTTAAAGAAAATGGTGTTTTCAAATGAGTTGCAGGACTGGTGAGAGCTGGGTGCCCCAAATTTTTTGATGTTTGATTAATTCTTATTGACTGAGAGTCTACTTCAGAAGCAGGCGAAAATTCTATTGGAGATCCCTTACTTTGGAATAACTTTTTTTTTCTCACCTCACTCGAGATTCTACAGAGAGGTGAATTTTCAATCAGAAATCTACTTTTGAAAATCGATTCATCACTTCCGTTTTCAGGATTTTGAATGAGGTTATTTGAGGCTCCTGGCAATATTTTTTCCTGATTTTGCAATTCACTCTCCCCTTTACACTTAGGAGTCTTGCGAGTCACATCAACTTTTCTGGGAGCTCCTCTTTTACTCACAGGAGTAACACAGTGATCACTTCCCATACTCTTGCTCATACAACTGTTTTTCAGCAAATGAGCTGGGAAATCCTCACAATGGTCCATTACTTTTGAACCTTCAACAATCATCAATGCATCTGTCTTTCTTGTAACATGATTATTTGCAAGTATATACTCTGCAGTATCTTCTGAACTGGTTTGAAAAGCTTTGATATGATTGCCACTCCCACCATCAGCTTTTTGATTGATTTTAATGTGAATTCTAGGGCTGACCATTCCCAAATTTTCAATCACTCTGTTCTTTGGCTCCAAAAGTCTCTCATTCTCTCCATTTCCTCCTTTTCCTATACCTACATCTTCTTCTTCGTCTTCTAATGAGCATCCTGAGTCTGAATGAATTTCATCCACTGAAAGAGTACCATTATTCAGCCAGTACGCCACGTCTAGCATTGATTTTCGCATTGAAGTACTTAGAGTCCTATGCTCGTGTTTACCCTCAACCATTGTGTATGCAGATGGGATTCTGAATCTGAAAGAGTGATGGAGCACATAGTTACACAATAATTAGGTAGGCTCAATTTTCAATTAGTTCTACAAAGCTATTTGCTAAAATAAAGTATCAAGTCACTTATGCAAACCAAAATAAGACAAACAATTCATGTGTAGAACTTACTCAAACACACTCGAAGTTCTTCCACAAAGATGTTAACAGCCAAGTGCTCTCCATTCTAAGAACACAAATATATATATTATGGTAATTGAAAAGGTAATTGCTGGGTTATGCTCTTGCTACTCCTTTTCAAGTATTAACAGAATTATCCTTGTAGTGGATCCACATTGTGATAGACTTCTTAGTTAACCTTGATATTTCGATCCTCACAGGAAATAAGAAATTTTTGTATCATTCGCTCAACAATAATTTCTAACAGAAAAAAGACGATCAAATAATCTTATTCAGATGTCGATCTGAAAGATCTTATAATCTTTGTTTCAATGACTCATCAAGATTTGTTTGCATTTTTCATGAGCAACAAGTGTGAATACTAAGTATTAACAAAATAATGACTTACTCTAAAAACCATTATAGGTATTTAGTGCAGGAACGCGACTGCTTTAATTCTCTGATGGTTCTACATTTTTTGCAATCCGAATGTATTCCGTGGATAAAAACAATGTTTGATGCGATACTGATGAACTGGTAATAAACACCGTCAAAACCATGTCAAAACACCAGCATGCACCAAACGTATATGGCCGCATCTCAAGGCTCGCGAGATTTGAAAACCCCAAACTAATAATGAGTGCGAGAGAGATGCCACTTCTTTGTTGTCTCTTTCTTACACATTGAGAGGGTATCCGCGCCGTCTGACATGGGAAGGCAACCTCAAGTTCGGCTGCTAGTCAGCTGGCGGCTGCGGGCGAGTTGCGGTGCGGCGCGAGAAGGCGGTGAATGATCAGCTCTCTTTTATGTCATATCCAGAAAATAAGTAAGTTGTGTTCCATAATTTTAGTGTTTTTCAGCAGCTTCCGATTCAAGAGTGGAAAAACGTCATAGTCTGTCATGCATGAATGATAGAGATCTAATACTTACTTCTCTTCACCTCTTGAGTTGAGGGTCTAAATTTGAAAGTGTGAAATGAGATGACCGCGATTCGCTCTTCGATGCTTATGCTCAAGTTAGAATAGAATGATTGGATCTAAAAAAGTTGAATGTGAAAATTCAATAGCTTTCTTTCCACCGCTACCAATCCATCTTAACTTCCAACGCATCTCCTTTTTTTAGTTTCAGCACAATCCCACAATCATCCCACAATCTTTATAAGAAAGGATCTCTTCTGTAGACATAAAATACTTGGTCATGCCTGTCCCATTTTTATGCATGGATCATCTGAAGATTAATAAAGCATTGGCTCTCACACCGTGACTGAATCTTTTATTTTTACAGCCTCATCTTACGTCACAATTGATCATGACTTCAACTGATATCTCATATGTAGCCAGTGGATTCTATGAAGATTGCTCTAGGTTGATAGAAAAATTCAAAGAAAATGAGAGTATCAGATTTGATGCATTTTGTAAAGCATGGAGGGAAATGAAATTCTCTCTAGTTTTTCTGTGAGTTCAAAATGATTAGATCTGATTCAAATATGCAAAAAGACATGACCTGAGTCTGTTGGTCTGCAATTCAATAAATTTGTCTTCATTAACAGATATCACAAAACATATGCTGACATGCTAGAATTTTGTGAAGAAGTTCTCAGCATAGCAAAATCTTTTCTCTTATCCTCTACTGATTTAATAAATCAAATCGGTGGATTATACCTGTTATATGGCCTTTACTATAAAATGCCCATCAGCAAAGTTAAAATACGAGTGACATTGAAGGATTGGAAGAGTTTTTTGAACCTGCATCAGCAAATCAAAAGAGCAAAACTGCATGATGCTAGTTATATTTTTGTTAAACTTGTAATTGACAATGCATATCACTATACTCTATTCAGCAGTGAGGTGAGTTATGTCATAATAAAAACCATAATCCTTGCACCTAATACACTTTTAATCGATCATTAATTGAATATTTAATTGCAGTATGTACTTGGAAAATCTTATAGAGCACAAGATCACATGGTGGACAACCCCTATTCTATTTTGAATGACATAGTTGATGAGGTGGACAATGGTGATTTATCTAGAATTCAAACTCTCAGTAGAGTGTATGATGCACAAAAAACTAAATTACTGACCAATGTCACATCGAATCAGAAATTACAGCTATTTGACAAAAATTTTGTAGATGATATTATAAATCAAATTGAAACATTGCAAGAGAAGAGGCAGCCACAAACAGGAACCAAGAAAAAATTAAAATTACAACCTTCAGATTCCCGGGCTGAGAAAAAGAAGTAAGTATCAAGTCGTGATCAATATCTTATAAAAAAAAGTTGTGAGCTACAATGTGATGTACATCCTATTACTTCTCATGACACAATTGAATCATCTGCGGTCATTTAAGAATATTACTCCGGTATTTTAGATATATTGATGACAAAATCAGGCCCAAGATAGGACATGGTTTTGACACAGATTCTTCAGATGACGATACATCAGACATGGAATTGGTTTCCAATGACGTTGTAAAAAGTCTTCCGAAATCTTTTGATCAAACAGACGATGAGGACATGTCAAGTGAAAAAGATGAACCCAAGAGTGAAGACCAGGAGAACTATGATACCAAAAAAGAACACGTGTCATCAGACGATGAAGAAGTCTCCAGTGGATAATATGGAATATTCAGACAAATTCAACTTGATATGCTAATAATTCAAGGATCAATGCATAACTTCTGCTATCTGTGATTTATTACTTGAGGTCAGTTTTAACAAAATATCACATATGGCCTTTTTTTATAAAATATATCTTCTTGGCTCAATTGAAATGTTAATGTAGAGTATAAAAGTGAATAATGGATACTTCAAAGTCATTATTGATGCTCGTCATCTAGTTATTCAATTATGCTTGCACAGCGCATGATTGTCAACATTCTAAAGAATATTCAGTTCCTTCATGGTGAAACATTTAGATTCAAGTTAACATTTCGGATTGCCAACACTTAACTGTTTGTGGTTCCATGAAAAAAAATTGAAATCTTGAAATCTCTGCCTTAATACACCTTCACTTTATTATTCTCATCGAAACCAGCGCTATGCCCGGCATTTCTGACGATGAAACTAGTCCCATCATAATGCATACGTCTCTCGCCTCTCCGAACAAATAAGTGAGAAGTTTGACCTAGTGATGCTGTACAATGAAGAAATGGAGTCGTTAGTGAAGCCGTTCCGTTGCTTGGTGAAGTTCGCAACTGGTATTTGTTACTGTTGCGTGCGATTCTGAAAATAGAATTTAGGATTTCTTTTTTTAGTAAGGCTAATTTCAGGCATAAGTATATTCTCAACTGCCATCAATTTGAATTTGACAATAGAGTTATCTGCATAAATTTGCGACCTAATCTTGGCAGATTGCAGATCTTTGAATCAGTAAGCTGATGGAAGATTTTACATCTCACCTCACTAAACCATCAGGAGTCTGAGAAATTCGCACGTTGTTGATGATCCAATTTTCAACTCCTTCATCTGTCAACCAGTACTGGCCAGCAGATAGGATCGAAGCCGCCTCTTGTACACAAGCTGGCCCGTGTCTCGATTCAGCGTAAAAAACGTTCAAAGAAAAGTCCTGAATAGTGAAAAACAAACGAGTTAACTTTGATGAAACGTGAACTCAGACAAAAGTTTATAGCTCATGTCGAAAATGTAACTGATGCAAGAACCCTACCTGACTCATGTCAGAGAAAGAATCGGTCGTAGTCCGGGTGCCAGCTGCGTCGACCAAATACACCAGCGCGTTCTGCTCTGAAGTGAAGCTAACGCCTTTGTACCACATCTTGGCGTACCTAATAATTACGGATTTGAGGATTTGCCTATGGGACTTATTCAAGTTGATAACGAATTTCACATTGGCAATATGTCAACGAACTTGTTGTTTCCTTGCGCATCGTGGGCTAAAATTTCAACGCGCGAGCCGTACTGATATATCCGGCCATTGGGATGGAGCAGGGCCGATGCAGAACCGGAGCCACTCAATGACAGCACAATCTTGTTCTGAATGATAGAAAATTGAATTTAGTTAGATATTTCTTGTCGGAGAGGCATCCGAAAGACTGTAATGTTGCGATAGTATCGAGCAGAAATTATTACCTTGAGATTAATGACTCTAACGGCGCGATCGATGGTCATATCGACGCGCACGTTGTTATGAAGCCGAAGTGATATGGTACCGTGAGGAGTAACGACGGCACCGCCGATATTACCCTCGGTCTCGTGCTCTCGCCAGTTTTCCGCGTAGATGGTCTCGTCCGAAGCATAGTACTGGGGTGCGACGATCGGTTTCGAGCTACGAGGCTGCCTCCAAAGCGATGCTGGTATCGACGAGAAGCCGTTGGCACCGGGTCCAGCTCCACCACCGCCTCCTCCGATCCACGGCTCGGATGGCTGTGACTCCAAATACTTTGTGAACTCGCTGTATCTCTGTAATTCGTTAATTTTGTAAAATAGTTAGAAAAATTTTCATGACGACTCGAGGAGCGATTAAAACTTGGATTTGCTTACTGGAAAGCCAGTTTCTTCAGGCTGAACATGGTACGTATAAAGCGATCTGGGCCGAATCTGAGGTGTTGGATTCGAAAACTGTAACGCTGTGAGAGAGGAGCTGGGAAGTGGTGCCGATGAACACGAAGTTTGGCTGACGTTCTTTTGAGCTTCTTTTCGACGATCCGCTGAACTCGCTATGGGTTTCCGCTAAAACGATGAAATCATCATTCTAGATAGACTTGTTAACTTTTCAGTCTTGAACAGTTCATTATGGGATGACTCCGATTGCTTTACCATCGGGAAAAATAGGTACTATTACGCTAATAGTTTCATTGATTGTTTGGCCAACATGAATTGACACAACAATTGTAACGACTCCACGTTTCGTCTTCATTTAACATTACCAAAAAAGCTTTGAGCATCTATTACGAATATTCTCAAATAATCTGCCGACTCTCCAAAATGACGGCAGACCCTGATATCGCAAGATAATATAGGTCGATACTGATAACAACTGAGGTAACAACTGTTGAGGTTAATTTTGACGAATGTTTACTTTTGAATGTTCTTTTTCAGCGTGAAATATCAACGTCGTCTCCGTCCAATGGATTTTTCAAATATAAAATCTCAAGATTGCGTCCGATCGCGACCGATTTTTTTCTGTAAATGACACGAGAAAACCTTCGCGGTCGCAAGTACCGAAAACTGGACCAGCAATGGTTGAGTACCCACAAATAGATCATTAATAAACTTTATACCTTGGAATCTGCAGTAGAATTTCTGGTCCTTCGTCTGCGAGATTTTCGGGGTTTTGCGGCCGCAACGGGCGCGCGACCCCCCTCACTTAGCCGATCCACGGTGGCTGCACTGTATATCTTTTCTCGCGATAACTTTCTCACCTCGGTAACCTTGCATCAACCGATTTGCGAACTCTTGTGGCTGGATAGAAACTTCCGGCGCACACACAAGAGTCACTTGCCCACAGCCCAAGTAAATTGCGGGTGGATATGAGACACAATTATCCTAGTCAGGCGTGAAATTGCAGCGTTGCAATCACGAAAAAAACCTGTCTCGATAGCGCTTCCGAGACAAACGACTCGCTGATATCGAGCGCCCGTTGCTGTGGCGATCGCAATGACCGCCTCGCGACTATGCGCGCGTGAATCTTCGATAAAATGGACAAATGAAGCTCTACTCGCTTTGGTGAAATACACTCTGACCCGTGACCATCCTTTATTATTTAATCAACTATCAAACCTATCTTACAATCAAAAATGTACTATTACTCTCTATGCGAGGCTGGCGAGGAGGCTGAGCTGTTTTTGCTCGTGTTTTGGGGCACGGGGAAAAGAAAATATTCCTCGTGTCTTAAAATAGCCTGTCGAACGAGGGAAGTATGCTATTTTTCTGCATTAGAGCGAATAAACGTCAATTTCTGTTCGTTGCCGGGAGTAAAAGTGGCGCTTTAGTCGCCGTATGCTGAAAAAATGTTTACATTGAAGGATCATTCAATTTTTCAGCTTCGAACGCTCTGAGCGCCCTAACTCCTAATTCAGAGAGAAGTATTGAGATTGCAGTCTAATGAGGTCTACTCGGTTCAAATTGCATACTTTTTAGATAACTCATCGACCTTGATAGCCATTATCCTGATTTCCGGACTGGTGACAAGAGCTCTGTTCCAACTCATCTCATGACAAAATTCGTGAAAGAAAATAACCAAATTTCAAGTGAATGTCATGATTCAAGAAAAAATTTACGTGAATTGTAATGGTAAATTGGACAATCCTAAATTATTCGAAAAGATAATTTAGGAAAAACGATGAAAATAACACAGATGAAGAAATGATGGTCACTTTTCTGAGGAAAGTCACATTGAAATACTCACGAGTCAGTGAGTTCATCCCAATCACTGAATCTCACTGATTTCTAGTGTTTCGCTCGTTTAATTAAACCGGAACTCCACTGTGAATGAGAGAAAATGCACTGACGATTCAGATCAATTTTTAGTAATTCAAGGAAAGAGTAGCGTATCCTTAGATCTTGGATCCCAGCCGAATAATCTAAAACATTGATCAAGCGACGATGGGCCTCGACTCCGGATACTTTACCATTTTCTTGATTATATTGCCAAGTTCGTTTTAACAAATAAGGATACTCTTACAACATAACATGAGATCAGGTCAGTCTGTCGTTTACACATCTGCGTAGTGGATGGCTGCGATTATTGCACTTTTTGTCTCTTGCTCGGGCTCAGGAAAAAAGTGCTGTTCGATATGTCAACGTTCTACCATCAATTCAGCACGTGCAGCTTGGAGAAAACATCATTTCAGAGACTATCCGAGAACAAGTAAAGTCTCTAGATCACCTTTTTGGCAAAATATCTATTAACTGGTTCACAACGGAGTTGCCTCTAGTGCCAGAAATACGTTTGCTCTCATCAGAAAATATTTCTGGGGTGGAAAAATGTCGGAAAAAGATAAAATGAGATTTTTTTTAATTTTTCATTTTTCTCTCTCTCATGATTACTTTGAGGGCCCATTGATACTCCATTAGGTTCTTCGGAACAAAGGATATTTCTCAAAACTGTTTCAGATTTTCTCGATGTGACACTAGAAAACTATCCCAAATGATTGGAAATCGATAATGTCCCCTGGAAATGACAAAATAGTGAACGAGTTAACCATCTCATTCTTGTGAATCGATTGGTATGAATAGAGTCGATTATTGATTACTAAATAGCAGCAAAACATCACTGGGAGAAGAGTGAAGTGTGTCATTTCCATGAAAAAAGCACTGGAAAGTCATGCACAAATTGAATAAGTAATCTGGACGGCAAAAGCTCAGTTGTCCATAGGGTACTCGTGAAGATGCCGAGGCTGGCATCTTTTTCGTTTCATCTTGCTCTACTCTAGTGCAAAAATTCATCAAAAAAATATAACGAGACATGATTTTGACGTAACACGATCTTATCTTTCAAAATATTCAGTCAGATTTTGTCTCGGATTTGAGGTGAAAATAGTTTTTCAAGTTTTATTGTAGCAATCGATTCATTTCATGGTTTGTTCGCACAGGTCACATTTTTGGCGATTTTTTTGTGATCCATTAATTTCGATTTATTTGAGATCCATTAATTTTGGAAGGTATTGTAGATCGGCGATAGAATGCCTAAAATCGTTTTCATCCCCGCGCAAAAACATTTTGACTTCTTTTAATCGGTCCAAATCACTCTCTTTCCAGTCTATTTAAACATGATAAACACGTTCTGAGTTATGAATAAAGTCATACGCTCTTTCGAGATAACAGTGTGGGGACATGTTGAGTACACTCTGATGTCGGCCATCCGGCTTAACAAGTCATATCCGTGTTTTGCACATAAAATCTCTTTAAATCCGAATTTTGTAACTTTAAACAGATAATTTTGAAGGTCTTGAAATAAGGAATCGAATGCTTTAATCTATGTACTACATTAAGATTGGTCGAATCAAACATTACTGACATCGGTTTTACCGAATGCAATTTCCTCGGCGATTTCTTAGCTTTGCAAATGCAAATAATGCAAAAATCACTTCGAATTTTCCGGGACACGCAAAAATTGTCGAGATCGCTTCAAATCACTCATTCTTTCAAGTTTCAATATACCAAACGTAAAAAAATTGTGAGAAGGTCAACGAGTGCTCACTCCTGAGATCGACATATGCGGGCATGTTTCGCACACTTACCTTAATAATATATTTTTCATTCCATCAGATATCCATGATTTCATTAATATGTAGAGTAACTGCGGCGAAACAACCGCGAAAATGATGGAATGTATACCTGATGCATATAATCCAAGTTATTCAGAGTCAGAGTGCACTAATTTAATGTCTTCGATAGGGGAGGAGACTTCTGTCTCTGTGTTTCAAGGTATGTCTCGGAAAGTTGTCAAAAGTATTTTGTCTCATGCATAGAGAAAACGATGGAAATGCCAGAAAAATTGTGGTGAAAGATCCTTTGCTTGATTCAAAATAAATTCTAAGGGCAGAAAAGCCTGTTTTCGAAAGTGGACTCATTGTTAACCAACTCTGCTTCTGAACAACCCATATGCATACATGAGTGGTCCAGATTCAAACAGGACAAAGTTTACTCTTGAAAAGTGCCAAATTCAGCTGAAGGTTCCCCACGTTTCAACGGACTTGAACTTATTCTGTGCAGTTTATTCCAGATTATTCCTGTTATATTACTTCAACTTAGGGAATAATTTCCAAATGGTTTCCATTCATGGTGGACTTACTCATCTTCGGTTTTGAATCACTCATATATGGTAACTTTGAATACTTTTATCTCAAGATCTGCTCGTTAACTTATTTGATTAGACTTTATGGCTATTTTCTCCAGATTAGTACTTTAATCTTTTAATAGATCCCGTCACCCACAATTTTAATAATATCTTGAAACCGATTCAAGGAACTTCTTGATAGGGAAGGTTCACATACTTTGCCGGTTTGCTTCATCATTGCAATACAAGTATGAGGAATTCCTAACACGCTTATTCGTCGATAGAAACTGACTATACATACCCAGGAAGTATAGTTTTTATTCATGAAAAAATTGTTCTCAAATTATATAATCTAACATTCACATTGTTATTTTGTGACGTAACATGCGATTGCGAAATGAACATTGCTGAGACGGAAAATGAAAACAGTTGACAAACAGGATTCATCTCGAGTCATTTCTGCGACGAAAAATGTTGCCTATGGCAATGAATTTACTGAATTATTAGATCTCAACGAATCAATCACAAAGATTACGTAAAAATCAAAGAGAAAGCAATAATTACGGATGGAAAACAAAAAGGGAGAGGGGTCCAACTACGATGCAACAGTAGAACAGCTGGTAGGAAAAACTACAACTGAGGTAGAGGTCACGTGTGAGTAGAATGAATGATAACGTGCCCATGCGGCCAACAAGCCACGATGACGAATGTCGACGACGTCTACCGCTCGCATTCGTGAAAATAATGATAACGAGACACATAGTACGAGCGAACGAATTGGCGCGCTGGCCATTCGAAATGTCTCTGTGCTTGCGCGAGCACTTCGCGGAGAAGAGAGATGAGAGCTTGCAGCTGTTGACCCAAGAGGCGGAGCTTGCGATCGGCTTATCTCGAATCATCAGCTGCGAGTTAAGTCTCCTGATACTGCGATGGGTTTTTTGCCACGATCGCGGAACGAATAAATCGCGTAATTAGTCGCGTCTCGGGTCGGACATCAGTATCATCGGTCGTCGATCGGGCGCCGCAAGCATCGTGAATGCGAGCCCGCGAATGATCGACTATAGAAGGAATCGGTCGCCTGCAAGAGACGATATACTACGATAGCTGAAGTACATTTTGGGTGCACATGTGCTTCAAGACCCAGTTGTGAGCAATGAAAGACGTCATGTTCGATACATCTGCGTTAATGTTTTTGCTGCTGGTATCGCCGATGATCAGTGTTGGTAAGATATTCGTCAATCATAATAATGCTCTATAAAGTAATATCCAATCGCTCAGAGTTTGCGGGCATTTCAAAGCTCCTGGATTGATTCTACAAAACTTCGAGATGGTGTAAAGTCACACAAGTGCTATTCACGAGTGAGTGTGGCCTCAAAGTGGAAGTGAATTCACTGAATAATATTTTGTGAGCAAGAAATGATATCAGCGAGCTTTTGAAAGCTCTACTGTGATTGTGACAGTAGGCTTTGCTTGCGTGAAGTGGTTCTCTGCACCGGGAACTTTTAATTCTCCAATAATCTGATTTGAAATGACCGCATCTGTCCGTTTCCGTACCAATATTGAACTACAAGAAGAAAATTAATTAAGTAAATGAGTAATGTAGACGCGCTCAAATTATCTTCCTCTTTTAGGAGTTCTTTTTTAACACGTTTACTGCAACGGTTAAAATCGTCACTCCGTCCCAGAGTGCGAAGGAGTACAAACGCGTGATTTTGCACCTATAGAAATCAAACTTTTTGAAATGCCATCACTTTGACATCTATTTATGAGCTTCTCTAGAATTGTGCAGGACCAGCGAAAACTTCTATCGTGCTAGGGGGTGAAGTGAATGATCGAACTACCAAAATTAGTGATCCTGTAATAATACATTACAGCTTTTCAACTTTTATTAGTTACTCAGATTTCCAGAAACATTCGTTGATTCCTCGTCGCTATCATTCATGTGATTCGCTAGCGCAGCCTGGCCCTTGACTGTGAGTTTTTGTCTGGTACGAACTGCTGCGCGCAATTGTAATATACGCAAGTATGATTTTCTACCCTCGTGAATTCATGAGATAAAAGCTTTTATTCGAAATAATCTCCAAGCTATTGAATGAGGAAAGTTTCTCGGGTATACCGAGAGATGAAAAAGACTGAGGAAAGGAAAAGCGCAGTGGCGATGTGTTACGCATGTATAATAGGCTTGGCTCGCGATTGATTCGCGTCTGAATTTCTGATTACTCGGCTGTTCATATCACTCAATTTTCGCGTATCTTAGCACATTTTGTAACTCTTGACATAAGTTTTGAAATGAGCCAAGATACGTTATGGGATACCCAACAGGACTGGATATATTCACGATTTCCTAGCTGATTATTATTGTAAAATTTTTCAGAATTTTCGCGAGAACTTAATTTTTATCGAGTAACTCGTACAAATCGAGTCCAATGCTAAAACTGGCGCGCACATATGTTCTTGGGGTCATATATAACGAGTCAAAACCGCAATATAGAGCCATTGGATGTGTCTACGTCGTATAATGCTGCACAGTAGAACCCAAACAAAAACGGGTCCCACCCGTCGCAGTGAACGAAACTGCAAATTGGTAGAGAAATGTAACTTTTCAGGCGAGAAGTATAACTCAATTGAGATAGCCTATTCATTCCGTCCACATATAATGTTGTACTCAAAGTGGATAAGAGTACTCACATGAAATAGTACATTACGCGTCGAGTGCTGGAAACATTTTTTCCTTCGGGAAACCGGGCATGGACGTGGGCGGAGGCAACGTCCGGTTTGGTTTTTTCAAAGGAAAAATGTTTCCGCACGAGACGCGTATGCAGTTTTATACGCCTCGGCAAAAACAGCACGTCTGGACGTATACAATTATTGAAATTGCTTGTAAACTCATATTCTGGAATATTTTTTTGTCTTCATCTATATCGGGAGGGTTCAAGGTACTTATACGTCTTTACATAGCCCATTAACTCTTTAGAGTCAAACGGTATCAAATGTCTTACACACACCTCTGGCATGGGCCTGATGCAATAATTCGTGGATTATTTCACACCTTCTGACCTACATTACAATTTACAATATTATAGGATTTCAACTACTATAATGCAAGAGTTTTCAGCTTAGTGCGTGTAAGTGCTCAAAGCTCTGATGGCGAGTCTCAGTCGTAAACGCGAAAAGTTATACACACGTGATGCATATGACCGATTTTACAGATATAGTTGAAATAATATTTAGCGTTACCTGATTTCTGATACGCATTTAATATAAGAAATTCTCGATGAAATTACTCTTTCCCAGTGATGTTAAGGAATAAGGTGATCGTGATTATGATTGGAACGATCTCCAGTGCATTGAACTCGTTTCATTTTGAGAAATATTATTTGATCAAAGTCTCTAAGTGGGAGTAATTCGAGATAGAACTGATTATGATTGCAATTCAATTTTCACTCCAATTTTCTCCTGAATTTACCGAATTATTTCGAGCGTCCATAAAGGAGCGTTTATTATTCCATTTAGCTTAAAAATCACCAGCATCATTATTCTCTGATTATTACTCATATAAGCCCAATTTTTGGAGTATTTCATAACTTGTTCTATAATTTACAACGTTCCATGGAAACTAAGACGCTATACGGTAGCGGAAAGTTTTAAAATTAAATTGTTTCACGCCAAATTATTGATTGATTCTCTCACTACTCTGTATCCATCTTTTGAGCGACATTTTTTAAAAATTCGTGTTTCAGTATTTGATAACGCGATGCGTAATGTGAGGGAAAAAGTCTACCATTTATGCGTAAACTGTAAGAGCATTTTACACGTGAAATAGACAGTTCCTCTCCCCTTTCTCCGCTTTTGAGAAAACTGTAACGTTTCCCGTGGAATCTGCTTAGCGCACTCAAATCAGATTTTCTTCAATCCCTATAGGGTGAGTTCAAATTAAATATTAGTGGAGAAATCTGTTTTGTAATAACGAATTGGCATATCTTTTGGTAATTTAACAAATCGGATCAATCGGATGAAGAGATGCGAAGAATTTTCTAATAAGTTGATCGAATACCAAGTTTTTACTGGCCGAACCAGCAGAATGCCGTTCTAAACCTTATTTCATAGTTTCCTTCTTGCAATTTGCTTGAGAGAAAGAAAATAACACCAATGAATCTTAAAATCAGAATTGAAGTTACTCCGTCATGAAATCATCCGTGTCCATTGGATAAATATTGAATATTTGAAGCTCCGCACATCTTATTTAGATGAAATATGATCGATCATGTCATTTACGATCATGATAATCTCTGACTCACAGGATACTGAAAGAATTTTCATCCCTCTGTTTAGCTCACCGAATCAAACGCGATTCGTCTCACGAGAACAACCTGGTAGAGAATGTAAGGAGGAAGAGCACCTTACGACAAGTCAATTTGGTAATAATTACCACAATTATTGTGATTTAGTAAATTGTATAAAAACAAGGTGTATATTTGATACTACCGCTATTCATCTATTCACCAGCTCTTCACATTAGTGTTTTCCTTGATCAAAGTCAAACTGTTTTTTTATCTGCACATTCTTATTTGCCTTACAATTATTGTTACTTTGAAATAAAAATATTCATCAGTAGTATTTCCCATCTAAAATATGATTGCACAAACAAATACAATGAGAGATGTTTGTATTTGCACCTATATTTTTACACACGGCAAGTCAGTCCATTGCACAATCCTCATGGAAGTAAAGATGAAATAATTCTCAAAAATCATGGTGTGAGAATTTGCCTTAGAAGAACAAAATTCCGAATAACTTGAATTCATAAGTATACGTTACCTTAACTGAACATGATGATCTTACGATTCTTCAAATTTTTTAAATTGTCATTTGCAGGTGATCCGACATGGAGAGCGAAGTCCGCAAAGTACATACCCCAAGGATCCTTACATAGATGACCCCATGGAGCCTTTTGGATGGGGCCAACTTACCAATGTAAGTGCTTCTTGAACATGTTCTTGAACTCTAGCTGGTGATTGACTTTTACCAAGACTTCAAGGTTGAAATTACTATTTACGAAAATCAATTTTATACCTGTTTCTGTCGGTCAAAAACATTTGAGACAATTTCTCTTTGTCAGGCAAAAGAGATAATTTGGTGATATGACCGAATGTAGAAATATAGATTAAACACGATGTTTCAGGCAGGTAGACTCAGCCAGTACAATCAAGGACTTTTTCTTAGACAGAGGTATGATCAATTTTTAGGTGAGTTATTCTATGAATTGATAGATCTAAGCTATTGTACACGCATACATCTCGTGTATACATCTTGACATACATGAAAGCGCATCATTACAAGTATTGCGCTGAAGATCTTTCAGAGCATAGTGGAGTATATAAGGCTCTATCTCACGTATGATTTTTGGATCGAAGTATCGACACTATCTAAAATGAAGCGCGGTTGAATGATACCACAATCAATTTTCAAAACAAAATATCACCAGTAAAAACAGACACCAAAATTTTAATTCACCTTGCATGAGAAATCAGACTCTGAGTTAAACCGTGTTATTTCGGAATTGTCCATAGATAGCGAGAAAAACGACAAAGCCAGCGATACTTTATTGACATCTACTGAGCAATATAAACGAGAGAAGCACAGGGAATTTCCTTATTATTTCCTTATTGAGGAACAATTAAAATAATGTGTTACTATTCAAAATGTTTGATTCTTTCCCAATATAAAACCGCAATTGAAACGCATTTTTTTAAATTCGAAAAAGTCATGCTGGATAGTATCTACATTTTCCGTTAGAGCATTCGATACAAAATTTAGTTCATAGTAGTACAATTTCTTTGAGCCAGAATTAGTTACACGGGCGAGGCGCTGATACTTATAGAGTTCCGCTTCTGTGCACAAAACGTTAATTCCGTAACTAACGTCTGAACTGTACAAACAAGGCCGTATGCGCTCAAAGTAAAAAAAAATATTTTCAAATCATATCTACACGTATAATTTAGGAATTACTAAATCAATTTCAACGTAGTTTCAGTTCAATCCTAATTGAGGCATTTACTCACTGACATACTAATGGCAGTTTGAATTGAGTTATAATGAATTGATTATCGTTGAGTACCAGAATGCGCGAGGCACCATGCAGTCTCAAATAATTAAGTCGTCGTGGAATTAATTAGCCCGTTGGTTTTTGATTTCCATATACTGGGCAAGCACTATTTGTGTTATTTCGTGATAACAATTGATGGAGAAATCGAAAAATGCTGCAAAAATGCAGGAAAATCTTTGAGCATTTTTCAATTATGCCGGCACAAGAATGAGGTCTCAATAGTCGAACATCTTTTAGAAGAAAAATGAAAATCGAAAAATTGTTGAATTCTTCCCAAAACTTTTTGATCACTCTCATTTTGACATTTTTCACGGCCTTGACAAGAGTTTGATTTATTGACCATCAAAAAGTGTTTGCTAGTGCCGGAAGTCACCTCTAAATTCAACGTGTTAAAATCTCGTTCAACACAGGAAAAAAAACCAAAACACCTTTCCCACAAAGCTATTGAGACAGTTGTAAAATTTTATGTTCGTACTCCAATTTGTTTCCATATAGGTACGAAGTACAGTCCTGAAGTTTTCTGGCTTCAAAGCACTGCAGCAGATAGAACAAAGATGTCCGCTCTGTTAGAGGCTGCCGCTCTGTGGCAACCAGATGACGATCAAACTTTCTTGTCTGGCTTACCTTGGCAGCCTGTAACTTTGAATTACCAAACGAAAGATCAGGACGATGTAAGTTTTTGACTGTCTAAAAATGCACATTCGACCTCACACACAAGCAGAATATTGCAAAATTATCTCATGATTAGCAATATTGGAAAAAAATGAAAAGGGTAACTTTCCAACCGAAGGACAAAATTCTCTACAGGGAATATCGGCTTGAAATTATAGTTTGAATTATCGTGAAATATTCTAGCTCCTTCTGCTATGGGCCACGTGTCCTGATTACGCGAGAATGAGGGAGGCTGTCCTCAAATCTGAAGAGATTCAAATCGTCAACCAAATGCACAAGGATTTGTATGAAGCTTTGAAGAGGCATACTGGTCAAAGTATAGAAAATCCTGATGATGTTTTCGACTTGTATTCAACTCTCGATGCTGAGGTGAGGATTATCTATGCTACTCCTCTATGATATTCTACACCATAAAAGAATTGGTGGACTAACTCGAGAAATTCTCAATGAATATCCATAAACGGATAAATTAATTTGAGTCCATTCTGTTCATTTTGCAGATTATACTTTAACACGTTCGCTGCGACGCCGAAAATCACAGTTCCTTTTTCGCTACGACGGATCCCATCGGTGGGACCCGTCGCAGCGAACGTGTTATAAGAGAATGGTATATTATGATACAAGGGCACATATCATGGTTTTCGCACAAGTGATTTTTTTTAGGCCCGAGCCGCATGCGAGGGTCTGGATAGTCACGAAATGGCGGAAACTTTTGCGCCCGAGTACTATACTATAAATTGTGATGTTAGCAAATAGAAATCGATAAACAGTGCGCAAATGACCGATCACAACAGAATTTAACACGCGCAGTATCAAATACGAGGAGGGGTGTTAACTGTACGAGATCGCGGTGGAATCAAACAGATTTTTTTACTGTCCAGGCGTGTTTTTTCAAATAATCATGCATTTTGAGAAAAACAAAATTGATCTACAGAAAACAGAATTATTAACAAAGATTATTATACTGAAAACTTATATTGCCCAAAGTCTTTTCAGAAGAAAATTGATGCATCAACTTTGATTGAGAGCGTCGATCTAGTTTTACACGACTTTACGACTCTTAATTAGCGTGAGCGTGTACTTGATTTTTATCAAAGGAATGAGTATGAAGAATTAAATGTATTTTACAGAGGACCATGAAACTACCGCTCCCGCAATGGGCCGATGAGTATTTTCCTGAAAAGATGGAGTGTTTGAGCAAGTTGAGTCTTAAGATGAATGTTTACAATGAATCTCTTTTGAGGATGAAAGCAGGCCCAATGATCTCAGCAATCGCCAATAACATGGTCGATAAATCTCGAGGGAATCTGAAACCCGCCGTTAGGAAGATGTTCATGTACGTTGGTCATGATTCGACTATTTCAAACCTTCTAGAGGGGATGAAAATCTGGGATATGCAAATACCCAGCTACAACATCATGACAATGATTGAGTTGCATGAAAACGACAATGGGTATAGTGTTCAGGTGAGATATTTTCACATTTGAAAATTCTTCTGAGTACATCAGGTAATTACAACAAAGAAAGCTTTATCAGAATAGCCTCTCAATCGCGTCGAAAACTGCTGAACCTTAACCCAGATTTGAGCTCCATATGAGGATTTGATTTTTGGTAGAGCAAATTTATTTTTTGTTCGTTACTCTCGACAACGCGAGCTTGCCGAAATTTTTCACGACTCCCACCTTCAATTCCCATTTTTCAATTACAGGTGTACTTGAAAAATTCTACACGTTTCGAGCCGTACCCGCTGATAATCCCTGGATGTGATTTTGCTTGTCCATTAAGTCAATTTTTAGACATATTGAGACCGATGATAATGAGTCAGAGTGAGTGGAGAAAAGATTGCGTATTAAAGGATGAAAATTACATTCCTGGACAGCAGCCTTTGCCATAGAAAAAGATACAAAATTTGAGTGATGTAGGTTTTGCCGTCGTAAAAATACGATTCACAGATCCTCACGACCAAACAAAATTAAATATTTTCGTGGTATAAGTTTCCTCGACTATCCTATGTAAATATAAGAATATTACTATTCCGATCGAAAAGCCATTTTGTACAAAGCATCAAATTTAGTTAAGAATATACTATGTACTTGTTCAGAACATACTAGTTGTACATACATATGAATTTTTCCATGGCTGGAAGAAATTTTTTTACGAAAATCAATATTGAGGCGTTATTTCGATGAATATCTATCTACTAGGCTTACCCCGGAACCCAGCTGATTCCATATCAAAGACTACTTCTATGCTCTCACTCATGATTGGTACATGGCAAAAGGAGGATAAGTCCGAAATCGTATAACTTGGCAGCATCACTCGGTATTTGTGCTCTATCAGAGTGGAAATATTTTAGATATCTCTTTGTTAAAGCGCATAAGAGAACAGTTGTCACCACCAAAAGTCGAAAAATTATTTTATACTAATCATTACTTGATGCATGAGCGTTTTTAAAAGAGCTGGCAACAATATTTTACGATCTAATGACTAGTCTGTAGGAAAATGGAAAAAAAAGAAAACATTTTCCAAGGGTAAGTACGGGGGTTTCATTTATAATCGCCCAGCTACAATCTAGCACGTTGCGGGCCGTCTACGCGGCCGTCAAGGCCGTCAAGGCCGCGTAGACGTCCGCAATGTGCTAGATTGTAGCTGGGCGACTATAAAAAATCGTATGTACCTCGTGCCGCAATCGCGGCTTTCCATGACTCGGGCTGCAAACAAGTTTGCAGCCCTCGTCATGGAAATTCCGCAACTGCGGCACTCGGGTACATAATCTACTATTTTTCAAACATTTGATACTTGAGCCACCGGGGAATAGATTGCGTTGTTTCTAGCCGAGTGGTCAAGTTGTTGCTTAGAAAATTTCGAAAGAAATCATGTTGCAACTTTTGAAATGCTTGTTTGAAAATAAGTCATCTTCAATTCTGGAGATCATCTCATTACTTACCCCGCCCCCTCCCCAAACGTATTTGCACTTTTTTGACCTATCTCAACATGTTTGATACTATTCAAACAGTGTGCAGAAATATTGGCCATTTTTTGATTGTGCAAGCATAATTAGCATTGCATCACCTACATGATTTATTCAATTCACGATATTTTGGAAAAGTGATTCGAGAGCCCTGGATAAATTTCTTTCACTTATTTTACATCAACACCACACGACGCCAATGTAACAAGTAGTCGTAAATATAACGCAGAATGATCAAAACACAAAAAAGCTCGATACTGCACTGGACTGTCCTCAATGCATTTATGGCGCAATAATGTTAAAATTGTGACAATATTTAAAATGTGGCGAAATCATGTTTAGCATACTATTGAAAGAGAGAAATTTCTCGGAACTCTTTCATGAATAAAATGTTGAGAATGCAATCCAATTTCAATGATGTACTATGTATTGAAACAAGGAGGTGGTTGTATACATGTCATACTTCAAAAATTTTTTCCGCCGCTTTCAATCGAGCATAATCACAATGACAATTAAGGAAGTAAGACGTAAACTCCATTTACCTCAAGTATAAATCCATTCGTTCGTCATATAAATTTACAATCTGCAAAAATCACACCGTGCTTAAAGTCCTTGTTGAGAATAGAGCTTTTGAAGTGAGTTGACTCGTGTTCAATTCCCAATGAGAAATGATAGCGAAAACTCGAGGGGTCCATTCAAGCAAAGATTTTCTCTTCACGGCGTTTCTTCGTAACCACTGTCCCGGGCTTATGTTGCGCGTCTGGATGATTCATCAATTCAGGTGGACAAGTTGAGATAGGACTTGACAAAATAGTTTGTTTGAGATCGTAGAAGAGATGACTGTCATCTTTGGTACAGAATGAAATGGCCACACCAGCCTTGCCGGCACGACCAGTTCTTCCAATACGATGGGTATAGTCTAGAAAGATAAAAATCATTAATTCACTCATAAAATTATCCCTCCTTACAGAATAAAACACAAAAGCCCAGCGTACCCTCGATAGTTTTTGCCATATCGTAATTAATGACCATGGAGACATCTTTGATATCTATACCACGACCAGCAACGTCAGTCGCGACCAAAATATCTTTGCTTCCACCCTTAAGTGAAGCGAGAGCATACTCTCTTTGTTCTTGTCCTTTTCCACCGTGAAGTGTACAAGCGTTGTACTAAAAGTTCAAAAATATTACAAAGGTCATAAAGCCGAAAAATCATCAAAACTATAAAAATCTTGAAACTTACGCCAAGTTTCTCCAGACCTCTCGCGAGGACATCCGCGCCTTTCTTTTGATTAACAAAAATGATAATGGGTGGTTCAACACCACGGCCAAGAATCTCCATGAGTTTCCTCCTTTTATCAGCCTCTCCCATAATGTGAATGATTTGTTCAGTACGCTCTGTTGGTTTACCTATGCTACCTATGTACACGACAGCCGGCCTTCTCAAATATGTTCTCGCCAACCTTTCTACAGCTGCTGGCATAGTAGCTGTAAACATCACTGTTTGCCTATACTTTTTCTTAGTATTATAGTTAGCTAATAACTTCTCTTCATTTTCGGCATCTTCATTGTCGGGTTTGAGATTGGAGACAGGCATATAGTCTAAAATTTTCTGGACTTCAGGCTCAAATCCCATGTCTATCATTCTGTCAGCTTCGTCAAGAACAATATATGTGCACTGATTCAGAACTAGGTACCTATTCTCTAGCACATCTATTAATCGACCAGGAGTCGCAATGACAATCTAGAAAGAAATAGTTATAGAACTTAGTTGGATTAACTGAGAGTGATTTAACAATCACATATGTTTGATCTGTCATGATGATGAATAGAGTTGGACAATTGGATATCAAGAAACGTGTACTGACCTCACATCCCATTCGCAATCTAAATCCTTGCTCTTCTCTGGAAAGACCACCAACAACAACAACAGTTCTAATTCCGAGAGGCTGTCCAAATTTGTTTGTTTCTTCTTCGATTTGCTGTGCCAACTCTCTGGAATGGTAGTAAACTATTAGCTCATGAAAGTGTTGATTACAAATAGTGTATAGTGGCTGATAATTGGGAAGACATACCGAGTAGGTGCCAAAATTATACTATAAGGTCCTTGATCCGCTTCCTCTAAGCGTTCAATTTTGGGAAGGCTTGTAATCCATGATAAGAGGGGTATCAAGAAAGCTAACGTTTTTCCAGAACCTGTTTCTGCCACACCAATGATATCACGGTTTTGCAAGCCTATAGGTATAGCTTGTCTTTGAATTGGTGTGAGATCCTTGTACCCTACTTTATCAACAATTTCTAGAATTTCCTTGGGAAAGCCAGATTCTTTCCAAGATCGGATCGGATCAGGTATACGGCCACCTTTGATTGTAATATTGTAGTCCTCGCGGAAAATACGCCAATCTCGCTCAGTCATTTCATCCAACGCTTTTTCTGACCAGTGCCGATCGTCCCATTTTTGTTTTTCTTCTTTCCGCTTCACCTTTTTCAATCTTACTCTAAAATCAAACGAAGAATTCAATCACAGACACTTTCAAACTATCTATTTTGAAATTCGACTCCCAAACTATTCATGTTTTTTTTTTTTTTAATGATCCTTCGAACGGGATTGTGCTTCGAGATAGAAACTAGATGGAGTGCAATATTAATCAGTTTACAATAAACTGCGTTTGTGGATTGAGTCATGGTTAACATTAAAGTCAACATTCAAACAATTAATTTTTGAGCGTTAACCGCATTGCGGATTGATGGGGTTTTATCAGTATACTCCGTGACACTCACTGTCATTGGCGTCAATAAAGTCAATCTAGAACTTCATAAATCATTTCTCATTCAGAAGGAAACAGTTTGCAATGTTATTAATTCTTAAGAGATTTTACGAACATTTTAATTGTTTCGGCAGAGATATGAGTCAAATCTTCGTGAATAATTTCTTCTACTTACGATTTACCTACTCAAAAATCACATTACTAATCACGGTAATCACGTTATCTTCAGAATAGTTTTAACCATTTGATTTCATATTTTGAACATAGACTCCAAGATTGGGCGGCTTGAAAGATGTGAATGAACGCGTATTTGTGAAAGATAGTCACTGATCTTTAATTACATGAACTTTATAATTAGATAATTGCTACAGCGCAAAAAGATCCAAACTATCCATGGAGGTGGATTGAACCTTTTAGAGAATTGCTATAATGAAGAGAGATTACCGCAAAAATTTAGTCCTTAGAAGAGGCCGACATGATGGCGCAAAACCAAACCATTCATCAACATTATACTGTGGAACAATATTATGACTCTCCTATGTATTTGCTATTTCAGATCGGCACGACTCATTCCATGAATTGTGGGGTTACGAGGTGAAAAAGCGTTTCTTTAAAAATCTGACTGAACAAAACCTTTCAAGCCTTGTAGCACTAACAATAAATGACCAGCTCCACACAAGAAGGTTCTTACTTTTCTTGCTCTTTCTCAGCTTCTGTTCTTCTCTTTTCAAGTAGTTCTCCATAAAATTTACTTTGATCACGTTTTTGAGCCTTGATATCAATACCAGCTAGATTGCCTCTGCCAAAGAACTGCACTTGGTGTCGCTCTTTGTAAATGTTATTATAATCAACTGATGTATCCTCTGATGTATCCCAGTCAAAAACAAACTTGCGGTCATTCAGTCGTCTCACACGCCGTTTCTTTTTTATTAGGCCTAAATATCTTTCTTTTATGGCTTCAACTTCCTTCTCTTTATCTTTATCCTTGACATCTTCATCTCTGGATTTTTGGTTTTCTCGGCGCCTGATAAATGAGAATTGATGATCAAATCAAGCTTTGAACAGGAATAATTTTAATGATTTGTAAAATACTAAAAGATGTCGAGAACAATTATTGTGAAAGTTTATAAATTATATGAACTGATAGAAATTTTAGAAATTGTAACTTCGAAGAAAAAATTTTGGTTTTTATTGTATTGGTATTGAGCCAATATTGATAAAAGAGACAGAACTGATCCAATTTCAATGCTTGGATAATCAGCAATCATGTGCTCGATCAAAACAAGAGAATATAAAATACCTGTCTCTATCACTACTGACATTCATATTTGGGGTGGAGCCCTCATTTTGCATGAGTGTTTTTCTCTGTTCCTCTTGCACTTTCCTTTGGGCAGCAACTTCTTCCTGACGTTTCTGAAGAGCCAGTGCTGCTCTCTCTTCTTTAGTCAAAAATTTGGGTTTAGCTCGAGCTTCTTCTTCCGCTTTCTTCTTAGCAACCAGCTCCTCCAAACTTAGAGGTTCTTTTTTGCCAGCAGATTTTTTTTCATCGGATTCTTCTTCCTTTTCATCATCCTTTTTAGATTCTTTTTTTCCATCTCTCTCATCATTATCATTTCCAAAAATGGGGCTAGGTTTTTGCCTCTTATCATCTCTAACTCTGGTGTCTTTCCCTCGGTCTCTGGATCTGTCTCTGTCTTTGTCACGATTTCTATCCAATTCTTTCTCCCTGGAGCGTTCTCTAGCACGAGATTTCTCAGCATCCCGTGATCTTGACCGTTTTCGATCTTTTTTACGGTCCTTTGATCTACTCCGAGAACGTCTGCGATCTCTGTGTTCTCTATCACGGTCTCGTTCACGCTCACGCTCACGTTCACGTTCACGATCTTTATCTCTATCTCGATCTCTTTCTCTAGATCTACTTCTTCTGCCTGATTTTTTATCGTGACTTTTATTCATTTTGGGTCAGTTCTGCAAATGAAATCTACATACATATTATGATTGATGTTCCGCGGAGTTGCCAGAGAATACTGTAAACTAGTCTGGGAAGTTTCTCTTCGTGAGAAGAAAATCATTTGTAAATATCACGAGGTGGCACAGAAACCGAACCTTGACAAGGTTTTGTCAATTTCAGTAAACAAATTTGGCCCTACAAATTTTTTGGCAAATTTGCATGGCATCATAACACGTACCAAATTTGAGGTTATAATATAGAATTTCTAATTGGAGTCCGCATTCTTGTAAATACCACTTGGATAATTAGCAGTTCACGTGGAAACTTACGTGGAGTTGATTTACAGGTCAATGAACATGAATTATCACAAGATTCAACAATGCAATGCACTTCGCCGCTGCAACCGCTCCGCACTACACACACTGCACGTCTGCATAGTATACCACAATACCACCTGCAATATGCACACCACTACAGCCCCAGCCCACATAGCGGCGGGCGGCTGGTAAACATAAATATTATGGGCTCCAACCAATCCAATGTCTGCTACCCATATTTCTGCCGCGGCGCAAACCAGCGCAATCCTCAAAAGTTGTCAATTTTAATTTATGGCACGGAGTAAATCTTACTGCCTCGATTCGAAATATTTGCTCTAATTGGGGTCAATTATACAGTGATGAGCTCCCGAAAAAGTTCAACACGTAAACCAACTAATAAGTTCAAGGAACAAATACCAAATTTTAGTACAGGTGAGATAACAGAGAACACTTCTTTGCAAATACTGTATGTATATAAAAATCATTTCAAATACAATTACATAGAAAAAAGTACCATCTTTTGATAATAAAATCTCTCATACTAAGCCCTCATCAAGTATGTACACATTTTTTGCAGTGAAAAACATATTTACACTTACATTTACAATTTAGGGCTGTTCATAGTTCTTGTTAAGTATATAGATAAATATATTATACTTAAATAAAAACATTCAATCAAATTTAACACAGCATATTTCACAATTCATCAAACTGAACAAATAAAAGTACAGCATTTGACAATGATAACTTGTTCATATTTCAAAGGCCTTCTTTTCTCTCAGATGGAGATATACAAAATGACTTATGCTTCAGAGAAAAATTGGACGTGTATTCAAAATATGCCAATCAGTTGCACCCCAGTCCCATTGGAAATTATTCCATATCAGTCGAAAAAATAGGTACCAACAAGCAACAGTTTCTAGTGCACATCTCATCATCTGTAACCCATGAGGATTATTCAGGTGGTATGGCAGTAACCAGTATAATAACTGAGGATTTTGATTTCCTAGAAGAAAACAGAAATGAGTTATAATCATTCTAGTCTTCAGTTTTGCACCAATTTCATCATCAGTTCACAATTGAGATCATGAATTACAGATTCGTAGAATCCAACGAGGGAAAACAAGAAAATAGCCTTTATCTGAATGTGGGAGCCTCTGGTTTACGAGCAAAAGTCACATACAAATCGTTTGAAAGGTCCACAGACACATCATTTTATTTACCCTCTGAAAATTCACATTTTATAAGTATTGGTTGCAATATTTTATTGACTCGATACTTGGCTTTAACAAACTTCAGTGGATCCCTAACTCTAGATTTTATATCGTCATCTGGAGAGGCTGTGAAATGTGATTATGTAATTTTGAGACTATTTTTTACAATGCTTTTGAAATTGAGAAGTACAAGTTGAATGAAATTCCCCATTAGGAGTGTTCCCATGATGCATCAATGGAAAATAATGGGAACAAAATGAATGCTTACATGATAAGACAAAAAATTTATAACAATAGCAGTGTCATGCATCAGAATCAAAGTTTCCTCACTAAACATGGAAAAATACTGTGTTTTGATTGGATCAATACTGCTTATATGATGAGGATGAACTCACTACTCGGCCCACATGTTTATAATGAGCACCCTATATTGATGCCATTGAAAGCAATTTGGAAAGAAGATTTGGAGCTGATGTCTAACTACTTAGATAAAATGGTAAGATAATAAAAATATCCTAAATATTTATCATGCAGTTTTGACTCTTTCTTGCAGGCCCGTGAAGTTCTTAAAAATGAAGAATATCTATCTTCTTATCCTCAGATAGTTCATTTGTTGGGAGATTATGTGAAATCTTTGATAAGTAGTAAGTGGCATCACTGGAAGCAGAAATTTATGGAATAAGAAATTTAAAAATATTCTCTCTATTTAGGAAAACCTAATGATGTGCTCACATTTACAATAAAATATTTCATTACGTTTGGGCGTTTGGAACACACTGAAGAAGACAGAGCACAAGGTTTTGTGGACAGCGCCAAGAAAGAAAGATGTCAGTCTGCAGGGTCATCAACAAATACAGGGAGCTCTAAGTGTTCAGAAGTTGATGAAGGAGAATACATTATCATTAACTGGAATAATGATGACTATCCCACCTCTCACAAACTTATGTAATGACATGTGTTGTGCTATAGAAGATAATTTTTGGAACCATCGAGTGTAACTCATTTCGATGGTACAGGAGTAAACTTTTCAGATACTGATTTTCATCACAGCATAAGCCAAAGTGATACGATGCTGAAGAGGAGAAAGATTTTGCGGAAAAACTAAAATTCATTGAAATTATACTGCGATATGGAATTATACTACAATATACCTACATCATTTTTTTCCTGAAGATGTATCTTTTTGTGGATTGCAAATGACACAATTTTCCTAAAACAAAGAAACAAAACTTTATGGATTTTGACCAACAAAAAAAAAGAAAATACAAAAGTAGACAGATTAGATCATCTTAGCTAAATGGAATGAGTTAAGCTCGACAACTTTTGAAATATGCAAACATGAAATCATAAGTGATTTTGGTAGATTTTTTCGTCCTTGATGGTTAATATTCAACTCGTATACAAACATGAAATCGTCGGCCCCTACGAAAAACTCGGCATTTTAAACTCCCTGTGATTATTAGCACATTTAGTTGCTCCAGCGAAGAACTCGCAGATTTTTTCCACACAAAAACTAGAACATTCTGCCTATGTTACGACATTGGCGAAATATACCAGTCTTCGTGTGAGAATTGCAACATTGAGTTCTTTTGCTGGAGCGGCGAAATCTGCTAGTCTTCATAGGCAGGTCCAATAGGCAGGTCCGTAGGCTTCTTCGTGCGTCGCCGAAATATTGAAGAAAACGTTGATGATTTTGAGGACTCACCACTTTTCCAAGATTTGGCAAACATTCTTCGTGAAACGAATGCTTGCAATAAAAGACGACTAGATTCCTAGGTTCTAGAAAAAAAGGAAAGATGAGGGTAAAATCTCAAACTGTTTTGTGAATATTGCAATGAGCTATAGACCTTACCTCTGACAATAATTTTTCTGTGACAGGCACCACACATTTGGTCATCTGACAAGGGAAAAAAATTATATAGTATAATTATATATTAATTATTAATAAATTATAGATTATAGACGACAAAAAAATTATATTGTGAGCTAAAGATATTGATTACCATCAATGAAGATTCCTTTTTGATGACATTTTACTAGTCTCTCATGTAGATTGAAATGATCACTGGACAGTATTTTCTTACAACCTTCTTGGACTGAGACTTGAAGATTATAGTCACACATCATTTTAACCAATGCTTTCTTTAACCCAGGAATCTCTAAGGAAGGTTCAATTCTTTGTACCATGAGTCTAGGATCAACATACGTTCCAATTTTTTGAAGAAGGAATGTTATTGCGTCTGTAATGGAAGAGAATCTGTGAAAAATATATTCAAACTCAAAATCTTGATCAAAGTCATATTCTTTACCTGGTTTATCTAATGAATAGTTGATCAAATCATTCCACAACTCTTCATCATCATGTTCTTGACAAAAAGTAATGGCACTCTCCATATCATTCAATTCTCTTGTCATGAGCTGCAATGCCTGTGATGTATTTCCTATTCTACCAAGAAGATAAACCATTTCAGGATAAAATTGTCTCTGGCTGCAAATATCTAGAGCTTGTTGGATGGGATAATTGTCTGAACGTCTGAGTAAAGGCAGAAGCTTGTCTCTAGAATAGTCTGCATATAAACGCACAAGTAAACCATGGTATTTTCCTTTAGAATCTTTGGTATCTTTTTTATCTAGAGCATCCAGATACTGAAAGAATGATGATACTGTATAATATAGCTTATGGTTCAGTAGCTAAATTTGATCAAACATTTGAAATTACCATATACAAGTACCGGTGATTGTTCTGCAATTTTTGTACCACAACCTCAGATGGCACTCTATCTTTTTCAAGAAAAAACTGGATTGCTCTTTCAGCATCTAAGTCCATTAGTCCTTCAATCATGTCGTACACTGAACTATACAACTGATGCTTTTGTATCAATTGGAAGACATCTTTGTGCCTCAATTTCAAATACATAGCTAGACTCTTGTCATATTTGCCATCATGGCTGTACAATATTGCTAGTGCCTCCAGGAGTACATTTTGACGCTGGTTGCTATGAACTAAAAAATGGCCTAAGACCATGTTGACCACCGCAGTGACAGTATAGAGTTTGGGTGACCATTCTTTGACTAGTTGTAAAAAACCATCTGGGTCCAACTTCAAATACTCATATAGAACCATCTCATAAATATGAGGATCTAGAGTGACATCGCCTCTGGGGAGATATGCAGAAATTGTGCGCAACTGATGAACCTTTGCAAACTTGTATACTTCTTCTTCCCAGAGTTTTTTGTTCTGACCCAATATTGTCAAACACAGTTTGCCAGCTTCATCATACTTTCCCATACTTAGCAAATGATCTAGATATACACGACCTACATCTGTCAAAGAATGCTTACAATCCTTGCCACCATTAACTGTGACTGCCTCTAAGGCTTTCTCAAATTTTCTATGACTCAGCAGCCACTCAATTCTATCATCAGCATCATACAAACTAGCAACAACAATATCTTTGGGACTGACAATAAAATATCTGAAACAAGGTTACAAGCACTCATTAGATCCAGTCTCACTGTTGAAAAGTTTTACAGAATAAAATTTGGTGAATGTAGGATTCTTACCTGTTTTCTTCGGTTAGACAATCTAAATGATAATCATTACAATTGTATTCTTCATACCCCCTCAGGGATAGGGAATTCGCACAAAGTACGTTAAAATCTTGGTATTTGGGTTCAATAACATGGAGGGTGGGACGCTGACTTTTACCATTCTCACCCAATTCTTTCAAGCAACCCAAGATAACTAACTGATTGTCCAAGGGTGCAATGCCAGAAATGTAGAAATCGACTTGGAAAGTTGAAACTGCAATAAAGCAATAGAATGCAAAAATCAGTCACTTGCTCTTGTCTTGTGATTATTGAGCCTTAATTAATTTACCTGGTTCAACTACAAACTCTGGAAGATCGCGATTAACGATCTCTCGGTTTGACCGTTTTTTGATTTGACAGATTCTGACTGTATCCACCCATCCAATCAACAAAGTCCTGTCATCTGACCATTTAAGATTGCAGCGATAGTGTTCTGGAACAGCTCTAGAAGTAACGTACTCAATCTTTTCTAGCTTAAATCAATTATACTTGATTTTTATACATTAATGGTAAAAAAACTCACTCTACTGTGCCAGCCCATTTTATGAGCCCTAAGGAACATCTAGAATTCAAATCATAAACTCGAACGCCAGTATCAGACGCCCATGCAACAAACTGACTTGCCCAGGCTATGGAACGTACACCTCCTTCAGCCTCCCACAAGACAGTAGATTTCAAACGAGACAAGAATGTTTTTTCATACAAAACTAATTTATCTTCTCCTAAAATGAAAAACGATCAAAAATTTGATAGATTGATCAAATATATTTGATAATCTGTTGATAGAGTGATTAAATTACAATACCTATAACAAATCTTCTGCCACTACCACTCTTGTGATATTTAGGATCAATTGCAATACTTTTGACACAGTGACCCGTGCTCATGTTGTGATTATTTTCAGTGCTGTACAAACCATAAATGAATACTCTCCCATCGTTACTACAGGAAGCAATGAAGTCTCCATTCTGATCTATGGATATCTGGTTTACAGCTACTGTGTGTGCTTGAAGACTTTTGGATTCAATACTGTTGCCCTGATGGTCTAGAAGATGGATGTTGCCCCAATGGGAACCAAAACACAGAAACTGGAAAATGATATTCATCATAAATTTACTACGGAAAAGGTATCCAGAGCTTACTTGAACAGAATTATTTTTGGGCCCTGATTTTTATTTACCTTGGGATGAACTGCTATGCAACTAGCAGCATCTTTTTGTAAAATACTTTCTAGATCATTTCTCATGCGAACATACTTCAAACGAGGCTCAATCTCATCATCTACCTCAGAATCATCTTGACCAGCCTGTTCATCCTAAAATGTCATCAGTCAAAGAATAAATGTGTCATAATCTGAACCACCACCAGATTATGCAGTGCAATGACTCACCTTGTCTTGATTAGTTTCCATTAGAGAGTGACTGAATTTTCTAAGTTCAGAGAAACAGCGCACACAAGTTAACTACTGTAAAAAACGAGAAAGGCTGCTTTGAAAGGCCTGATACCTCAAAAGGAGGGTGTCGAATACTGTGGAATGAAAGTGTGTGTACCTGTAGCACATAAGAAATTGCTGCACATTTCCGATTGTTCGTTCGTTCATCTAACAACTAATAATCAAGAAGTCAAACGAGAAATGCCTGATATCAATCAACAAAAATTAATGGAAGGTGAATGCAGAAACATGCAGAGAAATGTCAAATCACAATAGTAAGAGCAGGCAGCAAATTGTGCAATTTAGGGTCTGTTTGCAAATTGCGAGCACATAAGAAACTGCGTTACCGACTGAAGGTCTCAAACGCGTATTTTGCACAAATGTGAATCGGCCCTGCTATCAATTCCGCGAATTTACATCTTGTTCATTCCTGTTCTCGTGTTTTGGATCCCGCCAAACTCATCGACAGAGTCATCGACAAACGATGATCGAAATATCAACGCGAAAACTCCGAACGAATATTATTACATTTCTTTTCATTATCGATCAAACTTTGTAATTCTCCGAGTTATTCTTCGTGTAAGTCGTCATAGAATTTCGAACAAAAACTCAGTACATCGCCAATGCGATAAGAGGATAACTGTTGAACGTTGAGCTCCGATTTTTCAGTTTTTCAGTGATAGTTAAAATAGCTAATAACTGATTCTCTCGAGAAAGTGAACGAATTCAGGTGAGAAATGTCTTTCGTTTAACTAGCACAACGAATATTGAACTATTTTGATGCTCGACTTTACGGAGTGACGATAAATTGTATTATTATTCTCGGTTTTTCTCTATAGATACGCTCCAAGATGCCGTCTTTCAGTTCACCAGATTCCAATCGTTCAATGGAATCATCAAGTATTTTCAAATCTCCTCAATTGAGGAAAGAACACTTGAGAACTGTCAAGGAAAGTGCACAAGCGCTACGTAAGTTTGAAGTTTTGCAATAATTTGCTGCATGATTGAGTGAGACTTTCTTCCATTCCACTTATTCTATATACTATGATATTTATCCCTCCAGAGGGTGATCTCAATGTCAGAACCATAGAACGCTTGGAAGACATGATTAATGGAGTTGATGTCATTAGTAAAGAAACGCCTATGGAAGAAAAAGGTTGGCCGCATCTCAGTTATTTCAAATTACGATGTAATTCTGCTTTTCCATTAACTTGATGATTTTCATATTTTCACCTCCGACTCTAAATTATATATTAGTTCGAGATCAAGCTGAGGTCATACTAGACTCAGAGATTATGAATCTATCCTCGCAAGTACTGAGGAAGTGCACTTTTACTTTGAATAAAACTATCAGCACTTACGACCCTAATGAATTTGCTGGTAAAGTTGTAAGTTCAAGTACCACTTTTATTATGAATTCTTTGGAAGATGTGTTATTACAAATTTTCTGATTACCAATTCTCTGATGCTTTCAGAAAAGTTTCATGAGTCGTAGTCCTGATGCAGTTCTTGATGATCCTAACTGGCCACAACTAGGAATGGATGTTATCAAATATTTCAAGAGGACAGCTGCTTTCACTATGCTTCTAGGTATGATCAGTACATGGCAATCATGTTATGTTTACTTTACTGATTATGTATACTGACTCACTTCACTCCAGGATCAATGTGCCCTATTGCTAAAAAAGAAAGAATTGTAAAGCCCAGAGCACCCAGAGAAGCTGCAGCCCCAACTAAAAGACCAGAAAATATTATATCAGCAGAAAAATCAGAAGAGAATGATGTTGAACAAGCTGATCGCATTCGAAAAATAATTGGTGAATATCAAAGACAACACAATGATCAGCCTCTGGATTTCTTCTCTTTGGTTCTACATCCAACAGATTTTGGAAAAACGATAGAAAATATGCTTCACGTCTCCTTTTTGATACGAGACGCACGCATTCAGTTTTTAGTAGGTGAGGAAACTTGGGAGCTGAGTAATTTATTCACAATCTGCAAATCATGTCTCAATCTCACGTTATATTTTCATTCAGATGCTGATGGGATTCCTCACGTTGCCAAGCTACCTAAAGATGCGGAGAAATCTAAAGAAAATAAGAAGAAAAGAAATGTGCAGAACGTTGTTACTCTGACTATGCAACAGTGGAGTGTATGTTATTTTATTGGATAGCACTGTCTCTCAAAACTATCTATCATTTCACAATTTTTTCAGGATTTGGTAGATGCTTATCAAGTGGAGGAACCAATGATTGATTTTAGCAAAGGAGGCTCAAATCGCAAGAAATAGATGATTTTGAACAGACAAGAAACAGTGCACGTCAATCATACTAGTACCTAAGAATATTTTTCCAATGACAACTCTTAATGTGACATTCATTGTGTATGTGTACCAATGTTCACATGGGAGCCAAAAAGTTGTACCTTGAATAGTTATTATAAAATGTATGTATCTTATCACAAGTCAAATTTATCGTGAATACGCAAGCAACTTTTATTGGCCCTGAATGACAAGTACAAACAAGCAGGCATACTCTGCTTTCGAAGATGTTGATTTCTCAATGAGTTTACAGAGTAAGTTCAGGTTCTGATGTGCCTCACATTGTAAGTGCTGTTGCAAAATAATGAATAAAAAATGGTTTCAATTTTATAAGAAATTGGTTGTATTTTTTCAGATTTTTTATTGGAATTGCGTTTTACTAACAGATAGCACGGCTTTGCAGAGAATAGTATTCGTTAACAATATTCGGTTTCAATAGTTTCGTGGGTTTTCTTCGAATTCAAGTCCATACAGATGCTGCAAGGGTATATTATTTCACAGTATTGTTTGAAATGTACAAAGAAACAAATCCAGCCGTAATCTACGATATTTTGTAGAAACTCTCAATGACAATACTTCCAATACAAATATTTCTTTTTGTTGATCAACAAATCAAATACTTCCAGTTGGTGGTATTTAGAAACAAACTAAAGATTTGTTGAAAGTACGGCATTAAAAAACAATTCAATGTCAACCTTACAAAGAAACAAGTTTCGATTTACGACTTAGCCAAGGATTCTGCTTTTGCAACAACTTCTTCGATGGGACCAACCATGTAAAATGCGACTTCAGGTAAATGGTCGTACTCGCCCTGAAGAATCTTCTGGAATCCCTTGATGGTTTCTGCGAGAGGCACCAATTTACCCGCATGACCAGTGAAAACTTCGGCGACCTACGTAATGCAAAATAAAAACGGTGAGCATTATAGAGGATATATGGTGTTCAGAGATTTCATCAATGACATAAAAAATGAATTGGCAAAGGAGAGGAGCTTACCTGGAATGGTTGGGACAAAAACCTCTGGATTTTACGCGCTCGCGCGACAGTAAGTTTGTCTTCTTCGGACAACTCGTCCATACCCAAGATAGCAATGATGTCCTGCAACGATTTGTAATCCTGCAAGATTTTCTGGACACCACGGGCAATGTTGTAATGCTCTGCACCGATGATGTTAGGGTCCATGATACGAGAGGTGGAATCGAGGGGATCGACGGCGGGATAGATACCTTAACAGAAAATATACAAATTAGATACAACCATCTTGACGTTACGTTTGAGAGGAAAGATAGGAAATCTCAGTACCAAGCTCAGCGATGGCACGAGACAATACGGTCGTGGCGTCCAAGTGAGCAAAGGTGGTGGCGGGTGCAGGATCCGTCAAGTCGTCGGCGGGCACGTAGATGGCCTGTACCGATGTGATGGATCCTTTCGTTGTCGTTGTGATTCTTTCCTGCATGGTACCCATGTCAGTGGCCAGAGTTGGCTGATAACCTACGGCAGATGGGATACGACCCAACAAGGCCGATACCTGGAAAAATTGAAAAAGCAAACGTTGTGACCTATATCCTTACAACCGTTGAACTCGGCAGTTATCATCTACTAACCTCTGAACCAGCCTGGGTGAACCGGAAAATGTTGTCAATGAAGAGCAGCACATCCTGACCTTCTTGGTCACGGAAGTACTCTGCTACGGTGAGACCAGTAAGAGCAACACGGGCACGTGCGCCAGGGGGCTCATTCATCTGACCATATACCAACGATACCTTAGATGTTTTGTCTTTTAGGGAAATGACACCGGACTCAATCATTTCCTGGTACAGATCGTTACCCTCGCGCGTTCGCTCGCCGACGCCGGCAAACACGGAGTAACCACCATGGGCTTTGGCGACGTTGTTGATCAGTTCCATAATCAATACAGTCTTGCCGACACCGGCACCTCCGAACAGACCTGAAAGAAATACGATTGTCAAGTGATCAATCATCTCCACGAGAGAAATATTCGACAAGTTGAATTTGTTTCACTTTTTACAGCTTACCAATTTTTCCTCCCTTGGCGTATGGAGCGAGAAGGTCGACGACCTTGATTCCGGTGACGAGAATTTCCTGTTCAACAGACATCTCGACGAATTCAGGGGCGTCTGCGTGGATGGGGGCGACCTTGTCTGTAGGGATTGGTCCACGCTCGTCGATGGGTTCTCCGATGACATTGATGATACGTCCCAAAGTCTCGGCTCCGACGGGGATTCGAATGGGGTAGCCACTGTCCAAGACATCCTGGCCACGAACAAGACCCTCGGTACCTGGCACATAGAAGAGAAAAAATAATTGCATAATAATTTGACGACATGTCAAAATGAGCCGAGGGTGGATAATTCAATTGAAAATTTCAAACTCACCGTCCATGGCAATTGTTCGCACTGTGTTTTCTCCCAAGTGCTGGGCGACCTCGAGGACTAGCCTGGGGCTTCGGTTCTGGACCTCCAGGGCGTTGAGAATTGGTGGCAGGGCATCGTCGAACTGGACGTCGACGACGGCACCGATGACGGCCACAATTTTGCCCTGAGCTGTCTTGCCCGCGGGCTTGGCGGCTGCAGCAGCATACTCTCGGTCTGAAAATTTTCATACGTTATCGTAAGATGCTCAGCGTGAGGCTCGGAAGAGAATTTAATGTTTGGAGACACGGTTTAAAGGTCCTACGCTATGACACTCGCCACCTTCATTAGGTAATTGGTGACGCATTATATAAGTGTCCAAAAATTACTTTTAAATTTGAAAAACCAGGTCGCAGCGTCAACTGATGAAAATCATCCTCGAGCTCTTGCAAGAAGACTAGTATCTTGTCCACGGTACCATGCAAGCGCGAGGGACTATTATCATCCACTGTGCAGGTGAGCTATGGGCGCCGTGTCAAACAAGAGCAGCCCACAATCACAAAACCTGCGTCCGAATCGCATCTTCAACGTCTGCCACGTGGGGAAGACTCGTCCACGAACAACCCGCCGTGGGAGATGTCGAGCATAGTACCAGTGCACCAAGCCTTCTCGTCGTAGTCGTCATCGTCGTCATCGAGATCGCCATGTTCGCACGCGGCCCAGCGTATAGCGCTGGCGCACCAGCTATCCAAAGCAAGCCGTCCGGTCGAATCGAACGTGCGCGCATTACATAACCGCTGTTCGGGTTGACCCGGGCAAAGAGTGTAGCAGACATCAAATAACTACGAGGATGACCTCCTCGTCGAAGCTAAACGTTGGAGCCAGCGAGTGGGGTATCAAATGTCACGTCACGTCGAAGGGTCGAAGAGGAGACAGCACGAGAGAGAGAGCTGGGTCACGAGGATTGCGCGGAGAAGAGTTGCGGGGGTGGGCGAGCGGTGCGGTTTGAGCGCCCGGGTCGCAGGTAAACAGGCCGTTATGGGGTACTCACTGTTGGTGGCGAGGACACCGGCAACTTTTGCGCTCTCCTGCTGGAGGAGGGTGGGCTTGACGGCCCTGAGGGCCCCCGCTGCAGCCTTCGAAACAGCGCTCAACATCATGGCCGAGCAAGTGAGAACGTGAGAACGGAACACGACGAAAGCTGCTGGCTGTGTCGGCCGTACTGCTCTTGCGGCACCACCAGTCTGCTCAGCTTTTGCCAACAGCGCATGCTCGAAAAAAGTTTGCCTTTGCCGGTGCCGGCCTCAAAAATTTTGACTGGGCCGAGCGTTTTTTTTGCATCGTTTTGCAAAGTGGGGAAAGTAGTATGTGATCGGACCTCGGGTTGCTGCTGACTGATCCAAGTTAGCTAGAGGTATTCTGCAGGAGTAGTTGCGATATGTTATATGCACAGTTCATCATTAAAATTGAAAAAAATTTTGATCGTTCCACCATCAGTCAGGCAATTTCTCGGAATTTTAGAGGGTCATTCATCATTCCCCACTTTCTTAAAAGTTTTCTTGCAATTGAGTGCTCCTACATATTTTACAGAAACCATGAGATCTGAGTCAAAATTATGAGAATAATTCATCGATTGTAATATCAGACGATTATCCCTGGCTGGACCCCACTGTTTCAATGTTATCTGCATCAATTGCATCCTAAATCATTTGATGTGAGACGTACTTTAGAAGAATAATCCTTCAGATTATCAAACTCCTCCATAGATTCGAAAATTTTTCTAATCTACTTCTTAGATACAAGCTGATAAAAGAGTACATAATTAATAAAGATGCGGTCTTTCCTCTATCAATGGGATCAAGTTAGGATAAAAAGAAATTTCCTGTTCATATGTAAGTATAAGTATTTGTTCGAGATCACGATCTTATATACGATCTTATATACGTATATGTATAACGTGTATCAAATTTTCGCGCGTGGGACAGACCTAACTTTCTAATCGGCCAATCGGCAGTAGTGTCGTCTGTTCCCGCTCCATTTTCCCGCCAAACTGTTTGCGCTCAGCCGGATCAGTGGACTCGAAGTCACTCGAATGCATGACTCAAAGTAGTTTCGCCATTAGCAGCATATTCTTTTGCTTTGATTTTTCGTAGTTAAAGCTACTCAGCTGCGTGTGGCTACGTGCCTCGTGGACAAAAAACAGCCAGGATGTACGTGCAGGTGGTTACGATCGACGGCAAAAACAAAACCGTTCTCAATGTGTCCAAACTCACCAAAATTGCTCAACTCAAGAAGGATATAGAAAATGAATTCGACATACCCAGGTCGAAGCAAGCCTTATTTTTTCGTGGCAAACACCTCGAAGATGATGGGACCCTCTACGACTACAGCATCAACATCAATAACGTCATCCAAGTAAGCACCCTTGTACTGTCCAAACTTTGAGTTTTGCTATACCCAAGCAACGTGAATGTTTCTACCGTTTTCATTCATTGGACATCTGTAAGATGCATTTTTCATGAAAAACTCACAGGGTCTTCAAATTCCATTGAGCTCTCTAATACTCGACACTAGAGAACTGCTCTCTGCATTCATGTTTGATGTTTGGTCAATATGAACAACACGGCCTTGCCTATTCTATCTTGCTTATTCATCAACGCACAAAACCTATGCATGGGTAGATGTTAGCAGTTATTTTGCTGAAACACTTGATCCATTTCAAGCCAAGTGTTCCAAGATCTTATCATGAGATTATTATTTGTAGGTGATGATGAAGTCTGAACAAAATGGCACACCAGAAGTTGTCAAAAGAAATGAGAAAGTTGAAAAAGCTATCAAGAAAGTATCAAAAGGGATGACGAAGGAGAGTGGAAAGGATGAAGATGAAGGAAAAGAGGGTAAAGAAATGGTAGCTGTTAGTGAATATTATAAAGTTGGTGATGCCATTGATTGCACAGATACACTTGTTGGAGCATGGTATGAAGCACTTATTCTCAAAATATTCAAGAAATCAAACGTTATGATGTATAGAGTCAAGTGGGATCTAGCAGATTCAAAGGATGACGAGTCTTTTGACGTGGAAGAAAAAATGATCCGTCCAAGAGCATGGAAAATTTTGAATTTTAATGATCTAGATATTGGCCACAAAGTGATGGTCAATTACAATCTAGAAAATCCTAAGGAAGTAGGAAGTTGGTATGATTTCACAATAACTAAAATAAAAAATGTATCATCCTGCAAAGAACTAAACGGGACAATCCACATTGGAGATGGTAGTCGTTCAATTGAAAATTGTAACATCAACACCAAACTTGATATTTTCCAAATTGAGAAACCACTGTCACTCTCTGAAAGAGATGATGATCTGATAGCATCAAAAATACCTGAAACCAGGCGACCTTTACCAGTTAAGTGCAGTCATTGTAAAGATAATCCCAGGAAAAATTGCAAAGAATGCAGTTGCAGAAAATGTGGTAAAAAGAGTGATCCTCACCTACAATTGCTTTGTGATGAGTGTGATGATGCTTATCATCTTGCTTGCCTTGATCCTCCATTAACTGAGATCCCAGATGATGATGACTGGTATTGTCCAGATTGTAAAATCAATACAAATGAAGTTGTCAAAGTTGGGGAAAAGATTGTCCCCAAGAAGAAACATAGCAAAACTGTTGGTACAACAAGAGACTGGGGTAAGGGTATGGCTTGCGTAGGTAGAACAAAAATCTGTACATTGGTGCCTATATTTCATGTAGGACCCATTCCTGGTATAGAAGTTGGAATGATGTGGAAGTTCAGGTTTCAAGTTTCTGAAGCAGGAGTTCACAGACCTCATGTGGCTGGAATACATGGACGCGCGGACCAAGGTGCCTATTCAATCGCGCTGTCTGGAGGATATGAAGATGATCTTGACAATGGTGATGAATTCTACTATACTGGCTCAGGTGGTAGAGATTTATCAGGAAATAAGAGAACTGCGAAGCAAAGTTCAGACCAACAATTGACTCTCATGAACAAAGCTCTCGCTCTTAGTTGTGAAGCTCCTTTAGATGAAAAAAATGGAGGTGAGGCAGTTAATTGGAAGAAAGGTAGACCTATCAGGGTTCTAAGAAACTTCAAGCTTGCAAAGCATAGTTCGTACGCTCCCAAGGAAGGCAATAGATATGACGGTATTTATAAAGTTGTCAAATACTGGCCTGAAACAGGACAAAGTGGATTTAAAGTTTGGAGGTATTTGTTGAGAAGAGATGATCCTACTCCTGCTCCATGGACCCCCAGTGGTAAAGAAAGGATAGCCAAACTTGGTTTGAAAATGATTTATCCTGAAGGATATCAAGAGGCTCAAGAGAAAAAGAATGGAATTAAACGCAAATCTGATGATGAAGCAGACTCTAGCTGTGAAAGTGTAGTAAAGAAACCGAAATCTGCCTTCAAACTGAGTAGTGAGATGAAAAAGTTGATTAGACAAGATTCTGTAAATGCCAAACTGTGGAACCAATGTGATGAACTTTTAACCGAGGGAAAACAAGCATACTTTGAGAAGGTTTCAACAGAATTCGCCTGTATTGTGTGCCAAGACTTAGTTTTCAATCCTGTTACAACACCCTGCTCTCATAATATTTGCATAACATGTTTGAAACGTAGTTTTGCGGTTCAGTCTTATGCTTGCCCCATGTGTCGTACAGTATTAGACAAAAATTATGAAATGAATATCAACAAGAATCTCTCTTCTATTCTACTTCTCATGTTCCCAGGGTATGACAAATCTAGATAGATTCATTGTTAACCATTTGACATATTGAATGAGGTTACTTCCTTCATAACTTACTGGAAGTTCAGTATTACATTAAATTATGATAGTTAATTTTTTGCGCAACACCTATTATGAATTGAAGGCGCAGGCTAGTAAGTTTAATTACTGTAAGTCCTTATGACTACGAAGTTTTGTTTAGAAAAATTGCGATCGGAAGATGACATTTTTACATAACTTTTAAAAACAGATTCAAAACTCATCATATTTTCAGCTTTCTAGCTATGCACTCCAATTCAATTGGATTAATTCATGCGAAGTTTTTCATTATCTACTACCACGAAGTTACTCTAAATGGTAGTTTGGTAAAAATTCTATTATCAACATTGTCAAATCTTTCAAAATGTATAATTTTAAATGTGAAGTAGACAGATGTCCGATTCTTTTCGACAAGAATTATAAAAAATCTATGCAGACAAGTCTGGACGGCCAATTCCGGATTCTTCATCGACGTAAGAATGCGCCGCGAGTAGAATTTTGTGGTAGAAAATTGATCAAAAAGCAATGAGTCTTGTTTAATTAGAAGAAGTTTTCACCACTGACTACAATGATGTTGATTCATTTAAGCGATTTCGTTAAGTATTCATGACTTTTTTATTGAAACTACTTGCAACAATTTTTTGATATTCTAAGCGATTCCTGGGGCTTACAAAGGATGAGATTTGTTATAAATGATTCTTTGCATTCCCACTAAATTGTTATTGGGTGATTTCCTAGTTTATTTTAGTATGGTACTAAGTTTTGTTCAGTATTCAAAGTGAATCGGTGAACCGATCCCTCTTGAACGTCAAATAACATCTATTTTCGGAAAAATAGTCATCATCGAAATGTCAAAGAAGCTAGTTGAAGATTTCCACTGGAAGATTTGTACAAACCGTGGTGCGTAACTTGTGTATTTTTCCATGTTATAACAAGGATAAGAATTGTAATTAATGAATTTCTATATTTCCAATAAAAATTAACATCATTTAAGTACTGCATTCATTGAATATTTCAAGTAAGTTTGTTGTGAGTATTAACATCTGATTTCGTGAGCTTATTAGCTCATGCACTACAATTAGAGCATAGTCGTATTTGAAACAAGATTTCACAGAAATCTAAAATTTTATTAGGTGGAGTACTGTTAGTTCTATTCTTGGTGACGTTTCCAATACCATCAACAGAGGATACCTGGTATTTGAGTTTTTTTGGAATCGATGTTAAATTTGGAGGGAAAGTTACAACTTATGCATGAACCGAGTACGTCATCGGTATTACGGTTTGTTTGTAATCTCAATTTACTACAATATAGGACCAGCCATTGATTCAATCTCTATTTGATGCTAAGACAATACTTGGACGGTTGACTGCTTAAAAATTAATTAAAGAAAATAATTCATCAGTCAGGACAAAATTAATTTCATTCGTAAATTGATGTCAGTGACAGCCTGAATAGAATACGTCGGAAATCTCATGAGGGCTTCAAATTGCGATGTTTTGGTTTCACTTATCAAGATATTATTTACTTCCCATTAAATCAGAAATATTTTTTGAAAACGGAATTGTTGTACAGTTCAAACAAAAATCCCAATATTTTGACAAAAAAGTATGCACTCCAATGTCATCTGATATGATTAAGCTCTATGAATACATTCAGGTATAATATAACTTTGATATACAATCAATTGCGATTTGTATCGGCAACAATATGATTTATATGTACACATTTGAAAGACGACCAGCCACGTAAATTGAAACGCGGTGTAGAGTATAGCTCGCGGGGAAAGACAAACTATTGACGTCCGACTCCCACAAGAGCTGCATTAAGCTCCAAAATTCATTATAGTTTAGCAGCTCTTGCCAAATTCATATTTGTACAATTGTTACTAGAATAGCTCAACAAAAAGTTAATAAAGGTTCAAGGTACGTTGAGATAAAATTAGCCTTTTTCACGCCGAATAAGCTTCGATTAAATTTCACAAGTTGAATGAGTAGCAGATTCCATTTGTTATTGCACCTAGGCATCGAGCGTGGGGAATAAGAATGTCACACAGCAGTCAGTCTAATTGGTTAATATTCTTTGCGATGCATCTAAAAGTCGCGTCGAGGAAAAAACTATCAAATTCTGTGCGAGTGAGCCCCACGGTGCAGATTCTTTAAACACATTTTTAAAAAGTCACTCGTGCTGAAACGCGATGGATTCTTTGAAACATCATCAGTCAAGCTTTGCGACACGAACAACAACAATTTCATCAATCTCGGTAAGTGCCATTTACTCCCTCCGAAGGTGAGCTTAAAAATTGTAGGTCCAGGTGCCCTTGGCGGACTGAATGTATCTCAGCTGAGGAGCGGGCTGGTGTCTGGTATCGGGGCTCTTAGCTCGCTTCTGTAGCGCAACGTCGTGGCTCAGTAACCGGTACGACCGATTGTACACTGCAGCGCAGCCACCACTGCTGTAACGGGTTAACGGGATGCTATCGCTGCTGGCGACCCGGCGAACCTCGTGACAATCGGCAGCCGGCCTCGACAACAACAGCGTCTCCTTTAGTCGGCTGGTAAGCTCGTCCACGGGTAACCTTGTCAAACCAGTAGACGGGGCGAGCAAGGGTCCACTTGGGCTATCCTCCCGACTGCTGCAAGGTCCAGGTGAGCAGGGTAATTCCCTGCAACCAAGGCCTTTGTCGATATCGTTGCTTGCTGAGCAGTGGCTGCACGTGAGCGTCGAGTCGAGTGAGTCTGAGTATTCAGGGCTTGGCACAGATGCACTGCGCAGCAGGTGCTGATGAGCCAGGAAACCACCGCTGCCACCACCAACCCCGAAGCCGAGGCCGCTCGAGGGCACCGTCTCCAGCTTATGCTGGGGACGGCGTCAGAAACATCATTCCTCCAGCTCATCTATGCGGCTCCTCACCGCCATCTCGACCACCTCGAGACTCGGATAGTCCAGCTCTTTCACAAGGCATAGCACCGCCGACAGGATGTTGGAGTTCTTAAATGTTGATATTAGAAAGTTAATTGAAGGGCTCCGGACCAGAACGGTATAAGTCCATTTTGGTGAAAATTGAGTTTTTGACGGGAAATGGTATACAATGCGTGTGAAAACATGTACGTATAATTCCGCAAGTGAAAATGTGTTTTCGTGCGTCACAAGCGCTTCGACGATTTTTTGCCTGAAAAAAGTTTCGACTTTTTTTCCAGACCAGAACGGTATAAGTCCACGCTCGAACACTAAAACACTGCTCTGACGCCTTCCATCTCCAACCATTGCTCTTTTTTAGGTCTCGCGAAGTGGCAGGAGACCTCAGAATATAGGATTTAGACACCCCATGTTCCTTGGGTGGCTGCATTCAATCGTTAAGATGTTTGTAAGCCGAAGTTCGTCGCTACCCTCTTCACGATCTTGCGCACAGAAGAGCCCTATCGAAAAGAAAAATCGCGGCGGAACAGCATTCCGTGAGGGTTCGCAAGAATATTGTGATTTTCCTAGAAGCTTTGAATTGAACTTTTGCCATCCCACATCGTCAGTAATGAGACCAGAATGACAGTGGCCCGAGCAGTGGCCACTCGAAAAAAACCTAAAATGAGTCGATAAACCTATCGATGAACTCGCTATAGTTCTCGTTTTTTATCGTGTCCTCAGAGATCTTTTCAGAAGATCGAATCATTAAACCTAAGATACAGGCAAGTTCAAATCATTCATATTGCTTTTTTTAAGGAAAATTTTAATGTCCGTGACTATCTATAGCCTCATCGTCGAATAGACACATCTCATTCACAATTAATCCAGAATATAGTTTTGAAAATTACTAACTCGCTTTTTCAATATTAGTAGTCACCTGACTGTTAGCTCAATTCCTCTGAATTTCACTGTGAAAGATATTGTGTTAAAAAATACTAGATTTCTCCAATTGATCCCCCTGTAACTAATTCGATTAACATCAAATTGTTTATGAATATCAGTGTTGCCAGACTCATAAATTAAAGAAATTCTGATTATCTATTCGCACTCCAAATTCAAATAGAAGTATTTAAATGCTGAGCTTTCCAGTGCGAACTGTCTGAATTTGAATCTCTACGTAGAAGTTTCGTGCTTTGCGACCAACCAAACATTATAAATTATAGACCAAGCTGATCGGATGAGTACTTGTCGATGAAACCCTCTAATGTGCACCCGTGGACCCGCGATATCAAAAGTATAATCTATTACAGTCGTGGTATTCTAAATAGAGCCTGTTCGGTAACATCTGTCGATGTAACTCGACGATGATTCTTGAACATTAGCAAATGTCTTCATCGACACCTAATGGAGATACTCCTAGTCGACAATTCGGAAAAAAACGTGGACTTATACCGTTCTGGCCGGGAAAATTTTCCTACTTTTTTTTCTACCCAAAAGCGGACGTTTTTTTGATTCTAAACGGTGTAAATTCATAATATCTCCACACTTTCCGATCTAAAATAGTGAAAGTCAAATCGTTTCTCCATCTGTTCTGGCCCAAAACGGTAAAAAGCAGAAATAGTGTTTTTATACCGTTCTGGTCCGGAAAAAAAGTCGAAAAATTTTCCGGTCCAGAGCGGTATAAGTCCATTTTTTATTGTAAAGTAATGAATAATTAGAGTGAACAATTGAAAGTCATTACCCCCTGTACAACAATTATCGTGAAAACTCACCTACTATATGATAGAAACGGAACTGAGACTCAAAATGATGATTCGAATTTTCTGTTGCAAAAAAACTTTGAGTTGAATTTCCCAGAAATAGAAAAAATGGACCTATACCGTTCTGGTCCGGAGCCCTTCAATTACAAACTACATTTCAATTCAGCTGCCTGGTATGGGTTTTTCATAACGCGGAAGCAATCATGCAAATGTATCTCCACCACAATTTATGGATTTTTCGATCAATAGCACTTGAAAGAGCGGCTGAAATAATGTCATACTCAATTTTTAAAACAGATCTTGTAAAATGATAGGAGAAATTATGCATCGCATAGCTGAGGGACATTGATATTGCCTCATGACATAGTGGAGAAAGTTGAGAACTTCAATCGAAATCCAATCCGAAATGATTGTACTCAAGGACCGTAAATAGAATGACGAATCGTGCAGCCTTAAATTTTATTTGCACATCTCTACTTTACAATCTCCTCTTCATTTGCAATTCTATACGTACTCAAAGAATCGAAAATGATGTCAAATCACTCCAGACAATGAGCATTTTTACGATGTACTAAACGCGTTATACCGTGCACCACATTGCATCGGCGTGTAACCAGAAAAGGCGCGTACTCTAGTTCGCGGAAGCAGATACCATTGCGAAAATGGTCTCGATACATTATCCACGGTTTTATGTAACTCCGGATTGGATATGATGTAACTTACCCTTGTCACTGGTCGCCTTTGATACTGAAACTGTGTTCTCCGCTTGTCTTTCTCGGTACGCCTTATCCAGTTTGGTGTTTGATTATGATCTTCCTGTAGAGCAATAATTACTTCAGCGGCTATTGAATTCGAATCGAGAAAATTTCAATCGTTATGAGTCGAAGCGCCATCGAATGATACAAAATATATCCTTTCTGGCAACACCAGATTGAAAATTTTCAGCAGGAACTTTGAGAGTATACGTGAAGCGATCTCGGATTAGAAGTGGAGTAAAAAAATTACCGTACAGAAATAACTCATTCGATGTGATTGATAGTAAGATGTGATGCGCACAAAATATCTTTACAGTGCGGATAGTTACCCTATCGACGCTATGATTCATCATTCCACGCTTTGACAACACTGATGGTGATCTTTGCGGTTCATCATAATCCATTTGCCGCTCATCGATAAATTCCTGAGGCGCATACTGTGTTCGAGGTGAGACAGGAGCATACATTTTTTTATTTGATTCTTCATATTCTCCGTTATGTCGTTGGACTACTCGATCATTGCAATCCTGCAACGTTAATGAAATCAATATTTACATCACAAAACAGTATCTACTACGAGTATTTCCGAAAGATAGAGATCGAAGTATCGAGATGGAGATACAGATTATACATGTGTACAGTCAGAGTATATCTGTACAACATTCCACCTGTCGTTATTCTGCAGATTATTCAAGTAATCCACAATACTGCACCAGATTATTCCAATTTTTTCACACAAAAGTTATATGCCAAATCCAAGAAACTTCTTAAGATTGGTGTAGAACCTGAGTATTTGCAATGCATACACTTTTGTTAAGCATGTGAATAATTCAAAATCATGAGGTCCAATTATCGAAGCATTGTTTAAATTTATACCGAAAACGCTGTAACGAAACTCGAACATCAGATCTGAATTTTGGGGGCGTCTCCACTCAAGTCAAAATAGAACTATTCATGACTTAACTGAAAAAAACTATGAATGAGTTACGACTGTGAATTTGAATAAAAAATGTTTGAAGAGGGAGAATAAGCAAATTACGACATGATGTATTATTTCAATTTGTACAAACAGGTGACATTTACGTATAAGACAAAAATTATTCAGGATATTTCAATGCCTGTTTACCTGTTGGGTTTCAAGAATCTTAGATGCAGCAGAGATATCAGCAAAGTTGGTGTTACGGACGTTATTTTCTATATTTTTAGTGCGGCCGTTTTGCTGTTAGTAAAAAATAAAATGTAGAAAATGTTATCATGTAGTTGAGAAGCTATAAATCTTGTGAACAGTGAATTTGACAAACAAGAATGGAATATACACATACCTCATACATATATCGGTTATTTTGAGGGTACTGATGAACAGGTGATGTATTGTAATTCGCATTTCTCTTATCAGTCTCTTGGTAATCATCCACCCCAGCTGTTTCATCATAACTCCTCTAAATTAGAGAAATGATTGAGTGTTTATCGAATGATAACAGGCACATTGCACTGGTTACATCAGTTTAACAATTTATGGATGTTTCCAAGCTTGTAGAATCATGTATGGTTTGGATTTTGTCAGGATAAATTGATGATAAATGAAGTGAAACTTACCTGCTCATCAGATGAACTATAGTTTTGCCTGGAATCCACATCTGCCTCCTCTGCATACTTAATCTCATCGTCCTAGTATTATACAGCCATGATTAAGCAAAGCTCAGACTCGGACAATTAGTCATTTCATGAACATCAAATGGAATGTGGTAAACTCGAACACATTGTTAGATTTTTTAAAACATTGATTCACAAAAACAATCTATGAAGTTCTAAGATTCATCAATTAAATACTCACATCTGGGCTAGCACGGCCAGACTGTGGTGAAGAAGATTCTGCTTGTAACGAAGTTAGAGGATGAATCAAAGACCTTCCTCGAACCATTGCTGTTTGAATTTCTTCAGGAGTTATTATCTTATCATCCAGTTTTTCTAATTTTGGTAAGGCTTTAATTACAGCTAACCGGTACCTGATAAATATTGGATAGGGTGTTATTGATCTTCTATCTGATTGTATTGAGTTACATAAAAGATAATATCTCACCCATCAATTTCAGCACAAGGATTTTCACCAAGCCATAGATTCCTCAAATTTGGTAATCCTTGCAGGTAACAAATTTCATTCAAGTCTCTGATATTATTTTTTCGCACAAACAGGTCTTTGAGATCAATACAGTTTTGGAAATCAGCAAGGCTGCTGATATTGTTGACACTGCCAAGAAAAAAATTCCATAGTGAAAAAGGAAGCTTGATTCTGTCTAAAATAAGAAATATTTCTCAAAAAAATAAGGACTCTGGGCAAAAAAGTCAAACAACAGGCTTACATCAAAAACAAAGAGAATATTTGTATCAAATAAGATTTGGATAAACAGGAAGCAAATGCTGATTAATGAGTACTCCCATCTATTCAAGACATATTTGCATCGGAAGAAGGAATGAATGATTCATCAATGATTATTGTAAATGAGAGACCAATATGATAAGTCTGCCAAAAATGGGAATGTGAATCTTGGAGCCAATGAGAAAATGTGTGGGAGGAACAAGTTCTTGATCTGTGGGAAGTGACCATGACGCATTATGGACAAATACGTCCATAAATGATCATTGGTATACCAGCTTGTTGGTCTAGAAAAGATAGATAGAGATAATTATAGCATTAGAAAAGTGAAAGTGCAGCAAGTGTAGCTAGATCTTTATGCTGGAGAGATTTCATTTCACAGCTCTGTGCACACATATCAAAAGCTTGCATTAAAAACATAGCAGCTGAGTCAGCATTGAACTTGTAAATAAGAGGCCTTCAAGGCACCTTTTAAGGCCACACGAATCACGGTGAGTATAAGCAGTTTTTTGTCAGAATAGTTGAAGCAAGTTTGTCGCGTAATAATGAAAAAGTCGGAGCAACTGCTAGAACGTCTTCTGGATCAATTACCTGAGAGAGAGCACCTCGACACTTCTCATCCTGCGCAGGATGCTAACATCGGTGAGCTCCGTGCCCCTGTAAAAGCACCATCAGTGAGTCCAGGTCGACGATAATCGCAATTGTTTACAGTGGCCACACTCGATATGTATGTAGGTAAATGGTAGCAGACCAAATTGTCGTGATAGGTATACTCACCAGCAGTTGAGTTTCTTGACGGAGGCACAGTCGGAGACGCGGGTGCGTGCGGTCACCATCTCCTCGGTGAGCTTCACCATGGTGTTAGGTTTTGATGTCTGTGCTACTCTGGCACCTCGGCGAAAGACAAGATTCTTGCAGAGCAGCAAGAGAGAGAGGACGAGGCGCTGTTACGAGAGAAATCTTTATAACACGGTGAGTTTAGAACGAGCGTGGCTCCTGTGTTTACCACGAGAAGAGCATTGAGGTTAGAATAATTTTGAAAACGACGACAACGATGATGGGGTTGCCCGGTCCGAGCGATCAGCGTCAGCACCGGACTCGGTATACGGCGAATTTTGACGGCCGCAACATGTTGCCGCTCCGGGGTTGCGGTTACACTATTTCGCGGCTGCTAGGTTTTAGCTATGTAGCCGAAACATTAAACGATCTCGGGCCCTCCGATGCATATCGAAGCAAACTGTCACTCCTTCACGCTGCCCGCACTATTGCCAGCTGATGCTTGTCAAAACAAACCCTCGCGACAACGAGGACACTCGCGGTGAATGGACGATAAGAGAAACCGTTATCACGCAGGTACTGAGATCATGCGGCAACGGGCGCCGTGAGACAACTAAAAAAATACGAGTGAACCTGAGTGAGGTGTGCTTTGCTTTCCTTTCAATGCGCGCGGCGGCGCCGCTCTTGTGAGTAGATATATATATGGATGCACATTATAACAGTATAATTCATACTAATCATACTCCTCATTACACGCCCACGAATACTTACTGATGTGTAATGTGTGGGAAATGTGCGAAGCCTGACCTGATGCAGCCGCGATCTCACTACCACGTGGGTTGCTGGGGCATGGAGCATGGAGTTCCAATCTATGAGAGATCAGAAATGAAAATTATCCTGATGATCTTCTATTCGGTAAAGGATATAATATACGCTGGTTTTTCGATTAGAGCAGCTTTCTTTTGAACGCGATAATTCATCGGAAAATGAGTCACAATTGTACGAGCATCACATTAAATGAATAATTGATACTAGAGATTTCTTCAAGTTCGCGCCGCCTCGAAGTTCGCCTATGAGATTGTGAAAATTTCCCTAGTTTGTTAAATTCATTAGATATTTTGATTCATCGAATGGTTGAGAATTGACGGTTGGTGAATGAAATTCCAACAGAATACGTATTATTTTGTTGTAATGCACAGCGATTCGATCTACTGCACCCAAACTTGGGTATTGAAGTTTCAGGAGGCGATGCGGTCACCGTGCACGCTGAGCTTTGTTCACAGAACTCTCAAAATCTTTTCCATTATGGGCTAAACGACGAGTTATCCAGGCTTTATTATCATCCAACTTGGCCTGGATAACTCTTCGTTTGACCCAAATCGAACTAGATTTTGAGAGTTTTGTGAACGAAAATGTGCCAATTTGTAGGTTAGAAAGTACCCGCGGGCAAGTTATTCTCCTTTATTAGTGATAGCCTTGTGATTCGTGACAAATAATGAGTTGTCCACCACAATTCAGATGATAATACGTAATGGACAAATCGTCTCCAACTTCGTTTCGAGAAAATTTTTTGATTTACATCCAAATAAGATATAATTTCCGGGTTGCACGGTGACCGCATCGCCTTAAGGGTCAGAATGCCAGTTCCGTGCATTGTTATATTTGCCATTCGACGTATCCGTTAGGGCTAGCGTCGAAATGATTGTTGCTGAGGTATTTTCAAATTTTTCTCTCAAAGTACAGTATTAAACCAACTACTTTTCATAGATCTTGTGTCCAGAACGCTCAGTTTGGTCTCCAAGCCTTGTGCCATAATCTTCTTATTGGATTTTCAATATATATGAGGAATATTTTGATAATGCTTACAGCGTATCCTAAATTTACCCTCAAAAAGATTTTGTCCTCGACTTTGTCTCGGACAAAATTTCAAGGAAACATGTCGAAGAATCAGATTCCAGCATGAGAAAAGGCCCAGAATCCAAATTCTGAGCACTGCATCAAAATTTATGTCCGAAAATTAGCCATGTAAATAAACTATGTCAGTTCCGCGCTCACCACGTTACCCCACGAAAAGTCAACTTGTCTCGGCGCAAACAATTTTTTCCATCGAAGTATGATAGGGAGTAGACGAAATACGCGCGGAGGAGGTACTATACGTCAACTTCACTATTTTTGCGAGCGATTTTAAGGCGAAATGCCAGTTCCATGCATTCAAAAGCTGTTCCTTGGGATACTCAATAGCACGCTAAAGACGGAGAAATGAAATAAACTGGTTTAGAGCAAGTATTTCCGACTTAAATCAACCATCTAAACACGAATTTCATGGTCATTTGGTTCCATCGCGTCAGGATTCCTCGCTAGACATAACAAGATCAAAAACTGCAAATGTCAGTACCGTGCACTACTTTCCCTATGCCTTATACGTGTGAATATCACATATACCGTTCTAACTCGTGCCGAAAAATTTGCATATGTTTTATAACATATTATCAGTCGATATGCGAAAAGGAATGGAAAAAATGTGATAGACATGCGGGGCATCAATTTTCAACTTCTGAATTTTTCAGTCGAAAATACGTAAGTTGTCCCGGTAATTCTGCATGCATGGCACTACGAGAACCATCTGCCCCTTCAAAAGAACATCAACTAAGGTATCGGGGTTGACAATAATAACCCTTTTATAAAATATTATCGAAATTACCGGGGCCTCGCTGCAAGCGAACGCTTTACGGCTCTTCCAGACTATTTTATCCCATAATTTGTAAGATCAAAATGTAGTGATACAATTTTGCCGACTAAAAATTTGAGAACTAGCGCAGTTTTATGTCAAATTCATGTGCTATGATACTTTTAACTCGTTCATTTCTTTGTCATTGCGTTCACCGAAAATGAAAAAATGTGAAACTCTATATAGACTCACATATCATGCGATCGACTTTTCTCTTTAGGATGCATAACAAATAAACATTCAGAAAAATTTGAAATTATCCATCAATCATGTACTGATCATGGCCATGAAATATCGGAGGAACATTTTTTTAGAGGTCACAAATTGATAGTTTGTTATTAATTCTTCGAATTTTTCATACCATTAACTACTCCAAGACCGTTAGAGGTTTCAACGTTTTGATAAGAAAATTCGTGCTTTAATTTTTGGAAGATACCTATTGACCTATTCATATTGATCTTATGATCATCGAATCTCAGGAGCTTGATCATTTCTCTGGTCACCGTGAACCATCAATTTATTCAATCTCGATGTTAAATGCTTCTCGTAAAACTTTTCGAGACATTAGATTTTGCTCACCTTTAAGTAGGTATATCTACGTCTCTAGTGTTTTTTTATAAATCCGGGTCAAACTCAAAAAGAAGTCTTTTGTCATTAAACAAGGGCTGAACACTTAAAATCTACTGAGAGATTGGTCAATGAGTTTCGAATAATATGAAATTTTACCATAAAAGAACAGTAATATGCACCAGCCCTATTGATTTGAATGTTCAAGAATAAATTCTTGTGCGATTATATGAAAATTCTTGAGAAACCGGCACTCGGAAAGTAAACTCCTTTTCAACAAGATTCAGAGGTACATACACTACCGGTCATAAGTCTCAATATACCTGAAAATCAATCTGATGGTCTTCAAAGTTAGATATCTCAGAACCTATTGGTCGTAGAGAGCTCTGCGTGGTCACATTTTGTAGCTCACATCGAGCACTTTCAAATATTCTTTCTGTATTTCCCGTCCCGCGTATTATACCAAAGAAACACGAGTCAGAAAAATTACTTCTTCATCGTCTGTGCGGGAAATAGCCATTTTTGCACGGATTTTCGATTTTCTGTCCTACGCCGACGATGAAAAAATAGTATTCGACACTCGGCGGGGTGGTTTCCGCTTCCGAGCGATGTATCCGACCCTCGCCAGCGGAAACCAACATTCCCGCCCTCGTGTCGAAATGTACTATTTTTCGCAATTTTCCAGTCAAGGTACGAACGCCTGCAAATTTTGGACGGATTGTTGGATCGCTATGAGACCAATAACATCTTCAAGCTCATAAAATGACCTTCAAGATTCGTTTTCGAATGTGCTTCAAAGTGGTTCTGGTTTCGAGATCTAACTGATTCAGTGAGGGTGTTTTTCTCTCAAAAAATGTCTTAATAATCCAAAAATGATGAGAAACAGCCCATTTTGGAGCATCTGACCCTCATTTCTGCAAGAGTTTGACTCGACATCGGGATAGCCATCGAAAATGAAGGCTACCGACCTTGAACTATAGGCTGTTTCTCACCATTTTTGGATTATCGTGTGATTTTTTGAGAAAAAACCCCCCTCACTGAACCAGTCAGATCTCGAAACCAGAACCACTTGAAGAGACTTTCAAAAACGAATCTTAAGGGTTTTTTTATGGACTTGAAGATGTCGTTAGTCTCATAGCGATCCAACAATCTCTCCAAAATTTGCAGGCGTTTGTACCTGATCTGGAAAATTGCGAAAAAAGTGATTCCTCTGACTCGTGTTTCTTTGGTATAATATGCGGAACGTAAAATGATGAAATAGATTTGGAAGTGATCGATATGAACTACAAAATGCGACCACGCAGACCTTCTACGACCAATAGGTTCTGAGATATCTAGCTTTGAAAACCTTCAGTTTGGTTTCTAGGGTGTATTGAGACTTTTGACCGGTAGTGTAGATGCGGTTTTTAGGGACACATTATATTTTGCAAATATTTCCCGTACAAAATAGATGAGGCAATGAAATCCAGAGCCCTCATCGGTTGCGACTAATGTTTTCATTTTATTTTTTGATCCCGGAAGTGTTGAATCGAGACTTGGATGAGCATTTAGTTAGTCCTAATATTTAGCGATGGCTTTAACAAGCCTTCGAAGAACCAGGGGATGGATGGGTTTTTGGATTTAACCGAGGACAAAAAAGACATCTAAAGTAGACTGGAATTATCGAGGGTGACAAATTTAACCAAAGGTACCTAAAAATTATCATTTTCGAGAAACATTTAATGAAAAGTCATGAAAGTATGAAAAAGTGATTTGGTAGTCTTCTCTGTAAGCGGAATCGTGTAAACTGATGGTTTTATGCCGATTTTGCACCATGTACTTCAAATTCTCGCATATCGTTTACTTGCTATCAGTTCTTTCTGCGAATCGAGAAAGTAATTTGCATCAAAATTTTTACTTTTTTTCGCGGCTTCTTGGTAGCGTGACTTTTGGATTCTTACTCTGTACAAACGAATATCCTGCTTCGCCAGCGCATCAACGAGTAGAAGAGATCGATAACCGATTGAGCAATCATAAATCGATCATAATGGCTTTTCTCTCGATCATGGATCCTGTCTGATTCGTGCATATCGACCTTCTGTAGGAGTCCGATGACTAGGCTTTAAATTTTTTACCTGAACCAAAGTATTATAAGCTTCCTCGACCGGTAATTCTAAGCTCTAACTGGCTTAATCGACTTTGGTAGAGTAATCAATGTGCCCTTCACTGTTTATAATTAAATCCCACCAGGCTACTTACGCCGAAATAATGATGAATGGATGTGGCGGAATGGTCGAGGAAAAAAAAAGTAAAAGTGTTAGATTCGACTTATTTTAGTTTGTATATCCTTGTTGTTGACCTCAGTCACAATCGCCTCATGAATTTTCTGCCATATAATACAGCTGTGTTATTGTACACTTGTCATTGTAATGTCATCTGAGTGTCCTGGCTAATGAACTCATGAACCAATGTTTAATCGATCCAAATTAAAGTCTAATAGTTAAGCCAAAATAATATAGAAAGAAGATACTCAATCACTACAGAAACTGGGTAGCTCTCATCTTCCGGTCATTCGGTCTATGTATTGCGCATTCATTTATCTAAATTTTATGCAGACTCATTAGAAACGCAATATTTGTACGTAGAATAGATTAGACCGATGAGAAAGGAATTGACTGAGTCGCCATACCAGGAACACATTTCATATGTGTTCCTGGTATGTGTACACTTCATATGTGGTATTGTCTTGAATTTTGTATTAAAACACCATTTGATACCGCAGTGATTCGTACTGAACAAAATTTAATCAACTGAAGATCTATCTCGATTCAAGCGAAATACGCTGCAAAAAGATATTTGCGGAATGCTTCCTCGTCCCTTATTAATCATTAAAATATTTTAGACCATGGAGACTTCTAGTGCGATTATTATTTCTTCTACACCATGAAAGCTTGACTTAATTTTTCTTCGTGAACATTTATTACAAAGTCCAATTTTCCAAATTTCATAATGAAAATTATCAATAACCCATCAACAATTTCAAATCATTTCTATAAAAACATTGGTTCAGTCGGCACGTTCTTGAGATAAGGACAGGGGACTCCTACGTAGAATTGGAAAAAATTTCATATTTATAATTCAAAAATTCCATATCGTCATTATGAATCGTTAATGACAAGGCCCTATGCGATGCGCGAAGACACGCGATGGGCCCCACCGGTGGGGCCCACGATTTTCGATCTTACAATTTTTACCGACTCATATTTGCACAAAAAATATTTTCAATAGCCATTTTCTCTGGAGTTTTGATTTATCAAGGGTGTAAGTGATCAGTCAGAACAGAAATTTTTCCTCTACACTTGCATTAATCGGAGAATGAGGGTCGTGATGGTGACCAACCAAAAATTACGAAAAACTGCCTTCGCAGTGAACGTGTTAAATAGCTCGTTGAATAGTACCTCAAAATTTCATCGACATCGATGAATGTGTACCCGAGTTTTTGAGCGATATAGGAAGTGAGGTGATACTTTTTTCTTCAAGAAGTGGAAAAGTCAATCAAATTTTCTCATGAACCAATCTCTTTAGAATGACAAAATTTCTTGCCAAACAATATTATAGGTCAATGTGGCGAATCTTGGATGTTGGAACGTTTCTGGTTTGGATGAACTTGTTTTGAAAATTTTTGTGAATTATCATTATTCAATTTCATAATTAGAAGATAATTTTGAGCACGTAAATCTGTAGATTGACTGAGTGCATCACTCTGTGATTGGAAACCATCCTTGAAAAATTCATGAACTTACAAGGGGAAGACCAGACCTTTGGATCACCAATCTTGTCCAAAATTTTTTCACAGTTTGGTACTACCTAGAATACAAAGAATCCAGAGTAACTCCATCAAATGGGCCTCCTGCCCGAAGATACAGCCTATGACATGAGCATATTACCCGTCTAGGCCCATGTTAAAAAGTGATATATATAGATGTACTGGCAACGCTAAACATTTTTGCTTGTAGCTCTGGACAGAAAGCCCATTTGACGGAGTTACTCTGGATTCTTCATATTCTAGATGACACAAAACTGTGAACAAATTTTGTAAAGGATTGGTGATCCAAAGGACTGTTCCTCCCCTTGTTAGTCGAAACGCTTTCGAGATCTGGAGAGGGAATCACAAGTTAGAATTGAATTGAGAAAAATAATGAATCTCAAGTTGAAAAAATTACCAGGGTCATAATGAATCGCGCGATATGGCTCAAAAAGGACTGGGCTCAATGCGTGAGAAGGTTGATTAATCCCTCAAAATTTCAGTGAGATCGTCGGAAACGTATCCGAGTTTCCGAGAGGCATGGAAAGGGGATTCAAAAGATCATCTTTTTAATATAAGTGAAAATCATAATCAAATTTCCATTGTGACGTGGGGTGGTCGATGACTGGATGAATATATTCAAGACTCGAAAGATGGTAGAAATAGATGTATTGAATGAATTGACGGTAACTGTGTGTATTGAGAGTGAGTGATGGGCACTCCCGAAATGGGAGTCCCCGAGCGGTCTGATGTGGCGCGCGCGAGTCGCGGGTTATATGCCCTCGGCTCGTCGCGTGTCGCATCGTGGAAAGTGCAAAGGTCAGCAAAACGTGATCGCGGTATGCATCGAGCGATCGGTCTTGCACAACCGACGACAGAGTGACTGACCAACAAGGGCAATCACCTATGGCGTCACACCGTATTAACCAAATTCTTCAGAAAAATCGAGGAATACTTGAACAATAAATTTGGGAAATTTAAAATGCAAGTTGGATGCTAAAACTTTTAGACAAACATGGTTTGGAAATTTGGGTAATCAATTTGACGTGGAAGAGGGAGTGTTGAGAGTATGGAGCTGTAAATCAATTGGGCTCATCACTGATCGATTTAGAATCAACCCTCGAAGTTTCACAGAAATTGGTTGAGAGGTTCAGAAGAGATCGCGTGACAATGAGAAGGCATCATAAAACACATACGGACATACGCAAGATTTAATAGAAAATAATTCGCAGAATGCGTTATATATTGCAGAACGAATTTTTATAGGGGTACATTTTGATAGAGAATGACGTCGAGCACAATAAGATAGATTAAATGTCATTTCAATAGGGATTGAGCTAGAGGATCAAGAATGACTAGTGCAAAGTGCAAAGTCATTCGCACCGACACAATACTCTCTCTTCAAGGAAGCCACAAAAGAAAAAAATTGTGACCACTTGAAATTTGAATAGTCTGTCATTTAATTGAATAAAAAAAAGTCTGTCATTTAAATGGCATATTGATAAAAGTCTACCACTAACACAGATTTTCTTCGAGATTTTAATATCTTTGACGGTTTGACACTAATTTATACAAATAAAAAATTGTGAAAAGAATCAAGTGCATCCTCGAGCACAGATAGCTTAAATTTATGAAAATGAAATCAGTAAGAACTGCCAAACTCTGATTTGAATATCAAACATCCGGTTCTCGATTTAAATGTTGATTTCCATTATACTAATTATGCATCTGTTACAGCCATTTGGTGAACTCGGCCATTCAATTGAGTTGCTAAAACCACTCTTGGCAGTTTTATCGAACGCTTTACTACTTGAGGAAAAGATCGAGTATGCCGGTCAGTCATCTCCTGTAATGGCGAGCAATCCGATGAAATCAAAATTTTACTAACCAGGTGAGTGTTTCAGATCCGGGTCACGGATTCGGATGAAACTTTGGGAATAGTCTTCTTCAAGTGCCAAAAAATGAAACCCAAAATTATAGACCCTAACGCTCAAGCGTTTCCTAGCTACGGCCAGGTACATTAGCATTGCAGGTATATAATTTTTAACATGGCCTGTATAGGCCATGTTAAAAATTATATAGGAAATGCTAATGTCCTTGGCTGCAGCTTGGAAACTTAATAGTTTTGGGTTTCATTTTTTGGCTCTAAAATATTCCCAGAGTTTCAGCCGAATCCGTGATCCGGATCTCAAGCACTCTCCTGGTAAGTAGTTGCGATGGATCGACGGAGTTTGTCGACCCTTTCATAAAAAAAATACGCGAATACAAAATGAAAAACTAACTTCAGGCTCCTTCACTTTGGAGCATGTCCGAGGGGATTGCCGTAGAATGAAGATGAATAAAAGTGTAGAAGAAAATAAGATTTTATTCCTCCATCCATTTTTTTCTGCCACACCATCAAAATTCTTCAAGACATTCGATTCAAATCCCATAACTTTCTTTATTTTTGATATTTCTTCGAATCCTTTATTTCGATGAACCTGCAGATGGCCAACACCAGCTAACTTGTATATGATGGAGTCCTCACTTTTTGAATTTCGTAAATTCAAAGTCGAATGAAATAGACATGATCTTGGAGTTCTTAGGGACTTTTGAAAAGTTATTCAAATGACATTTCTCAACGAATGATAAACTTGAAATGTGCCCTTGTACAAATTCTTCAAAATAATTTACATGACGATTTCCAAGGGATGGCTCTGAAGTCCGGATTAGACCTATGAACGACTTTAAATCTTTATTCTGTGCAGTGAAAATGAATGAGAAACATTAGACGGTAATAGATGATATTGAAGTTTCACTTACAAGAAGAGCATCAGGTCTGCGGAACACGGATCTTGATGAAATTCTGGTAATCATCTTGTTTTGGTAAAAAAAATGAAGGTAACTCCAAGGGTTAAGTCCAATAGGCCTCCTATCCCGAGATACAGCTATGGATGGACATTAGCATTGTTAGTATATCTACATAAGTGTATTTTTAAAATGGGCCTATATGGACAATACTATTAACCTTCATGGCTTTATCTTGGGATAGGAAACCCATTCGACTTAGCCCTTGAAGATAACCTTCATTTTTTTTACCAAAACAAGATGATTACCAGAGTTTCATCAAGATCAGTGCTCCGCAGACCTGATGCTCTTCTTGTAAAACCAATTCTCATTCAATACATTCATTACAAGTAATGATTTTTGTGAATAAGATTCGTCCAAGTGACATAGTACTTAAATGATTTACCTGCATTTCACAACATTGTGTATTATTATGACATTATTAGTATTGATTAACTATCGCTTGGAATTAGAATTATTACACAATGAATTTAAGTTTGTCTGCATTTCAACTTAGATATGTATTGGTGAGTGCCTGTAAGGAATATGGAGTGTGTCTAAGTATATTTTGTCTGAGAATTTCGAAAAAGCCTGCGAAGAAAGCTTCCAACTAATGAACTTTTGAAATTCCTTTGTGGCCATGTAGTCGGACTCGGGCAGTTTTGATTCACACTTGTAAAACGAAAAGAATTTCGTTTTAAGACCTCTGAAGTTTCAAAAAAAAAAAAAAAAAGTGAGAAATTTGAATAAAGTGCTTATTGAGTATTTATGTAGACAATATCGTGGCGGCTGCGAACATTCGTAGAATCTTTCAGTTGGAAGAGCTCTTTCTATTTCGATTCCTCTGATGAACGTTACTATGCATTTTGACTCTCAAAGGAAGCACAAAAATTGGAAACCATCTAGAAAAATTTCTCGCTCAAATATGTAAAATTTGGTGTTATTGAAACCCAAATGAGGCCATGGTCAGAGAAATCTTTGAGATGAATAAGTTTCAAAACTTTAGATCTCGGGCTTTTTGATGGATTTTTAATTCCATAGTTTGACATCAATCGAGAGTTTCCATGATTACAGTCTTCTGTGACCTTGCCGCAAAACCATTGAACTGACTTCACCAAATAATCATCTTTATGACATATTTATAGGATTTGATTTAAAAAATGAAAAAAAGACGAAAGCGTCTACAAACATTACCATGGGTGCGATTTCCCTCTTTCTCCGCTTATTACAAGCGCATCGGACAGACCGGCTGTTATATAAACTTGAACCTTTTTTATTTCAAATATACATCGAAAGGAACTCTTTTATCAATGCTCAGCTTTCGAGAGGGCTTGTATCGTAGGCCAGTTCTTCGTTTTGCTCAAAGAAATACAAACATCATTTGTTCATTAGGTTCATGATAAAAAGCGACACGCTTAAGGGGGTTCGATAGTTACTGACTTTTTCGGCCAGGCGAATGGGATTGATAAAATTTGTAGATTGAGAGCTCCTGAATCGATTGCCGTTGAGAAAAATATGGGTTGACGATGACATTTTTGAGAGAAACTTATTTAAAAATTGGATGTTTAACCCACGTCTGACGGGCGTATCAAATTTTCCGGCAGGAAGTGACGCGATATCTTTCTGTATTTATCGGCCACAATGATGAAAAACGAGGTGTAGGAAACTGTGATTCCATACTTTCTTATGAATCGATAAAAATGAGGGGCTGACGGACATTTTGAAGAGAAATTTTGAATACAAACTGATGACGCGGAGGTTATACATGTAATTCCCGTGCTCGTTGCAGCGAGGTTACGGTAGTCAAGCGATGCACCAGAAATTATAAATTATGATTTCACAGACTCTATCATTGTGAAAACTATTTCTAGCCTCATCTAAATTCATAATTTGAATTTACAGATAGAAATTGAAGCAGTCAGGAATGCGAATATGGATTTTTGGGTTTATTGCTATTATCGGTTTTCACCTTGACTCACGAGTCGCTATCGAACCCCCTTAATTATGATACAAATGAATTAGATTTTCACAAACCAAATCAATTTTCATAGAAAATAATACTTTTATTTACAGCCATGCTCTTAATAACTATTTTTCGTTTCTATAATCCGAGTAGCCGATTAGATTCTACTTCTTAGGCGATCTTTTCGCATAACAGAACATCGTTCATGTTCCTACTTGTCGGCGCGTTCCAAAAGAAATTCCACACATTATGGACGATATTATAATATACATCATTAGTTCCGTCATGGAATGTCATATTTTGAAGAAATTTTATTTATACAATACTTCTAACAACGTTTAATTGTTAACTGGCGAAATAGTATATTATGATACAAGGGCGCAAACGATGGTTCTCGCACTTTGAGTGACTTTTTTAGGCCTGAGCCGCAGGCGAGGGTCTAAGTAGTCACGAGAAAGCAAAAACCGTTGCGCCCGAGTATCATACTATGTTTTTTGATCTTCTGTGAGCAAATGAAAAGCGACAAACAGTGTGCAAATGACTCATTTGCGCACAGACGATCAAAAATTAATTCACGAAAAAGATAATCTGGTACTTGATGTGTAATAAAAAAATACTCAATATGTAAATTACACCTTCGCAGCACTTGCTTACAAACAAAGCACCAGGGCTGCGGGACTCGAATTTCCTTGAAATTTCGGGTACCGCGTCTTGTTTATTAGGTGAGATATGAGGGTGTTTCAAAGGGTCACGGTTGGCCTGAACTGACTTCAACCCAAGGATGCCTGCTCCTCAGGATTGATTTTTCTCACTCCGACTACATGACAAATGGAAGTTTTGCCCGCAAGAATGAAATTCTTTCGCCGATCCGTTTCTTAAAAAAGTGAAATTTATGGTTGTTCATTAGAATTTCTATAGTAATCTATCCATGCACGATTAAAATGCAGAATCTGTTCCTTCGCGAGAGTAACATCTGATAGATCGTGTGTAGGAATATTCTCAAAAAGTTATTTAGAGTTGGAGATTCCAGTTTCCCCAAGAGTTCACGTGGTATTATTTCACATTGAACAGTTTTGTGAGATAAAGAGGATGGACCTCGGATTGAATAGTGAGCAATCCATGGAATTGACACGTTTTGACTTCAACTTAACATGGAAAAATTGCAAGTAAGCGTATTGCAATATAATAGAGAAACTTGTTAGAGCTTTGTGAGTGTACAGCAGTATGCACATTCAAATTGTAATTTATTGATCATGAAATTGTTTCACTCTGAAGTGTGTTCTTTTTTTTTGTACTTGCGAGCATTATTGTTGATCTATACTTTCTGGATAATAGTCATTCACGCAAATATGTATCGAAGGTCGATTTCAAAGCTCATCCGTAATTACTCTGAAAATAATGTCAAAATCAAGATTCAAAATATTTCAATTTGACTCCTCTCGATTGTAGCTTCATCGAATATTCTCATTCTTGCGTGAAATAACTACCATTTATCACGTACTTGGACTCAAGAGAAGAAAGCTGAGGGGCAAGGACCTTTGGGCTAAAGTCAGTTTAAGTCTACCGTGCGACATCATTGCTTGTCTCTCGGCATCGTCAGGCCATGGATATTCGCCTTTACTATGAAATTGTTTCTAAAAACTATCCTTTTGATGAATTATAACGTATTTCAATGTAATTAAAATTGAATTCCAAGGAAGTCGGACGACAACTGCATTTTAATCGCGCGTGGATAGATTAGTATGGAAATTCCTATGAAAAACCATGAATCTCACTTTTTTAAGAAACGGCTCGACGAAAGATTTTCATGCTTGCAGGAGAAATTTCCATTTATCGTGTACTTGAATTGAGAAAAATCAATTCTGAGGGGCACGCACCTTTGGGTTAAAGTCAGTTCAGGCCAACCGGGGGGTCTGATGCAATCAGTTTCCAGGTTATCAGTCCCAACATACACCCAAAGAAATCAGCATTGCCCATGCTGAAAAACTGTGCACATAGACTTACTGGCAACGTTAACTTCAGCAGCTATATTTCGGGATAGAAGGTCCATTGAATCAACTCCATAGAAATATCTTCATTTATCATCAAAACAAGATGATTCCCGAGGTTCCATCAAAATCTCTGTCCCGTACGTGTACTTGGTATCCTCCTTTTGTTAGACCATATCGAGTGCCTCCCGACCTTTTTGTTATAGACTAAATCCGTCTGAATTTCACTTCGGATGACTAATCGATGAGACGGATATCCGACAACTTGCGGAGTTCCCGAGATTAATATATTTAGAAATTTGAGCCAATTCTGCTTAAATATTAAGTTAGTTGTACTTGATATATGGCATAGAAGGCCAATCTCGTACTTTTCTATAAAGTTGATTCAAGTTGTCAATCGAGATCAGCTTGCGTTCGAAATCCATAGGGATAGATTCCACAAATAATGGTAACCTCAGATTTCTATCCAAGGTAGTCTGTGTCATGACACTAACAAAATCATATACACATATGCAAATTCTTACGGACTTTCTTACGGGCTATAGGATTTTTGGGAGTTGCAGAAGTCTTCTCTCATATACATTTCAATCTTAAACATTGTATCCCCAATCTTTTTTCACCATATCGGCAAGTTTCTCTCCGATCATTATCACTGGAATATTTGTGTGGCCAGTCATAATCATGGGCATGATTGAAGCATCGGCTACTCTCAATCCTTTGACACCTTTCACCTGTAATTTGAGATAAAATGTGTCATTGTATGTCATTATACTGCTCTGTGACCTTTTATGATGTGATTGATGTTAATCATCAGTTATATACATTGTAGTTTCACAGTTTGACTGGGTAAGATTTTGTTAACGCGTTTGGATATACCTTTTGAGCATCTATCAAGCAAGTCAGTTTCATCAAATATCATTTCTCATATCATACGAAACTGACAACTAATCACTAACAACTGATACTCGCTAATGATTTTCAAGGAGGAAACAAGGGAACGTCCATAAATTGCGTAAGGGGAAATTTCATGATTTCAGACCCCCTTCCTCTAGTAAGATTTTTCTATTGGAAAATTGCTGACTCATACACGGACCGTGAGAATTTGGAAGATTCCCCTCCCCCTAAAACCTTCACGTAATTTTTGGACGTTTCCCATCCGAACGCGTCCCGATTTTCGAACCCGCAATGAGGCGTGACAGAATGTTTATAGTTTCGAGGTAAAGACACATTCAAATATAATCTACATATACATGATTTCCACGAAAAGAGCATCATTTGTACAAGCAAATTTGTTGAACCAGAAGTTATTGAATATGAAGCCCAACGCGGATCTAGTTGGCTTCCAGGAAACATTTGATTTCGATGTTGTTATCAATACGGGCTAATTTATGACTAGTATCTAAAATACAGAGTCTGTGAGAATACAGGTATCTCTATCATGATGGATTTTCGTTTTTCTTATTCTCTGACTACGATTCTCCAAAAAAAAATTCTATAGGTACGAAAACCAATCCATTGTATTGTCATATGTGTACAAGAAAAAAAAGGTGAATTGATGAATCTTAACGAACTAGATGAAAAACAATGAATAATTTATCGCTGTCACTTTCTGATGATATAAGTTTCAAAAATTCTCTATCTAACTCTTTTTATGAGTTGAATCACAATCAATCAACTAGTAAAAGGAAATTCCACTTTTTAATCATTAAGAAATTATTTTCAAATACTCTTGTGATTCTGCTTTTGATGAGTATGAATATCATTACATAAAAGCTTATACATATACATCAAAAGTATATAAAAGCTCTAGAGCTTTTATATACTTTTCGTGAAACCCGACGAATATTATCACTGTTTTCTAGGTAAAAACTGCAATATTTCCTCGAGTCTCTTTTCACGGAAGATGTAATTATATTGAAATGCCTGAGATGTTCGAACCTGTCATGTACCGTAATTGATCGTATATACAGTCAGCATTTTCATCGATTTGAATAGCATAGAAGAATCCCAAAATTTTTTCCATGTGGCTGAATGCCAATCTTAATATTAAGCTGTTCCAGAATGTTCCGTGACATAAACCTGCTTCATGAAACTGTATAAATATATATACGAGGTAATCTTGATGGATCATAGGCTTGAGATTATTGTAGACTCAAATTCAAATTTCCAGAAACAGAGATTGTATCAATTTTTTCCTCGTCTTTCCTAAAATGACAATTACGCAGCCTTTCTATAGAACGACTAATATAAATTCGAATTCAAACTTTGACGCATCATCAGGTTTTTTTGAGAGGAAAAGGATACCACAGCAAATGACAATAAAAATCCACCTAATTCCCAAGTATGCTCTCACTGCTTTTCAATAAGACGAGTGAGTAGCTAGCACCTTTAAAGTCATTTCTCAAAGCTTTTACATCCTCGTCTTATCCCTTGAACTCTAAGTTATGTTATTTGAATTAAGCATCATGCAAATAGGTGACATTCAAAGTCGTAAAAGTTTCTCCCAGTACGTATGTCACTCCACGATTATATCATGATGCGAGAAAAATTCTCACAATAGAGATGGACGACCTTTTTTGTAGACTAGTTTTTTTATGATACGTCTTGCAAGACAACAATGAAAATGACGATGGCGTAGGATTGCAAATTGTCAGAGAAGAAAAAGCCGAAAATGGTATGATCATTGGATTATGTGAATGATGCGCTTTTGATAACTGGAATTTGTTATGTCTATGCAGCACAGAAACATGTAGTATAGAATTGGGAAATTCACGAATAATCATAGAATTCAAAGAACAGGCTGCGGTTTTCAGTTTGCTGTGCGACTGGGAAAAATTTGGAAAAACAAGTTTTGGTACTCACTCGTAATCGAGGATCAACGACTCCGGTAGGATCACTCTCTGGAGCCATTTTACAAGTTCCAGAGTGATGATAGATTGTGAAGGTAAAAGTCCTCACAGCGCACTCCCAATATTCATCTGAGTCATATGTATAGCCTTCACAGCCTGGCACAGGAACATCGTAGAGCGTTGAATCAAATTGCTGCATCGCTTTTGTCTTGCTGACTTCTATCGCCGATCTAATACCCTTGACCATGATCCTGACATCCTCTGGGTCATCCAAGTAGTTGGCATAAATTCTAGGCTTTGCTCTTGGATTCTTGCTTCTTAGTAAAATTCTGCCTTTGCTCTTAGGACGCATTAACATGGGGAAAATTGTCCAAGAGTAACGTCCTGAGATTTTTTCGTACATCTTAGACCAGTGTCTGTCAGAGATACCGACGTTGAATCTAAATGTGGGATCCGAGACCACAGAGGCTCCGATGAAGAGTAACTCGACGTTTGGGAACGTATCAAGCTCTTTTGGCTTATCAACGTCGATAAAAGCCAGAGCTTCGCATCCACCAGGTACGGTCAGAGGCCCTTCCCTCTTCAACAAAAAGTCATCTATGTACGGTTTTATGGGATTTGAGAGTTCGACCGTAGAGATGCTGACTGGTTGATCCACGAGGAAGACCAGACCACCGTATGCGATGTGGTCCATGAGATTCTCTCCCACGGGCGAGTCTTGAATTACGTCAATGTTCATTTGTCTCAAATGATTTTCAGGGCCAACCCCAGATAACATGAGAATTTGAGCCGAGCCTATCGCACCAGCGCACAGTATCACCTCTTTCCGTGCCCTCACTTGTAAAGTTTTACCGAACTTGGTGAATTCCACTCCATAAGCTCTATTACTTCTAGGATCAATCAAAACTTTATTCACATGACTGAACCTCGACACGAACAAATTTTTCCTTTTGCTCGCAGGATACAAGTAGGCCTTATTGGTACTCATTCTAGTACCATTCTTGATTGTAGCTTGAATGTAGGAAAATCCGACAAACTCCTCGCCATTGTAGTTTACAGTTGGATATCCCAGCTCTTCTCCAGCTTCGATGAAGCTCGTGGCTAAGGGTGTGTGGTAGGGTGGGTAAGATATGTGAACGGGACCTTTTGTGTTGTGCATTTTGGTGTCAGTCATCAATTCTGGAATTCCGATTCCTTCCAATTTCTTGAAATACTTGAGAACCTCGTTATAGGACCAACCCTTGTTACCCATCGCAGCCCAGTTGTCGTAGTCCTTGGGATTTCCTCTGGTGGCGATCATATAATTCAAAATACTGCTTCCACCCATGACCTTCCCTCTGGGCCAGTTACACTTGCGATCGGTCATACCTCGGCAAAATTTGTCAGACGATTCCGTTTGGTACTTCCAGTTAATGCCATCCAGAAACTGGAGATAATTCACCAGAATAGGAATATCCATGAGCAGGTTCTCATTTTGTCCAGCTTCGATGAGGAGTACCGAAACATTCTTCACTTCACTGAGTCTGGAAGCTACAGTCGATCCCGCACTTCCCGCACCGACAACAATAAAATCGTACACTTGGTTCATTCTGGGGTTGACATCTCTCATTTCGTGCTCCAGCATCTCGCCACCCTCGCGAATAAAACTTATCCCATCGGTGGTGAGCTTGGCGAGTGCCTCGATCATGGAAAATCCATTTTCTTGTGATCCATAGAGATTGCGATAGTTTGACCCACTGTTTCTGCATTCGGCAAAAGACAATATGCCAAGAATGCCCAGAAGAAGCCAACAGATGCGTCTCATCTTGATATCGAGTTTCAAATGTCACGGTTTTGCGCTGAACTTACACTTATGTATGACCTATGCGCGGCTCACTACGAATCCTTGTCATTGACTCGAACTTGTATTAGCTTTTTGTTACACTTAGTGACAAGGAAACATTGGTACACTTGATGACGCTGATTATGTCCAAGCAACTTATCTAGACGGAAAGTGCTGATCTAATGATGCATTAGACTCGATGTCGATGCGAATGCCGTCGATGGAATTCGTCGAATCGTTTGAGATCTGATGATCAGTGTATACATCGACTGGTCAAGAAGCAATGCTGGCCAGTAGCTCTGTCTGCGCGTCCGATGCCTCCGCTGTGCTAGCCGAACAAAACAAGACAACAGCTCAGCTGAGGACTTTTATCTCTACTTTTTGCTGAAGGATTTAAAATGATGCAACAGGGCCGACGGATATTGGAATTCAATTCAAGCTTGTATCGGCTAGCATTGCACTTTAATTGATTATAGCACGTGTTTTGAATACACCAACTCTTCTGATGATCTAATCGAACATCTTGAGAGCACCATCAGAGGAATCGCTAATGTTTTTGAATGTGTTAAATTTTCAGATCGAACGTTTAGTTATCCAAGCATGTCCGGAGCTCTTGAATAGATTATCATTCTTCCGCCTCGATAACTCTTCTATCCACTCTCTTTGCTCGCGATGCCCATCCGGATGATCAGAGACCGAAAATCACTGCCAGTGATCTTTAAGGTCCTCCAAACTGTTCATGATTCATATTTGACAGCCAAGGACGATTCGCTCATGGTGATGAGACCACTGATGACAAAAAAACGGCGCCAGTGATCGACTCGTAGAGCTTTTCCTTGATGAAGAATAGAGAAAGGTAATTATAATTCAGGATACTCTTCGGAACTTCTATTCCTAATATTTCGAGGTTTTTTCCTTCCTTCCTTCCTTCCTTCCTTCCTTCCTTCCTTCCTACGGGAATGAAAAGTAAACAGACTTTGCTCGAGTTCTGAAAATCTTGTACCGCGCAATCCAATAGATTTGAAGCATGGTTCTCCCAAAGATGTTAATTCCATCTCATCAAGCTAAAATCAAATTTTTCTCTACAATCCAGATCATCGGAGATGAATGAAGAAAGTTTTATGGACCTCTCTCTCATGTCCTAATTTGCAAATACCAACAGAAAAATCTTGATATTCTTTGAGAATTTCTATCTGCGAAAGATGGAACATCCAAGTTACAATTTTATGAAAATTCGATATGATTATGAAGATTTATGAAGTACAATCAGAATCACTCATTTTCATGCTCGGAAACGAATGTAATATTTTGGATTCAAATCTAAAGACGACTATGACAATATTCAAGAAGGATCAAATAATGATCTAGAAGTTTTTAGTTTCTTAGTCCAGGAAATCTCTGAAAACTACTGTTCTTTTTAAAAAATCGATAGTCACGCGAGCAACGGAGAGCAACCTATACTAGTAAGTTGCTAGTTGAAGCAAAAACGAATGAACTAAGCGAAGATTACTCGAGTATTTTTACACCTTCAATCGATCCTCTCTCAGCCCTTGGAAATAGTATTATACGCAACTCTGGCGAAAAACGTGCTTTACGCCGAGCGTGTTGCTTAAGGGTGTGTCCACAAATATGCATATGCATGCATAATGCATATGCAGTGCACACTGCGCATATGCACTGCACACGTGCCCATGTGCAGCTCATCGAATGTTGTCCAAAGACAGACGAAATTTGTCAAGTTTTGCTTTGGAATAACCGGTAACGAAGCAAAGACCCAAACCGATTCAAATGAGTACTCTGGTGTCAGCCCTTTAATCTTTGCTCAAGTTCGATGAGCTGCACATGTGCACGTGTGCAATGCATATGCGCAGTGTGCACTGCATATGCATGCTTATGCATCATTTGTGGACGCACCCTTACGCACGATCGTGAGGGTGAAATTACATGACCGGAAAAAAATTGGAAAAGATCCGGCCGGAACGGCAACGGTGCTCTCTGATTGGGTGGACGCGTGATTTTTTCCGGTCCGTTCGATATTTTTCCGTCCGTGTAATTTCGGCCTGATGCTTTACGCACGAAGAGCGCAGCGACGAGTGTAGTAATTTTTCTGTACAGAAGAAACCATAAAAATGAAAAGTTCGATACTTTCTGAATTTGTTAAAAATTCATTGAAACGGTAAACTATCCAGGGGTGCACGCAAATATTCATTACCTTTATCGCGAACTTCTAAAGATATTAAGTTTTCCAGAACACTCTTACCTTCCCTAAAATTTGCACGGCACTATTTGTGAATATGAGCGTTTCTCCGGAACTTTTGCACTTCGCTGAGAATCGTTGAAAAACGAAAAATGAAAACCGCTCAACGCACACCTGGGACCTTTTGCTAACATATTTGTGTGGTATTGAGAGTTACAAACCCACTATCGAAACTCATATAGAGTAAGTGGCATCGCCAAAATCACGTTAATGAGTCGAACTCAGAGTAGTTTTTCGCCGACTTTGCAGAATTTCCTAAGAAATTATTCGGCAAGATTGACAATTTCAACGAATGCTTTGGGCTCTTTGCATCCTCGTAAGGTCAGGGTATCCGATCACAATTGGCCTTATCACCATATAGCTCGATCCGCCATTGAGGATGAGAAAAACTGAATATTTTCGTGAGTCGCGTTTTTTCTATTTCACTTCAAAGCGGTCGTATCCTAGACAGAAATATCGCACCAACACGAGACTCGTCGCAAAATCTCCGCAACTGCATCTACTTTAGATATGCATTCGACAGATTGCGTTCAGAGTAACAGCAGGAGCTTGGCGTAATCATCTTTGAGTTGAACGAGACAAAATTGATTTTATTTATTATTCCCAATTTTCAAAGTCGTAAAATTTTGGCTGAATCGGTAGCACACCATCGCCCTTCTGGGCCATGTTTTTCAATGTATTATCCACCAAATGCAGCTTGAATCAACCCGAAAACTTGCGCGGCTTCGCCAGAATATCCCTAAGACTGTACGAGAGTACCAAGTATTTCCTGAGAATTCTCCCCTTATTTTCTCTCTTTGAGTGACCTAGACTGAATCAACTTCTTCTGACCATACAGAGGCCAAAGATATCTCATTTTGAGACTTGGATGATGATATTCTCACTTTGATTGAGGCTGATAGATTTGATTGTTCTCTTATATCATCATCTATATATAGCTGTATTCCAACAGGTGTAAAAGTCCCAGGGAAATGCCCATTCAACGGTGGCGTTGCAATGATTTTTCAAAAGCTCGTAGACCGATCGTAGACAAGTTACGGAGCAAATGGACCACACGGCTGATTCCCAAACATCGGCGTCTAAGTTTATTGATTCCAAACGATAGTGAACTATGGGTTGAGCTGCGAAGGCCATTTGAAGAAATTTTCGAGAACAAACCGTCGATAGATCGTATTAGCAATAATTATATTGTGCTGTGATTTGGATCAATGTGCAACGAACTAGTAAGGGTGTGTGTGTGTGTGTGTGTGTGTGTGTGTGTGTGTGTGTGTGTGTGTGTGTGTGTGTGTGTGTGTGTGTGTGTGTGTGTGTGTGTGTGTGTGTGCGCGCGCGCGCAAATATCATGATCTGCACTATCCCTGTAAATGAATCTTTTAACTTTATGACATGCAATAAATATGTTATCGACCCTGGTTTTCTTACATCGTTTATTTACTTTTCCTTATCAATTTATTTCGATCAAGTTTCACAGCGTTTGCCAGCGCACCTCGGTCTGGTGAGCGGGACGTCATGTAGCCTAATATTTATGAAACCCCGTATCTGTATATACGGACTACGTAGAACTGATGAGCCTTTCGTCTGGGAATGAATAGTTTATTCTATTTTATTCTATTATAGCTGGGAAATCGAACTAAGTGAGATTTTGAACCATCGAATTTTATGGACCTGTAATTTAACTCAAAATTATCAACTTTCCATAGAAAAAACATGATTTTAGTCATCATATGAAAGTGCAATGACCCCAAAGAATATTTTCGAGATGAGCGGCCTCAAGTCAATTTCATCTTGTTCAATCGACTCCACTCCAAAAGTCTAATCCATTTCCCTCAGTTATGTATGTTTCAATTTATTAATCACACGTTACGGATATACCAAGTGCAAAAAATTTCGGCTTGATTGATATTATCTTGGATTGAAAAGAATGTTGAATAAAAAATTTACGACAGCGCGTGTAAAGTAACAAAGAATCCGAAGCGGGAAGCGGGGTCGGCAGAAATCGACGGAGTTTCGGAAAGTTAGAAAATAATCTCAAAATCTCAATAAATGGCCCGGCCTTTCAATAGATTAACCTTGAGATAACATGAAGCGAGTTAGTTCTATATACTCGCCACGGTTTATCTAAATCCACCTATTTTTTACAAGCAGACTATCCCGGCATTCTCGGGCTGTTCGATTTTTGAATATTGATATGGCGCCAGCGTCGTCAAAAAAACTCAATTTTGGATAGAAAATGTCGACTTCATCGATCAGAAAATCTATTTGATGATTGGCATCGGCTTGCAAAGTAAATTGATATTAGATTGGACCGATTCCTAAACAATTGAACAGAGTTGAAAAACCAATTGCACCGCAAAAAGCCATGCGTATAATCATATGCTTGGACGAATAATTTGAATTTTAAAAATAAAAACTTTACAAATAAAGCTTACCTGCTGAAGGGCGTATGTTAAAAGAAAGTTAATTCGATATTGTGCACAGCTTCCGCTTCTATGCACGTCAACACTGTAAGGAGGATCCTTTTGCCTCGAGGCTACGTTTTGAAATGAACTTAGAACTCATCGTCGCAAGGTTTTGTCCGGAGTTTGGCTATCCCACGTCAACGAAGCATTATGAAGAAGAAGAAGTGGAATTTTCGGTGAGAGGGATATATAGCTGCAATAACTTACACTGTGATAATATCCATGAATTGAATCTTCGACGATTCTCATGAATTTTTAATGTTCCATGCCCAACCTGTCTTCCGAATTATGACCTTATAATAGATTGATCAAACGTTTTGGGTTCTTCGAACTCTGGAAGTCGTCTGTGCTCGGATTCCCAATCAGTCATTCTTCCTGACAACTTGTAGATGAGCGATAGCCTGTGTAATTATTAGAGCTCAGGGAATATCATTAATTAGCAGCATTTGCGTCTTTCAGTGTCTCACGGTGGGAGATTGTAAGAATAGTTTTTAACCCTGTTTTTGGATGGTGATGTATCTAAAAGCAAAAATGAGCGAAAAAGAACAAAACAGTACATTTAATGAGAGAATCTCTGAAGATCGCATGAGAATCGATCACCATCAATTCACACTAGTTGGTCATTGTCAAATCATAATATTATCGGTGCACCATTGTCTAAAAAAACTTTTTTACGCTGAAATGTTGCTCTCAGTAGTACTAAGAAACCGAATCATATTTCCACAATCTGTATAGCCGAATCAATGCCTCACAATAATTTCAGAGTCGTGTAGCTTGCGATTATTTCATCAGTTGACATTTACGAGGTAATGATCCATTTGTCTATATCCTGGACAGTTATAGGAGTTCTGCCTGCGTCATGGTTTTTAATGCCTGTTTGTTTCTTCTTAAAGTTCACAAAAAAGGATTCTTCCAAGTATCTAAGATTTTTCTAATCATTGATTACAAATGTAACTGATGTATAGCTATCAAAATTTTTGAGCGAGTGCGAGTGGGTATTTATTTGTAAGGATGTAACATCTGTACAGAATAATCGTTTAAAACGTAAAAGTCTCATTAAAAAAATTACGGATATTATGACTTTGTTAACGTTGAGAACAAAACATTACAAAAGAGTATATGAATGTTCTGTATTAATACTATAGTGAATTCAGAGCAAAGGATAACGCTAAAAAAACTCTCACATGAGTTACAGCTGATTGTGATTTTTCATATTGTCATCTACATATTGCAAAATTATGCAGGAGAATGTTCCTTCGTCCAATACATTCTTCATCAGAATGGAATATCTTGCATATGTAAGGCAAGTGTACTCAATTCATCCACATTGACTGCAAACACACGATTTCGTAAATTAGCCATGGCTCAAAAAATAAAATGATAGAAAACAAACGCATGGTATTTTATTTGATTGACCTTGAGAAAAGTTTTGAATTTACTTTTGAAGCATTTATTTTTGATATCTCATTCTTGAGTTTTCGTAGATTTGCTGTACAAATTCTTCTAGACAATGGAGACATTTTTAGTGTATCACTAGCTTAGAATCTGATTGCTAAAGTACATCTCACCAAAAATTCTGCCTGCTAAAAAAGTCACTGCTGTCACTCTCACGTCAACTCCTGCTTCCACGTCTCAAAACGGCACTAACTCCATTACTCACCGTCAATTCCGCACGAGTCACCTCGATTAATGATAGTTGCTTCAATCCTCCGATGATTATTTCAAAATATCATGAAAGATGTATCGTCATTTGGTCGTTATGAGGAATCACCTGTTATCACCAAATGATTTTCGTAAATTGTTATTTCTTGGATGCAAGTGAGAAGAGTATAACGCGAGGTATAACGCGTGACAACTCTTTTCTATCCAATGTATTATCACGAAAGTTCTGGACATCTTTTTATGGAACATCTTTATAGAACTCAATCTTGATTTTTGAGTTTATAACGATCCGTGTCACACCTCAATATTTTATCCTGCGATTATTATGATCAAATACCACAATTATTATTCATGTTACTAATATTCAAATTAGAAATTGATCAAGAAACCTGATCTATGTGAATTGTGCTTTATGACTCAATTAGCGAGTGGTTTTTTTTTTTTTTTTTTTTTTTTTTTTTTTTTTTTTTTTTTTTAATGATTTCCAAGAAGTTTTGCAAAACCATGACAAATATGGATTTGTGTATGAAATGAAAACAGTTCGTATGTAAATTATACAATACAGTGAAACCTGTCTAATTCGGGTACCTCCGGTTCTAGTCTGACCCGCCCATAATAGACAGATGCCCGAATTATAGAATCTGATTCAAAATTATAGAAAGTACAAATTTGGAAAGAACTTATTTCAAACCATACAATTTCGGAATGAGTGAAATACATCGATGAGAACTCGGAACTCTCAAGATGTGGAATTTCAAGAATCGTAGTTATTCAAATTCGGGATTTCGAAATTCGGTATGATGGTGATTCGGGAATTCAAGATTCGGAACATATTCAGATCGGGGATGTGCAAACTCAGAACTTTGAATTTCGAAATCTCAAAGGTTGAGGGATCTCTAGGAAAGGCTCAAAAATACCCTCCGTCAATGTAAACCCAATATTCTAGCATTCAAGGTCAGTGACTTTAATAGCTGTGATAGATTAGAAATTAGCTGTTGTGAATTTTAGAGTATCAAACAACTTAGATCTCGAAATTATATCCTCAATTGACTCATTATAATTTTCCGTTAGAAATTCAAATATGTAGTTGAGTAATAATCTTCTTAATTCGTCAAGCTGACGCAGAACTCAGAAGATGAGTGATTTTTGCTTTTCTCAACATGGAAACGTCTCTTTCAAGCTCGTTCTGAGTTTGACATAAGTTTTCGACATGCATACCTGGCTCATTTTGATAACTGGAGTGGGTGCCCGGAATTTACAGGTTCCTATAACATGTGACATCATATGTTTAGGATCTCGAAAACCGCCCATAATAGGCAGGTGCCCAAATTTTCGAGGTGCCCATAGAGACAGGTTTTACTGTATGTCAATGATCGTCAAATTGCCACACTGGTGCGGGGCACGCTCTATCTCTTGCCCGAACCTTGAACCATGAAGAGATCCGGGTTTTCAATCATTTTCATCTAGCGCTAAAGATTTACGGAGTTATTCAAATTCCCACACTACAAATAATACCCAGGAATAAGCTGACAGTTTCTAGCTAGCGAGACATAATCATAGATAGCTGTTACACATGAGCAATCAATTTATTAATGCCACTCCGTGCAGGTAGATCGAACGCGCTCATAGCTAAGAAATAATGAGGCAGGTATTCTAATAGCTAAGGTAGATCTGATTATAATCATTACGAATTGTGGTACGACAAACAATTTTTTTGGCTGGTTACAGATATACAAACGGAGGTTCTTATGCCCCCGTGTTTGAGAAAAGTCGATTCTACGAGTCTCAAAGAGCTGTCCATGAGTTGGGAAAGAGTTTTTTCCTCGCTTCTTATAACCGAATTATCAATCAGACTCAAAGTTCTGGATTGCATTAAAATTCGTTAATTTCTATATTAAACCTCTTAAAATCCAAACTATCTACAAACGAATTAATATTTTTCTTTTGAGTGAATTCACGTCTATGGAGGTTCCGATTAGGCGCCCTGGACGTAGAATAACTTAAAACGAACGAGAACATCGTATTTTACAACGGGCAGGATCCACTGGGACTTCGGGATGGCTGATGAAAAGAGTTATGAGGTAAATTCTCCACATCCATTCTTTCCGGAATAATACCAATATATGTTCTCAAGATGTCAGATTACAAGAGACGAAGATCAGAGTCACCTGGATTGGATAATGATCGTGGGGCATGGCCATGCACTGCCTTACCACTTCCATATAGGGTTTTCAACTAACATGGGCCTAAAATTTTCTCTAAGATTAGAATTATACATTGGGATGGGTCGAAGAATTCTCGGAAAATTGAGATTCTAAGCAAATTGGAACTTTAGCACCGTTCCCATTTACGCTGCCTTCAAAATCTGATGAATCCTGCAGGACCCATAGAACCTTTACTTTCAGTACATCAGTCCTTATGAGAAACGTGAATTGCGGATAACTATATTGGTGGTATACCTCAAAGGGAGTTCTGAACTTGATGATTGAATATTTCTTAGACGCCAAAGTATCTCCGGTTGCCGATACACCATCAAAAGATATGAAAGAGGTCGAGCAATTTCAAAATTTCGAAAAAACGCTCGATTACATTTGTGATGGGAAGTTTTAGGAGCTTATTCATTAGCTCCTCTATAATAATTATAGAGCATGAATAGTTTGGGCCTAAAAATATATGACAGAATGCTTACAGCACTGAAATATCGCCTCTGACATTCGAAATGTGATTTTCAAATCATAGGTCCAACAGGGGACTCCATCGGGTTATAAAAGGTTGAGGAATTACAATTATTCGCAACCATGCTGCACAAAACTTATCTTGTTAGTGTGGCAAAGGAAGTATAAAAGAATTCAGTGCCGAATTTACCGTCTCAATTCCTTGGGAGCTGCTGGCATAAAAAAAAAGTAAACCCACTCAGAAGAGGACCAGGATCGGAACAAACTTATTGAAGAAACCTTCCAGAAAAGGACGAGTTTCGAAATGCATTCTTTATAAAAAGCTTTGATCATATCTTTTCAACGATAAAATTCTTTCAAAGATCAGGAGGAGTGTTATATTTCTTTTACGGATTCACCTCGACATGAAAGCTGATCATCTGAGAGATGCTCTCTGAGAAGCTTTGACTAAACTGAAAAAATGTATAAACCTCATGCGCTATACATAGCGTATTAGCTTATTCATACTAGCGCATACTAGTAAGTGGAGAAATCAATCTAGATTGATCGTTATTGATCTGGTAAAAAGTGAAAATGGTGAGAATGTTATGGTTTCGACTTTGTTGAATTTTTGTTTTGCGATTAAAAGTACTTTCCGTTAGCTCGGATGTTACTCTCGCATTTACATACCTGTAAGTCTGTCCAAGAAAGTAATCATGTTTATACATCCGGAGCACGAAACTATTAGGGAAAAATTCGCTCTTTAGTATCAAAAGATGTCACTTTTTGCGAACAATAAATAGACACCTCGAACGACTGGAGATGCCTATTGGAGTAATGAATCATTCAATATGTAATCATGATCATTATTATATACTGAACAGGATCAAAAGCCTGAATTCCTTCATTTGAAACCTGAGTGCGTTAATAATTTTTTAGATGAATTTTGATATCAGCTCGCCATATAAATATCCCAAGTGAAACTCTCCAAGACTTCTCGAGACTTATCATAGGTGAAACTTTCGAAGTCGTCGAATGAGACCAACAAAACAAAAATGATTGCTGGCACTCAAATTTAGCGAGATGAGTACTGATAGTTAGCAGGCCCTCGCGTTAACTTCTAATAGGTTTCTTAACTTAAAGAAGTTAAGAAATTATAATTATAATTTAATTTATAATACAAAGTAATAATTATAATTGAGGGGGTGGGTGGAAAAAGGGCGTAACCGCTATTATGCCCTTTTTCCGGACATCGCTTTTTTTGAGCCCCTATACCAAGATCTACCACCCCCCGAAACCCGTTTTTCGTAAGACCCCAAAAACCGTCTGGCAGATAAAAGGGCGTAAGTGCAGTGATAGAATGTTAAAAGGGCGTAACTGCTATGATAAGATGTTAAAAGGGCGTAACTGATGTGTGATCATTTCAAAAGCAGGGCTTCATTTTTTGCTTAGCCCAACAGGATTTGGAAAAAGGGCTTAAGTACCTGACTGAAAAGATTTAAAAGGGCGTAATTACTATGTAACAGGGCGTAAGTGAGGGCGGATCTGGAAAAAGGGCCTAATTACCGAGGAAAAGTTTTATAAAAATTCTCCAGAGCCTGGAAACGCTTTTCCACCTAATATAACGATGAAAACATGTTATTTCACCTTCAAATTGAGTGTTTTTACCCTTCCCTAGTAAAAAAAATTACTCGTCATTTTTACACGATTGATGGAAGCTTTTTGTGTCCATAGAACCGTGGAGCATGATTTGAACCACCCCCTGGCAATCAGATATCTTTCAAAACATGCCCAGGAACACTCTCAAAAAATTTAGAGATGATTGGACTTGATCTCGAGATTTAATTCCACTTTTTGTGAGGAAGAAAGGCTGAAATTTGACCCTGTATTCGGAAAGAGGGCGTAATTGCATTTTTTGAAATCGCTGAAAAAAGCTCGAAATCAAATTTCATCCCCGGCTCGGGTTGGGCTATTTCGAGAATGCTGTCGAGATAAGTCAACTCAACTCGTCCAATCGGGTCTCTAGCGATTTCTATCAAGTTTTTATTGATTTTCTCAAAATGACCGTTTTGCAATTACGCCGTTTCTCCACTCACCCCCTCAATTTATAATACAAATTAGGAACGTATTTAGAAATGGTAAAATGATTATTCCAATGGGACATGCTCAAACTAAACATTATGAAATATCTGCGTATAGAATAAAATGTTAAGTTTTAGAAGGTTTTTTAAATTTTCCTATAATATTATGGCAAGTATTGCATCCTTGCTTGAGATCACCGCATCGGAAGGTGTAGAAATCACACAATTCAGAAAAGATAGCCTTTCGGTATATATAGGGATTCGCGTGATTATATGTAATCCGAGGCTCAAGGGGTCGAGGCCGTTGGAGGTCGTTTGGGTTCATGCGTTCTCGCTCTGATGTCATCTCGCTCGGCGAATCTTTTGCCTTCATCCGAATACAAAACAAAATGCAAAAGCAGCCGAGCTAAATCATATTAGATCCGACAGTCTCGACGTCTTTGTTGCGCTCATATCGCGCGTGCAACACGCATGTTGCCAAATAATTCGCGAGCGGGCGCAGTATATAAAGCAATAGGACGTATAGTGTTAGGAGGTACACCCCAAAATATACCTAATAAGTACATTATTTGCAAGAATCGCGTGAGGTGTTGCTCTGCTCGGATGAGGGGTGATGAAGGTGAAGGGAGCAATAATAAAAAAACTCGTGAGCCGATGTGCGCAGTGGCTGCAGGCTGACGCTCGATAATGCGCAAAAGGGCTGACGCGTGCGAGAGAGAAAAGACCACCTCATCACTGTCCAGCGGAGCGAGGTTTGTTTACGTGTGCCGTGACCGTCAGCAAATTCTTGTAGCTTTGCTCTTTGCTCTTTGCTCGCTATTAATTCGCGTAAAGGTTCTTTCATTCAAACAACACGCTTCATTCGTACGTAATTAAGGGATCTATTTTCTACAAACGTAAAAGATATCATCTGGGATTTAAAATTTTCTTGAACAGGTGCATCAACAGGGTCGTCAGCTGACCCAGTATAACCTGACGGGGGAAGGGAGGGAGGGAGGCTTAGCAGACTCTTGCAGAAAAGAGAACGACAGCAATATATCGCGAAGAGGTGTGCGAATTTACAGCAAGTGCAAGTGAGAGAGAAATATAATCGAGCCCTCGCGCGCAGTGTCTACTAGTGTGTGCCAAAAGCGTTGGTGTAGTATCAGCTTGGCAGAGTGCTCAGTAGTAGTGTCGCTGTTGAGAACCCCCCCGCGCGTTCGACCGACTGAATCGACGCTCCTCAGTACAAACTAAACGTCCTCTCCACGGATTAAATTGTTTTTGGCCACCATCAAAACGTATTATCAACGATAATTGTTGCAAATCGTAAGCAGCCGGGGCTAGACCCCGCGCGCGAGTGATTTTTACGTCTATATCCCCGCGCGTTTTCCATACCCTGGAATTGACTAGGTAGCACCCGACTTTGTGGGCGCCCTAAACTTATAATAAAATGACGGACAAGAAAGGTAAGAGACTTTGATACTGTCATGGCTTATTTCAATTCGTAGACCCTCCCTAAACTATGAATCTGTAGCGTTTTTTATCGTAATTATGTCAGTTTTATGCGTGCAAGCGAGTTTCCGATTGAACGATTGAGTGCCCGTGATATGTATATGCAGATAATATGGATATGCGGGGAAAGAATGAAAATAATTGTGTGAGCGTCGTCTCGGTGAATATATATAGATAGATAGATGCATCACGAGCAGCAGAGCGCACTCCCACACATCGTCGCCACCGTCCTTGCCGCCTCCCTCCTCTTCCTCTTCTTCGTAGGTCGAAGCCTCATCGCATAATACTTATCACGATATGCATTCCTCTCCTAAGTATGTACTATCCGCTATCGACGCCGTGCATGAAATTCTAGCCTACTCATACTATCGTTATACGTTCTCGGCGCCATACTTGTCCTATTTCATCGACCCTCTATGACAGGCGACGCATTTCGGAGCAAAAGTTGCAAAAAATTGCACACATACATGGGCCCTCTGCATCAGCAGCAGCTCGCGGATGCGAATCAATACTCTCGACGACGACTGCCCCATCCCTTCCACGACGATGTTATGTGCTTTCTCTCTCTTTCTCCCTTCGTAATCTCTGTTTTACGTATTGATACCTGTACCCATACCTATGGATTTCCATCAATTTGCTCTTTTTCCTCTTACGCTGCTCCTCGGAGCAACAAATTGACAGCTATTAGTAATGACAGTTCGAGAGCTGATACACTTAGACGGACACCCTTTAGCACGAGCGCGGTCAGGATATGTATTCTGTTCGTACCTAGATAGCCTACCTATATACTCGTAATCTCCCCAAGAGCGAGAGCATTCGCTTCGTCGTGGGGAGGGTGCTTAGCAAAAGGATGCACAATGCAGTCAATGCACCCCTTCTCTCGTCCCTTTGCCTTCCTCTCTCCCTATCGTACACCTAATTCTTTTCATTTCTCGCGATTTTTATTACAATTCCATTTACAATATTAGTATTAAAACTGCGCTCTGCTGCAATTTCCACGATACACGTAATTGTATTTGATCTACTATCCGAATATTACGTTTATATTATATTATCCGAGACGTTTATAGAGTATACGTGAAAAAGACGCCCCTAAATTATGTGTGAGAGCAATTGCGTATAAGTACCTATATGCGCGTCCGCATCTGACATCAATTGTTGTACAGATTTCAAACATTGATAGTAATGATATAGCACTCTATGTGTGGTCCATGTTGACAGGGTGAGTATTAAAGCTTATCATCGATCTGCGCGGAACACGATCGAGAGAGCGTGTAAATGCGTCAATAATTGACAGGGTGAAATAAAAGAGATAATAAAGAAAAGATGTATTATTACCTGTAGCAAAAAAGCTCGTATGCACGACCCAATGCTTGGGACTCGTCGACATCGAAAAAAGTTCTTCCCAAGTGCATTATTGCTGATTTCTCGAGGCCCGCGTTTTTTAAGGTAGTGTCAAAAAAATAGATCTCAAAATTCTGTGAGTGTCAAGTTGAACCTTAAATCAGTAATTTTATTAAACCAATCATCACTTTGATGGAGTAGTTTCAACTTCGTGTTTCTGTTGATAATTTCCAGTTTCCCGTGCACTGGTCTTACGTACTTTGTGATGGATCCGTGAGAATGAGTTCTATATATCTAGTCAATCAAAGTAGGATGGACGGTGTCCTCACTACTTCTTCAATATCGTTGTTAGTGCTGGACATGAACGTTGAACTGAACTCCTTACCTCATTTGATTTAGTCAAAGAAAGTGATACCCTCCATGGGATCCGTTGAATCGAGCAAATATTTGGAAAATAAGGTGACATTTTTTTCACAAATTTTACATATTTTTCGAAAACAGAAATTTTGTATTTGGTATTGGAAATAAGAGTTGCTAGTACATTCTTTTATGAATGAAATTCATATGAAGAGTAGGTATGCAAGATAAATGTGAATAAACATGATTCCATTAATTAAGTAAATGAGTTTGTGTTGGATAAGGTGAACAATGATCACCTTGTTCTCATCATGATTAGTTTATCACTATATTTACAAAATCTGACTTGAGTTAGTGTTATGAGAAAAGTTCCTATAGCTTTGGCTGTCGATATGTTTACAGCGGACCAAAGACATATGAAAGACGATTTGATCCAAGTCAGTAGGTGGAGCCCAGGAGACTGGAACTCGCGCAGCCTAAACCACGTATCTAATCTCAGCTTCTCTTTATTATTTTAAATCACTACGTGTTTAATTATACCATTTATAATTACATATATATACTCAGTCATATATATATATCTATATGATTAAAAATGCACTACTTGCCTCTGGTTTCAAATATTCTTGCAATATCGTTTTGCAGTGAGACCTGTCTGGAAAAACAAAAATGAAAGTGATGATATTTGCATCAATATCATTGTCTTCTTTATTCTGCAATCAGATGGACGTTTTGGTTATCAGCTAATCACTTGTATCTGTTTGTGTTTTACTCTTTCTCAATGGTTTAAGCTTTTCGACTGATTCTAAGAGTGTATACTCAAAACTGCAATGATCAGAAAAAACAATCCCTGATTCTGGATGATGTTTCATATTCTGAAATGAATCTTTGAATAGGAGGCAATAGATGCTCAATATATCCAGATCAATACTAAGTGAACATATTGATATGGGTGTATCATCCGATTTGTACTGAAACCGTGGTATTGGCTGATTGCTTACTTTGTTCCTATTTTTTTTTACACCCATCATTTTCTGACAGTGTACAGATTTCTCTTTTCTATTTCCAAATTCAATGAAATAACATTTTAATGTACAAATAAAATGATGAAACTGCAATCATCATATGTATGACAGAAAACTGTACACAAGCAGTGCTGATCAATGAGCGGGGTAAACACGAATGCTGTATCTAAGCTCGGCGTATTTATACTACTTCTATACTTGATAGAATCTGTAGCTCACTTTTAACAATAGTGCATGTACTTTTCATGATCATGAGTTTCGAAATATCTTCAAATTTCGCAAATTTGACTTAAGTAAGTATAATACAATGTTTGAGAGTTGCCTGAACACTCAAGATCATGTATCAAGTGATTTTAATGGTCAAGTAAAATTTTTTCCCAGTCTAACACAGAAATATTTACAGTATTAAATTGTAAATTTGAGTAGAAACTCGTGATCATGTTTGTTCTTGAGTGTGATCTTGAAATTTCTAGGATTGTAAATGAACTAGTTTCCATACTTACCAGAGATTTACTTCAATTTTTCATTTTCACTGTAGTTTCAGATGAAATCAAAACGTAATATCATGTTTTGTTTCCAAGCATCTAGGTTATCAAGTTGAAAGTAGCAATATCTGAGATATGAAATTACATCGACAAATTTAGATTCTGAATGCATATTTCATGTAGATTGAAGTGTTTTTAGGAATGAAATTAGTTCTGCATGTCAAGTTAAGTGTAGAACTGTATCAACTTGAGCAAGCAGTTTTTGTCTCTTTTTAACTTTAACAAATGCAAATAAGTTTTCCAAAGTACCATTTTGTTGACAACTTGTGCATTCCATTTGAGATTCTGAGGCACATTCTTGCAATAGAGACAAAGATGTTTGCATAATTGACACTTTTTTCTAGAGTTATTATGCATGGACTTGTGTTGAGCAATGTTTGGACTAGTTCAATCTTCTTTGCTATAAGCTTATCGAAGTGCATGATTCATTATTGAATTTGCATAAGCTTCTGCCATTTTTTATTGAAAAATTTGATCATTCACGTGAAACGAATAGTCCAGTTGTAACCAAGTACATAGGAAATCAGAATTGGTTGAATGTGGTGGTTTTCTCATTTCTCTTGCCAAAGAGCACGAAAAGTGAAGATCCCTGTATTTCCTTCAACAAATGATCTTTCATTCATAAAAATAATTGATTTGAATATCTGGAATTCATTTTCGATTCTCATTCCTGAGGAATTGAGCAAGCAGAATCATAAATGATTGAAGGTCTGGGTTCATTGTCGAGTCTGGCTTTTCACCCAGTTCTTGATTGATTAATTGCAAAAATTGTAGAGTATTTGTGTTTGACAACAGGATATTCCTTTGCACTCTGCCTTGTGACACTTGCATGAGCATGCATTCAATTGTGTATACTGTTAATAGTGAGCTTAATATAGCATTTCATGAAATTGAAAGGATCTGCAAAATGTATCAGGAAATCCTTGGTGTGACTTTTGAGCTGTACAAAGAGTTGCAATTTTTTTGATATCTTGATTCAAAATATTTTGTAGCTCTCCAGTTTATTCATCAAATGCTCTAACTAAAGAATTCTTGAGTGGCTCAGTTCATCTTTAAGATGATCAAGTGAACCACTGAAACATTTCTATACTCTCCCATCTTTCGAGCAAAGTGAATCGGTGTGCATTTTTTTTTAACTTTGTGGAATCTATTATGTTCCAAGACCAATTAACTTTATCAACAGACTGTTCTAATGGTTGTGTATGTTTTGCTCAGAAGCGAATCAGGTCAAATACCATGGGATGATTCAAAGGGCAGGGAATTATCATTACTAGCTCCCTAACACCAATTCAAAAAATTACAAATTGAACTTATCGAATTCGGTTATTGTTTGCACCGTGGCACTGACACATGATCTCTTAACCTGAGCACTATTTCATGGTGAGAATCTTGGTCTTTCCTTGCTTATCAGTATTCTCTCTTTTAAGAGCCCTGCTCTCAAAATGCTTCAACTCTACCATATCAATGTCATTTATTTGGAATTGATCGCAATCATCACAATTCTGAAGCAGGACTTTCTAGTGACTCACTTGTGTTTTCATTCCCTGATTTTCATTAATGAAATAGAGCTCAGTAACATGGACAATTTGGTGTGGGCTGACATCTATGTTAGAATACAACCTGTCCATATTTGCCATCACTGAAACCTAGCAAAATATGTATGCAAATGAAAATGGATTGACTGTCCTGCCAACAAAGTACTAATTGATTTCAATTCCAATTTATTGTGCACAAGTATGATTTAACCAAATTTCAGAATGACTGCTTTCTAAATTTAGTTTTCTTACTAAAACATATACATTTATAACATTTGGAAAAATATTTGCCTACTCTTGCTGCTACTTTTCAGTGTATAATTCTTATAGTCTGTTAAAAACTTGGGTAGTTTGTATGAACTGAACAGTTGATGTAGGAAATTTGTAGAAATGAAATGCATCACGAACAAACTTAGGGCTTCAAAATCACATGATTGTGTAATTCTCTTTTATCAATACAAACTACCTAATAGATCATTATCTCACGCAATTACGGAAGTTTTTTAATCATGTTTGATCTTTCTTTCTTGAATATTTGCAGAAATTTGTGGTTTGCTGAATCTTGTCACGAATTTTTGAATGTGTGGAATTTGATATATATCCATAAATATTATACATATTCATTGTACCTCTGTACTCATTGTATAAATTACACATTCACCGCTCGAACACGTTTTTTTCGGTCAATCTCTTGAATCTTGAATTTTCGTTTTGCGCAATGGAAATAACGTTCATGTTGGGAAGCTTCATTTTTCATCACTGTTCTAAGTCAATCACGACCCTTGTGGCTTAATTTGGCAAATTGTTTTTCTGTAATTCAACTTTATTGAATTTGGAAGAGTAATTAACGTTAGAAATGAAGTGGAAGTATTCCCCGCCCACAACATCTTCCAAATTTGATTATTTGGCTTTAATCTCGATTAAGTAACGCTATTCGCTTTGACATCGGTTCTCGAACTGCCTCATAGTTATAGATGTAACGGTAAGTGGAACAGCGAGAGCCAAATCATAAATGTGTTCCTATTTTGTATTTTGTCGTGGAATAATGATTTGCCCATTAATCGAACGGTAAACGTTGATCACAAAATTTAATTCCCGGGATTCATTTTCTTCCCTTGGTAAATATCTTGAAAAATTCTGCGTTGATTTTCGGGAACGACTTGTCAGTTATAACGCAATTCGTGACAAAATTTTGTATCAGCTATAAATTTTTCTGCTACGACCTTGTTTTGAACAATGCATTGTCCTAAGGTCGCCCACCTCGCACCTAACGTGTTTACTTTTTCTAGTAATCTAAAGAATGACGTAGTACTTGAAACAGTGAAAAATGAAGTGGAATTCAAGAGATCTTCCTCGTGTTCCGTGAGCTCGGGCGGTGCTAAGTGGGCAATGATTACCGATCTCTCGATTATTCCATTTCACCATTACTTAGTGACTAACATTTGTTTGAGCTTTAATTAGTATATTGATCAAAACGGTGTATGTCATGTGTAAAATATACTTGGGTGTGGGAGTACCATTCTCAGCCTGAAACCATTATCATGTCCAACATAATTAGACATTGTTTTTAGTAATACTGTCTCTTGAACAACTTTGAATATAGAATGCCATGTCTGAACGTTTGAATGCAGTTGGACATTTTGAATCGTTTGAGGCATAAAAGCATTTTATATATCTAAAATTTCATTTTAGATATATACGTAATGAATGATCTCTGGTCTTCGGTACCGTGTGCCATTGGCTTGGAGCATCTTTTCTATTTGTTTCAATGAACATTACAACAATTTTGAATTTATTGCAGCATATCCAGTGGCTCCTCACCCACCGACCGGCTTTGTTCCAGCTCAAGCACAGCCGGCTGCATATGGCGGTGAGATATTAATTTTTCCGTAATTTGCATTTGGTTTTGAGTTCGGAGGGTTCACAGTGAGAAGCTCTCCTAAGACGTGTGGTTAGTTACAAAAAATAGACACGGATGAATCATGAAATATTTTTTCGTTAGGCTCATCAACGGAAAACGATCGCACGCAACTGTTACCTCACGCGGCAAATTGAGGTGTGACTAAATCGCGTTGATGTTTCTTCGCCTAACAGTCATCCGCAAATTGTAATGTTTCTCTGACTTAAAAAACGATTCATGAGCTTTTCTACAACTTCCATTGATCGTTCCAAAGTTTGCCAAGAATGTCGAAACTCAGGTTTTGATACTGACAAAGGGAGTCCGGAGGGTCCGGGTCACTGCGGGTCACCAAATCGTACCAAACTGTTTCCATAATCTCGTACCACCAAGAGTATGAAGAATCCAGAGTAACTCCGTCAAATGGGCCTTCTATTCGAAGCTACAGCCTATGACATTAGCATTGGCCATATAGACCCATGTTATATGTGTATACACACACACGGCAATGCTAACGTTTTTGCTCGTAGCTCTGAACAGAAGGTCCACTTGACCGGGTGACTCTGAACTCTCTGTATCCTAGGGAATACGAGACTGTTGAAAAAGTTAGGTGAGATTTGGTGACCCGGACCCTACGGACTCTCCTTGTTAGTACACGCAAAAACCCTACTTTTTTTCAAATTCGTGAACCTATCAGTGCATGGATAGCCGATACAAAACTCTCAACCATCGGTTCTGAGAAAAAACATTGACATAGTACTTGCAACTCATTGCAAAGGTAAAAACCCGGCCCATTAATTGAGTACCTATACAGTTTCAAACACTCATGGATAGTGCTTCGCAATTTAGGAACTACTCAATGAATTTCGAAGAGATCTCGACTGTCTAGGTTTGTAGATAGCTGAGAAATTGCAAAAATTAATTCTAGTAGAATTCTATTGAAATCCGATGAGTGATTGGAACTCAACACTAAGGCGTGATTTGGCATTTCAAGATGAATATTTTCGTACTAACGTATATCTGTCGATTGCCCAGGTTGAAGAATCTTGCAGTTTTTAACACGCTCACTGCGAGACTGCTTCTTGCCTATCTGGCAAATATGCATGTCTGCATGGGAGCAAACCTTTTTTTACCCATTATTCTTGGTAAAGTAAATCACTATGGCAGATTCATGTTCCGAATGTTTTCGAAAGAGTTGGTAAAGATTGGAAATCTCGATGATTGCGGACTCAGCCGTGGGTTTCGCTGCAGCCAATGTGTTGAACGATGGATCAAGTTGGTAAGAATCCCGCACGAGTAGATACACGTTGTATCTACTCATCTGGGATTCAAATGCAAATTTATATCCACTTCGATCTCGCGAAATATTCATATGAAATCTTATGAATGCCGATAAACCCTTCTCAAAGAATTAACCTTATATTTCTTTGATGCCCGACTTCCATGGGTATGCTACAATTAATTAGCGAACTGGGTGGGTGGTGTAGTTTGTAAATGTTCTTATGCTTCGATTTTTCCTGTATAACTAATCTCTAACATATTCTCCTCGCAGTTCCAGGCGCCACACCATACGGGGTGTTCCCCAATCAGCCACAACTTTATGCACAAGGACCACCACCACCCGCATACGATCAAACTCTTACGCATCCGATGGTAAATTTATTCCTCATTCCTCATGGATGACAGTTTTCATTCCAGCTTTTCTAGTTGTTCGTATTGCAAGTATTAACATTACTTTCCCTGCATAGATGTACCAACCAATGTACGGCCAAGGTTTACCGGGAGGGTACTTAGCCGGGTATCCAGCAGCTTACGGTCCACTTCAGTACTATCCACCTTTAGCCGCTGCTGCAGCGTACTATCCTACCGCCATGCAGCCTGCCCCAGTCAGACCAACAATTATGGTATCCGTAAGTTTTCTATAATTTTATCCGGGTACGTGCGCCAATATACGCTTCTCGGTGCCTCCTCGCTATTAGAATACTTTCACACTGTTTAGAACGCCATATTTCACACAGAGTCTATTCATAATTCCAATCTCCGAACTTTTTTCTGCAGTTTTACAAAAATCTTCAGATAATTTCCATGAAATCTTGTGGAACACTGATTTAACGTGAAATAATCTAACAATTCCATGTCCTGCAGGCTGCTAACTCAGCATGTGATAATCTAGATGATGATAATTAAACGAATGTCCAGTAAGATTTTGTGTGAAAATTTCGAGCCACTCCACGCTTGATGATCTCAATTTATTTCTCGAGTATCTCAACACGCACTCTGTCGGCGCGTGAAAGAAACATTTTTTAACCAGAAATCTTGATTTTTATGAAAATTGTATGGAACATTATTCATCTACAATCTAACATGAGTGTTATTCTTCAAAGTTATTGTTAAATTTGAATGTCATGCAAATATCCGAGAAAATACTGTTAATTGCTCAATGATCATCATTTTTTCATGCGCTAACGTTTAGTAATTTATAATGAATTATCAATATTTTTGGATGCTCTTGAATCAAACTCACTCACATGAGAAGAGTATCTTGGGTATCAATCGCATATGGTACGATTGATAAAATGAGATCCGTTATATCAAAGGAGTATATAGTTCAACTAACACTTTTGATATATTATTAAAGTGGTGAAACGACGAATGAGACAACAAACCATTTTTTAAATTTGGGTTTTTTACTATATTACGCGTCCAGTGCCGGACAACTATGTTCTCCGCGAAAACCGTGCTAGACGTCGTGGCACGAAATTCGATACTTCACCCGTCCATCACGATATAAACGATTTTTAGCTGCTGAAATATATTATTGAGACACCCAGGTACTCCTAAGAATTTTACAAATTTCCCAACCTCTCGATTGCAAATTATCGCAAATATACCTCGAAAATTGCAACCTTATATTATACATCTGGTCCATAGACAGCGTAAGAAGCGAGGGGGTTAATGAGAAAACCCTGATGCGATTCAACTGTTGATCAATGGAGCTTGGGATTTTTCACTTCTAGGTTTAGTTTCTTTTTAATTGATGCATACTTCACGCCTATGAGAAGCATGAAACATTCTCTGTGAGAAATTCCGAGAAGAAAATTTCACCAGGTTGAATTCCTGTTTAAGTATCGAATTAACAGAAGAGTCGAATCAATTTAATCAAATTTCCAAACAATTATTCCAGTGTGTACCTTACAAGTTTTGAAACTCCTTTCTTGTATGCTTGATCAAGAACTTGGTTTACTTTTTCACTTCTGAAAAATCTCGAAGAAAAGAATAAATGAAAAAAATTCATATTTTTCTCTTCCCCTAAAGCAGAACGGATTTGATGGGGCCAGATTTGACGGACTGTCGCAACAAGTTCTCCCACCACCGCCACCAGGTGTTGCTGCAAATGCAGCTCAGCTAGCTGCAATGGCAGGTCACAGCGTCGCTCTATCTCAAAAGAAGGGATCGTTCCTAGGAGGAGGTACGGAAGGAGGATACACTTTTTGGTAATCATATCGTTCGTGCACACGAGAAAGAGTACGTTGTTGGAATTCGTTTGAGCAAAATCATGAAAAAACTCATGCCATCTTCATCTCCCTTTTTCATAAGTATGTCTTTTTGAAAGATCTTCTTAACCAAGAGGACTATTTTGGTGATTTATTGGCGACCGTTAACCCTAAATAGGCCTGTGATGAGATATATTGTTATCCGTGAGTTTAGAAACTATTTTTCATCTTCCTAGAATATCTTCATCAACATTTTACTTATGAATATGGGTTCGTTATGAAGTGGAAGACTTGCGGCCTTGTTTTGAAACTTCGATCTATTTGTGTACCTATCAATGTTTCTTACTCCTGTGGAGAGAATTTGAGTCATTTTTGTAGAAAAGACTAAAAACAGACTGCTCAGTATTAAAAAAAAAGGTACATTAAAAAAAATAAAAATGGATAAAAAATTGAAAATAGCTAAGTAAAAGAAGGAGAATGATCCTCAGAATTATAGGTGATGAAGTTTCTCATTGAAAAGAGGAAGACATTTAGACTGTGTGAAAAGAGAAAACCCGTTGACCACTAGAACAGTGAATTGCGAATTGTGATGGTCTTAATCTCAGTAAGTTCATTTAGAGGCTGAATGTAAGTATCTAATGATGAGCAGAGTTTTCTCTCGATCGCTTTCCAAGATCGATGTTTGAGAAATTGTTCTGAGTGTTTTCCCAAACGTTTCTTGGTAGACTGAAAAAGAGGGGGCTCACTTCTTCCATTGACTTTTTATTGAACCGCGTGTCAGTTCACGATTCACTGACTCAGTCTCACATTACTGAGAACCCTATTTTGGAATTTTGATACGTAACTGTTTTTTGAAGGGATTGTTATTTACTAATGTCAAGCATTTACATACAAAATCGAACAAGCTTTTCAGTTGTACATACGTCAAAAGTAACGTTTATCAAAAGTAAGATGTAAAATCATTGGTTGGGAATATTTTGTAATGAAGATGACGACAAAAGTTTGTCTTGTTACAGTAGGTCTAATCTGTTGAAAAAATTCTCACAGTCCGTATGTGTCTCAAGACGATTCTCAAATGATAATTTTTACGTTTCAAGAAGAGCGCCTCTTCTTTCACAAGTGATAATCAAGTCGTTTCGGAGTCTTTTTTACGCAGATTAGCTAGGTCGGCTAAAAATTATTATTTCATTTGAATTCCAAATGAAAGGATTGTTCACGATCAACTGCAAAGCACCCATTATATGGTAGCCATATTGCCATTGATGAAGCGATCCCATCAATGTTATCAACATCAAGGAACATGGCCAGTGTAAGAAGATTTTGGTTGTTTCGTCAATGATTGAACAACTGCTGTGCTAAGTCAGATATCTCCAATAAAATCTCAGAGAAAGTTCTCCCTACAGTAATGCTACCGGAAATAGTTTGTGCTTTGTTGCTTACAATGAGTACAAAGGTCTGTATTCAGATGACCGACTGTGGCGTGAGCAATTCTTGTACATTAGCCCTCCAAGGCATTTTTAGATGATGAAACACTGAGCGATGCAGTAAGTACTGGATGATTCTTGTTCAATAGTCTCAGACGTAATATTTCATCAGCAACAAACAAGTGGAAAAATTTATCAGAAAAGCGTGAAATGAGTATTGATCCACACTGTTGACTTCCTTAGAATCTCAAATAATTCATCTTGAAACAGATCAAGTTTTCTCTTTACCATGTCTGAGGCATGGTAAGATTTTCGAAGCTGATGTTATACAATTTCTGCCTCGCTCTGTGATTGAGATAAGATCTGTGGGTAGGATGGTGCAATATAAATTGAACCACCTTTCTACCCATTTTATGTACATGTAAGTAAGCAATGAAGACAGAGAAACTAATTTACAATCAGTAATAGACCAGGGTGAAACCAAGAGAGGTAATTCAACTGTGTCAACTCATTTGATTTGTATCATCTGCGTCAAGCTCGAACAAGCTGATAGTAGACCAAGTCTGGGAACAAATAATCAGATTCTGATGCACAAACGGTCTCCCTACTTTCACGCAGTAAAATGGTTGTTGAGCTTGATGCATTAGTAATGATCAATCGGAATCTCTAGGTACCTTATGATAACTTTGATTACATCCACACAAAATCACTCAAACGTGACACTAACAACTTGTTGAATGAGTGTATACCTGTGTGGACAGGAAAATCTAGTCTGATGGAATGGATCATAGTGTGGATGTGAAAATTTCCCACACTTCCAAAGGATTTTCTTTTCAGTTTTACTATTTTGCATGCAGTCATTCATACTTTCATGTTGTGATTACAGAATTTCGCGTTTGATATTGGAGAAAATCCATATCATTATCAAGAAAGATTCATTCACTAGATTAATATAGAGTCACGTTTGAGGATTTGAAATGTGATGCTGATGGTGGTTTGTGATTGCCGCTTCAATGACAAATTTATGTCTTTCAAAAAATGAACTTGTGCCAGATTTAGAGCTTAGAATTGATTGAATTGCTCACCCTGGCGCTTAGCAATGGGGAGGATAAATATTTTCAAAAAATGTGGACAAAAATGTTCCCAATTGCAGTACCAGAATTATTTGGAAAGATTTTGCTACAAGTCTGAATAGAGAATTTGAATGTTTTTTGTTGACATTTGTTTGAGTTTATTAAATGACTTTGATTAATGAGCTTAGTTTTCGATTCATACTTTATAGCTCAACTCAATTATCTGCAATTGTCTTGACAAAATGTATTGAGCGGCAGTGCAAGGTTTTATATCATGGTAAAGCGTGCAATAAACAACATGTAATAGTAAAATGAATCACATAAATTGAAATGACAGATTTGTTATGTTGGAATAACACTTGGGCTTATGTCCAGTGTAAACGTTAATAAACATAATGACAATGCATCTTGATTTCTACATCATTATCAAACCATGATCTTACAGCTGTCCTGAACTGGGGCTAAACAGATAGAAAATACTACATAATAACATTTTCAGTTGTGAGAAATGCAACTATACATTTCAGCTGAAATATTGGATTATTTACAAGAATTCTTGGAAGCGATTCCAATCATAATTGATCAAATTTTCTACTTTCTAAAACTTTTTTCATAGTCTTTTGTAAAGTAGGTATATGATCAATGTAACTATCAACACATTTTGTTGCACACTTTTCAAAGTCATCACTAAATCTGTTAACTTCGTCCTGTGTTGGGTTAGGTCCCATGTTGTCTTTGATTTTATCATTACAGTCCATCACACACCTTTGCAGTCGATTCTGTGAAATATTCATAGAAATCAAATAGTATGAGATGTGTTTCAACACAACCTTAGATATTTGCATTTTTTACTCACTTGAACTCTCTCGAATTCTCCTTGAACATAGCTCTGAGCTCTATTGAGAGGAGCGCTGCAAGTGTCTACACAGGTTTGCACTTTTTGCATACTGTAAGTTTCATTATCACAACAAGTTGCTGCACATCTATGCATTTCTCCCTGAAAATATTACTCCATCAGTGACATCGAGTCAGTACCCACTATAACACGTTTCGGAAAATGATTTCCACAGGAAAAACGGATAAAAATATTTCTATGAAGAAAGATCCTTTTTCTTTCGAAAATTTTACCGGCGTCGTAACATGTGATGGTTAACCTAACAAAGACTAAGTGCATACCTGCATTTTCCGGAGGTATGCTTTGTCGATTTCTTCAACCATTTTAGTCATCTGTCCTTCGATTCGTCTTCTTTGTTCTTCAACCATTGTTGACAATTTTTTTGTTAAGTATATGAGACAAATTCGTGAACAATGAACGATGTACGCTTTGATAAGAGCAAATATCTCTGATGTGTATGTCAGTGTATATCTATAAATATAATATATACTTAGTTCGAAAACTATGTCGGACCCACGGTCGGACCTCGGACCTTTTCGTGCATTTGCATGTGATGTGTGAAGAAAAAAAGAGAAGGGAGGATGTGCAATTGCAACCTTGGAACGTTCCGTAAATAGTCGGAAACCCCGTTGGTGGAACGTTTGAGCAACGTAAAATGTCTACGAGATGTCTGTTGTCTCAACGTTTCCAGCACGTTTCTGGGACGTTTCAACGGGGTTTCAAACGTTGCACAAAAGTTTCCGAGATGATTCTTGTGCAACCAAGACTTAGAAATTTTTTTTGTTAAATAAATAAATAAATTGTTTCTAAAATTCTGTGTCTCGCAAGCTATCATATCTCCATCCCCGTTCAATCCCATCGATTGCGCTCAATCAGAAACATGTCCACTTAGAACAAGAAAGACGGTGAGATTGTGCTTGAATGCAACAAGAGCCAATTAACAACAGCTTATAAAAAACAATCCACTCATGCATTTACATCCGCAACGTCCCAGAAACGTTCTGGAAACGTCGAGACGACAGACATAAAATATCTCGTAGACATTTTACGCGTTGCTCAAACGTTCCACCTACGGGGTTTCCGACTATTTACGAAACGTTCCAAGGTTGCAATTGCAACGTTCCAGAAACGTTGAGGCAACATTCACTGTTTGATGGAATTAATCGAAAACGATCAAACTTAGGGAAAAGTATTAAGAGACCTTTTTTGTTCAAATTCAATCAGCTTAGAAAAATAATTTGAACCCGTTATAAACAGTTTTAGCGAATTTATTTGAACAAATTTGACTATATAACTTTGATTAAGAATAACTTCAAGAATCTGCACTTTACGGAAAAACAATTTTGATCACTACTGTAGATCTTAGAAAGATCTACAAATTATCTCACTATAATTTTTTCCGAAAAAACAGTATTTTCCAACTCATAGTGGAAAACCTGGAAAAATGCATGTTTTCATTGTTTATTTATGCCACCCCCGATTTTTGAACAAGAATTCATATCAATATCGATTATTGGATGTGCCACCGATCATTTGAGCCCAAAACTGTACGGTTCGGATGAATTTAGTCAATTAGTGAACGAGTTCTGGAACTTACTTTCTAACCTTACTAAGTATGTATTTTATGCCAAAAAAAAAAAAATAAATAAAACACGGAGACCTTATTAAAAACAGCGATTACTCCCACGCCTTTGGATCTGCGGAAATTTTCCAGGAAGCATTTGAAAGATGGAAAAGAATCTATTAAATTATGTATTTCAAAAATTATCATGATTGAAATTCCTTGCTTATAATCGACGCCCAAAACTCTAAGACCTCCGTTTCAATCAACCATGCTTAATTCCTATCCAAATTATACTAGCGTAAGAATTCAAGGCCTTCAAAATCTTTCTTTACACATTGCTCTACGGTTTTTCAGACCCGAGCTACATACAAGATCGCCCAAAAAGAATTTTACACCCGTTTATCGAAGTTTGTTTTTCGACCTCGTTTTCGACAAACTGTGCGTGCGAGAAAGTGGAAAATCAGTGTGGAAATAGTACATTTCGATACAAGGGCGGAAAAACTTTTTTCGCATCCGAGTGTTGGGTTTCCGGCCTGAGCCGAAGGCGAAGGTCGGAATCAACACGAGGATGCGAGAAAAAAGTTTTACACCCGTGTATCGAATACTATTTTTTGACAAACTGTGAGAGAAAGTGGGAAATCAGTGCGAAAAAGTTACTTTCTCGCACAGTCTGTCAAAAAATAATACATGCACCTCGCTCGTCGGGACGTTTTGGGGCACAGGAAATCTTTTAAACTCGTTTCACTCGGGGAAAATTGATTCCCATGCCCCAAAGCAGCTCAACCTCGCATCGGTGCATAATGTACTATTTCGCATCCTCGTGCTGATTCCGACCCTCGCCTACGGCTCGGGACGGACACCCATCACTTGGACGCGAATAAATGTTTTGACACCCTTGTATCGAAATGTACTAATATTTACCTCGTGCGGAAAAGCGTCTTTTCCGCATTTCGGTACATAATATACTATTTTACGAACCGAGAGTATTGAAAATTCTTTTCCTGCGTGCGATCTCTTGTAACTCGGGTATGAAAAGTCGTAGAGCAATGTGTGAAAAGAGATTTTCAAGGTCTTGAAAAAGACTTGAGTACAACATCTTGCAAGAATTTCTACGCTAAGATGATTTGCATAGAAATAAAGGCTGGTTGAATGAAATGGGAATTCTTATAGACTTCTGGGTGTTGACTATGAGCGAGAAATTTCAATCGAAATAATTTCCAAAATACATAAATTGATCGACTCTTTCCTCATCTGTCGATTGCTTTCCGAAAGATTTCGGTAGTCCTAAGGACGTCGAGTGAAAGTCGCTGTTTTGACGGGCTCCGAGTTCCATTTTTTGCAGGGTGCTGAAGCTTGATACGCTTGATGCTGCAGGTACTCGCATTTTGAAGTTCTTAGTTGATATCGATCCACTACTAACTCTGAACTCGCAAATAATACCAACCATTGACTCAATTTTTTATTTTATTCGCATGACAAAATCGAATACCCAATCGAATCAAATCAAAGTTAGACTTCGGAAAATTCCGAGAAATTCCATATGGCTAAATACCGGAAATATGTGTCAATATCGCATTTAGTTGACATTTTCGTCTTCCAAAATTGGATTAATTTGAATTTCTTTGATTTTGGTATTTCAGGAAAATGAATTGGTATTGTATTCGCATAACTTTGGGGACAGTGTGCATCAATTACTGCATCCTACAGCAAATGTTGCGGATGCTCATTTGAAAGATTCACTTAGACAGATCTATAGATCAGATATACATATATATCCAGACACACACACACACACACACATCATATATATATCTATAGATACAGATATATATATCCAGATCTTTAGGCCTTCGATTCAGATTCCGTTTTCGCACTCAACTCACAACTCTGTCCATAAAATTTTTTCGATTGTGAAGACAATGAATAACGAATACACTATGAAAACTTCTACTCCCAAGAATTTGGGTTATTCCTCAGATTTCAATTTAGTTCGCCTCGAATTTTGAACAAGTTTGCAAAATTTAAAAAGGTTTACGTATCAAATTTCTAGGAAGATATTATTGAACTCCTTCTCAAAAACTCCTAATTCGGAGATTCATTGGGTAGGAATCCCAACACGGGGGTTTCCCGTAGGATTTCTCAAGAGGGTACTTCATAATCAAAACAATCCACTAATATATGCAGTGATCTAACGTGCTACCAGTTGTATCCTTATCTGTACAGTAGCGCTGAGTGAGTCTGTTGGCGGATTATGGAGTCTCGGTGTATGAGTGGGCTCATGTGCTGATACGAGGGATGCTCATGTTACTGCTCTGATGAAAGAAGCTACGAATCGTTTATCACCATGACAGACATGTCTATATTTAATACGAATGCAATTAACGAGTTTTTTTGGGCAGGACTCGCAAGTTTGAGCCTCATTTCTGATAATTTCATCTCACATGATATTACACTTTCTAATATATACGGAAGCTGTCGGAACCAAATAAGAATATTTCGTTATAAATATAGTTATAACGAGATATTCTTATTCCCTGCTAAAAATAATCCCGTGGGACCTAGCCCTGCGGGAACATTTTTAATCTTGGTATTTGAGAAATTTGGTATCCAAGACGTGCAGCATATCCAATATTGACCATTTCTCTCCCAAAAATGGTTGAATTTGGTCGATTATGGTCAAAATTTGTATGATACACGTTTCCAATGCCGACTTTCGAGGATCTCCAAATTCGGTCCTTTTAGCCCTTTAAGGTATACTGGCGTGAACTTAATAATAGAGCGACATACTAATTGACCATTACAATCGCATTTCGTTGGGAGGGGTACAGACTTTCCATTTTTCGTAAATATATTGTTAATAAAGTCAACATATTACACTCGGGGCAAAACTACCCCCGTGCGGCAAAATAGCCTGACCTTGCATCGAGAGTAATCTTGTTAATCGGTTTTCAGTGTGTCTTAGATTCTCATAAACTCTCACTTGATTATTCTCATTAAACTTTGGTGCGGTCGCATAAAAGGTTTCTCGTGTGAAAGTTATCTGACAAAAGTGATACGAACGACTTTTCACGAGAGTTGCAAAACATTTTCAGACACCTGGGTGATATGAACCATTCATATAAGAGTCGATTGCACTCTCCCAATAATAAATGTACTATTTGCACGATGATTCATAATTATGATAGTGATTTGAATGTGTGCATATTTTTTTCGAAATTTATGAATTAACACGAACAGTTTATTAGCAATTATTCGTTGAGAATTTTAAATCAAAGCGTTCAAGTCTCTCTCACTCCATCCTCATGAAAGCGCAATAACCAGAAGCGAAAACTTTTGTTTCTGATGCTTCAACGGTTATGGGGTTGCCAGATTGGGATTAGATACTTAGTCCATGCCAGAATGATAGTAAAAATACCCTCGCGTTTTAGCATTTTTTCTTTGCGCTCAGTGCAACTTAAAATTCAACAAAACATAATCGACAATGTCAAAAGTATAAAGCTTCATCAAGTTGTGAATCATGGCCTCAGACGCTGCGATGGTGGAGCGATACCTATATAGGTTGCGGAAACGCCATCATATCAGGTCGCAATTAAGGAACGGATCTCACGGTTGATCTTAATTAAGATTGTCAAGTCAGCTAGTAAGTACTAGCTGACTTGACAATGTTGGAGTAAAACAATCATCTTCGCTTTAGGTTGCCAATGAAGTTAAAAGTCAAAAAAATGACCGGAAGTCGGTGTCTACTGCAAATGTTATCCGTCATGAGTAATAAGTATCTGTGCGTCAATCTACATTATTAACTTCACAAAGTCATCACAACGTCCGAAGGTGTATTTGTGTTATCTGTGTATATGGATGGGCTGCGGCGGCGACGGCGGCGGTGCAGTCTTGGGGAGAGGGAAAAAAGCTCGCGCCCCCTGTCCGCCCCTACATTTGCATACACCATCCGATCTCGTGGTCGTGGCACTCGTGGTGGCTAGCTGACTCGTGTCACGGCATTCTTTTCACCTCGTCCGAGGGCGCAGCACGGTTCTCCGGAGCAGTAGCTCCTGCAGCAGGAGCTTTGTGGAGCCGGCATCCACCCGAATCTTTTACTAACATCCTCGACCCGCATCCGACCACTGGTGCAGCTATTTTACTCACTTTACACCTGGAGAGTGCAGAATAGCTTCTGCACACGCAGACTAAACTCGGCCTTCATCTTTACCCGCTTTTATCCCGCAGCGATTCAAAGAGGTAAGTTGAAAGTACAGCAGGCATTGAAAATTGAAATCCTCGTGAGTTCAAGATGTAATGCTAACTCCTCCTGGCCAGCGAACTTCATCATCCCCTTGCAGCCGATCTCAAAATTTCACTGTGAAATGTGGTGCACGTGCGCGCGTTGTCGCGAGTGATTGTGAAAACGGATCCGTTGTGAAAAACCGCGAATCGTCTCGTGGAGGGCTTTTGTAACCCGTGTCGTTCGTTGGTCATCCTTGCGAGGATCAGATTCAACCGGGTGGTGTGATGCCTGCATCTTGTGCTAAATTCATGATATCGCGAGATTTTTTTCGGATCAACCTGTTGAGCACGAGGGTGGCACTTGCTCGCTTTCTGTCTTTGTTCTCGAACTTCCGTGTTGAGCTGGATTTTAGTGAGCATTCGGAGCAACGACATATCGAAACTTTTCTGGACCATGCAATTGCTCTTCACGCGGATTGTTCCTGATACCTCTATATATATACACTTTGCAGTGTCAGTGTGTCGCCCCTTTTCCTAGCTTTGTCTCTCGATCTTGATCGCCGTCGTCTGTTTGGTTCGCGCGCTCTTATCATCAGGTGAATTCCACGCGACCCGCGCGGCCCACTCCGAGAACACTCGAGAATTTCTCGGAAGACGATACCGTCGGTGGCGTATATTTGCCCAACGAGTATTTTACCCGCCACCCTGTAGTCACCTGTTCTCGATAACCCAATTCTGTGACATCTCGAGAGTTGACAACGCGAGTGCAATCTTCACTGTTATAATTTCGATTGCGACCCACGTGCATCAAAAGTATAATAACAATGCGGGGCAGCGTGCAGGTTCGGACGAGTCGATTTGATTCGCGAGAAATCTATGTCTCTCAATGCGGTGTTATTTATACTTATCTCTCCCTCTCGCACCTTCGTCGCTGCGTCAAATCCGACGAGACAAACATTTAAATATGTGGTATAGTTTTCTGGTTAATATTTCATTCGAATAATATATCTTGGTTTTTGAAATCGTAAAATGGCGCTCCGTAACATTCCACCCTAGTATTTTTTCCTGACCTTGACTCTTTACTTGGAACGGAATGTACGTTGTCTTATCCCCGAGAGCTTCGTCTATGCACTCTCGAGGACGCTCAAAACAACTCAACTTTAGTTAGTAAAAAAAAAAAAACACGTCAACATGTAACGCGTAGCTAACTATCCGTTCAATATTCTCTGCTTAGAACTTCCATTTTTTAGTCGTACAGCCCGAACTGTTTTTTTTCTTACACTTCGACGTCATAGTTGATAACTTCCTAGCCCTAGATTATCGCGCATGGAATTAATTCTGATGAGCAAAACGAATTACGGATTCGGAATTTCATGTATCTGTGAGGGCGCCCTTTTGTGAATAAGTATCTTGTTCTAATATGTTTTCGCTCAGCCACCGTGAGCCACCAGTGAGTACTATTATAGAGGAAGTTGAAGCTCTATTGATCTTCTGGCCAGACACGGAATCGGAACTTGGAAAATTGAAATCGTGTGCGTGGGCGGCATACGCATCAAACTATTTGAGTAAAAACTTCTCGAATGGATGCATGGTTCGTTGCTCACGCGAAACTATCTCAAACTAAATAATCGAAACCCGATACCTTGATCTCGATGAGTATGCAATTTATTGTTGTGTCGCCTCAACGTCGAAACTTAGATTGTGAGTGTGACAATCCCCAACAGATAAAGCCCATGCAGGTCCTGGAGCAGCCTTGAACCAAATATGTTTTTTTACGATAAAGGCATTTCATGATAATCGTGAGTCTCACTAACAACCCTCGTAAGAATTCACAGCAAAGTCGATGAAAGTTTTAATCTTCCAACCGGTATGTTTTTTAAAAAAAATTTCGGCAATGATTGATTAATCTGAGAAAAATTCATGATCTCCTGTTGAATAAAACTCATAAATTGCATAAGATATTTTTCAAATTCTTACTACTCCGATGTGAAAGCGGTAGATCACTTACTTCGATGAAAATTTTTGATCTATATCTTTGATATCTTTTCTGTCATCAAAATCAAAGGCGTGTCAATCGCAGTAATTGTTGCAACAAGTGTCATACTTACTGCAGTGATAACAACGTCCAAGCCAACGGTACCAATCACACTTTCAGTATTGACTATTATATATTTAAGCATGGAGCTACTCACAGGGTTGAGACAGATGTAAATTGTTATAGTCGCCGTAGTTTCATCAAGTTCCTATATACGATCTGTTATATCACATTCCCAACTCTTCACACCTCAATCATACATCCTCGATGAAAAATGGACAAATAGGTTTTGGCGATCTGGAACGTGTATACTTGCTACTTTGAATTAGCATAAATCGACAAAGACAGATGAGATGAAAATGACTCAAATTCTTTTATATTAGGCTTTCTTTATCAAAATCTTCTCGGCTCATGCCTCAGGACAGCGAGAGCAAGATGATCTTTCTCATTCGTAAACAAATAAGACTTTATTGGGAAGAAGTGTTGATTTTCTTATCGATTTTTTGATGATTTGAAGAGTCCTTTGATTACTAAAAGCTTCAATAGACTACTACTGCAATCCACGATAAAATACTATGTCTTCGATCTTGGGTTGCTTTATTTTGGTTTAACATTGCTCTCTCCTTTAATTCATCTGAGGATTATATCGTAATGACCATGATGTATAATTTTCCTCCTGTACAAAAGTTCGAACGCCTTTTTCGAATAAACCTCGAAGATTCTTTGACGATTCATCAATAACTGCACATGAAGTACTCACGCAAAGATGTTTGAAAAATGATTCCATTTATATGTATTCGAGACTTGAGCTTTATTCGATTATGCTGTTCGGAGCGCTCCGAATTCTCGGATGTCTCTCTCTTACTCATTGCATTAGAAAGAGAGGTCCGAGAGTTTGGAGCGCTCCGAACGCTCCGAACTAGCATAATCGAATAAATCTTTTAATGCTATCTGTGGACCTATGCGATTATATTAAAAAGAAACGCCAGCAAAACATACCTGGAAAAAAAGAGAAAAAATAGGAGACGATCAAACTAGGTACTTGTTCTAATCGTACAGAGTGCAAGTTATTATTCTTTACGACCAAGACACAGACCACGTCAAGGTCTTGGTCGGGCCCTTCATCGAATCCCTCACTGATAAAGTGAGAACCTCAAGATCCGTTCAGAGCTCCAAACTGAGCGCGTGGGTTCTCCTACTACATATATATTCGCGGAGTTATGAGCGTTTATTGTGTTTTGGTGGGGGGTAATATTTCAGCACTTTGAAAATTCATTGCTCAAATGGTCAAATTGTTCAAATTAAAAGAGTTGCACCATTGGATTCAGGATTTTTTGCTTGATTTTTTGATATATTCATCTCGAAGTGGCGGGCCAACTTCACGTACAACGTTGTACTCCAGTCGCACCTTCCGATGGTCATCTCGACGTCCTCGGCTAGTGCCGACGAGCGTATAGCACAAGACTGAATATGAGATTTGACACATGCAAATAAGCTGCTGCCCGATCGGGCGGCAGTCAGCGGGTGAAATTCCAATTGCCCGTCTCGGTCGATGGATAGCTGTCATGTAAGGGTAATGACAGACGACCCGATACGACACGATTCTCACGACGCGTCACGAAATTCATTCCTGCTAACCTATTCAACGATGAATTTGATTCATTTTCATAGTCTCTAACTGGCACTGTAAAAATGAATCTAATCCATCGATGGTTAGGCTCGCGAGAATGGATTCCGTGTCGTGTCGGGCGGTGTCGTGTCGTAATATTTGTGTCGTAGCGGCGGGTTGTCTGTCATCACCCTAAGAGGAATAGCGGAAAAATAAGCACTTATTCGGTCAAAACGCAGAGTCCCGCCTACTTGTGATGAAAACAATGATCTTGCTTACTGTACTGAGATGTTATTTGATTGTTGGAGAGTTTCTGAAAAACACCCTGTATTGTATAGGTGAATTTTGAATTAATTATCTTTGTGATTCATTTCGCGCCTTGAGGCTATTAGGTGTGCTCGATTTCTCATGACGGGAGAGCCCTCCCCCCCCCCTCCCCCACCTTGTGCTACCTCATGTCTATTTTTTCATTCTCACCTGATGTATGTAACGTGGAGCTCGTATGGCTCAAATATTTTATATTGAAATTGGATATTTTGAGTCTAATGTCCCGAAGCTTTTAAAATACATTTGGCAGCCTTGGATGCTTTCTATACATGGACCATGCATGGGTATACCAATTTCTTATAAAACATGCAAAAATTGTCAACGCGATAAATGCATCATGTTCAGTGAACCCTCTCGTTCTTCACTGCGACAGCCCAAGTGAGCCCATCAACCTCTGTCAGTGTCGATCGAAAACCGCAGAAGGTGATGGCAGGCAAAGGTACCCTGGCACCGAATTTGTGAGGTATAGAAAATTCAAAAAGACAAATTGATGCGCCAGTAACTCAACTCACCGAATCCGCGTTCTACCTTTTCAAATTTTTTCAAACTTGACGAAAAAACATGCTCATCCGAGCCATTCCAGTGCGCTTCCAATTGCTCGTGTAAGTATATACTATAGTGATCTACTTTTCGTTTAGAATAAATTCTGCAGCTCGGTCCGACAAAAGACCGAAAATTCTACCGCACTTTCTGGCTGCGTCGGCTCGCAGCCATGAATCGTAAAGAGACTCTCTAGGTCTAATCGTCACATCCCGGCTGCCGGTCTGTCGTTTGATTACGGAAGCCGAATTGGCGCTCAGTAGGCATCTAGATACTGGTTCCACAACCACCGGCCGGTCAGTATAGTGTTCTTCGACTATACTGACCAGTCGGTGGTCGAGAAAGTTAAGAATTGTCATTTTGGTAGATAATGCATGATTTTCGTGTAAACAAATGATTTTCCTCTCTCTTACGATGAGAACTGCACGCGATAGCCGTGTTGAGGCGAATAAAATCACCTTTAAATTGTCCTCCACGAGATTTTGTAATTTGTGTCGAACCTCACCTACATATGAAGTATGTATACACATACGTTTTGCATACATCTGCATATAAGTCGTTTTGAGACTAATATTTTTGACTCCAGTGATGAAAAAATATTGGGATTAGGTGGATGTACTTAATATATCCCCACTGTTTCAGCTTTGCATTCATTGTTAGATCTATTCCCATATATTTCAACTCAGTGTAATATAGCTTATTCCAAAGCTTGTTTTCAGGCCAGCTTTGTGATGAATTTCCAGGTAGCTGTTCTGAATGCAAAACTTTCACCTTGAAAAATCGTTGAAAGTCTATTCTAGCATTTTTGCTATTCGTGAAAGAAAAGCTGTGAGGTATTTCTGCCGTGTGAACTCACCCCTGTAAAAACCTTTGCCAAATTACTTCTCGTAAACTCTACTACACTAGTACAATATTGATTGCTTCGAGACTTGCGTGATAAAATACCTGGGGCTTAATGAAGAAGGAAACTGCTTTATCAGAGGTTCTGATTTGGAGCATGGGACCTGCACGTTGCTTCCTTGGCACAACGTGGGAATTCGAGGAGAACCTGTATTGCGAACCCGTGTCTCGCGTATCTATACCGTTGGCCCGCCAACGTGCAGTGGATGAAGTTTCCGGTTGAAAATGATACCCGCAATTTCAGGGTCACTACTTGGCACGAGCATCACCACGGTCATGATGTTCGTTCCACGAAATTTGATTGACAATGCAATCACAGATATGTTGAGGACATCGTTTCTCACCACTGTTTCTGTCTCGGAAATTGCTTACTTATAAAGGTAGGATTTATGTAGATTTTGCCAAAATATTTAAAAAATGATGTAAAAGCAGGTCCAGTTGATAACAAAATTATGCACTTTGTCATGGTGTTGAGAAAAAATGATTGAAAAATGATAGAAGTTGATTGCAATTGGATAGGGCATCACCGTTCCAGATTTCATTTCATCGCCGTGATTATTTCAACTGCTCTACATTAAGCTTCTGTCTTTCTGTGCAGCCAGACACTAGAACATATATAATCTTAACGAAACTTTCGTTATTTATGAAACTGTTTGCAAAAGCAACGTGACATTGTAGCCATGGTATATATATATTTGAACTACCATCATAAAATTGTCATTTCTACTTTTGCAATACAAAGGTGAAAAAGCGTTCAAATCAACTTTTGCCTTTCAAACACCGGTTCTGAAAATGTTGTGAACTGTATTTTATTGACCGTTTCCCAAAACAAGATAGTATTCGATTTCGAATCGAAAAGCCTAGGGATCAACGCGCGCGCGACCGGATTGTCAGAAAAATGAGCGGAAACAGTGATCCAAGATGCAAATGATGATTTTTCTTTCATGCATAACATGTGCATTAATAAGAACAATTTTTTTGATATTTTGAGCAATTTTGATCTGATCTACCTCTCATGTATACTAGGGAGGGCCGAAAAATGGAGATTTTCGGAAATTGTTACGTCAATTTTTATGCCTTGAGTCCCACTTTTGGCCATTTAGCACGTTGATGAAAAAGAAAATCACTTGATTCGAGAGTACGGAAAAAGCTCTGAAGTTTTTCAAGAAAGGAAGTGGACACGTCATTTTTACGCTATTCTTCAAAGCAAAACGGTGTGCAGGTGCAGAGCGCATGCTGTGACGCCAAACAGTGATCAATTAATATTTTCTCACGTATTTTGACCTTAGAAACCGGAAACCAAGTCCGAATAGGCCTCAAAGGCTGTGCGTCTTCGTGAATTGTGAGATACTGATCAGATCAGAAAAGCGACAATTTTTCCGAAAACAACCAACTGTCAAATTTATGGCTTTTCGCGAAGTTTGCTGTCATCGGGCAAAAATCATTACACATTATGAATTTCCCACTCCTCCCACGTGTTCTGACACTTCTGACTAGCTGTAAACTATTTCGGTCGAGATTCCGGTGCTTTCAGAAAGCTATGGTTCGTAAAAATTCACTCAGAACATGATATGACGGATGTGTCAAAACCCGTACATGCAGTTCCATGCATCCACACACAAGATAGGATATTTATCGCCCGCCATCATTCACTCATAGCTGATTCTCTACGATTGATCTAGTTTGCTAAAATCACCGAGCCCGTTTTCAGCAGGTCAAAATACATGCAAAATACGCAGGTGTTGCGTGACGCCGCACGTTTGGTTGATTGAAATAAACTTCGCGAAAAGTTATCAATTCCACAAAAGATTGGTGTTTTCCAGAAAACTGTCGCTTCCCCATTTTGATCGGTATCTTGCAATTTACATAGACTCTCAGCTTCTGAGGCCTAAGTAGACCTGGTTCTCGGTTTTATACGGTCAAAAATACGTAAGAAGATATCGTTTGATCACTGTTTGGCGTCTTTGCGTAGGCTCTGCACGCTGTAAATCGACTTTGAAGTGACGTTTTTACTCTGTTTTCTGAAGAACATCAAAACTTTTACCGGAACCTAGAATCTCCTTTCAAGAATCCTAAAAAGAATTTGCATTTTTAGGCCCGGCTTATAACATACTGGTAAACTTTGGCATATATCAGTTGCATTTCTAGTGGATTAATTAGTGTTTTAATTTTTCATTTCATTTTGACCACAGGATCATTTTAGTGCTTGATTTTTCATGAAAGCTCGACTATCTTGTGACTTCTCATTAGAATTCCGCTCATTTTTGCCTTCATAGTAGGCCCATCACGAAAATTTCATCTTTCTCTCAATTTTTGACTCTAAAATTCATAGTTGAATGTAGAGAGTCTTTGTGCCACCATGAATTATGTGCCTAGTATCCGTACTTCGTTATTTTATCAGCTCAGTGCTTCCGTGACACCCCTGCCAGTAAGATATAGCGATAATTTTATATTTATGGCGATAATTGTACTAGGTGAACTCGTTTAAAAATCTGTGTACAGCCTTCGCAAAACTCATCTCGTATGTGAGAACGATTGCCCTTGTAGGAACAATGAAGTTTGAATAAGTCCGCGTGATTATAATCCCCATGAGCTTTATTCTCCTCTTCTCTACGATGTGTATAATATTGGACCGTCGATGTGATTAAGGGCGATAGTTGAAGTCGACATGCCTCTCATCGTTAACTTCACTACAATGCACTTGACTGCCGTAGAGATAGTTCAATTTATACAGATCTGTATCTCGAGAATAAGCGTCAGTGATTCAATATGCTCATAAAATATGGTCGTAATAAACGAATATACTGCGTGCAGCGATACCATACCTATTATTTCCTGAATTCAAATAATAGGTAAATTTTTGAATGTCATCAGGATATGAAGAATCATCACGCCCAGACACAACATTATGCTATTTGAAACTTGAATATAGCGACTCATTAATACTTAGTCTCAAATTCTTGGTCTTTTTGGGCAATCTGTTAATCTCAAGTAATATGAAACGATTGTTATCAGACTTGAAACTATTCGGCGTATACAATCAAGTATTAGGAATTCCATTCTTAGACTTATTATTGTAAACAAAGTCTGAAGTTGAGCTTTATACATCTTCTCACATATCACAAAAGAATTCGGAATTAGAATAGAGAGTGAGTTTCAAATCGCTGTGTACGTTCGCCAGGATATGAATATTATCAGTGCAAATTATACTCCAGTGTTTGAGAGTTTCAACTCATTAGAATGAACCAATTCTTCTAAAAATTGTTACTTGAGTTCGACTCGGACTCCGTTCGTTGGGCCGCATCAAAACTCTATGTCAAAAGTCTATACTTACCATGGAATTTTGGATGGTACAGTTATGAAGCGAGCCAATGAACGGGGCCTTGCGCTCATCCGGAAAATCTGCTCTTTATAACACTAGGTACTAAATTTAGCTAGAGGAGGACTCGACTAATAAAATTTGCCCGCCCTCTTTACAGCATCATACTTGCTTTGTTTGAATGATTCACAAATATTCAGGAATCGGTAAAACTGAGGGTCGCTGAGCGCAAAAAAAGAGGGAGTATTGAGCATTCCCTGCTTTGACTTCAGCGAGCGTACTGCAACTGTGATGAAATAAAAGGCGCAGAGAAGAATGGCTATGCGTAGGAGCTGATTTACACCATTACAGCGATGTTGCACGAGCATTACTAGAATAACATTTTCATTCTCAAAATTTTCATAATTCAGAATTACAAAAAAATGACGAAAAATGTTTCATCGGTCGCGATTTTTTTGTTGATTCCAAGGATAATTCTCCTCACGATTATTGGAAGTTAGCCGTTGGTTGCAATGAGCAGGCTTTCTTTTTAGTAAAATATATTTTATAAAATACATGAATTGTATGGAATTAACTGGAATATTATGCCCGTTAATTGCATTGGCGATCCATTCTCTCTCGAAAATTTCTACATATAACGACAATCGAAAACCCTGATGACAATATTTTTCAATCTCAGAAGCTAATTTGGTTTCGCGATCTTTGTCTTCTTTCAACTCTATAGAATGGTGACGTTTTCCTATTCAATCTCGATTGTATCGTGCTGAAGTTTTGCACTCGATTCTTCTTCTAACTGCGATGCCTCGGTTGCTAGCAAAAATATGCTGAATTGTTGTTGTTTTTTTTTTTTTCGTGCCTCTTAATGTCTTCAAATTTCGATTTTGAAAAAAATTGATGAATGGTGAACGAGATGATGAATTGTACATACGAGGCTCGACAAAATGACTCATGTCTGGTTGTCATGTCTTTTATTGGATCGAATGATATTGAATGGGCTTCAGCATTGAAGTTGACATTGAAAATGAATACTTTTTTCTTGACTCTGTTAGCTAGAGACTTTAGTTGTCGACTTGTCGATTGATTTTTACTAAGGTGTAAGCGAGAGGAAAAATTCGCAAAAAGTTGTAACTTTATTCGAAATTCGATACAATGCCTATAATAAAGCTATAATTACATGGAGATTTTGATGATATTAAGGCCCGAATTTATAGTCGTAATCCGAAGTCCGGATAAGCTAATCCGAGGCGCCACAGTCGCCAGTCCTCATAGAATCGCGAACTCGCCGCACCGATTGTGGCGCCTCAGATTAGCTTATCCGGACTCCGGATTACGACTATAAATTCGGGCCTAAGACGTTGGCTGCGACGGAACCCACCGGTGGATCCCGCGATTTTACATAATATATCAATCTTTCCCGAACCTTATCAATTAGAAAATATGTTGCCAATGAGAATCTTTCATGGTGTTGTACTCCACCAACAGCATGAACAATGACTCAGAGAAGAGTTTTCTCCCATATAGGAATTAGCCAGAACACGGAGGTCTAATTCGTGGCTTGGATGAATTTTGGTCAAGAATTTGCCTCGCTAAACGTGTCGACTTTCACACTTGCCATAAGTTCTCAATTCGATTGCAATTCTGGATGATGTTGAACTTATTGGACGCAGTGAATCATTAATTTCTAGATGAATCGATCGAAAAAGGTCAAAATGTTGTTCTCCTCCTTCTTCGTTCAACAAGTTCTCTTCGTTTCGTGCCCACGTTTTAATAGTTATAGGCTCGCGAAACACTTTGACCATGACTCGATTAATTTTTAAAATTTATCTGAGATTTCAGAATGACGAATAATCCATGAAAACAATTGTGAAAAGCTGAAAACTGTTTGAAAATTTCGAAGTCTTTGAGTCAAAAACACCTTGTAGATGTCAAAAATGTATCTTCTCCTGTAAGATAGTTGAAAAGTTTGAGATTCTTTTGTAAATTGTCAAAAAACATAGAAATGCTCGTAGAAATGCCCATCTCTTTAAAGGCTAACTCATTTTTTTTAGCTCCATTTCATCGTATTCAATATTTTCGATAGAACTCATTACAGATTCAAAAGCGATTGACAATTATCTCGGTAAGTTTTATTCATAGACAAATTGATAACAGCTCTGAATATTTCTAGCTCTGCCCAAAGTGAACCAAGTTCTCAACTATTACGACTTGCGCTGTTTTGATTCTCATCTAGGTTATACAAAACCAGGCGTAGATTATAGATGCCTACTATATTGTGTATTTACTTAGCCTATTTCAAAACAAAGTTCATGTGATTGCGAAATTCCTTTCCCAGCCGTTGCTGATAACTTGATAACACGTGTGAACTGAGAATCCTCGCATAAATCCTCACATACGTTGACGAAATTCTTGACAATTCTTATCAAGTTTACCTAGTGTAAATATTCGCTGATAACAGTGTAATGGGGCTGGGTGCATCGAAATCCTGTATGAGGATATCCTGAAGTCAAAGCAGTACTGAGTGAAAGGCTGCAAACATGTGCAACCCGCATCACGATATCCGCAGTCCCTTCGAACCACACATATATAGGCGGATCGTGCAAAATTATTTTTTTTCGCACAGTCAGCTTGCGCGCGTGTGTATTGGTGTGTAGTTCGGGCAGCAGGTTATCAAAGATGTATGGTGTAGCTTTACGCTGTGTCAGGAGCAACATCGTGCCAGCCTGAATACCAAGTCAAACGCGTCGCTTACTTCGCGGGCTGGCGCCGCCATATTGTTCATTTCCAAGAATCCAGTCTATACATGTATACGCCTGCGTGATAGGGTGGTGAAGTGGGGGGAACGCTATAGCCGGATCGCTCGAACCTGTGCCGGAGCCGATCCATTCTTGACTTGAATTTAGTTAGCCGCCAATGTTGCCGAGCGAATCATTCACGTGAGGTACGCGCCGTCACCCACCGCGAGTGAGCCTCGTCGGCTCGTGCACAGAAGAGCAGACCGCGGGTCGACGCGGATGCTATACTGGACTTTTTCATCGTCCGGATACTCTTCGTGAAGACCCGCCGAGCCGAGAGCAGCCGCCGCCAACATGCCGAAAGACTACGGAGACCGGGGGTTCGTCTTCATCTAGTCTCATATTTTAATTTCTCTCACATGTTTCGTTCGGGGCCTCCTGAAATGCCAACGCGATAGACCCACGAAACAAATTTGTGGAGCAGCAGCTCTCCCCCATAGCGGATGGCATGCCTACCGCGTGCGGGGAAAGTTGGGCCTCTCTAGATGCCTGTACCAACGAGTTCCCTCTCGATTTTTTATTAGGGCTTTTCCGGAAAAGAGCTTGCTCCGGCTCTTTTTCTATAGGTGCGACGCCTGTACGAGCATGGCCGTCAAAACAGAAGGAACGGCTTGTTTTTTTCTTTACGATGCATCTTGTGAAATCAAATGCGACGCCTTGCGCACCCGCCCGAACACGTTGTGACGGATCGTGTGAAGTATAGATACGTACTTGTCCTGCGACGTCGCATCAAAAACAATAAATTTAACTTATGAAGTCACAATTTGAATCGTATGGAACCCTCTGACCCCTTAATGTTGCCGACTCGAGAAAGTCGAGATCGTTTGTTTCTGGACGTGTTTACAATGCTCGTGTCACCTCTAAAAAAACCGCCAGGCGTTGAGGTTATCTTTTCTCAATTTTTGTCTATTAGTGTCAGGATCTTCAATGAAAAGTTTATGAGAGTCATTCAATGTTTTCTGATACAGCCTTGGAAAACAATCACGATGCACGACAAATCCATTGAAATGTCGCTTTTTCCGTGGTCAATCAGATTTTCAATAGTCATTTTCCATCGACCGCAGTGTTTTTGTTTTCACGAATGCAGGATAGCATTTCGTTTCGATGTTCAAGTAAAATTGAGACTCATTATCCTAGAGGATTGAAGTAGAGAATGTTACCTCATCTGATTTTTTTACAATTGATAGTTTATATGCACTAGTCTCCTGGTATCATATTACTTAGCTTATTTTGTTGATTGGATAACTTCGAATTGCATAAAAAAAAACTATCTCTTTGAATTGGCTGTGAGTCCGAGGTAAAACGATCATATATTTGCTAGACTAGTTATCGAGACGAGATGTTCTGTATCATTCTAGTTGGTAACATTGACATATTCTTCTCCAACTTTTCTCGTTTTGAAAGATGGAACCAATGTGTATGAGTAAAGTCAGGATGAAATAGTATACAGTATGTTACAAAAGATGTTCACATTAAATTATTCTCTGCAGTAATCGATTATGACCCACTCACTAGGAATCTGTAGCTATCATGAACTATTTGATTACTTTTGATTTTTTATTTCATCAGTCGCTACTACCGCGAAGACATGAGCGACCCCGGAAGACCCATGAGCCGCGATCGTGCCCGAGGCAGATCATCGGCTCATCAGCAAGAAAGAAGAGATGACAGATCTCGCTCAAGCTCTCAACAAGGAGCCAGACGTCCTGGTGAACCGTATCCCGAGCCAGCACACGGTGCCTCACCATACCCTAGACAATCATCTGGATCCGGCAGAGAATCGCTCCCGGTACAGTTGACAGATTGAACAGCTTAATTTTTCCTCATCTTTGAAGATCATAATCTCTTGAATTGATGACCATTTTTTCAGAGTTCAGCTCGTGGAGAACATGTAAGAACTGAGCATAGGCCTCAATCAGTCCTTTCTGAAACCGCATCTGACACTGCCTCTGTTACAGGTAAAACATTCTTTGTATCTGTCATGTGATATTGATTCTGAACAACCTCGGTCATAACTTTTAATTTACATTTCTTACTTATAATGAAATGCAACACTTAGAATATTTAACTCATTGAACATTATGCAAGAAAGTAACGATTTTTGGTCTAGTTGTCTTCAAATGGGAATTTTTTTCTATGTGTTTTCACCCTCTACAGGTTCAACTCATGGGCGAGAACCATCAGGTGCTGTGGGTAGAGGATCTATGCGTGGCAGACGTGTATTACCTGTTGATATAATCACTCGGCCCAGGGATTTGCAAACTAAACAAGGTGACTATTGATTTTTGGCTGCATAATTTTATTAAATGAAATGATCTAATGAGGTATGATATTTGACAGGTTCTCATGGAAGACCAATTGAATTGCGGGCCAACTACTTCAAGCTTCTTTCTACCACTGACTGGTGCCTCAATAAGTATCGAGTTGATATTGAGCCTGAAGAGGATCGCAATGTTATTCGTAAAGGCTTACTCAGGTCCCATAGAGAAACTTTGGGTGCCTACATTTTTGATGGATCACTTTTATGGACTAGCAACAGGTTGCCTGAAGATGGGGTTGGCATCTTTTAATAAATGTAGATCATAATCCTGGAGAAGTCAGTTCTCAATGATATTTTTTTTCAGCTTGAACTGACCTCTGAAAGACAACATGACAAACAAGTGATGCTGATCAAGATAAAACCAGTTGGACAAATGAACAGAGGTGACTACGAATGTCTTCAATTTTTCAATATCATTATGAGGAAGTGTCTTGATTATTTGGAACTTAGGCTTGTGGGGAGGAACTACTTTGATGCCAAAAGCAAAGTGAGTAACTGCTGAACCACTACCTGATGAAATCTTTACTTTTTGCTTAATTATTTAATCTCTGCCCCATAGGTCTTGGTTAGAGATTTTAAGTTGGAGCTTTGGCCCGGTTATGTCACGTCCATTCGTCAACATGAGCAAAACATTCTCATGTGTGCCGAAATCACACACAAGGTCATGCGTGATGAAACTTTACTTGATGTTCTTGCCGAATGCTATCAAAGCAATCGCCATGATTACCAAGTATGTGTTATCCTCTGAAGATTCTATGTTCCTAGCAACCTATGGTGATTGAAGTTTTCCCTCTTTTTCAGAAAATATTTGCTGATCAAGTGATCGGCTGTGTCGTTCTCACGGGTTACAATAATAATACCTACAGGATCGATGATGTGGATTTCAATGTGTCCCCCAATTCCACTTTCACCAGGAAAGATGGATCTGAAATTAAATATTATGACTATTATTTAAACAGATATCAGATCAAAATTCAGGACTTGAGACAACCAATGTTGGTTTCCAAATCAAAACCAAGAGATCGAAGAGCCGGGCAAGCTGAGCTTGTGTATCTGGTCCCCGAGCTTTGCCGAAGCACTGGTGCGTTATCCGGTCTCGTGCCAATGTCAATTATAGTTATCGTCTCTAATGGGATTTTTCATCTCTGCAGGTTTAACTGATGCGATGCGAAGTGACTTCCGACTGATGAAAGCTCTCGCTGAACATACTCGAGTCTCTCCTCGTGACAGAGTTCAGAAGTTGATGTTGTTCAATAGTCGTCTACAGTCTGTCCCCAACGTCACTAAAGAACTCTCTGATTGGAATCTGAAACTCGACACGCAATTGGTAACCATTCCAGCAAGACAACTTCCTGCCGACAAAATCCTGTACGGGAACGGTGCCTCCAACGAAGTGCCCGCAAATGCTAGCTGGAATAACGATTTCCGAAACAAAGCACTCAAAAAAGCGGGAAAGCTCGATGAATGGGTTGTCGTGTACCCGAATAGGAACCGACGCGAAACTGAGGTGAGATACAGTTTTTGCAAGTATTTATTCTGTCCAGTCTAATTCTTTATATCTAATTTGAGAATCATAGTAACTGAGTTGATTCTGGTGCAATCTGAAGTAGCAATAATCGTTAACTATTCTTGGAATTCCTCTTCTAGGCTTTCGTAAATATGCTGATGAGAGTTGGCTCAGGAATGCACTTCCAAATTGATATGCCCGTCACCTTCGAATTGTCAGATGACTCAGCAGCCTCTTATGCTTCGAAATTGGAAGAAATCAAAGCAAACATGAATCCTATGTTGATTTTCTGTGTGGTGAGCAACAACAGAATGGACCGCTACTCTGCTATAAAGAAAAAGTGCTGTGTAGATCGACCAGTTCCTACCCAAGTTGTTGTGGCTAAGACTTTGAATGCCAAGTCTGTCATGTCTGTTGCCACAAAAGTTGCCATTCAGATGAACTGCAAGATTGGAGGTGTAGCTTGGACTGTCAGTATTCCATTAACAGGCTTGATGGTAGTAGGATTTGATGTGTGCCATGACACAAACCAAAAAAACAAAGATTTTGGTGAGTAATCAGTTAGCTTACCGTGTAGTTTGACCTTTTCCTTCTAAATTTCTGGCAATACAGGAGATTGTATTCATCTCTAAAATTCACATTGTATATCTTACTTCCTGGTGCCTGTTGTTTCTCTTTTCCCACTATTACGCCAAGACTAATTCGCGTCATCATATGATTACAGACGAAACTGTTGATTCACTCACTCTTTAGTTTCCACCTCAAAGTCTTTGCATTCACATTCAAATTGTGTCTCAGCATGATATATTTCCGTGCATGAACCACCAGATTTTCTACTGGCTATCTGATTCTTATTTATTGGTTCGGCTAAGTTGCATTCTATATTTGAGCAATGTATTTTAGGTGCTATGGTTGCTTCAATCGATGTCAACTTTGGACGTTACTACAGTGCAGTCAGCAGTCACACTAGTGGAGAAGAGCTTTCTAGTGACCTTTCAGTCAACTTATGCAAGGCGTTGGATCAGTTCAAACGCTATAACAATGCCTTGCCCAAAAGAATTGTCATATATAGGGATGGCGTGGGCGATGGCCAAATACCCTATGTTGTCAAACATGAAGTTACACAACTGAAAGCCAAACTAGAGACTGTTTATGACAATCCTGAGGATATCAAACTGGCCTACATTATTGTCACTAAAAAAATTAACACAAGATTGTTCTGTGGCGATCCCAGAAATTCTCAGAATCCACCACCCGGAACAGTTGTAGACGATGTTATCACTGACCCCTCTAAGTACGACTTCTTCATCGTCTCGCAGCATGTCACGCAAGGTACAGTCTCCCCAACATCTTACAACGTGGTTGAAGATACTTCTGGGCTGGATGTAGACAAGATCCAACGTCTGACATACAAATTATGTCACATGTACTTCAATTGGACTGGCACTGTTCGGGTTCCTGCTCCATGCCAATACGCCCATAAACTGGCATTTTTAGTTTCTCAGGCAATTCACCAACCTCCAAGTAGCACTCTTGAAACTCTTCTTTACTTTTTGTAAATGAGTATTCTTGAATTTTTTGTAGGTATTGGTACCTAAAAGAATATTTTATTTTGTGTCCTCATTTCTAAATCACTTCTTCTTTGACAAAAGCGTGTAGTAATGACGTGAAAGTATTCCATATTTGCCATTACCTGACTTTTGTTCTATTTTGACATTTCGTTTTGATGAACGACGATAGCAAAAATGTCATGTCGGTATCAGTTTCTCCCTTTAGCGTTCGTGCAAAATCTTTTCCCTTAATTTTAGTTTCGTTTCGGACCATGTAAATATACCAAAGTTGAAAATGAGTTCTTGAAGCATATTGATGAAACTCCAGTATGCCATCATGCATATTGCCTTGAGACCTTTATTATTATGGAGAGCTTACACCTGTTAACACTGGGAGAATTGACCAGTTCCATATCAGGTTGAAAATTTCTTCTCTTTCGCTACTTGGTATAATTTCAATTGTCAAGCCTATTGTCTTTGAACGAGTTTACTCTGCCAGGAGTATCCATTGAACCTTCCAAATACCCTCGATTTTTTATTCATGATGGTTCAGTTGAGAATACAATTTTGAAAAATGTCACATTACCTCACACAGAGTTAGAAGTACAGTTTGACCTCTGTAAGTACAGTAGATACCTTGTTCTCTCTGAAATAGATGCCAGGTTAAAGCGCGATGAATGTGTACATTTTCATTACTTACTGAGTAAAGAGGTCACTGACGTTGGAATGGTTACTGAGAAGTTATTCAGGAGCAGGTATTTTGCTACATATGTACCAGTCTCACTGTGCTAATACACTTGAAGGTCTTGTGGTTCGAAGTAACCATACTTAGTTTGTGTCCTCTTAGATGTCACATCTAAGATAGCAGGTGAATGCATTTTTTACGTCAAACTACCTCATTGTGCTCAAGATGACGAGGGGCTTACGAAATGTATCACACGATTTCGTAATATTCGTGTTCTATTCGTAGATGGACGGACCCTTCTTAAATCTAATTGTATGTAATATTTTTGTACATCAGAATTCAGTGTTAAGTTGAGATATCGTTGTTCCAGAAGAGTTGAAAATAATAAATAAGTTTTATAAATACATGTGATGTTTTTATTTCACTTCAATACCAATTTGTTACAAAATTATTGATCATGCTGATTGATTGAAATATCTAGAAAATCGAGGCAACACTTGATAATGAAGAATTAGTTTAAAAACTTTCGATGGTTAACTCAATCGGATTCTCATCCAAAATCAGGAATAGGTCAACAGTTTGCTAATGGCCCCAGATTTTTGGTGCGACAAGATCGTGCTTTATATTTATGTCACAAGACAGAATCTTATGTGATTGTTAAGCTGTGCCGCAGTACCACTCACGTCGACAATACGGAGCAGATCGTATGGTAACTCGGATTGGAAAGACGTAGAGCCCATGCTTAGCACATTAATACACAAGAGATAAAAAAATGAACGAACTCTTTATCATAATTCATAGTATGTACATACAAGCATATAATAGATATCTTTCCAGTCTTGACAATTCTTAATTCACAATTTTTACTGTATCAGTAAGGGTGAACAGATGATATTTGCAAAAAGAGCACCAGTTACCAATGAAGTTTCTTCAACATGATCAGTGGGCCCCGTCATATTCGTCAGCTGCAGTATTCACCACTCTTTCCGCATCTGCAGGGGGGCTATGACGGCCTAATCTGTATCTGCATTTTCTAAGTAGCTGAGGGATGACAACGTTGTTGTAACAAGACATTCCAGTGAGGAGTAACGTGAATCCCACCAACTAAGAAGTAACAAATTTGAAAAATTAAATCATAACCAGCTCGTTATAGTATATGGGGTCTCAGAAATACAAGAGGACTCAGGCTTCCCGAGTGTGCTGACTAACATGATCTACTTGATGATATTTCAAACGTATTAATTGAACATGGATTGAAATATCATGAGAAGAAAAAATTAGCCATGAACTTTCATTAGGATTCCGCGATACTTCTGAGCAGAAGCTATGAAGAGCTTGAAACTTGTGATGTTGAATATGCATCTGGTACCATCTTTGAGGATTTTCAAGTTGAGACTCACCTGCCAAGGGTTAAATTCTTGCCATCGAAACAGTAATGAAAATGCCCATATTGTGATTGTTCTGACACTGTCAAGAATCATTCTCGTGGTCGCACTTAGCTCTTTTGTAACACTGATACCGGAAAAATTGAAAAGAGCTATACTAAGCACAATACCTGCAAATAATTCATTAATGCTGAATTATACTGTTTAGGCACAATAATCATTTTTTGAAATTGTTCTACCTACCAACAATAGCCATGAACAAACGACCACTGTTGCCAATCTGAATGAGTGCATCAATGGATGCTTCTAAGGTCCCTCTAGCATTATCTACAAACGGAGGGGGCGCATGGATGAAGTTTAAAGGTAGCATAACCAGACAAATTCCAGTCAGTCCAAATACACCTTCCCATCCAACTGCTTGAAGAGCAGGAATATCTAATCCAGCAACATATTTCTCTTCCACAACCATTTGGATAGATTGTATAATCTGAAAAATAAAGTATTCAGTCAATCTATTGGAATTCCATCTATCAGAGAGATATTCTTGTACTATTTTCAAATACATTGCTCTGTTGTAAAAATCTTTGGAGTGGAACAGACTAGGCACAATCGAACTTTTCTGAATCTATTTATTAGTGAGTTGTGTTACCTGTGCAATAATTATCAGTAAGTCTCCTGTTATCACAGCATTTGAATCAACATGGGTATTCTTCATCGATGTGACATCACTGATCCCCACTACTGACAGTCCAAGTATCACAAAAATTATTCCAGTCCATTCTCTTGATCCAAGTTTTTTGTTCAAGAACCCTACTGATAAGAGACCTGTGAAGACTATCACTGCTCCTCGCAGCATCTGAAAACTACTGGCATTTGTCATGGTCAGGCCTACATACATTATAGATGTTGCAGTCATATCACAAATTGCTGGGATAGCCAAGACAAGTGGATTGAAAGTGCGAGAGCCTTTGGTAAGGCTGTGTGTATCTACTGAACCATTCTAAAAAATCAAGTACCATTATTAAAGTGAGGATACTGTACAATTATTCATTATGAAGTGATAATTATGAGACGAGCTGATCTCACCCCTAAGCGGTTGAAGTAACAAAATGCTATCTTGAACACCAACAAGCACATCATTTCACCCAAGAACATAAATGCCGATTGCATGAATGGGTGTTTGAAATTCCGAGGCTCACCATCTTGTCCAGGAACCACCAAGATATCTGCGTATCTATAGGGTAAAGAACAAATGTTATGAAAATGAATGATCAACACAACAACTATTTATTTTTCAACTTACTTGACAGACAGAGTATTGAATGTCCCAGTGATCACCATCATGAGGGCCAGAACTTTTTGAAAGTGTGTCCAAGCCATTTCTGCCTATGTATTTTCTTGGATTGTCACAAAAATAAAAGTAAATCTGTAAGATAAAAAAGGATGTCAAGAGTAACTCTTCCATGAAAAATTCATGATTGCTCTGTACTATTTCTATCAGTATTCACCAAAAAATACGTTTGAATCGTAAAACATCCACCAAATTGCTATCACAAGATACAGGCGTGATACTGAGTCACTTGAGCGCCGAGAGTGCTCTCAGCAAACTGAGTTAGGCGAGTAATTGACTAATACCAGTTGAAAGTAAGAAGTGCAAGTCAAACATTATCCTTTTGCAAACGAACGGAAAATAGAGGGAGGCCCAAGTATCGTTAGCAACAATGAGGCGAATGACTCACATCTACAGTCTCATATTTCTCATCGAGTTACGCGTTTCCTCTCTCCTTATCTGTTGCTGCTGCTCCTGATGTAAGTATTATCTGGTTCGTATATTGCACATTCAATCACGCGAATTGATATCATTCGACATGAGTGTACACTGATTTCCAACTTTCTATTAGGCAATTGAGACCATCAAGAGACTGATGCACTATAAGTCTGGACTGGTCTGGACCGCATTCACTCTGAGTGCTCTGCAGTTGCACGCGCATTCTTTTCACAGATTTTCAACGTACCACCATCACATTCGGCAACCCGATATGCATCGAGGAAAGTCGTCTGCCAGTGTTTGTTTTTTTTTTTCACAGGTGTGCAATGTGCATGCCCTCGTCCTGTCAAAACGATGGTAATATTCTCGTCGTAATTCAAGTTTGATAAGATATGAACTTGTGGAATATGAAGCCTACTGATTTGAGTACCTTTTATACAACAATTAAATGTGATAGTTTACTTCTGTGTGTTCACTTCACCAGTATTTCTCATATTTACGCCGCTCCGTGACGACCCTGTGAGCTTGTTGTTAGGTTATTTTCACAAGAACACGACACGTCACACTTGCGGTCAACGAACCTGGTTCCTGATATTATTATATTCTAATTCTTGTACAGGGTGTGCATCTAATGGTACTCCATGAATTTCTAGACCAAGAAATGATCGACGTGAGGTAAAAGATACCAGTGTTCTTATCCAATACTTATCAATGATCCTGTGAGTTGCTTATGAGTTAGGTGCGCTTTTGGAGTCTACAAGAATTTCCATGTGTGCCAGATCCTTCAGTGAGACATTGCAATACTTTTTTCATCACTCACCTCAAGGTAAGAATTAATCATATTTGAAATCGTTAATTTTATTTTATATTGAGGTTGCTTCTTTCTAATATTAACTATTAGCTGTTGAAATTCAGTATCAAAACATTCAGCAAGAGTGATCCTACTTGTCACAAGGATTTTATGTACTGTGAACAAAACTATACTTGTTTTAGATGATTGAAGCACCTGGATGGAATTTGAGAAGAGATGAAACAATTCACAAAGCTGCTAATGCAGCCCATCTCAGGAAATATGGTCAATTTTTTGAGGATTTGGCTGAAAAATATGGTCAAGAATCCTCTAATTTGGAGTATCTCATAGAGGGTCCTATAAGACTGGCATTCAAGGTTAATGAAGACATAAGTTTAGTATCACTCTCTGAAACGGAAAACAAAATATTCTCTAAACTATTAATCAGTGTTGGAGGAACTTGCAGAGAGGTGAGGTCTTATCATACATCATATTGCATCATACAAAGTTCCATTTATCATAAATTTATTTGATCCTCTACCAATCATTTCAGATAAGACTGTTAAAGACTGAGAGCCGCAAATTTTTTGATACACTATTCAGTCATGGGGAGCAATGCATTGATAACTCAAATTACAAAATTGAGAGTTTACTGTCAGACTTGCAAGACCTGTCAGTATATTCCAACAGAGTATTCAATGTTATCCACTTGACAGTGAGTCAGCTGTCTAGTCTTGCTAGCAATGCTCATCGCGAATTCTACTTACCTGTTCTAATTGAGTACTTGCTGGATCTATTTTTGATTCTTATTACCATCGATGAGATAATAGGAGGTCAAACAACTTTAGTGGACCAATGGAAAGCTTACAGAGTCAGAGTGAGATCGGTGATTCACAACTCATCTCAACTGAACATTCCAGAACAGAAAGTACTACTGTATGAAAAGATTTTGAAAGATTTGCATCTTCAATTACTGTCAAAAACTCTCTTTACCAAAGCCACAGAATATGTCGCCAATATCAGTAAATCCACTACAATGAGTGATCAGCTAGTATGTTATTTAAAGAACGCGGTATCGGATGTTGAGAATAAGATCCTGGATAACGCTGCCATCAATAGAAACTGGATTCTCGCAAACGTGGGCGTCATAGTTCATGCCAAATTTTTTGGATCAGCTGACAGAAGGGTTCTCAAAAGGATCATCGAGGTCAACAAAAAGCTATACGCGGTGAGCTTGGTCGGCAATGTCGTCTGGCGTCCGAACGACTTTCTCATAGACCACTTGCCAAAAGAAGGAATATCTGTGTTGCCCATTCAAGCGGGCGAAAAAATTCTAAACGCGAGGATCCAGAGGCTACCTATTGTGGCCAACAATCTAATCCAGCGGTGTATGATGTGGTGCATCGAGATGCAGACTCTGCTCATGCGTTCCGGGCAGCAGGTATTTGCCGAGATAGACCGCAAGCGAAACTTGTTGCTCGAGGTGCTGAATGTCATGCGTCAGATTCGCGAGAACGTTTCGTTCACGACGAACTTGCACGCCCTATTGCTGAAGCCAATGAGCCGCACAACGGTACAACTGATCTGCCGGCTCGTCGAGGCTCAAAAGTGCCTAGAGACCGCCTTCCACACGCTTTCGGGTAGCGTTGTGCTCTCGCAAGCTCAGGTACTGCAGCAGCTCACGTACCAGGCTCTCTCGGTCCTCGAGGGGGTTCGCAGGTCCATGCAGACCCAGCTGCAGAGTCGAGGTGGTTCCAAGGGTCGTTCCGGCAGGGACCGTCTCGAATCCCTCTCGCTCATCAAATCGAGCCTTCGTCTGGCCGGAGGAGCCCCAACCCAGGATCGTCGTCTCCTGCTGCGCTGCGGTCTCGTCTGCGCTAGCCAGCTCAGCGAGAGCTTTCGCGAAGAAGAGCTGGTGAAACTTCGCGGCTGCCTCGACAATCTCGACACACTGGTGGATCTACACGAGCTCATAGCCGAAGCTTGCGACTACTCGGTTCTGCTGCATCACCAGAGCATGCTCCCGGCCTATCTGTCGCTCGTAGCCGAAGGCAGCTGCAGCGCGAGCCACTTGGGCCAGTTGCTCGCCGCGTTCGCCGATGCCGGTGCCTCCAGTGAGGCCCGTCTTGCCGAGCAACGCAAGATGCTCGAGAGGAATGTCCTGGAGCCCGCGTGCCGCGAGATCGAGACGAGCCTCCGCCTTCACGTGCACGCTCATCTCAAGCTGGATTCGACAAACCCGTTCGAGATCGGCGCCCGAGACGGCGGTCGCTTCGTCAGATCGGCAGCTTTGCCTTTGGGTGGCCGCCTCGTCAGTGCCAAGCGCTTCATCGAGCACTACCTCGACACCACGTTCTACAACCTGACCACCGTCGCGCTGCATGATTGGAGAACCTACAGGACGATGCACGCCCTGGCCGGTCACAAGCTCGGACTCGACACCGTCCACAACAGCCTGCCCACGCAGACGCTCGAGCAGGGCCTCGACGCTCTTGAGATAATGCGCAACATTCACGTGTTCGTCGCCCGCTACCAGTATAATCTGCACACTCAGACTTTCGTAGAGCGTACGAGCGCTAGCAAACACCTCAACACGATCGGTATCAGGCACGTTGCCAACTCCATACGCACCCACGGTACCGGCATCATGAGCACGACCGTCAACTTCGTCTACCAGTTTCTGCGCGTCAAGCTACACGCCTTCTCGCAATTCCTCTTCGACGAGCACATCAAGTCTAGACTGATTCGAGACGCCAGGCACATCCGGGCCCAGAGAGAGAACCCGACCAGCGGACCGCCCTACAGTTACGAAAGAGCCGAAAAATTCCAGCGGGGTATTAGAAAACTGGGCATGACGCAGGAGGGTATGAGCTACTTGGATCAGTTTCGCCAGTTGATAGCGCATATCGGCAACGCCCTCGGTTACGTCAGGCTCATCAGGTCGGGTGGACTGCACGCTTCCTCCGAGGCGGTCTCCTTCCTGCCGGACATCGGTTGTAGGATCGGTGAACTGACCGCGCTGTGCGCTTCCGACGAACAGTTGCAGGGACGTTTGGGTGAGCAAAGTCGAGCCGCGGCGCAGAGGCTGGACCAAGACGTGGCCAACCTGGTGCGAAATTTTACCGAGGGCATACACTACTTCAAACTACTTGTTGACGTGTTCGCGCCGGCGTTTAGGGACACGAGCGGGAAATGCCATCATCTGCAACAGTTTTACGCCATAGTACCACCCCTTACGCTCAGCTTCGTTGATAACGCGCTCTCAAACAAGGAAAAGCTCTTCAAGAAAAACAGCGTTGGAGCCGCATTCACCGACGATGGGTTTGCCGTAGGAGTAGCCTACGTCAATGCCTTGCTTGATCAGAGTGGAGAACTAGACGGGCTCAAGTGGTTCGACACGGTAAACGAACACTTGGCCAACGAAAGGTTGGCTGCTGAAACACGTGCCGAACACGACGATGAGAAGCTTAGGCAAACTAGGGCACTCACTCTGAAGCGCATCGAGGATAGAAGCGCCGAATTCAGGCTGCTCTACTACAGCCTATCTGGAGCCAGGGTTTTCTTCAAGCCACCCGAAGCCTGATACGCGTCCATGAGCAGTTTGTAGCATTTCCTCTAACGGGTGTGGAGAGACACTTTACCGGAAGTATTCTGATTAAACGGTGACTACTTTCACATACATTTCCATGCCTAGCCAAGATCTTATTTTGCCATTTGTAAATATTAACGCAACCTGAAGACGTTTGTACAAAAGATTTATTTATTTGTAAGAAACAAAGGTCTCTGCAAATTTTTTGCAGTGTATCGTGACAGTCATTGCAAGAGTCAAATTATTCAACATACAAAGAAAACCGTGACAATAATACGATCGAAACTGCTTACAATTATTATGTTACCCTCAGTCGTTAACAGTGATGATTACGATTAATGTATACATATTTTTCTCTATCTATAAGTATTTATACTGTAAATATCACGCTACAATAACAATGATTACCAATCAATAAATGATTAATCGTCTAATACGTTATTGGCTAGACTCGTTGACTAGGAGCGCTCTGTACAATTGTTGCAATTTCATTCAGATCTAAGCTCAAGATCAGTAATATTTACCTCTCAGATCATATTTTCATCCATGAATACATACAAGTACGATTCCACCGGGACCATTCAATATAACACGGATCTCTAACAATCTATATCGATACAAATTAACGGTGGAATGAATAAACGACTCAAGATAGATTCGAGATGGGTATTAGAGCTCAAAGGACCAGTGACTGACATTTACATCTAAATAATAATTCAATAAGGCCATCTCGGAGTACTTATCCGATCCTACACCATAATTTTCAATTATGGTGATAAAACGAGATTGTGATCATAAGTTTATGGGTGCGATGCCATTGATATTAAGCATGTATGAGAAACTGCAACACTCATTAACAAGTGCAAAGTATTTCAAAATCTTGATGAAAAATAATTCATGTATCCACCATTGGCACGGCCATCATGCCAATTAAAATATTCCTATTCAATGACGCAGCTGCGACGTCATATCTCTATATTATGTATGAGATTTAGAAGATTCATCAGGATCCAATAAATCATCGCATGAGGCTGTTGCTGGCAGTAATTGTCGACCTCCCCGTTTTTTGCTTCGCGTAAAAACTTTTGTCAATTGAGCAAATTTGCGTCTAGATGCTGGAATGAAATTTCCATAAAACCTTCAAAGTACTGTTTGTGGAAAAGAATCTGACAGAATAATATTGGTGGTATACATACCTCTGCCCATATTCCTCAGTCTTTCTCTGAATAAATCTTCATCTGAGGCATTATCACTCTTGCCTTGTAGTTTTGAATCTGATGAGACAAAAATTACTTTCAATCAAATTTCTGACTCTGATTATTGGATGGGTGATAAATTGGTGATTATAGGGAAGAAAAATATCTTTACCATTTTCTAGGGTAGATAAAAAGTCTTCGTTCCAGCGCAGCTCAGCCATAAACTCTTCATTCTGTAAAAACATGGCAATCCTCTCGTCCTCCAGGAAAGCACCATCATGAGCTGAATTATAATCTAGACCATCGGTTGTATCAGTTCCACTGTGAGAGACTCGTAGAAAAGAGTCAGGCAAGGGACCAATATGAGGTGGTCGCCACTTTTGATAGCTCCTACTCTGTTCAAGTTTGGACTTTTTTGGTGTCCTGTCAGCTCTTGGCACTTCTTCATTTTCTTCTATTTCTCCTCTAATTTTCTCATTTTCATTATCAGTGTTCATCGACAGTAACTGATCAATAGTCGTCTCAACAGCTCCTTTGTTTGCCCTCAGTACTTCCTTTAAATACAAAAACAGTGATTCCAAGTAGTGCAATCATTTAATAACAGAGTAGAGCAAATGCAAATTGAGCAGAGATCGTGATTGATTCAAAAACCAGATTGACGAGCGCTCGATCACGCGTATTATATTAGTAGGAATGAAACAAGTAGATATAAGAGAATGCACGATCGAATGTCGAACGACACTGCAATGCGCGAACAACAATGAGCGATTGACTGTTACTCGTCATATCAGCAAAGTATTAGGAGCATGTACCCATCTAGAATTTCAAACAATGGATGGACTCACCTCGATAACGTCGTCGTCCATCTGGGGGAACATGTTTTTAAAATCACTCATTGCCTGGGCAAAACCCAACACATCTTGCTGGGGTTGTTGTTGCTGTTGTTGCTGCTGTTGCTGCTGCTGTTCGGCCGCGGATGCCATGGCTGCAACAATTTCTTGGAGCTACAATACTTTCGAGACGATGTTTGCCGAGTACCTGGACTAACCGGGTATATCAGCAGAGGCTGTGGGGAATACTAGGTTCTGACGAGGATGAAAGGGCGAGATTCTGGGCTACCGAGACATGTCCCAAATTGTCAAAAATGCGATAGCTGCAGCAGACAGCCGCGGCCGCCGCGGCATAGCTGCACATCGAGCAGAAAGACGTGTCGAGGAGGAGTTCCTCGAGGAAGCCAGCACCAGGCCTGGCCAGTACCCCAGCTGCACTAGGTCACCCCGTTGGCAAGTACTTTGGGCTGCGACGACCTCGGCAGTGCCACACGACACACGACTCGGGAACTTCGTCGTCGTCGCGCATTCGCGTGCAGCAGATTGCAGCAGATTGCAGACTGCAATTCTATGCATAAGCGCGTCGCGTCGACTGCTGCTGCGCTCTGCATTGCTCGATCATGTACTGCAATAACTTCTCGTTTTGAAAACCCGTTCGACGTGCAATTTTTTTTACCACGAGAAATCGTATTTTCTAAATCAAGTTTTTCTCCACGTGTGAAATGTAAAATTCTTCGCTTTTTTACGCATCTGGCGTGACGGTTCCCTCGTATGATAACCAATTAATTCAATTGATAGGTAGTACTACTGTATAGCGTTGCAACAGGTTTTCACGTCCTATTTCATCGAGTTTTTCTGAAGACAATAACATAGGTACTACGTATTCAGTCAAATAGCTATTATGTTTCAAGTGATTCAATATAGGATTTGTACCTGATGAACATCAGTTCATGACAATAGTCATTCTTAATTATGGTTGAGAGCTATTCTTCAAATCATAACCAAAAGTTGTTGAAAGGTGTCTTAGGCATTACATTTCCAGGTAATCATTTACAGTTTTTGGTCTTGAACCTATCTATACACCTCAATTACTCTTGACAGTTTAATCTTTTTTTTCTCTGGAAAGACTCATTTGGACATGAAGTAAGGTTCTAGACCATAACAAAATCATCACATGCGGTTATTCTTTTCTTTGATGAAATGTCACTTTACTTTATGCAAAAAAATCCTAGCCACTCAAAGGATAAAAACAAGGCAGTGTTCCAGTCTTGAGTTGTTCAACTATCTGAGTGATTTTCTGACAGACATTTTCACACAAATCATTCAAGTGTGCACCAATTCTTATGGTAGATCTAGCTAACAGATTTTGAAATTTGGTGCAACAATTTTCTTTGGATTAAAAATGGCAAATTTTGCCATAAAAAGACGTTTGTTGGAATATCGTATGAATTGAGATTGGACAACTCGTTTAATAATTTTCAATTCGAGCTTGCAACATCATTCGATCTTGTAATCTGACTCTTTTATAATTTTCCCAGAAATGTGCTGATCTTCAAAAAACTCAAAATTTTCCTTTGTAGGTATAAAAGAAATTATCTCAGCATTGCCTGTCTTCCTCACACTTTGAAATGGAGAAGACTAAGGGGAAGTACAGTGAGGATTTGGCAAATTTGAGAGAGCAGTTATTTTGTTGTACTCCTCTGAACAAATTCAAATGGCCTGTTAGATCTTTATTATCACATATGGTTTTTAATTAAATGAGACTTTCCTTCCTAGTTTTGCAGAACTAATTCACTGATTGACTATAGAAATGGTTTTAGGAATCAATGGACAAGTTTGATGATCGAATACAGAGGTGTATTCTTGATTTGACCATCAATAACAAGATTCTGATGAAATATCCTATCAAACATTCATATAGAAGACTATTTTTGAAAAAGCTTATGAGTAAGGTAGTGGTTTTCATGTCTAATGAATTGAACCATCAAATGAGCTGATTTAATATTCCTATATTTGAATTTCAGTTGGAGCAAAATGATCTGGACATTCATGAAGATGTTTATAATACTTACTGTGCCCTCCTTTCCTCCCCAAGTGAGGAAGCATCTAGTATGCACTATCGACATTTCCTTTTCACAAATGAGTATTTTTTCAATCTCATAAGCATTAAGGAAAGTGTTAGTATAATATCTGAAGGCACAACTGGCCTGTGCAGTTGGAAGGTAGCTATTACCGTGACTACAATGAGGCCTGACTACAATTTGGGAAAAAATGAATACTGCGAATAATTTTTCAATATCCTATTGGTGTAGGCTGCCCTTCATTTAGCTGAGTGGTGCACATTTAATCATGAAAAAATAAGAGGCAAACGTGTCTTAGAACTCGGATCAGGTGTTGGTCTGACTGGTCTTACAGTTCTCAATTACTGTAAGCCAAAGTCATATCACTTTTCTGATGCTCATCCCTTGGTTTTGAAAACATTGGAAGAAAACGTGAAATTGAATCTGTATGATGAAGACCACAGGTTCCTCTCTTATGAAACACTCCGTCCCACTCACGAAGGACTAGAAATATTCCGACTCGATCCTGATATCAAAGTTGAGATAATGAAATTAGAATGGGAGAAAATAGATGATTCTCTGGCAAGCGAACGTAATTTCGATCTAGTTATTGCCGCGGATGTTTTGTACGATTTAACTTTGTTTGGGCCCCTAGCTACGGCTTTGGTTCACTTGTTGAATAGCACCACTGTCCATGCTATCATTGCAGCAACTGTTCGAAATGAATCAACTATCACAACATTTTTGACTGTCCTGGGTCAGTAGAGTATTTTTCAGGAAGATGAAACAAGATTTTCTTTTGGTAATCGGTGTATTTATTTTACAGATAAACATGATCTCGCATTTGAAGAGGAAACATCTTCAGTGCCACAATTATTTATACAACATGAAGAAACGCCGGTTAGAATATTCAAAATTTCACGACGGAACAGATAAACTCTCGTCATGTAAGCGGGACAGATCAACTATTACTTTTTTACTGACATTGAATTTTCATTGAATGGACCTTGACGATGAAAATATTTATAAAAGTATTTTAACATACACACAGTTGTTAAATTATACAATTATTAGAATACAGTTTTATTTAATTTGTAGATAGCACACTTAGAACCATTTTCTCAAACTATGGCGTTTGTGTTTCGATTCAGATTCATCCACATCTTTATCGGCATCTTTCTTGCTACCTTTCTTGGATTTCTTCTCTTTTGTTTTCTCCTTCACTTTGGCCTTTTTCGATTTCAAAGTTCGACGGGACTCATCTGTTAAATTTTCTGACTTATTTCTAGCTGTAAAAGTGGAAACACTCGGAGTTATTTCATATATTCGGTTTTTTTTTCAAAAGTGATATTATTTCAAAACTCACCAGCATACAAATCCATTTCTCTGTTGATACTACGATCCTCCTCGACTTCTCTTCTCCGATCCATCTCGAGGCATTCAACAATTTCATTTCTTCGTTCAACTATCTCTACCAATCTCTGAATGAGAGCTTCCTCTCGCTGTTTATCGCAGTCTGTTTTTGTAGCTTCGGGTTGACTTATAAGGCACCTTACTTGATACTCGATATCGGCATGCTCTTCTTCTAGCCTCTGTTGCCGCCTCAACAGCATCAGTTCAGCTTGCCTTCGGAAGAGCTCGTTTTTCTCGTTCACTAAGGCGAATAGTTCCAGAACGAGTTCTTCTACATCTAATCCAAGGCACGTATCTGTGAAGGAGACGAAAGTTGTTGAGAAATCTAGTAGATAGCCGATGGAAAGTATTTAGACGTCCTTGCCCAAAAATAGCACAGAATGGAATTATTTATGCTAGTGAAAAATGCTCCAAGTGATTGGATCTGTTGATTACTCAATATCGTCGGACACAAATATTTCATTTCCGCACCAAATCATGTTGATTTAAATCACAAGAACACACATTTTCCGATTTTGATTGATGAATTTTATTTACTCGAATGATAAAATGACCACAAATTGAAGTTGATAATAGCGTCCCTCAAACACGTGAGACGAGAAGAAAATTAAAATGAGCGTAAAAATGACAACGCGGTCTGGTACAGATAATTATCTCAAGAATCAGGGATATTCCAGGAAAATACTCGTGACGTTGAATTATAGAATCATCAAAGTTTTCGTAGTCGTGAAGAGTCTTGATTCCATAGTAATCCTAAGCTACGAACTATTCATACTGATGTGCTATTTAAGGGCAGGATGAATGAAGGATAGTCAGAAAGTAGATAAAGATGTAATATTTATTGCAATTGTACAACAAAAAATAGACAGCATATACATTCTCTTCATCAAAGGCACATTGGTCATGATGACAGGGAAGATAGTTATTTCCAAGAAAATTTGAGAAAAGGAGACAACAACGGTTACATCGACGGTACAGATTGTGAAATTCAGTTGTATACAGATACGAGGCGAGCAAGTAAATTGAAATCGCCCAACGTTGAAAGAGCACAGAGTGCATGAATGAATTTGAGCGATAGCCCTTTTTACCTTCGCTCGCGTTACCCGTCTCGCACCTATCCCTAATGATTTGTTCTAAGCGCACGCCCTGCTTCTCCAGGCCCTGCTGCTGCATCTCGATCTGATCGAGCTCGAGCTTGACGTCCTTCATGGACATGACCTTGATCTGGTGACGGCACATAAAAGAAAGCACAAAACACGGATCGCATCGTTTACAAGGGCACATAATAATAATGATAGAGAGTAACAATTTTTTTTATTCATATAGGAAGACAGTATTGTTGCATTCGAGTTGACATGTGCGCTATAGCCACCTCTCAGAAGAGCTTCTTCCTGAAGGACAGAAGGAGACTCACTTTTCGTCTAAAGGGAATTGGTCTCTGGGGTGCGGGGCCCTTTTTACGCTTCCAACGCGAGTCTAGGGTTTGCTGCTGCTCAATTTGTGACGTCGCCGAGGAAGAGAGGCTTTTGGTATTGCGATTGGCCTCCTCCTTGCTGAGCTTCTCGTCGTCCCAGAGCCTTGGCTGGGGCGTCGGCTTTGAAATGGGCGTCTGTACGGGGGTCGATGCCGCAGTTGGCTCGCTGACGGAGACGCTCATTTGTGACGACAGCGTCGTCGTCGACGAGGCAGCAGTCAACGGTGGCGGTGGAGCGGGCTTCGACTTTCTCGCTCTTGGCGTTAGCCGCGGCGATGGGCTCTGTGGAGAGGATGCAAATTGAAATTTTTCCACCGAGAAAGGAATAAGTGAGGGTACTTCGTATGATTGAATTACTCACGCTTGTGCTGTTGTTAAGGTTCTTGGGTGGTGTTGCGAGCAGGCTGTGAGTTGACGGCGCGTTGGCTCTGCTGGCTGGAGAAATCGGTGGTGGCGGTGCTGGTTTCTTTTTTCGGTTGTACGTACCGAGCGTCATCGTCGAGCAAGCACTCGCTATCGATGTGTTTGACGCGTGGAAGCTGCTGCTCGTTAGGTTAGACTTTGGTTGCAGGGTACCGGTCTCCATTAGCGAGTGCCTACAAATTGAAAACAAGAGTAAGTGAGAAGCGGTTGAGAGAGGAGAATTTGTTTCATCGATTGAAATTCAAAATTGAATCGTTCTCTGTTCATTATTGAAGGTCGTCAACAAGCTAATGATGAGTTTGTGACATTGTAAATGATTTTAGATTCAACAGATTCATGACTACACGAGATTATCAATCATGAGATTGCTCCAAAGCTAATTTTTTTGGCACACTCTGGAAAAATTCGTGCACCCATTGTGTCACGCCCCGTTTAGGATGCTCGAATACTCTGCAAAATTTGTCAACTGAGACAAGTATTCCGTAGTTTGAAACTAGCGGCAAGGCGACGAAGCTACATAGACGAGGGTTCCGAGTGCGCACAAGGGAGGGTCAAAGCCAACCTGACGATTCTGGGCCTGGGAACCGGTTGCTGAAGCGAGCTTCTGGCCGTGGTTCCTCGCCTGAGCTGCGGCTCGCTCTCACTATCCTCGTCTTCGTCATCTTCGAACGGGTTGAGGTTGATCCTAGGCGCCTGGAGAACCCTCCTCACCGAGCCGCTCCTGCTGATGCTCGGCGCGTTAGACACCCTTCTCTCCACCTGCTGCTCTTCCTCGTCGCTGCTGCTGCTGCCAAAAGGGTTGTTAGAGGGTGGCTTATCCCTCTTCTTCGGAGGTCTTTCGTCCCTCCTGATCTCCTTCTGCTCCTCCTCATCTACATCGTTATCGCTCGCGAATGGGTTCAGCTCCTCGGGGTAGTCGTCTTCCTGATCCTCCTCCTCCTTCTTCACCTTCTCAATCTTCTTTTGGGACACCTGGAGCTGGGGCAGTGGGCCAGTAGGCAGCACGAGTGGCTCTTGCCTGAGCTCAGGTGGACCGTTGCCCAGAGAGAGTCTCCTGGGCGGGGCTAGTTTGCCACTGCCTCGGAGACTGCTACTCCTCCTGAGCGGGGCGACCGGGGGCTCCTCCTCGGTCTCAACGGCCTCGGGCTCGCCCGTGGCTGCGAGCTTCTGCTCGTCTGTGCTCGCACTGACACCCTCGGGACTCGTGGTCAACTGCTCGATGCGTTCGCTTATTAGCTGGATCATGTGCTCGAACTCGGCCTCGTCGGCCGCTACCCTCTGCTGTTGTTGCTGTTGCTCCTGTTGACGCTTGCTCTTCTCCTCGTCGCTGAGCGGCGCCTCGAGCACGTCCAGCTGCAACCTGGCCTCACCCGGGATCAACAGCGACGGCAACGACGGCTCTGGACTGTGTGTTCTATCGCCGTCGGCGTCGGTAACCTCCTCCTCGTCATCCTGGTCCTGGTCGAGCTCGACGCCGTCGAAGGTGCTGACGTCGGCGACCATGACGGAGTCGTCGGAGGGGCAGGCCTCGCAACAGTACTGGCCAGCTTCGGTCTCGTAGTAGTTGCCCGGGGTGAGCTGTTGCCGGCAGCGGGCGCACCTAAAGCACGAGCGGTGGTAAGCCGAGCCGTCGATCACGAGCTTCTCGGCCAGGTAGACCGGTCGACCGCAGCTGCAGCAAGACTCGCGTAGCCTTGCGATTCCAGATAGTGCTGGCGTTGTTGCTGCTGCCGCGGTCGGGGTGGTAGACGGTTGCGACGTATCCTCGGCCTCCCGACGATGCTGCTCGCCCCGTGATGCTGCACCCATGCGCGAGCCCACCTGTTGACACACAAGATGAAAAGGAACTTTACAAGATCTGTCTCTCACTCAATCACGTGTAGCAAGAATTACCCAAAAATTGAATGCAAATATTCTTACGAGTTTTTCTGGAAACTCGATTATTGCTCAAAGTGTTTCAATGCATAAAGAAATACAGAGTCTAGACCGTAAGCAATATGAGTAAAGATATCAAGAAAGAAACGGTATTCAAAGTCAATTCTGCATCAAAGTAATCTCCAGGAAGATTGAAATTGCTTTAATTAAAAAAGGCGATTTTTCATCTTTCATTGACAAGCTTGGATGGTCTTTGAACATCATAGATACGACCATTCGAATGTAATAAAAAAACATCATGAAAGAATATTTAATGCTATATAAGGGCAAAAAAGACATTTTGTTTGCCTCCTGAATCATGTTTTGAATCCAGATTGAAAGCAAGATTCAGTAATAGATTGAAGAAACCAAACCACAGGTGTAGGAAATGCCGAATTGATATGAAATAGATGCAAAAAACTGTGATGAGAGAAGTGATGAGATAAGCCATTACAATTGTCGACTTCATAGAGATCTATTCGTGTAATTATAAACTATGTGAGTACAGAACAAGAGTGCAATACAAGTGTAACTAGAGTGCGAAACAGAGTGAGCATACAGAGATGGTCTTTGTACAAGCTTTGTGTAACAACGAGACACAAGTAGGTCGGCAATTAAACGAGATTCCCTTTACGTTTTCGCGACCTCATCGCGATATACATCAACGCACTCGTGTCGCGCGCTCCCCTCGGGGCGCAATTCATCAAAGCTCGCTTTGCGCACGCGGATTGACATTTGTGTCGGGACATTCTTGGCATTAACGAGACAGGCCCACGGACCTTTGCATTTCCTTCTGTTGCACGCGGTAGCAAATTTCCGATGTTTGTAATATAAATAAAGCTATGTACGCGCTTTGAAAATGACTGGACGCATCATCAATCGTTATAGCTCGCATGCAATAAATTCCCCATCGCACTGAATTCAATCGTCTCCAACAGTCATTCATTCATTCATTCATCACGATAATACGCGTGCGACTGGTCTCGCTCAGTTGTCACTCTCCCACGCATACTCTCATTATAATAGTTGGTCGTGGAAAAAGCTCATCGCAGTCGGTCAACTTCTACATCGGAACCACGCGACCCAGTGAGAGAGTAATTTCGCAGAGAAAACTTGAGGATTCCCTAATCTCCCTCACACTTGGGCGGTAACGAGATAAGCCAACCAGGAGGTCCACAAGAGCGAACTTTTAATGAAAATTCAACCGAAGCTTCTCGCGCGCCAGTGAATTCCTTTGCTCGTCAGATTCTCCTAAAATCCGCTACGGGGATTTTCGCAGAAATTAAGAATGCATATTCATGCTTAAAAGTCAATTTTCTTCTGGCCAGTATTATAGTATTGCTATCAAAACTTGCCCCAGAGCTAATTACCAAATTTAATCCACGTTGCTTTTCGAGAGAGCGAGCAAGTGTACGTGTAATCGTGCTCTATAATTTATTGTATGCAGTAGTACACGAGAGCTTGCGCCGCCTTTATTAAATTTCGCATATTCAGGATACAGGTGTATGTGGGTGTATGTGTGTGAGTGTTTTGGTTGGACGAGAGCGGGCGGCGTTGAGCCAAGGGAGCGTTGAGCACTTTCTGTTTTTACAAGAGCGTGGGGGTAAAATTCGCCCGAAACTTTTTGCGGAACGGTACGAGAGAAATGGATGAGAGATCCAGTAAATCACAGTAGCCGGGGTATCAACAATGGCCCCAAAATTTATTCAGCGCATCATTCATCGTCCGCCAGTCGGATTCAGCTCATCTCAACTGCTATAACGTATATTCGTACAAGTTCGCTCGTTTGTCTACTTGCTCAGTGAGAGGATAACGCAGATTTGGGCTGTATAATAAAGCTACCCATTTTACGTGCAAGCTCGACGGGCTTGACTATCTTGAGTTGGGATAAATCATCAGCTTGAAAGCAAACAAATCGACGCTCGATGATGCCGTAATTATGTTTCCCGTAAAGTTCAAGATAATCACTACAATCGTCAGAATTCTCCTCATCGCTTGTTCCAAGGATACTTATTTCCGTACGGTGCCCCATATATACAACGTGCTCGCAACGTGTCTACTATGGTCGTGGTGGTGCTGCTGGTAGGCCAATTACCCCGTTTGCGGCTAATTACGAGCGACCGTTAGTTCTGCCCGATTATGTCCCACGTTACACCGCGTCGCGCGTTGCAAGCTTTCGTAAGTATCGTCCTTTTGCCCCATCTTGCCTCGCCATCCCACGCGTAAGGGTGATGACAGACAACCCGCTACGACATGAATCTCACGACACGACGCGACGCGATACCGCCCGCCACGGCACTAAATCTATTCCTGCAAACTCAACCATCGATGGATTTGACTTATTTTCATAAATCATGACTGGTAATGTGAAAACAAATCAAATCCATCGGTGGTCGGGTTCACAAGAATGGATTGGGTGCCGTGTTGGGCGGTGTCGCGTCGCGTCATGTCGTGAGATTCGTGTCGTAGCTGGTTGTCTGTCATTACCCTAAGGTCCAAGTGGTAATTTTTTCATCTCGATCTTTTTCTTTATTTCATATCAGGCTCGGCATTGCTTGTGCTACTGAACTTTGCATTTTGCATTGTTTATGTCCTGCTCGAGTGCTCTTGAGATCAGCTCTTCACTTGTTTTTGTCACGATATCTATGAATATTCTCGTTCTCGCGCATCGATTGACTCACCAATACAGACATTTTTCATCATTCTAACCTAAAAATGCCGCATTCAATTTCAGATGTGGTTTTAGGGTTCTCATGATGAAAAATCATTATTGCCTTGTGCTCGCAGGCCCATTTCGGGTGCGGAGGACTTATTTCCCTCGCTTCGCTCGGGAAATAATTTGTCCTAGCGCCCGAACTGGCCGAACGCGCCCAGGGCAATAATGTACTTTTATATTAGGATTATTTTGGCATTGATTCTCTTTTTCCCTTATTTGCTTGTATTTATAGTTCTTTTCTCGCATGATCGTGAAACTTCTCCGATTTTTCTCAGATGTGATCGAAAACCGAATGGAATATCTAGGGTTATACGATTGAACGAATTAGAAAGTCTTCGTGATTACTGCCGATCCTCACGATGCCAAGCTTGATGAGAATCCGGAAGTTTTTCTATAATCCGATTTTTCCGGCGAAATGAATAAAATTGCTTAGGGAACTTAAGGATCAAGATTAGCTCGGATCAAAATTCAAACGATTTGGAGTAAAAATACAGTTCTCAATCTCTCAAATAGAACCTGATGATTTCGACAACGTTCTAAAATACAAGTGAGTACATTAAAATACACTGAGGCCCTAAATTCTATTTTGATTACCCAATTTTGATTGAGATTTCATCGCGAGTCCAAACAGCTGAAAACGGTAAAGGATTTTTCACTGTCGAAGTGATACAGTCACGACCAACACACTATTTACCATTGAGTAAACGCTAATGTAATAGTTGACGAGTGTCGTTTTCATCCCCATACCAGTGGCCTTGAAAATTAGACCATTCAATTTCGCGCTATAAAAGAAGCTATTGCACAGAAAAAAAAGAAGCGAGACATAGCTCGACCTTCTATTTCACTCATCGAACCTCTTCGAGTGCAATAAGTTTCATCGCACGCGAATCAGTCAAAGGCCTCGATTGTGATCAAAAGCGTCGTCGCGTAAGTACAGCGAGTATAACGCGCGTCAAAAACAAGCTCGCGTTTTGCCGCACGCAGTAAATAAAATACACAGTATCTCTAAATAAACTGGTGATTCAAGAAGTATCGATAAGTCTTTTGCGGATGTCTTACACGCTTGCACTCGTTGCAAACCGCGTCACCAATGATCGTCATTTTATATACAAGTACATATTCATTCATATATACCTTAGCGAGTAGCTCAGCATTAGAATTCGCGAGCGTAGAAAAGCACTATATGGAGCATCCGTATGTGAGTATGTAATATAGCGCAAATTTGTTACGAGCGATCCAAGTCACGACTTATAGAACCACTTGTAACACACATTGCAAAGAGCTGCAATGATCGTTCATCAGTAATTGCTTGCCAATTCGCGTGTGTGCCGATTCCAACAATCCAATTTCGAGAAATTTATTTTCTCCGCGAAACATGACCCGTTTATACTTTATACAGCATCATTGTCAAGTTGACCTGTCAATTAAGCCAATAACGGTTTGTCAGAGTGTAACGAACTCGTTCAGGTCGAGTTTTTGACTTTTGACTTTGTTGCATAGCTCGCGCCGGGACAGTACCATAATCGCAAACGAGATTGATCTAAAACGGGTATCGGAACGCGTAAACGTTTGCAGAGAGAATTTCGAAGTAAGAGGCAGTTATTTTTAGGCAGTTCGGACGAGACGGATTGCAAGCTTGGAAATACGATTTTTTTTTTCATTTTTACAAGCGGGTAAATGAAAGAATGAATCCATTCGCGTTGTAAAATGATTCTTGTGTCAGACATGAAATGATGATTTTGAAAAAAGTATTCTAGATTGATACAATGGACGCGTAATCGGTACGGGTATTAACACAGTCATCGATAATGAAAATCATTCGAATTTGAGGTAATAAAGTAAAGAGGGCAGCTCGAGTATAAAGCGCTGACGCGAGTTAAACTTGATTACGTGCCAACTTTGGATTTTCATTTCGCGAAGAGAAACATAACCTGCAAAGAAACACCTTAACAAAGTTTAATTGAAAAAAACAGAAGCCTCGAGATATCATCAAGATTGACATCGTTTAAAAAAAGACAAAGCGATAAAATCTCGCGGAAAATGTTATCTATCGAGGTCTCGGTCTCGTGCCGCAGGCTGTAGTCCATCGGAGCCACGCAATTTTCCATTTTATCGCGTTTATCAGACATGGAGAGCCTGAATGACGTGTATAGCGCCTTATAGCGAGTAAAATAGCCAAATCACTCCGAGTCGAGTAAGTAATAAAAGTTTGAGCAAAGTCTCACGGAGACAGTTTGCGCAGGTGTTTTCTCAGCTTTCATTCGAAGTTGGTGTATATTTTGCACATACATATTCGGTCACGATCTACTGTTAGGTCTTTTTACTCAGACATTTAGCACCCGAGAGGTGCGAAAATTTGAGAACGGTAGCGATAACAGTATAAGACAACTACTGTAACGATTCAATGCGACGATCATACGATGAGCCCGGCTTGATGCGCGTTCCAGTGCAAACTTTACTGTTCATAAACACCACTCAATCATATCACACAGACTCGACACTTTGGAGTCAACACTCTGCTCAAAATCCGCAAGCTCGTGAGCTTCAAAACTCTCTAAAAGCTCAAAAGCTCTCTCGAGAAAAACTTCCCACTCGCACACTTCGAAGCAAGCAGACAAACAAACACAAAAACGAGTTTCACTTTCGGAGAAGAGCTTGCAAGCTCATTCAAAATCACCGCACCATCGTCTGTTCTCGTTCTTGTTGTTGTTGTTGCTGTTGTTGGTAGTAGTGGTGGTGGTAGTGGTAGTCTTCAGGTGGCGCAGACCGGCTGTCTCTGACCCTGACATCCACCACATCTTGATGGCTATTTCGACTAATACTATTACTGTTGGCGGCTATAAGACGCTGACGCATAGACAGTCTAAGGCAACCATCGGCCTCGGAAAAGCTTCTTCGTGTAAGTTGCCTCCGAATAAGGGTTTCCTCGTCGATTCTTAAAACCGGGAATGCTGACATGACTATAAATATATGTATTTAAATACGCCGCAGCAGTAATGTGTGATGCCACTGCGGCCGATTCGTGGCGATGACTGTCTGCGAGCACTAGAGCCGCAGCTTTTGCCGCAAAGCATCGCGACGACGAGCCGACGACTGCTGCTGCTATACTTCTTCAGAGTAGATATATGTATTGAATTGTGTGTAGGTATTATATCTATATGTGACATAAGAGAAGAGCTTAGCTTATAGCATCGCAGCGTTTTATAGCTATATACATCAGCTGATGAATTTGTATATCTGATGGCTATGAGGAGCTGAGGCGCTCGCCCGAGCGATATCAGAACCAAGACACGCGCAAGCTCTTACGTGTGGATATGTGTGGGATATCGTGCGGGAGCTTTTATCTTGGAGCTGCATGGATAAGTATTAGGTGATAGCGAAGCTTCGATAAGATCGTAAGATTGAGATTACTACAATTTCGTGATCAGCGATCTTAACTCGAAAGATCATCATTCTGGTTCATTACCCGGTGTAAGGGAACTTTAGTCGGTGACATTATTGGCGCGATAATCATCGGCGAGGAGTGATCGAACGATATTTTAGACTAGAATTTTCTCCTAAATTCACAGTTCAATTAGGCAAATTAAAATTGACGTGAATAATATGCGAAAAATTTTTGCGTACGTTAATATAATATAGGTCACGTGTTACTTTTTTACAACAAAGATGATGAAAATCTTTTTGCTAAATGGCTCAATTTTTCGTCCCACATCAGGTTGATTTCTACATTATTATTGACCCTAGAAACATCTGTTTTTCCCCTGCTTACGTGCTGTACTATATCAAGTGCGTTAGTTTAAAAAAAAAACTCCGATCGACCAAATAGTCATTTGGTACTCGACGTAAACTCTTGAGAAAACAGATTTCTCATTCGTTTCATTCAAAAGAACCAAAATAGACAAGAATAACAAAAGTTGGATTTAGATATTTGCATTACAATATATTTGTAATGACGATCACGCGATCATTTTCTCGTGTATGTAATATCACTGCCACGAATATAATTTTTCATCTCAATGCGACTAGCGATATACAAGTTGTAGAATGAAAATTGAACGAAAGCTCTTGGCGCTAAAGGGGATCGATTTTTGAAACTGATTGAGAAGTTGAAGACGTTGAGTTTGTTCAAAAGAGAGCTTGCTCTTTTCCTCAAAGCTCGACAAAACTCGTGTTATTTACAACTGAATTCTCCAATATCAGTCGAATGCCAGGTGAATAATTGAAAAGAGGCGCGGAGTAATGACGATTCAAAGGGGCAAAAAAGAGTAATGAGTCCAAAGGGTCTTTTGTCGAATAAGTCAAAGAGAAGAGAGGTGCGGAGGGAAGCGCAAAAGAGAAATTTGCTCGTCGAACAATCGTCAAAGGGTTCGTGGACAGGTGTATACAACGCGAGCAAGGTACCAAAGTAATCGCGCTAATGAGTCCTTCGCAGGAATGCAGTTGTACGTATAACACTTCCAACATTGGTGGAACAGCGTCAGGTCAAACAGGTTCTCAACGAACGAGTGAAATCTACCGGGCAACGAATTTTGTAGTTCAACAATAATAAATTCGAGTACACCGGATCCGATTAGTTTGGTCCGTCGACTGCGAGAGGGCAACAATATAACCATGATGTGCGTGGGCTGTTGCCGTTGAGCTTGGTACATTCCAACAGCGACATATGCTGCACTCGAACGTACATTTGAGCAGCACACGTGACGGCGCCACAGCGCACGCAAATTCAGACAGCAGCATTTTAATTGAAGCTGTACACCCGAACCACGAATATTACACGCAGACCGCGATCAAACGCATCTGAGACCTTATTCCGAGCTCGGTGATAGCTGTCCTGGTCGGTGCGATTCACGTCACTCGCCATGCATAAGGAACATCGAATGAGGTGGTTCACCATGTATAAGGAACATGGATGTAGAAGAATCGTAGCGAGTCACACCGCGGCTACAGTTATCACTGAGCTCGGAATAAGGTCCCTGAAACTGAAACGCTACGCACTCGTAGGCGCATCTTTGAGTAACCCCAGTGCATTGAAATAGGCAGTTGTGAATATTGATAATTTAATACATCAGTTACTTTTTGGAACACGGGTAAGTTTTGATAACTTGAGCTTCAAATTTCTCAAGTCTCGTGTCATTGCCAAAGTCATATTCAAACTCATGTCTAACAACCTACGCTCGAAAATTTAATTAGAAAATTTTTCATTCGAGTCCTTTCTCTCGAGTATGTGCTCAAGAGCGAGAGAACTTCAGGAGAGTTACTTTTCTCTTCCAACTGTGTTCGAATTTCAAAGGAAGCTGTTATTTTGTTATGGAAAGTAACTGCTGCAAGCTCTTGGCCGTCTTTGTGACTTGGATCGTCAAACAATCAGTCCATTTCAATAAAACACTTAACCAACTAAGAAACGACGGAAAACTGCATTTAAAATTTTTTTATTTGAATACACTTTTCAGTGTCGAATTTTATATACCTCGACGACGGAGGATCATTTTGAATCCATCACCCCACGCAGTGCCAATTCATATCAAACGATGATCAATATTATTTTTCAACAAAAGGGAACTCTGGACAAAATTTTCCATATGTTACCACAGTCGTACAGTGAATACAACAAATACGGATATGAGCTTGGATGTGACCTCGGAAGTGACCTCGTGTATCTACTGCAGGCAAGCTTCGCTCGCCGGTTGCAGTCAGCCTTCTCCTATCGCTGATTATTCGGAAATTAAACTGGCGAATGAACGCTCAGGCGGGAACGAAAATTCGCGAATTCGGCCATTTCTCGAATCTTTGATTGGGGATCGCGCTGTCGACCATCGCCCGCGAGCAAGACCGAGTTTCGATCTCGAGCAATCCCAACCCAAATTAATGCATTGCCCATGTGTAGCAAATACCGCTTCGGTGGTCCGAGAACGGATCTTCGAGGATTAATTAGCCAACGCGGTAATCAGACCGTTTGATGCTTCGATATATACTCGAAATTAAATTTAACTGCCGCGAGTTATTAGTATGTACATAAGATAACTCCTAGATTCAAATAAAAAGATATTTGGAGACCGATTGCCCTTTTCTTCAAATAGGTATTCAATCAAAACCACATTCCTTCTTCTTTAGATAAGAAAACTGTATTAAACATCAAATACTAACTTTCTATAGAAAGTTAGAATATATTCTAACTCTATTCTATATAAGTTAGAATATATTCTTGAATGACAGTGGACACAAAAATTCAAATTCTTGCAGACCTGTAATAACTTCTTCACTACAACATGACTAGAACATTAGAACAAAGAAAATGATTCAGATTTCAATTTTATTTTATTGCCTTTCTTATACGGAAACATCGTGTTTCCGTCGGTCTGCGCAGACGGATAAACGACGTTTCCGTACTCAGACGATAAAATGTACCTCGTGTACCTCGTGCGGAAAACGATTTTCCGCGGCACGGTACACAATTATATAATTAATATCGATCGCTCAGTGAACTTTTCTTGAATATCTTCTTTATGCAAACAACACCACTGCATCAGAATGTGCAATTTCTCATACATAGATCATTTCAAATAAAAATGTGCTGAATCCAACAGACATGGTTGTTATTTGCCACAAAAATTATATCTCTGTTCTCTTCCAACACATGCTTACTAAATTTTGAGTTTCTTTCACTGCATTCAGTCAAGTTTGACCGCAGTGCAATTGCAGCACTTTCTACCTCAATAAATCTTTGCTTAATATTTCCACAAGACTCAAGAATCAATATACGTAGAAAAAAGACTGCCAAGAAAAGGATTGTTAGAATTGTAGCAATTTCCTAGCCTCGTTCGTTAGAATCTCGAATTCACTCTCCACTGCGCCGGAAAAAAAAACGAAAAAGCTTCAAAGCTCACGGTTGGCGGTCAGTCGAACGAATCCTAATTCGATCAGCCAAAAAACGAGAGGTCCAACGTCCGACGTTTACTCGGGCGACAGAAGAGCTTCGTACAAAAGGTAGACTGATTGCTTTCGCGGATAAATTTGAATTGCCAGCTTGCCGTTCGACATTCGACTCTTTCGCTAGCTCTCGGTATTAAAGTCGCAGCGTGCAACGATAATTGTCCATTGCAGAATTGCGAGTCGCCGTCAATTAAAACGGGAAATTTTCATGCTCCATACGTGTATTATACACGTTTGTGAAAAATCATGGGACGTGACGCTCAGGCATGATAGAGCTTTGGAAGCAAACGCTTAAATACCTACCTTGATCTGAGGCCCGGACCGGAGCGGGGATGAAAGTCGCGTTAATTAAAGCTGCGAGTCATATAATGGACGCTCTCCAGCAATTCGTTCTCTATTTTTTTCATCTCGCGCTGTAACTGTATATAGTACTACTATAGTTTTCTCGATAGACCGAGTGGTATCGTCCTGCGGACTTTCTCTACGTTAACGAATGAGCCCTTGCGTGGAATATCGGAAACTTTTTTCCTTTTTTTTTCTTCTTGTACCGTGCTAGCTCTTTTTCAACCCCCGGGACTGAATTGTGCTCACAGCTGGGGCTCTTTCTTTGTGTAAAGTCGAGCTGGAACCGTTTTTCTCGAACCTTTTCCGTTCGTGGCTCTTTTAGCACACTCGGGGATAATTCGTGTGCCAGTGCAAGCACCGAGGCCTCAAAGCCACACGCACTCGAAACTCCGAGGTACTGTTTTCACAGTTTTCAAGTGCCAGATGTTCCATAGTGGCATTTTGCTCCATTTTCTTCGAGGCCCTTGGACCGTTAACACTTCGTGTGAAATAATTTTTAAAATGGCAAAGAAGTTCCTCTCACTTATGGTTCCGAGGTAACTAACTGGTGGTTTATTCGAGAAGACTCTCAGGATCCGATCGATCTCTGACTGTTTGATGATTCAAAACATTTTAATCTCATTTCAAATGTTGTTAGCATTGAATAGGTAATTTAGAAGTATATTTGAATCACTCAAGTATCGGAATGACAATTTCTGTCCTGAAACTATGAGAGGTAAGTGTGCTTAAATTACCCTTCTGATGTGGTTTTGTTCAGAACCTTGGACCATTTCAATATTTTTCAACATAGTACTTATTTTGGAACTTGTTTCAAGACCTTCGAAACGAGCTAAAGTAAGTTCAATTTCAAACAACGAGAGCCGAGATATCAAGAGTCTTGCAAAACAGAATTTTGTGAATTTTTGCAAGAGTGTGCCTAATCTGCCTCCACGTGTATAAGTATTTTGTTTCCATACGACTATATGGGTTTCCCGTAATATCAAGATAATTCTACCCCGATTCGTCCAAATGAGTTGTACCTTAGCTTATGTATTTTGCAGCTCATTTTACAACCTTTCATACCATTTTGAATAGAATCGATGGATTCTCATATGGGGAACAAACAAATCTAGAAAGAACTCATGGGGACAAAGTAGGCACACTGCACTTATTTAGTATCATAGCGTAAAATTGGTCAAAAAAGTCAATATAAGCGAAAGTATTTTTTCAAGACGCAAATAGGTCATCTTGGATTCATAAAAGTAGTTGTTTTTCTCATACTAGAAAAATGAGCAGCAAGGTCTGCGAATCTGTACATATGAGATCTGGAAGGGGCAAATCAGGCGCACTCACCCCACACGCTGACTGATTCCTCATTTACTAATGCCTACGAGGATCTTCCCAAAAAATAATCACCTCAGACATTCAAGTAATTTGGATTCAAGCATTTGAGCGTTTGGAGATGAGTTTGGAAAGAACCGCACGAGGATTAGCATTGACATCGAGAGTCGACCTCGAAAACTGCCGATTCTTAAAAACATATTAGGATTTATAATTATTGCTCGCCAAGTTCATAAAAATAACATTCAGCGATAGCATCAGATACGCAAGCCCGTCCAAAGTATAACGCACGTACTTTGAAAAGAGGGTCTTGAATATTCCCTACGCGATGCAAGCAAAATTTAATTCTCGTATATGATGCTGCGCGCAGGTGTACATGTATGTACGTGAGATCTTTGAGATAACCCAATTATATACACCGATGGCGACTTGCGACTGCAAACGCCTTCATTAAAATCAAACTTTACGTTAAATGTCAGTAGCACAAAATTCGTGATTGAGAATGCTTGCTTATGCTTTTACGCGCTATCTAAAATTCAATCTCATTGTTGGAACGCATTTTTTGCCTTTCACTGCATTAATACATGTGAATATACATGAGTTGTTTGCGCTTCGCGGTCAACTTCTGAGCCTTGAGGGATATCAATTAAATTTTCACACCTTTCAAAATTAAATGTATCCTGCCTATCATAATACCACGTGGTGGGTCGGAATAGCGGAAAAATTGAATTTTCAGAAAAAAAATTCCAGTGGGGTGTGATTCTAGGTACCTAACTCCAGAAGCATTTTAAAAAAAAAAAAAAAAAAAATATTTCACCGTAGATTTTAGAATAGTCATTTTTTGGGGGTTCTCCGTAATAAGTCAGAAGTGATGAGTTTTATCGAAAAATGTGTGGGACTTTTGAATGTGGAGTTTTTGAGAATCTATACAAGATAGTATGTTCACATTAATCCAGAAGTGAGAAGAAGAAGGAATAGCCGCTGCGAGATTCTGAGAAAAAAGAAAAATATCGCTGGAGCTTCGTAAATCCTTGCAACTTTTTCCAAAGTTTTTCCAATCACCCACAGAGGACTCAATTTGTTCATAACTGGGAGCACATCATTTCGAAGATCTTCAAAAAATGCACAAGAAACTATTCTCCACATTTTTCGATTTAACTTATACCTCACGACTTATCATGGGAAAACCACGAAAGAGAGCGAAAAACCGCGAGAGATGAGACAATTATTTACTCATCATTTACAATTATTTACAATGAAAAAGTCGAGAAAATGACTACTTTATTTCAAAATTCACCGACGAAACCTTTTGATTCTTTTAGGAAAATGATCCTGGAGGTACATAGAATCACAACCAACAGAAATTCTTTCTCCTGAACCTTCAACTTTTCCGCATTTCCGACCCTCCGTGTATCAATCATAGAGATATCGTATCAACGGCGTTCTGTGTCGAACCCGCTGAATTTAGCCATGAATCATCTTTGATATGATTTAATCACCAAAAACGATATAACTCTCGATTTTCTTCATCTCCTATAGTCCTCGATCTCAATTAATAAAGCTGGAAAAGTTGGAAAAAGACAGTGCACACGCGCGACGGTACAGTTGAGTGCTAGAGAAAAATTGGTCTCGTTAAAGTTGGAAGCGAGCGATAAACCGGCAACGAGACGTTATTATTGTCACGCAGTAAGAGAGTCCCGTTGTCAAACGGCTCGTCTCTGGCGACAACACAATTATTATACTTAGACGTTTTTTCTTGGCGCACCGCGACAGATCGACATTTTATTCCTCAGAGCGCAATCAGCGTCATATTTCCCGTGACACCCGCGCACGTTTTTACACACACCCGGAAAAACTCTTGGACACTATATTATATACTCCAACTTCATTCATCCGTTTCATCATCAGTTGGCGCAGCTTTGCGTCTGTTTGTACTTTCGCAATGGGCAAGAAAAAAAGAGAAAAAAGATAAGGATTCCGGCGTTTATTATTATTGGACTCGCGTAAACGGCTACTGGTTTGGAATATACCTTTCGAGGAAGCTGAAAATTAGATCCGAAACTCGCGGGAAAGCGAAGAAGAGACACGTTACATTAGATCCCCACGAGAGTTGGCTGGTGAGCAGAGCAAACGCTACGTGTACTGTACGGCGAGAGAGAATTAGTTTCGCTGTCCCTTTGGCAAAGTTGACATTTCTTCGTTCATTCTGGCTGGAACTTTCGAAAACTATACTTTTATGAGAAGAAGAAAAAGAGAAAGAAGAAGAAAGAGGATGCTTCTAGTAGCTTCACTCGATTATTGCTTTGAAACACGATAAGGTCCCTTGACATCTATTGCGATGATCGCCTTACGCGGCCTTGCAATCGATTGATCAAACATACTGTAAAAAGCTTTCGGACGTATCAATTTTGATCAATGTACATTGTTCAAAATTGATTGTACAAAGATGACAAAGAAGCGAAGGAAGTGATCGAAAAAGATCACATTTTTCTCGATTAGCGAAGAAAAGGGTGCAGAAGTAGAGCAATTTTATTGCAGGAAGAGAGAGAGAGAGAGAGAGAGAGAGAGAGAGAGAGAGAGAGAGAGAGAGAGAGAGAGACCCCAGCATGTCAGTCATGCGGGGACGAATGGGATGACGCCGAACATGCCCTGTTCAAGTGCAGCGACACCCGGAGAGAGCGCGCCGAGCTGGATGAATGGCTGGGTGCTCAACTAACACCCGAGAATCTCGTCCCGTACTTGCTCCGCAACCAGGAGACATGGGATAGACTCACCGGATACATCAAGCTGGTAATGACCCGCAAAGAGGAGGAAGAGAGGGAAGTAAGGCGCCTCGAAGCAGGCGAATCACAGTGACTCTGCCGATTGAAACAGAAGAGGCCCAAATGATTCCAGGAGGAATCTGATGCACTGAAGAGGGAAGAAAGAAGAAAGAAGAAAGAGAGGGAACAATGAAGAATGAAGATAGAAGATGCCGACAAGTGGCCGAAGAGAGAAGATGGAGAAGAGGAACGCTCGCAATCGAGCGCGAGACATGCCGCTCATCCTGAAGTAATGCTCACGCGGTTCCGGGATGAGATGGTAGATCCAGGTGGATCTCCTTCTTGATTGCCCGATGCCCTAAGTATCGGACATCGAGGGGAGAGGGATATTACACGGCCGGGCCCACCTCTCGGTGGGCCCCACCCAAACCCGTGTCCCGCCTGGTATGGCCTGCGTGGGCTATGCGTAGTCCGCGTAAGCTGAACCAGTCCGGTGTCTGGGGACGGATCCGAGGGATCCTGAGGCAGATTTTGCCCTCTAACCACCTTAAAAAAAAAAAAAAAAAAAAAAAGAGAGATAGATAGATAGATGTCCTTTTATTCGTCCGCAGACAAAAGATCAAATTACATATGATTACATATGCCCGTTAAAAATATAATATCGTGTATAGAAAATAATCATAAAAAATAATGTATAGAGAGAGAGAGAGAGAGAGAGAGAGAGAGAGAGAGAGAGAGAGAGAGAGAGAGAGAGAGAGAGAGAGAGAGAGAGAGAGAGAGAGAGAATGAAAAACCGCAAGCTCGGTTTAAATTCATAGCCGTAGCGGCGATTCGAATGATCGTGACTGATCTCAACTATTCGTCTGGTGAGTGCAGCAGCAATGTGTAGTAGGTTGGGTATATAAAAGCAATAGAAGTAGTAGCGGTAGCAGCGAGTAATCCGATAGAATTCTGATGAATAAAAAAGGAGGCGTTCGAAAGCGAATTACTGATCGAAGGGACGAAGGGCGCGAAATCAAAGCTCGGCGGCACGCGCACCAATGATTGAAAGGGCTCTTCTGCTGTGCTCACTGCAAGCTCTGGATTCGTCCCAAGTCACGTGCCATACATATATAGAGCAAACTCGCCTCGGGTGTTAAATGCATTACGAAAATCATCGATTGGACAAATGCTGCAGCAGTATTTCGGACGCGATTCTGGATTCCCGAACTATATGTATAGAGCAGTGGCTGTCAGTACTGACTTTGTAGGATGAGGAATCAAATTATATACGACTTCCGAGCTATTTAGACATTGCGAATGGCACCTTGCCTTGCAATTCTCTCACGTCCATATTAATAAACTCCAAAAAAAGATTCAGATAATTATCACTCAAAGTAAATAGAACTTTTACAACAAGCTAGTGATTCTCTTAATCTGTTGATGTTTTCGCGCCACTGGGCGAAACGAGATCTCTAGTTCTTTATGTGAATTCATCAACAGTTCAAGTTTCTTTAAAACAGTTTTTCTCTTTTCATCATGGTAGAGACTGGAGATTTCTCTCCGCACAGTGGCGCAAAAATACCAACAGATTAGCAGAATCACTGGCCTGTTGTATGTACTGTCCATGTTGATGTGATTTCTTAGATTTTTTCTTTTACGGAGTATAATCGCCAATCGGTATTGCGTATTCAAATTTTCGCGCTATTATCGATACGAGCTTGCGGTACTATTATTTCGCTGATGTGCATAAAATCAAAATGCAAACTTGTTTGCCTTGGACAATCAGTTGTTGTACAACTCGCGGTACATCAACAGAGCAGTGTTTATACCGACGAAGACAGCTTTTTTTCTGACGCGAGAGGCATCGCGACATCGTGGTGTCTTTTTGTTCGTTCGACGAACTCGGGAACTCGTGAGCTAAGCGAGAGTTGCGTAAAAGGTGCTAATTGAACGTTTCGCGAGTCAATTTGAGCTCAGTCACAGGCCCGCACAGCACTTTAAAAGACAATTTTGTGTGCACCGACGACGACGACTGTACGACGACGTCTTTCTAATGTAACACTGATCTTTACTTTAGCACCTCTTTCGCACTCGGCTATGCGTGATGTGAAAACTCACGTTGACGAGTAAAATATTGGAAATGACAATTTTCAACTGCAAAATGGACCTCTTACAGTTTGTCGGTGAAGAGTCAAGTAAATGGAAACGAATATAAATCCCGTAGAGGCTCATTAAAATCTCAGTATTGCGACTCGTACGAGAAAAGGAAGTATGCTGGCGTGAGCTTTACGACTGTAAAGGGTTTTCGGCCCGTAGTGCAATGTTTGATGTGTGGGAAAAAGCTCGCAACGGTTTCGATCCATGCAGCACGCGTAAACGTCACCTTGCACTCTATAGCAATAAAACGCCCGACTCACAAGAAAGCAAAGCATCTATACGCCAGTACAACTGTACGTATAGTGGTGTTTCCGTATTACAGCTGAATATAACATATAGTGTAAAGCCGAGGTCGGGACTTCGTTGCAATGTTGCGATACAAAATTGTGCGGTGTGTTGTTGGTCTGTGCAACGGGAAAAACGAGTCCTGAGGCGGTGGGTGGCGGCGGTGGCGGCCAATATCCCGTCGTTGACTTTGCTATTTTCAGCGATGAAAGGAGACCCCAGAACAGCTCATCGAAAAAATGGAATTCAATCAAGGAGAGTCGCGTCGTCCCGAAAAAAAATAAAAGAACCTTTACGTGCCTGCCTACCTCCCTCTTTTTTTGTTTGACGTCGTCGTTATCTTGGCGTAGAAGGCTATAGAGGAAATATATATAGTCTTCGATCGATGTTTCGGCAGTTGGAGTTGTTCTAGAAAAATTGGTAAGATGTGTGCGATGCAGTAAGTCGAATGCGGCCGGAGTGAATATCGTGCTTGACACGTTCAAGTCGTAAAAGTGACTGTATGTGATGCTACAGTTGCGCGACGACTGCATTTTGCCAATGGCGTTTCAAGCCAGTGTATTAGAGCTTGTGAACAGATGCTAGGCACTTACGGAGAGGCAAAAAGTTGCGAAGTGAGTATTGACAATCGATTTCCCTCGAGCCGGGTGCGATTTTCAAGGAAAATCCTCCTGTGCACACGAACAGCTTTCAAATCTTCTGATTTTAGAGTATAATTTTGTACGACTGTAGCAAGCAGTAGACAACTCACAGGACATTAATTCTGAACAAATCTGGAAAAACTCTTTCGTCCCTGATACACGCTGCGTTAAATCTTGAAGCTAAGTTCTATTTTAAAAGGGATAAGGATGAGGCTACGCTCAATAAAACATCACTAATGAATCTAAACAGCGGCCCAGAGACAGAAAGCTTCTCCATCAGATTAGTTCAGAAATCATGTGCGGCAAGTGCAAGATTTTTTTCTGCACACTCGTCATCCTTGTGACAGAGTCAGTTTTCAATGGCAATAGCACGGCCGCCAAACGTGGTGATTCATTCACTTGGAACTGTTCGAAAGTCAATCCTCCACGCGTGTTCGAGCGGATTTTGCAATTATACTCGACAAGTCGGGGCACCTCATCTATGAGCATAATTAGCCAAGAGATATGTAGAGAGAAAGAGTGTCAGAGGACGCAAAATCGAATAGAGAGTATACACGGGAGCGCCAACCTTGGGTATACGAATCGGATGCGTTGATATATATTGGCGGCATTTCATAGAGCACAAAGTCACAATGACGGCGCACACTTTCGCGCTATTAGCGACATTTCCAATATGCCCCTATCGTAACTGTGATTTACCGATAGTCATTAGAGAGTTCTATGCACGCGGTCAGAGGAGGGCATATTGTGAGCACACTCATGAGATCTCGCGAATGAGCAGCAGCTTCCGCAAATCGGTTTCACCCGAACGCCGATCTCGAACATCAAAACTTCCGGGTCGTTGATTCAAGTATACATAGTTATAATATGGGGGCAGCAGACGATAAATGCTGTGTTGTTGTGTGTCTATAGATATAAAACAGGGCAGAGGTGAGTAATTAGCAGGACGAACTTACTCGACAGGGGCGACGATCGTAGTGCAAATTATAAGTGGCGCTGCTGGTGAAGTTGGGGTATATATTATTTCCGTGTAGCGTATTGGCCAAGCTTGACTAGCCTACTGGCCTGCTTCGAGCTTTGAGACGTGTGTGTATCGTGTTCGGTGTGCCCAGCATAGCACGAAGCGTGGGCGCCTCTCTCTACTCGGCGATTTCCGCGATCGTTGCGACTCGCGACCGACCATCTCCGACATATAAGACAAGACGCGAGAGAGCTTCCGATCGGCAACGGTGGCGCGCGACTCGCATTGCCAATCGATTTCTCTTTTAGCGCTCTCTGCGATGAGCATGCATGCAAAGTAATCACGATTTGCTCTTTGAATTGAAGTGCGTGACGCGATATAAGGTGTGCCAAATTCGATGGTAACTTATTCTTTTGCCGTTATACCCGTTTGAGTTATTGCACGAATGAATGTTTCATTTTGATTTTTTGATTGCTTCAAAGTGGCGTTCAAGCTGGATTTCAGGAGTTTAAAACAATATCGATTTTGGGATTCCGGTCCAGATTGCGAGAAAGTACAAATGTGCATTTCAGCACTTACGGAAGTAGCATGTGAAAACTCATCAGTTTGGCGTTTATTTACAATACTCACATGAATTCAAGTGGGCCCCACCGGTGGGGCCCGAAATTCCCCTATAACTCGGGATATATTCATGAGGATGATCAGTAATATTGATAGACCGAATAGCCAAAGTCAAAATCGTCAGCCTAGAAGGACCTGCGCTTCAACATCTGTTGCAGGGGTACAATCATTGATGTGACCATGGTTTTGGCGCGCTTCAACTCATATGCATTGCGATAAACCTGGCGTTGAACTGCGGTTCATTGACGTACTCCATAATACGGAGCAGAAACTGCGCTTAGAAGAATCCACGTTTTCGATTTAGTCTACGCTTTTTTTACTCAAGGGAGGTTCGATGCTTTCCAAAGTACTTTGATTCCGTTTATAGGTCTTGAAATGAGCTATCAAATAAGCTAACAAGGTGAGGTCCAACCTTGCGGAACACGGATCCTTACGAAACTCTGGGAGTCATCTTGTTTTGGTGCAAAATGAAGGTATCTCCAAGGGTTCAATCTCATGGGCCTCTTATCTCGAGATCCCAGCTACGGATATTAACATTTCCGCATAGGCCCATGTTGATAAGTCGTACATATAGATATACTGACAATGCTAATCTCTACAGCTGTATCTCGGGATAGGAGGCCCATTGAATTAAACGCTCAGAGATACCTTCATTTTTCACCATAACAAGATGATTCCCAGAGTTTCATACCGAGACCCGTGTTCCACAAGGTTGGACCTTCCCTTGTAAGATACTTTCGAAATCGTCGAGCTCAGAATGAGTAGTCCACTTTGTATCTCTTGCTCTCGTATAATTGGTGAATGATTATGTAAAGAAAACCGAGATCGTGCAAAACTCATCAAAATTCAGGTTCAATGCTGAAATTGCTGCTACACACGTTGATTAAAACACGAACAATGACTAATTACTCCGATATGAGCGATTGGATATGTCTCCGGTGTTTGGTGAGAGCTGTAGCTCAATAAATGTGGGCTCCATCGATGGGGCCAATCGCACACAGAAAAGGACGCATGAGGCCCATTGCATTGAACGTGTTGAACAAATGAGTGGGAAATTCATTAGCCAACACCCGAAACTCCCCTCAACGTCATGAATTATTCTTTTCGTCGTTTCTTGTCATTCGGTCCATGGCACGTTTCCGACTTTTTCGAAAAGTTTGAATGGAATATACATACTTGTGTTGCTACAAATGGAAAATGAAAAATCCAAATTCTCCCAAATCCACCTGCTTATTAATGGTTGAGTTTACAGATGATGAAAAGTTTGGGGACTACTGCGTGGATTGTAGCTTCAAATGCCCTTTCAAACGTTAACCGAGAAAAATCGCTATTCCAAAAAACCTGGTAACATGAGCAGAAATAAGCGTTGAAGTCTTGATGTCGAGCTTGATGTGAGAGAGATGATTTCTTATGCGCATATTTTGATTGCGTCGTGAGCATATATTTTTCTGACAGCGCCGACATTAACCTACTTTACTTATGTAATGATACATTTCCAAGTTGGTGTTATGGAAAACTTAGACTGACAAACGAGAAAACGCTGCTTTAATCCTGGTCACAATACCACGTGTTCACTCAAAAGCAAATAACCAAGGACAAATAAATCTGATATGTGAGTGATTCCACCGAAAATGGGATTTTTCGTGTTCCATGATCCTCCAAGTTTTTGAGGGTCGGGATGAGCATTGTAGCAATTTTCTGGGGTGTATTCTGTTGGTGCGCAACTATGTTGATAGTTTGTAAGGTGAGTCTAACGTCCCCATATTTTGTGGTGCTTGATAAAGGGTCGAAATGTCAATTCTGTCCCCCTGTACGACCTCATAAACTTGAAATGTCTTTGTCTGGCTCTATTTTTGAAATACGAAGCTCTAGATGCATCTTTTGAAGGTGAAACCTTCTTTACCGGCGCCTGGCGCTCTCGACCCGAGGAAAAATTTTGCTCGGTGCGAACTGCGGAATCCGTGTGATTCCTACGGCGCGTAACTCATCAGCCGCGTAAACGCCGTGTTTACCGTGTGATCGCCGTGGATTGCTTGTCAGTGCGGTTCCCGGCATCTAGCCGGGTCTGCCGGGTATAACAGCGTGAGCTGTGGTAGTGTCAGGTAGTGTTACGGTTAGTAGGCCTGATGTAAATTTGTGATTGTGCTGCATGTAGCTATAGTTTATTTACTGCATGAAACATGAAATGGAGTGATCATCAGTGTTTGAATGATCAGCCTTACACTGGATACATTAAAAACTATATGTGAGAGAATATGTGTTCCTGAGTGAATTGACAACAGATTGAGTCAAATCTTAACCAAAAGTGTCTGAAAGTGTCAGATCACTCATGAGTGTGCACATCAGTTAACATCAATTCTGGACTGAATTGTCCAGTTCATTAGTTGAATGTTGGAATTTCTCATAGTCTTATCAAGAGTGTCACTCTAAATATTGCAAATAGTCTTCATGAGTGCGTAGCCAAAAGTTGCAAACTAGTAACCGTAACCTTACATCCAAAAGGAGAAAACTGAGACCTGCAGCTACTCAATTGTCTTCAACCAGTTTTGGGGTTTGGATGAAAGGTTACAGTAATTAGTTTGCCACTTTTGGCTGCGTACTTGTGTATGATGAGTTGAATGTTAGAATTCCTCATAGTCTTATTAAAAGTGTCATCATGATGAATGTATTCTAACTGTTGTATAGTCTACTAGAGTACGCAGCAAGAAGTTGCAAACTAGTACACGTATTACTCACCTCCAAAAGAAGGAAACTGAGGTCCGGCATCTCAATTGTCTCAAACCAGTTTAAACAAGTTTTTGGGTTTGGATGAGAGGTTACACTAATTGGTTTGCCACTGTTGTCTGCATACTTATGTGTGATGAGTTGCATGTTGGAATTCAGCATAGTCTTATCAAAAGTGTCTTCAAAATGTTGAAAATAGTCTACATGAGTGCGCAGCCACAAGTAGCAAACTAGTAACCGTTGCCTCTCAGACAAAAGGAGAAAACTGAGACCCGGCTACTTAATTGCTTTAACCAGTTTTTTGGTTTGGATGAGGGGTTACGGTAATTAGTTTGCCACTTTTGACTGCGTACTTGTGTATGAGTTGAATGTTGGAATTCCTAATATTGGTCTTTTCAAAAGTGTCATTAAGATGAGTGTCATCTGAATGTTCAGAGTAGCCTACGTAAGTACGTAGCCAAAAGTTGCATACTAGTAACTGTTCTCTTAGATCCAAAAGAAGAAAAATGAGACTCGACTTCTCAATTTCCTTGAACTAGTTTCTTGATTCAGATGAGGGATTATGGTGATTAGTTTGCCAATTTTGGCTGTGTGCTTATGTAAACTGTATTTAACAATTGAAATACATCAAGATGAGAAATTTGCCAATATTCTACAAATAAAATTCAGAACATTCTGAACTTGGACAATACATTCAAATTTTCAATCTAAGAACTATTTCATAATCTTCAGTCTAACTTTAGGCAATGGAAATATAGCAAGATCAATCACTCAACCAGACTATCAGCCAGCGGAGGCATCCCCTTCACTTGAGGATGTGGAACATCCTATCACATAGTTACTGGATACATTTTATTTGAAAATAAGAGAGATCTCAACCTGCGGTCAAGTGGTTTCACCTTCCTACGTACGTGGTCGCCACGCACATCATTTTTTGTACCCAAACGAGTGAAAATCAACCGCAACGAGCCATCCAAACGATCATCTGAGGCAAGAATAATAATTTTACCAAAATCACTCTTCGTGACAATTTTGGACTCACAAAAGGACTCTTTCGGCAAAATCACCCACCAGTACGCAGGTGTACTTTATTCTTGTGTCAAAAAACTTTTGAGCATCATTAGCAAAAGTCTAGGTCAGTTGTGAAAATGTTGAGTTTGTATTATAGGAGTTGCTCAAACCTCTGTCAATTCATGAAAATATAAAAATTCAACTTGATATCAATTCCTCACTCTTCATCTATGAATTTCATACAAGAACTTACAAACTTTTTGAAAGATTTCTCCTAATTTGTGCATATTGGCAAATTACATTGAATCTCTCGTTCAAATCCGTATCTCTATAACATAAGGGTCAAAATGTTACCTGTTGCTGACGCAATAAATTGGCCATCTTTGTTCGATAACCTCAACACAAGCTCTCCACGATCCAATGAGCTGTTTATTCGTTACGTGCGTTACATAAAAGCATTTTCACTCTCGGTATCATTGTCGTAGGCCGATAGAATCTTCAGGCCGTTAGGATTTCACGTGCGGAGCAACACTGAGCACTTTTGCGTAGAAAGTGATTTTTTATTCAACACTAACCCATCCCTCTTGTTATTGACTCCGAGGAGATGACAGTACTGTTATCTCCTCGGCGATCGGTAACGAGAGGGATGGGTTAGTGTTGAATAAACAACCACTGTTTAAACAAACTTCTGTGATGCTCCTTACGCGCTCGAACGCGTGATATCCTAATGGCCTGAAAATTCTAACGGCCTACGACATCATCATTACGATAGGAGTATTAAAATTTCATCGAGCAATTGCTCTCTGTACATAAAGCTCATGTACTCTCAAAGTACATCATTATGATACAGTACAGCCGTATATATTTGAGTGCGCAAGCATGAGGATTTGTGCAACTACCTTCAAATTGCGCAATACACAACATCAATTTCTTAAATCCACATGAACACGTGGTGCTGTTGCTGCACAGGCTATCGGGATCATCTCGTTACTGCATATACATACTTACATACATGTATGTATATTAGCCATAGACCAAAACATCCAAACGGTTTACAATCTAATCATTAAATCGGCAGCCGACGACGACGTCGCGATTCTTTGGTGCAAGGTGCAGCATCAGATATGGTGGCGAGAAATTGGCTATCTCTCTCCCACTCTAGACTGTTGTCGTCAAAGCTATACAGTGCAACAAAAGTAAAGGGCAAGTATCGATGAATTTTTTCAAGAGAGAGATCAGTGTCTTTGCGGCTTCGAATTTCAACAGCTCCCCGGGTATACTTATAATATGAGGGTGGAGTTTTGCAAAGGGCAATCGTGTCACGAGACACCCTATCAAAGCGAGGATCAAAATTCCCAAATAAAAGCATCTCGACGCGATCGACTCTCGCGACGAATCGACGCGGCAAAGTGCATGGACACGGTGCAAAGTGCTGCAGAGTAAGTACTTGAGTGCAAAAAGAAGTGTCAGGTGCATCAATTGGGTTCTGCGACGAGCAGAGAAAAGGGAAGCCTATAGACCCTGTTACAATGAAATACGTGCAAAGCGGCGTTGAAATGAGTAGTGCAAAAAAAACATGACGGCCGGGGTGTGAGAAAATGAGAGCGTGCGACATATACACATAAACAATTAATAAGTGCGATTGGCAAAAAATGAGATAAAGAGAAAGAAGAAAGAAGCACACGTGCAGCATGCAATAAGAATGAAAAAGCGACACATTACCTTCTAGCAGAATATTTCAGGTTTATATTGTCCCATCAAGTCCAAGCTTTCCTCCTGTTGAACAAAAACAAAAGACAAGTGTGTGGTGAGAAAAATGTTGATGAATTGCGTCAAGTAGAAAATACCGAAAATGTAAAGATAGAAAAAAAATAGTACTGATGGATATATGAGAAGGTACACGGGTTTGTTGGAGAGGAATAGGATGCGGAAGACAAGAGCGAGAGCTTCGTCAAGTCCGAACATTTCTCTTTCGAATGTTGTAAGTCGAGATGAAGGTGCAGCAGCTGCAGGCGAGACGGTTCTCTTCACTAGTATCTTCATTTTTCGCAGCTGCCACGTTCGTCTTCATTTTGAGCTCGGCAATTGTACCTAGCTGTATAATACACGGAACTTTGAAGTTGGCAATGAAACTGCTCCTTGTGACGAGTCGCTCGAAAGCACTGGTGAGCTCGAGTTTGATACGCTGGGAAGTTTACTAAGAAGAAATGTTTCATTTTTTCGACGCGATAGATTTTTGACGGATTTTATTTGCTCTGAAATTGTGAGATGAGTTCTATTTCGCCGTAACGGTATACACTTGGTGGGAGATGATTTTTTCCTGGATTGTTGAAATACCCCACAACCCAATCGCTATGAGTTGTAAACAGCCTTGGTTTTTTGTCTTCTGATGGTGAGCGATCATTATTGTTGATTATAATCGAAAATAGTGAGTTACAGTGCTCTAGCTCTTTCTAGGAACTTGGAAATTTCACCAGGGTTTCGTAAAAGAAAGGAGGCTGGACTGCAGACAGCAGCGATTGAATTTGCAGCGACGCGATCTGGAGAATAAAAACCTCAGGATTATGCTGTTCCGATTTCTTCAGTGCGGTAACAAGTGATCATTAATGTTATGTATTTCAAATTTCAGAATCTTGCCGATTTCACCCCCAATCTATACACGCGATTCTGAATAATTTCCAGTAACTTGAAGAAATAGATGAAGTCTTCTGATTTTGAGGCCAGTCGTGGGAAATTTTCATCCTCTCTTGCCCGCAGTCAAGTTCGTTTCCTGGTTTACTGTCAAATAGCTTGATTCCTAGCCCTGTTTTGTGAGTGATAATCACGAACAGAGTTACGAAATTTCGGTGAATCAAAAGACGCTTCAACTCTCCTTGATTCGCTGATTTTTCCCTATGATTTCAATCTTTGGTGCACCTCAAGAAATACTTTTCATGGAATAAAATTCCTGCACCAGCACAAAATTCTGGGACCGAGGACTACGCGAGGATGGAGGCGAGATTAACCAAATCCTGGGAACCAAAACTCATTAATTATCACGACTCAACCGCAATAGAAATTTCAGCAGCGTACCTAAACACCTGAGGATTTCATTCGACAACTATTGCGTCGTTGCATGTTCAATCGCTGCTGTTTGCAGTCCAGCCTCCCTTCTTTTGCAAGATCTGGTGCAACTTCCAAGTTCCGAAAAAGAGAGTGAAGTGCACTCTCATTCGCTATTTTCGATTATAACCAACAATAATGATCACTCACGAGCTGAAACAGCAGCTGAAGACAAAAAAACAAAGCTGTTTACAACTCAGCGATTGGGTGGGGGATGAGCTTCAACAATCTAGGAAAAAATCATATTCTACCAAGTGTACAACTCTGATAAGTATTAGGAATACAATCTCAATACTAAAATTCGCTCGATCAAGAGTGCCAATAAACAAATTGCCTGGGCGTGGCTCGACAAAAAAGATTGAAATATATTCATGGAACGAATCGTCGCAAGTTTTTTCAAACTCAAATTTTGCGCCTTATAGCGTGCTGAAAGATTAATTTTATCGTGCGGTAAATTGATTATCTCGGTTAATGGCAGCCAAAAATCCTTATGGAGAAAATCCAGTGTTTGACATGATCTCTTCAAGCTATGGTTGATTTCAATCAAAATGAAATTAAGAAATCGCATGAAAAGAAAGATTTACCGCTTGTGAATGAAAATCTCAAGTACGTTTATGATAGATACCTTCATTCATTCATGAAGAAAGCTCGGAGAGTGAGATGATGGATAAGCAAACATGTGAAGATGGAAATATGTTTCTGTGAACATCGATACGATCATAAAAATTCAAAATCACAATAATTTATTATCTTTCACAGACTTATGTCTTGTCATGTCAACGCTTGATTAACTCTATTTATTCACACTACTCATAATGACAACAAAAATAATATGGTTGTTCAAATCAATATACCACCAAGATCTGATGTATAATTTCATGTCATCGTGAAATATTGAAGCATATAATCGCTCTGACGAAAATATTTTCCAAATGTATTGTATCTCGTTGAGTTTTGAACTCGAGAGGTACATGCACAGAATTTTTCGATAAAAATTACGAGACTGCGGTACAGGAAGAATTACCCTACATGCCGGCAATCGTGGGACGCGCCACCTAGGAGCGCCAATTTTTACGGGCATGTAATGTAATTTTTCCCTGTACCAAGGAGATGGTTTCTGTCATACCACTTAGCAGTGATATTTCTCTGTTCAATATCAAAATCACCACGAGTAAAAATGAAGATGATTCAACAAGTTTCAATTGGTTTCATTAATTTCTATGCATTGACCTCGAATCAAAATTCAGGCATCTTCATCAGAATGAGTGAAATAATATACTTCTATACCGAAATTTTTGTAAGGTTTAGGTAAGATGCCGAGCTCGCAGCGCGCGAGGCGCACTCAGACCCAGCTCTTTATACTGGTACGGTAAAAATTACCCTACAAGTGCCCGCAAAATTTACCCAAATTCACCGCACTTTTTCACCAAATTCGATAAATTTTCGACCTGGAATAAAATTTACCAGACAATATAGGTAATTTTTCTCGCCACACATCCGCAATAAGTAGGCTGAAATGTCGGACGTCCCAAGATTATCCTAACTGTGCCCGTGATTTTTATCGAAAAATTCTGTGCGTGTACTTCCTTCATGCGCCTCTTTCCACGTCCCTTCAACGAGTTGTCTACTCGGCTAAAGTTTCGAAGTTTCTAATTTCTTTTCGCATCAAGAGAAAATTTTCAATAGTTCTCATATTACTTCGCAAATATTGGAATTTTCGTATCAGTCTTCTGCGATTCAAATAATAACAAAAGTATTTCTTCACTCCCAATAAAAATTTGAGTCGAACTTCCAAAGCAAAGGATTACCTGTGCAAAACACATCAAGTTTTAATCAGGGATCTTGTTCTGAACACTCGAAAAATCTCTTCCTTGGTGAATGCTTGGCTTACTCGACGAAGGTGATGTAATTTATTGTCAACGGATTCATCTGTACAAACGCAGTGGATCCGGGTGTCGTCATTTAGACGTTCGTCCTTGTTTTTATCGAGATATCGTATCCTTATTCCTCCGATCCCGTTTAGGCTCTGATGCTGTCATTGAGCGACATCTCAAATGTAGCTCTGCGGCAAAGCTTCGCAAGCTATATCGGGAGATCCGCCGACGTTAAGCTCATTACAAGTTCTCTACTTGTCATTCAGATTGCAAAACGTATCCGGGCGAGTCGTTTTAGCCCTGATGGTCTCTAATCAAGTCAATTTGTTGGAGTGGATATACCCACATTTTCTAATGATCCGTGTAATACTGTGAATGTCACGAGCCATATTAATGGTTGCCTCGCGAGAAAATCTGCATATTATCGAGAAGCACTTTTGAGATTTTTTCGAAGACGACGAGCTAATTCAATGCTAAATTATTTTGATGGCAATAGTTCAGATTGAAATTCAAATTCAGTATTAGTGCAATCTTGGATTTATGAGGTACGTATAGTTTTCTTAATATGTACACAAGGATGTATGATGAATAAATTTTGTGTAATGATGTATGGTAGCATCGTTGAAAAACCCGCGATAGGCTTCTCAAATCCAAGCAAAAACAACATTAATGATTTCAATAAAAAGTTGGTCGCAATAAAAGATATTAGGCTGTGCTCTCACAAAATAATAAGGTAAGTGTACCCAACTTGCCTCTGTACCCAACTTGCCCCCATATGCCGATCTCAGGAATGGGCGCTCGTTCACCTCCCGGAAATTTTTTTTACGTTTGTTATGTTGAAATATGAGGAAGGAAGTAGTTTGCACCGACCCCAAATCATTCCTGCGTTCTCCAGAAAATCCGAAGTGATTTTTCTAATTTTCGTGTTTGCACGGCTAAGAAATCACCGAGGAAATCGCCTTCAGTAAAATCGGTGCCAATTGATTCTTATTCAACCAATCTTGACGTACCTTAGCGCATTCGATTCCTTGTCTCAATACCTTCAAAATCCGCTCTTCAGGGTTGCAGAACTCTGATTTGGAGCGATTTTATGTACAAAACACGAAGATGGTTTGAGAATCAAGAAGGCCGACATCGGAGTGTACCCAACATGCCCCCATATGGTTATCTCGGAAAGGCGTGCAGTATGGCTTTTTTTTACCACTCAGACCGTGTTTATCACGTCAAAACAGGTCGGAAACAGTGTTTTGGGCCAACTATAAAAGCTACAAATGCCGCTGCGTGTCGATCAAAACGGATCAAAGCGATTTTATTCACTTCATCGCCGATTTACATTGTTTTAAATGATAGGGGCAAGTTGGGTACACACTTTTGTAAACTCTCAAAAATCACCTTTTGGGAGAATTCAAACAGTTCGGCTCCACTTCATCCAAATTGGACGTACCTTAGCTCATTTTAAAGGTCTTGAGACAAGCTTCAAAATGAGTTAAAGTACGTTGGAAAATATTGAGATTAGCCAGAATTATTAAGAAAATGGCTTAATGGGGGCAAGTTGGGTACACTGACCTTATATATATATATCTAACATTAGGTGGCCAACGGGATTACACCCTTGGAGATACCTTCATTTCCCACCAAAACAATGTGGTTTCCAAAGTTTGAGACGAATCCAGGACCCGCAAGGTTGAACCTCTTCTTGTGAGTGTAAATCATAGCCGTAATATCTCTATGGCGTAAATGCCTCAGTCGAAATCGCCTCTCGCAGAATGTATGTATGTATAAGCCTTGAAGACTATGCAGTCTTATGGTGCGACCACTTCGACACCTTGTGGAGGTCGATTGAGGAAATTTCTATAGGTGAAACTGAAATTTCTATAGGGCTTAATGGGGGCAAGTTGGGTACACTGACCTTAGTATATTTTTGTTCCATCTGGGATTCGCAATCTCTCATGACCATAACCAACTAATTTCAACAATTCACATGAAAATTAAAATTGCAAAAGTTCCCAGCACGATGAGTGTCACCTCTATTTAGATGACTCGAATACAGTCACTAATGATCCGAGCACCGTTACATTTTACATCTGTAATGCCGCTGCTCTGACCCGACCATCAGCCACACCTCTGCCAACGGGTTATTTTAATCATAGAATATGGTTGGGATGTGAATTTGCACACGTATTACAGTATTCAACATTGTCTTACATACCCGTGACAGAATTTTAACCACATATTGTCAATGAATCCTATACCTAACGTACCGTATTCCATTCACTTTGGATGTTTCGACGCTGCTCTATTACAACGGTAAAGTTTATGACTCTCGGCTAAATATAATACAAGATAGACGTGAAGTATAAACGTATTGCATCTATCTTCATAGGATCAACGCGAGATAGAAAGAGACTTTACTGCAAGTATCGATTGAAAAAGTCATAAGCTGAGTCATCCGGGGGCTATAAGGAAGCAAATACTTCATGTAATGGGCTCGTTGTTAAAGCACGTTTATTTGACCAAAGGCCAATGAGATACCTATAAAATTGAAAAATATTGATATGATAGACGTAATTCAACGATACAATTGATTACATCAGTGTACTCCCAATCTAGCTTCACTGGAATCCTTGAAAAAAATTTCCAAAAAAAAACAAAGTAATCAAAAAGAGCATGTATCAATTTACTCGACATTAATATTTCATTCGATCAATACCAAAGCTGGTTTCAGAATCAAATCAGCGAGAAGCTTACAAAGCAATGAAGCATGCGCAACAGTTTACATGGAATAGCGAAATAAATAGAGAAGCTGTTAGATCGCAGAAAAATTGTGACCACTTGAGCGAGGTAATCCGATCGTCTCCCATTACCACGAGATGCAACTGAATGGATCTGGAGTGTTCTAGCCGTATAAAGTGCTCTCAATCCGCATGAATTAGATAAATGTTGCGTTGAAGCAGCATATTGAGCCGTGCTTCAAATCACGCGCTCTTGTACAGCTCCCTGCTTACATACGTATTTTGCACCGTAGCTAATATAATAAGAACGGATATTCGTTTTTGCGACCACCACTATGTTAAGAGCAAAAACTAACGACTCTAATGAGAATCTGTGGTATATCAAACAGTCAAAAGCTCGTTACAGATCGGCGAAATGGTCATGTGGAAAATGTGGCCTAGCTCTCCTGCGCGACGATGAAAAAAGCTCATGTGAAGGAGCCGCTGGAATACATAAGTACCGGGCCACTTGAAAATTGCGGCAGTTATCTCGAGAGGAGAGCTGATGCCTCTATGATCTTCTTGAGTACCGGTGGCGCCTGGCCTGTATAACAGTAGGCGAAAGGTTTTGCATATTGTATGAGTCGCCTGCGGGGGCCAAGTGGAATGCCCTGATTAACTATATTATAACTCTCACTCGTTAAGCGACTATTTAGGCATGTTTTGGGGTAGGAAAAACCTTGCAAGTGATGTATAAGATAGATTGAAAGAAATGATTGCATATTTTGCAGATAACGAAATCATTCTTTCCAACGTTAAATTATGGGATTGAGAAGGTGAGTTTATCACGAGTCTGAATGAGAATTTTGAAAATCTTGGAATGAGAAAGGGGATAAGTGAGATTGTCAATAGATAGAAATCAATACCACCAAGTTTTCTCCTGTTTCTGTGCATCACATGAACGGTTTTATGAGTATTTTCTGAAAGGTGGTACAAACAGTGGAACTGTGATTATTTTGTTTCGTCGAACTGTTTCATAAAAAATATAGCAGTATGAACTAAGTTACCGATTTTCATACCAGATTGTAAATCTCTGGGTTCTAACTTTCCCAGTTGTTATCAATGAAATCCCAATGCGTTCTAGCCGAGAAAGACATCTTGATTGTAAAGTCAATGTCTCAGAATTTTGATAAGAATTTGAAAAAAAATGTATTGAAGAGAGAGTTTACTATCTCAGAATGTGTAGATGAGAAACTGAGCGCCGAAAATTTTCAAGAAACGTACGTTAATTGGAAAGCTCCAAAAATGCAAATCAGTAGCATAAGTCCCTATCAAATTTTCCAAAGATTTGATTTATGAGCTGATAATTGCATCAAAAATCAAAATCATTGAATAACGAAGATCTACAAGATACAAATTTTGATTGAAAATTGCACGGTGATAAGGTGGAAGACGAAGAGCCAAATCATTCGTTCTTTATATGAACCTGTAGAGATCTACACTACCGGCTGATGTGGCACGCGCTCGCATCGAAGCAGTTGGTATGTGAAAGCAAGTAGCACCGATGGCGCGCGAAATAATTGCATCACTGACGGGTTCTGTTAAGTACCGCTCACTACAATATCATTATTAAAATCGCAACAACAAATTCCATGGATCGCATCTTGGAGCATTCAAGTCTAATTTCATTGGACAAAGTCAAAATGATCATCTGATTTTTACTAGTCGATTCCCCATTTGTATTTCGAAAGCTCATGTGTAACTTGCATCAATTTCTTACGCTGCATTGTATAAAAATCAGTTTTATAATTGCTGACGAATAGTTCGATTAAACCTAATGATTAAAACCATTTAATATTGTGAGAATTCGTCGAATTTGTGAATGTATTAATCATTTCAAAGTATATACCTCTTCTTTATTTTCTCGTAAAACTTGCATATACTGCATTAGGTTATCTATAATTTCACAGGAAGGTGAAAATGCTCGAGATCGCTGTTTTTGTAACCGTAGGGATCGGTTATTTAGATTTTGTAACTCAACAGTTTGTGAAAAATTGACCACATACAACCAGTTATAGTGTCTACAAAAATAGTCTAACTCCAATCGTTGAATAGAGAACTGACATGACAAAAATTATTTCAAAATGCTCATATTATGGAAGTTCACGTTGAAAGAGACACGATATATGAAGATTTGGAAATTTTCTGTGGTAAAAGTGATTTGAATTCGAGTCTGAAGTTTTTCAGGGTTTGAATTGGCGCCATTCAATATGGCAGCGACTGCACATGAGTCACGTGACTTCAGAGTGTTTTCCACGATGATTCTGAGGCAAACCTGCGTTTCTTTACCGCGAACTTTTATTATTTGAGTAAAATAAGCTCTCAACTGTGATTCAGATGAGAATTTCCGATGAATGATGACATTACATCAGTTGGGGAGTTTAGCGGCACATGTGCAGCCGCCGCCATATTGGACGGCGCCAATTCAAATTGTCAAAACTTCAATGATGGTTTAAAAACCATAGAGGCGTCGTAAAAATTTCAAACTTTCTTTCCTATATCTATCTTGCTGCGAACTCTCAAAACATAACATTTTCCGGAATGATGTCAGTTCCCTATTATCGGGAATCAGAGTTGACTGCCAGTAAGTAATAAACAGGAAAGGAGAGCATTCTTGAAGATCAAATTTTGCTGCGCATAGCAACTCAACTTACCTCATTGAGGTACATCATTGATGAAATTTTTTTCCATTCAAGCATGGAAAGAATCTTTGCAGGATTCCACGTGTCCGAATTTCCCATGTAAAATATGAGATTCCATGAACGTATATTATGATCATAAAACCCGTAGATTCCATGATCATAATACGATTATATATAGAACCGGCTTGGGAAATTGTTATTGTTACTTTGAAAAAAACGCGATATACTCATTTACAGCTGGTGTAACATCAATTTTTTATATGGTATTATCGATCGAACATGACTCAGAAAAATTTTTCCCGGAGTCATTTTCAGGTTGTGAACGATTGTAGTACTGAAGAGAAAGAAATCTTTCCCGAAATCTTCTCACGACTTCGTCTTTTTATTAAGAGGAATTACTCACCCCAGAGGCGTAGGAATCATCATTTTGGTGCTAGCTAAATTGACGGAAAAGTTTTTTTTAATTCGACACTCAGATCTTGGACAGTTTGAATTCTAAAAAATTAATGTTCGGGGGATTTTCGCAACTCTCTAAAATGATTACGACTGGAGTGGGTTTTCCACGGTTTACAATAATTACCTGGCAAATCGTACAAAGAGTTTTGCCAATTTGATCAGAAGGATTGAAAGAAAGTGAGTCTACCAATAGGGTAAGAATAGTCTAACAATCACGACTCTCGAAATTGAACATACTCAATTATCATTATATTAAGAGAAGAATAGACAATAGGGTAGATAATAGCGAGGGAAACTATATATCGCGATGGCAGTGCCGATAATAACAATATCGCACGAGCCGAGTAAAAGTGCACATCGTGGCGAAGAAAGCATCAGCTTATACCTCATCGGCGAAATTATATTGAAACTCGGCGTTCGACTATATATACCACACCAAATCTTCTCCTATCATTCATCATCAGTGCAACCCCCGCACTCTCTATCGTCGTCTGCAAGTACTTGGTGAAATAGACATAAGCGCAAATTCTCGGAATTAATTAAATAATTCCCCCAAAAATTGTGAAAATGGCAGTGCATCAAACAGCGCACGGTCGACGGCTCCATTTAAACGCATGTTAACCGCGCCAAGCGCTTTTCGCGCTCTTTCCGACTGGGGTTTTCATTTCTCAGGAAACTTGTGGGGACCTTTCTTGTGAGAAATTCCACGATCTACAACTTTGATCCGATGAAGCTTTCCCGGGATATGCATATAACTCGAGATATTTGCCAAAAACCTTAATTTTGCACACAAAATTGTTAATAACAAAAAAAGTTACCAAAATTCGGAAAAGCGACCTCGAAAAATCGACTCAGCGCATCGAAATACGTAGGAAATCGTGAAGATTTCCCGGGGCAAATGAAGTGCATACGGGAGCATCGGTGGGCGCCCAGACTAGTCCGAGTAGTACGAGTTGATGCGTCGAGAGAGGCGCACAAAAATGAAAGTGGGAGGATCATCTTGGGTAGATTAGGAGGAGGCCGCACGATCCGTGATCGCAATCAGCACGGAAGCAGAGAGCTCGACCGAACGATGATAGAGAGCCGGTTAATGGCTTTGAGGCTCAAATCGAGAGACAAATGAGTTTTCCACGGAATCGTTGCAAATCTGGGGCTCTCTCTCTCTAGTCTATCTATATATAACACAAAAGAAAAGCTCTCTTTATATCCCTCTTTCTCCGCTATTCCCAGATCCCGTCATCGTATTCTGCTATCTCTCGTACGGCTCTTTCATTTCACCTATATCTGCGGCAGAATGGGGCTACTCGAATGGACTCGAATGCACTCTTAGCGGGATTGTCGCGTCGAAATGCTCTTGTACCGATGCTGTTGCGGATCTGCCGATGTTTCGATGGTCGATGTACGCTATGTCGTCTCTGTCCGATGCCCCGAGCTTTACAACCCTCTAAATGACATTTCGCTGAATGGTCGCGCAATTTCACCTCTCTTTATCCGCTCAGTAATAGCTGAAGTCAGTGCTCTTTCGACTCTCAATACATTCACCATGAAACTGACCTTCGTGGCTGATGGTTCTCGGCTCGATTCTTTGAAAGCTCGAGTGGAGCAAGCTTGAAATTTCTTAAAAATATTTCAATGATGGGAATCCCTTCTGCATTGTTGACTCTACGTCAGTAATATCTGTATTTAATCAATTATTAAAATGTTGATGTTCTCATAAAATTACTGTATGAAGTAATGAAGGGACCTTTTCTGATATTCGAATAATACCTTCATCTCAGAAACAGAAGAATATGATAAAACCATTCTATGAGTATTTGATTGGGATTGACAACTATATCAACTTGCAATTGGTGGAAAATACACACCGCAACATTTTTTGATATTACCTGCTTCACAAAAAATATGGAACTCGATTCACTTGAGGGTAGAATAAATAATATACTGAATTCATCCCGCTCTCTGATTATTCCATCAAAAGTTATCATCAAAAGAAATTTTCCTTTTCAGAGATTCCATTTCAGTTTTACGAGAGATTGCAGCTATGAAATGTTCAAGTTTGATCTCGTGTCCAGAACGTGGCAAAACATTGACCATTTTTTGACGTACAGAAACCTCTTCCCAGCAAATATTTCATTCAGAAGAATCACACCTCCTTACCGGAGGAGCACCATGCCTAAAATGAATTCTAACTCATAATACGGACAATATTTTGTTGCTTCGTGTGAAAATATATTTGTTTCGTGTAAATGTTGACTTCAATCTGAAGATCACTATACCAGTAAATGAATTAAAATTTGAAATTTGACATCTTATTAAAGCGAAAATTGCAATTCAACAAATACAGATCTCATGAATGAAGAACTCATTGAGGAGAAGAACTACTACATTCCATAATCGAGAAGCAGAGCCTCGCATAAAAAATAACCCGCGATGAATTAATTCTAGGTATGTACAGTCCTCCCCGTGTTCCGCGATAAAATCAAGAGTCTGCACGAAGTCGGGGCCCAATGGGGCCTCTCTCCACAGCAGTAGCGGCTGTCAAAGCTTGCACGAATCACATGCATATACATTTTGCGCGCATGGTACACGAGATATAATACAACAACAGCAAAAGGTGGCTGCGCAACGGCGGCTCCATAGGTGACGAAACGGGGGCAAAAACTCGCGTGTCACAGCGCCGCGCCGCACAGTTGAGCTTGCAAAAGCCGCCGCAGGTCCACCAAGGATCGCCGAACAACCTCGGAATCGGCATCTCTATTACATACGTATATTGTATAGCTGGGCTCAGTTGTTGCCATCCGCGATAAATCAGCTGACGTATGTAGCCGCGCGATGATTGTCAGATAAAGCCCGAATAATTTATGAACGGTATACGCTGGTAAGGTATAAAAGTAGCAGCAGGGTCTGATGCAGCGTGCGAGGATTGCGCAATTGCAACGTAACCAGCTGCTGCAGCCACCGTTCAACAAAATTTTTTTTACTGAATCACGATTCGCGCCCCAAACGTCGATGCAGAATCTTCCGCAAACTGCATAACCGTCCAGATGAAAGCTTCGTGGCTTTTGAACATAGCTTGAATAGATACGGGGAGAGGGGGGGGCGGCGAAGGACCAGGAAAATTCTCATTACCGGTGCGAGATGAATCGAGATGAATCGAGAGGATAAGTGAGGCTAGCTTCGCAATCTCGAAGTCCCCCGAACCCCTTGGACCTTTTGTACTACCACAGTTTTGTAACCTACAAGCTTGTAAGCAAGGTAATTTCCGCCATCGTTTCATCCTTCTACCTAGTATTTCTCGTGAATGACAGATTTAGGGTAATAATGAACTCTGAAACGCAATGAATGACCGAATGATTCAATGATTCCCACAGCAATGGACCTCACAGCAATGAAAGCACGAAGAAAAAGCATGACAAGCATGATGATTCGATGACTTGTTGGAAAGACTGTGAAGTTGGATTGATACTGAATACTTCTAGTGTTTCAATGAGATGATCACCAAGGGTCAATCGCTGTCTTGACACCTCAAAGATCCATCGCATGAAATTTTATGATCATAGCCCTTCACCATCTTGAACACACATTGACGGCTGTTCAAAATGCGCCCATAGAGAGAAAATATCTTTTGACAGATTTGTCAAATAGAAACCACTAATCCCAAATTAATGAAGAATTATGCGAAGAAAGTTAGAACGAGTCGTTGTTGAATGTTTGATGCCAGAAAGACCATATGAAAAGAGAGAAAATCGTCAACATAATTTCATAGTAAAATTCTTCCATTCCAAAAATCTTAAATCAGGATTTTGGGAATGATCCGCACACACTCTAATTTTGCATTTAGATTGAGCATGTGGCTCGTCAGCAGCATCATCTCGCATAGGTATGGCATACAAATCGGTATGCAAAAGTCTCATCGCAATGCATCGCTTTAACGGGACTGCGATGTCGAGGCATCTATGAGCTATTTATACGAGCAATCGAAATACATGCCCCGCGCCGCACAAATGACGCTCGAGGACCATTGTAACCACGCGCCAATATTCGCGACACCAGCTGATGGGGCGCGCATTGTTCGAACACGATTCAATATCACTCGCGGGGAATCGCGCACTAATTACTCCATCAGCCATCAGACATGCTCACACTCTGCGGTCGATGCTATTATACCTCATCACTGCTATAGCTGCAAGACCTTTCGATTTGCCTTCCAAAAGACACGTCACGATCGATGAATTTCGAACTAGGGGGCCATTTTACTGCTGTGGCGTGGATTTGGAGTCTTGTGTTTCTGAATGAACTCAATCGGCGTAAATCCGATTGGAATTTCAAATTTCCTGACAATTTTCTTTTGAAAGCAGAGAGCTAAACTATTTTTATTACTTTTGATGAGTATAATATGATACCCGATTCATACAAAGTTGACAATCACCAGATAAGATAACTCAACTACGAGTACGAACTCGACTTTTCCTGTGGAACAGCCGCAACGTTTTTATAACAAGGGTGATGTTATACCTAAAGGTTCCAAGACTCACATATACATTGTGCATATGTATAAGTTTTCATGAGTTTTCATTCGACTGAAGTACGTGGCTTCAATCATATTACTAATCATCGGAATTACTAATGGCCACAAGTGTCAACTGAACAAAATTATCATTTCTTAAAAATTGTGTTCAGTACCGGGACTTTCGAGAACAATTGGTTATATTTCATAAATTCTATCATTCAGTGATACGGATCTCGCTCTGGGGAATTTCGCGAGCACGAATGTGGCGTGGTAGCGGACAAAGGTTATACGAAAGTTGCGTTCGAGTTGGGTATTATAGTTTTGCCGAGCTATGCGATAGCATCATATGTAGGAATTCATAGCCCGAATTCTGTGGATTACATGCTATTAATTCGGCCAGCGCAATGCGGCAAAGTTTGAATTCACGCTTGACGTAACTTTCGATGATTAACCTGACGTGCACGCGTGGTGTGAAGTTTCGGGTTATACAGACAAGCCGCAAAGATGGATCCAATTATCGCGATAAACAGCATCGAGCTTGGCACCTTGATCGAGCGCAACTCTATCCAATTAGTAGACATACTTCATTTTCACGGCAACGTGTCAGCAAAATTCCACGAAACCGCAAATTAGATATTGATAGAGAATGTGTGGGCGTCAGATATTATGGATAATATGCATGAAAGTTGGGTATATATGAACTGTGAACACGTACGAGAGGCGATGATCGCGCTTTAAGAGACTTCACTCAGGCTTATGGATGATAGTGAACAGGATGAGAGGCAATGATAATATGAGGGATGGATGTAAATTCGTAAAGCTCGAGCACACTTACCTTGGGCTGTGGAGACTCTGGCACCGAACCGATCCTCTCGTTTGAACTTTCGGAGCTTGTCCTGGTCCTGTTGAGCATGAGTTTGCTCGGCGATTGACCTGCAACAAGTTGAACATTTCGAATCATTTTACGTTCCAAGTTCTGGAATATTCTATACCTAATTCTTCAATTCGATCCACATGTCATCGAACTCAATAATACCGACTAGCGTTATTGACTCTCTCGCTACCGCTGGTTCGGCTTGAGAATATTCTTGATAAGATAGAGGCCTCTAAAATACTTTTGTAGCTCAAAAATGATATTTGTAAAATAATGACATGTTGTTGAACTGGTACCGCTAACAGTTATGACCAGCCGAGAGCCCGTCTAGCCATCACTTATCAACCTACCCACTCATTGCCCACACCCCCTCATGTTATGTTTCAGCCAGCCCAGCCGTACGTAAACCAGACCGTCCCAGACTATTCCAGATTATTCCAGACCAAGCGATACCATGCCGGCCTGGATCAGACTGTCCCAAACCATTCCAGATCGTTCTAGACCATACCAGATAATTCCAGACCATTCCAGACCACCTCACATCCTTCGAGGCCCTTCAAGACCAATCCAGACTTTTCTGAACCGTTCCAGACTATACCAGGTCACTTCAGATCGTACCAGATGTTTTCAGATCATTCTCCAGGCCGTATCAAACTATATTTGACCGTTCCAGAACATCCCAGATCATACCAGACCGACCATTCTAAGTCAAGCCAGACCGTACCAGGATGCTCCAGATCGTATCAGACCGATCCAGACCGCCGATCCCCCTGACCCTTTACCCATCCACTCAACAAGTCATTCACCTACTGACCATCCATGACCCATACGGCTACCAATTATACCTTCTACGTAGCCAACCCGATACGCGGGATCCGGACGAACAAATTTTGGCTAGGCGTCCAGTTGTTATAATACTATGTACTTCAAAACAAGATACTATCTAGGTAAGAATGAAATCATGTGATTCGAAATTATTTTGAAAAAAACCATTCCGAAGATCATGCCTGATGATCTTTGTTCCAGAAATACTAATGGAAATAGAATAGGAATAGTGACAAAGATAGAAATATAGAAATAGAAATAGATACAGCAGCGACGACAAGTTCATTCTCAAATATGAAAAAGAAGACAATCTCAACAAATTAAATCAACTTCCAAATCAAAATTAGAGTCTGTACAAAGAGATTCTGTAATAGAACGCAGCCGCACGAATAATCTGTGGGAGATTCATCGTCATCCGAGCTTGCAAGTATCAATTATTCCCTTTCCAATTTTGCCATATCCTGGCTCATCTCGGTAAAAAAGCGGACCCCGGGATATAGCATTGACCGAGCGGCTCATGTATAATCTACCCCTAGGGACGCAAAAGTCACGAGGGTACCGTAGACAAAGATAATCCTCAAAACGCAAAGAGAATTTTTGCAAATTCAACAGAGTCAGAGCAGCGCCGGTCATATACCGCATAGCCCCGTAAGTGTGCACGTACAACAGAACATGCAAAAGAACATCGCGAGAGATGAGGTAATAATGAATGGATGCTCGCTTTATATCACTCAAAAAATTGCGTGCGGACGAAAAGCTTTGATAAAAGAGAATTCGTTATTACCCAAGCCTTGCATTCTTTCGTGCTTGTGATTCAGAGCGACTTGAAAAACTTGGCCCATTGATTGTGAGCTTTGGTGCCCTCACCTCAACAAAAACTCGACGCCAGACGCGCAGCTGCTCAGCTGAATATTCCCAATAAATTGTGAATCCAAAAGAATTAAAGAGCGCCGAGTGCAGAAAAATGTAGAATAATAATGGCAGCGAAAGTGAGCCAAGCTTTTCGCATGCACGCGCGACTGCATGCGATAAGACGCTTGTAAATCACAGAGTCGACCACGTGGATATGCCGCGCCGTTGCTGATGCATATATATATATATATATATATATATATATATGCACGAGATGCATTGCGCGAGAAAAGCCCGATTCTTTTCGCGCCGAAGGCGACTTAGGTACCTAGATATATTCACACATACGCGATTGTGTTTCTCGCTTCTATATAGACTGAGTTGGACATCGGCGGTAACCGCCATACGTATACATACCCTATGAGAATCTCGCTGTGTATAGACGTGTGACTGGATCTATTGTGTTGTACATATCCAATGAATTAGAAATGGGCTTTCCATTTCGTGAAAAATATCCCGCCGAGCCATAAATTAGTCTCGAGATTCGCGGATATATCGCTCATGAGTCTCGAGACGTGCCTATGGGTATTATAAGCGCATAAATCGATTGGAAATTGATATAATTTATAGATTGGCTCACGCTCTGATATGTACATTGATGACTTACATAAAATAATACTCGTCAGAGATCACCTCGAATTTTTCAGCCTTGATTTAGGAGGGAGGTGCTGGTTTATAGGTGCGAATCAGTTTTCACACTCGATTATGAAGTGGAATTTCACTACTCTGGTGGAAATTCATTCCAGTGTAATACACTAATGGCCAGTTTTCAGCAAATCGGTTGAAAATTCATCATTTTATTACTGTCATTGCGTTATACTATAATGAATTCCTACCAGGGTATGCTGACATGAGAACTAGAACTTGCATTTGCATAATTTCTTCTCCCTTCTCCATCATCAGTTCTCATCATTTGCCACTCCTCCGGCCGCCTCCAACCCATGTAAAAATGGGAACCCTGTGATCATAAATGAACATGTGGTCCAAAGACCCTATGACCATACATGAACATCTATGAAACAATTTTCAAAATTTTTTAAAATCCGGAAAGTTGTTATGGTTGCATTTTCAGGGAATATTACATCAAAAAGTCACAATGCTGTCCTTGCATAACGGAGAAAATCTCCAAGAGTTCGTTATGTGATTGAATTAAAACGATCTGTAAGTGATATCATTCTCCTAGTAGAAAAAAAAAAAATTTTAAATTTCCAAGATTTAAAACGTTTGGCAAATTGGTGACCAATCTGCACAATTTGTTATATCTTGAGATCATCATTTTGGGAAATATTACATCTATGCAGATTCGTCATCAATTTGCCAAACGTTTTTGATCTGGGAAATTAAATTTTTTTTTTATTAAGATATATAATGATTTCACTCACAGATCGTTTTAATTCAATTACCTAATGAACTCTTGGAGATTTTCTCGGTTATGCAAGATCAGCATCGTGACTTTTTGATGTGATATTGCCTGAAAATGCAACCATTTCATAGATGTTCATATATGGTCATAGGGTCCTTGGACCCCCTGTTCATATATGATCATAGGGTTCCCGTTTTTACATAGGAATCGAGAAGAGGTTATTTCAAGAGTCAGTTCTAGAAGATGCTATCTGCTATTTTAATAGTATAGGGGATAGCATCTTCCAGAACTGACCCTTGAAATAGCATCTTCTTTATGGGAGGCGTCGAGAGAGGGGTCGATGAATTGGTACAAAAAGACATTTGAAATTGACGAGTTAACTTCAAAATAGACAAACTACAAAAAATCATGGCTTATCAGAAGAATAGTTCCATGAAAGTACTTTCAAGGGATAAGACTCAAGAAAATACTCATCAGCTTGCATATCTTGATAAGAGCACTCTGCAAGTCTATTCAATCGTTATGAAGTTTGATGACGAAACGGTACCAGAAGTGAAGGACACACACTTATTTCAATCCTTACACACAATCACTTATTGTTAGCTCAATTCTACTCGTGAAATCGATAGAAAATATTACTGCGTGGATGATGTTATGAAAACTAGATCGATAACTTGTGAAATTTTCTATCGAATGAAACCAGTTGTAATTATAAGAAATGGCTATTAATAAAACTTTGGGATGAATCCACAGCCCTACAAAGAGCTATGCGCCCGTGTGGTGCACATGATTTTGACGTAAGGTGAGTGTGCCCAACTTGCCCCCACATGCCGATCTCAGGAATGGGCACACCTTTGCGTAAATTTTTTCACATTTTTTATGTTGAAATATGAGGAAAGATGTGGTTTGGATCTTTGGATTCTTTCCATTTTTCGTGTTTGCCCAAAAGGAAGTTACCGAGAAAATTGCGCACAGTGATATCGGTGCCAAAAATGTTTGGTTCGACCAACCATGACGTACTTTAGCGCATTCGACGATTCCTTCTTCTTGAAATCTTCAAAATTCATTTGTTAGAGTTGCAAAATTCGGGTCTGAAGCGATTTTATGAGTAAAATACGAAGATCATCTGTCAAACACAGAAACCAACTCAAGGGTGTGTTCAACAACTACCTATACGGTTATCTCGAAGGGGTTTAGTACTCATAAAGCGTTTATTACGTCAAAATAGGTCGGAGACAGTATTTTCAATCGATTACAAGTTCATAATGTAGTTGCACGGAGATGAGATGATTTTATGCATTTGATCGCTGGTTTACGGCTCTGGCTGATTAATATCAAATCTAACTTAGCTAATTTGAAAGATCTTAATAGAACGAGCTTCAGATACGTTGGGAAATATTGGAGTGGGCCCAAAACTAATGGCAAAATGACTTGAGGGGGGCATTTTGGGTACACTTATCTCAAATAAATTAATAAATTGAATGAACAAATGTGACGATTGGTCTCGCGGTTCATCAAGTAGAGTAGAGTTTTTTTCCGTGATATGAATGGTAATAATCGTCTTTGAACTCAACTAAATTGAAATTGACACAAGTGCAACCCGTCGAGCAGCTTCACCCTGTCAGTCGGTAACTTTATTAGAATGATGTTCAAAGTAATAATATTCAGAATCAAGTTCGAGATGATACCTATTTAAATATCATTCAACAAGCATTTTGGAAAGTCGCCGCCCAATACGGAAGAATCTCGCGTGTCAAGTTTCGAGTCAATCTTATAGAGCGCGAGCAAACATAACCGCGGTTGCAACATTCACTTCTTTTCCACCCCATCTCCCCCCAAGGGAAAACTCAGAATCGATTTGAAAGAAACCGAAAGCGACACACTTTCTTGCATCAACTTGTATTAATCAACGGAACAATACCGATCGGTGCCAACGGACTCGAATAATTGAAAATTATCTTATAACGAGTCCATATCTCGCTTACAATATTTACGAGTTACCCTGTACCTATAGGCACATTTTAATATCTCACTTTCCCTTTCGATAAACCGCAGCCCCGTCCTTGTTAGCCTCCTCTTATTGGTTCGAGTATGTATAATAGTTCGGGCTTATTGCCTGTACTGCACGAGAGCCGATATTCAAATAACTCGTTGCAACGGATGTCTGTCTCTCTATCCTATCCATGTATAACCAACTATGTTTTAATCACGATCCGCGGCTTTCGAGCTCTCGGCACACTAATGACTCGATCGCACGCTCGCACATACTAACTTCTCTATGTATGTACACCCTTACGGTAAATGGCCCGCTGCTTGCATACAACGGTATTAAAATGACGCAATGGAAAGTGCGTCCTGGATCCGCGACTCGTGCGCCCATAACACACACACACACACACACACACACACACACACACACACCTTAATAATAGAATACATTGTTGCGAAAACGCCACTCACGGGGCCCTCGTATTATATATTTTTAATGAAAAGGTCTTAAACCATACGCATATCCGACAGGGTACCAAAATTCATATCGACACCTCTCAATAATAATTTGAGAACCCACGTCGGATCTGCAAAATCGATCAATGTAGCAGCTCATTCGTACCGGTTTATTGTATTATATATAGAGAGAGCGAGTGGCGGTAAATCTGAACGATTGAAAAATTGCGAGACCGTTGTTATGAGCTTGCACGCAATTCATCTGGATGTGTAATTTTCCAGAGCCCCGTTCTCTGCGTCCCGCGAAGATAATTATATAGATGTTATGGGTATAGTTGTATAGTGGCGTGTACATGGCTCGTTGCTCAATAAAACCAGCTAGACACTTGGTTGTTTCTGTATTATAAGCAGTTCTATCAGAAACAACACTTTCACGCGTATATAATAATTCATATAAAATGCAGCCTACTAACACAAGAGAGTGGAAAAAAATTCAATTACCCTTCAAAGTTAGCTATTTGAGTTCGAGCTATATGGCGAGCATTTATTGCGATAATGTTGCTTTGGAGTATGAATAAGTGCGCGGTAATCATTTGACACAATAATAATGAGCATAAATTCTATCTCACGACTAGACAACTTTATGAATCGATGGTATGCATATAAGCGAGATTTAATCGGGCCATATTCAAGCTCAGTCATTTTCTGCTTTCTTTTGCTGCACACGATATATCTGCAGTACTTCAGCTTGATTGAATGAGTGCTTTCGTTATCAATTCGTGATTTGATTCAATCATATTCTTCGCCGTATTATATGATCTGTAGGTACAATAACAGGTGCTTTCGTTGCTCGTGTGTAATTTTTATAATTCAATTAAGCAAATTTTGCAATGTGTGCGTGTTCTCACTCAGATTTACAATAACGCGAATTTTTGGAGCGGCCCACAATGATTCTCGCTAACACATTTCTATATTTTATTACTTTGTTATCGCGTGTCGTTCTTAAATGCATTTTCAGATAGCTTCTGCATGTTGATAATATATTTTTCAACAACTGTTAAAAAATATTCTCTCTATTAAGCCACTCGGTTTTCAACGTTTTTACGGTTATGATGATGACAAGACAATCTTTATACGTTATGGGCATGAGAAAAGGACAAAAATAAAAAAGTGCCCCATTTTATTTACGGGGGTCAAGTTCGAGGAAAATTTACTGCCAATATGGGTTTTCCCGAATACCGAAGCATTAATCATATGGAAATATTGAGGTAGAAGATCATGTTCCCGTCCGCGAACGTGTAGGTCCACCTGTCGAATACTGTAGAAAAATTGACTTTTGGTCATTTGTTTTGAATGTTTTTCTTCGTATCTATATCGATACAAAAAGTTTGACTGCTAAGATACCATACTGAAACTTTTACGTGCAATTTAGACTTTTTCCAGAATCTTTTTGAATTTGTCATCTACATGCGATCAGAAAAGTCAGGGAGTGGAAAAAAATGAGTTTAAAAGAATTCACACCATTTTCGGAAGCTCTTTTTCGCCTGATGAGCAACAACCGTGAAATCCTGAAAAGGACGCGGAGGAATTGTAATTAGGGAGTGAATTTTGAGCAGTTTCAAGGTTCGAGCGCAGATCGTTACGATCCATTATACATATACGACGGAATTAATTGCACTTGGCAGATCCACAGGAGTACCGTTCATTAATTCAGCACCATAGAATTACGTGATCGGTCTGTGAGCCTTCCGCTGCCGCGCGTAATCCGATCGATTCAATTGATGAATTGCGCAACCGACCGGTAGCTCTTGTCTCTTTCCCTCATTCGCCGAGATTCGCCATTTCTCTCTTTGAAAATGTCCAAACGACCGAGCGAGTTCACATACACAAAAAAAGGAGAGACCAATAAGAGCGAAAACAAACTCGCAATGCTGTCAATTCCAGAATTGCGAATTGCGGGCAACCGCAGCAGCACAGTGTCGTAACCTCGATGATGAAAGGACACGAGGATGAAGTAGAGGAGTAAAATTTTTCATTCGAATAAATCAAAGAGAGCAGCGAAGCGTGTCAACCGCGAGTATATAAGGGCCAAACAGAGAAAGGCGCAACGCTCGGGAAATTAATAACTGCACAGCATCACCAGCCAGGCTCTATACTCGGCGAGAGGTGGTGTGCAAGGATGCGATGCCCGATGGTGACGAGTCGCCAGGGGTATTACATGTACCTATAGGTATAGAGGGTAAGCCTAAAGAGTGAGAGAGAGAGAAGTACAAATGTCGCGGAATCTAGTTCACGACTATCGATTGAAATCGCTTCCTGGCATCAAAGCCGCTCTGAGGGTACTGCTGCTGGTGCTGTTGATGTATACGCCGAGGATATTTAGTCCGCTGCTCTTCACCTCGGCGAAATTATGCAGCATATCACACCGCGGACACTGCACAACGCGTCAAATCAAACGAGACAGAAACGAAATGCGCTCGTAAGTATACCGAGCAAGTAGGTCACCGTTACGAAAAAATGCCTCATGATATTCTATACTTGCTGCATACATGAGATTGGGCTGGTGTACACTAATCTGAGCTCGAGTCAACAATAATGTTGTCGCACACGCCAGCCTCAATTCACAAAAATGTTCCACTGTATTTGCATGGATTCAATGAATTTTTTGTTAAGCTTGAGAATACAATTCCAGATGGCAAGACGTGTCGCGTGAAAAATTATCTCGCTCCTGGCATTGTTTTTATTCATATTGAGGTTATCCGGGGAATTCAAAATTTGAATTTTAGTCGATAAGACTATGCACACTTCACTACACTGTAAAAGATTTTTTCGAAAAACTTCAACCAGCTGGTTGAATGAAAAATTCAACCAGTTTGGTTGAATATTCAACCAATGTGGATTATCACAATATGTCCACGAGGTTCCTGCACGAGTTCCTGCATATCAAGTTGGTTACGTGTGGGGGGGTAGAATATGGTGGATGGTCCCTCTCTAAACCTGTTGGAGTCAATTTTGACTCCAAGGGATTCAGATTCGTGCGACTCCAAGCCTTGAGTCGCACGAATCTGACTCCAAGTGAGTCAAATTTGACTCACTTGGAGTGAAATTCAAGTGAAGCTCACTCCAACGAGTTAAGCATGCCTATGGGTGGATAAGGATGGATGGGAAAAGTTGGACTGATGGATGATGGATCGATGGTCGATGGATGGATGATGGATGGGGTCGACGAATGGATCGAAGAATGGATGGTGGGTGGACAGATGAATGTATGGATGGAGTGATGGATCGTGCGTGGACGGATGGATGAATGAGTTATGTGTCCATCCATCCATCCATCATCCATGCGTCCATAATGCATTTATCATCCACGCAATCACCCATCCACCCTTCATCCCACTTCTCCACTCATCGGAACATCAACCATCCACCTATACGTCTATTCACCCATCCATCCACCCATCATCACCCATCCATCCATCTATCCATCCATCCGCCCATCCACCCATCTACCCATCCATCACGAAATATAATTACTTGGATGAGAATTCAACCAGTTGGTTGAATGAAGAATTCAACCAGTGTGGTAAAATTCAACTGGTTGAAATGTTGGTTGAAAATTCAACAAATTTTTTACAGTGTATGTGATGATGAACTTGCAGGAACTTATTGTATTAGATATGTGGCCGCACCTCAATTTTTTAAAAATGAGAAGATTATTCAAGCTTTATGGGGATATAGTGTCAAAATTCAATGAGAGTGAGCATTCGCAGCTAGGTCTACAGATAAAAGTCTGCAACTCTTTCATGGTTTGTCATGAGATCTGTTTCGATGATGGCTTGATGAAACTATTAAGATGACATGCTTGACAATGAAAATCAAACAAAACCGATAATGGATTAACTCTCCAGTCCATCTTATCCGGAGTAATACGATCGAATGAACATCATCTGGGGTATGAGAGGATTCGCAGTTCATCATCCCTGGACAACTCAGGATAGAAGCTCTTATCGAAAATTCGAAACTGAAAGCTTTGACAGATCATTGAAAAAAACGTCAGATACGATATCAAAATTTAAAACATACACGTTCATTCCGACATTTTATAAAAATAACGAAGAAATGTCTCGAATGCTAGTTCCAATCTTCAGTCTAATCGGTTCACACATTTGATTATTGTCATAATCATCTTCTTCCTTGAATTTTTCATGATACACAGTCTCATATAACCAAAAATTCTCACGGAGCAAGAATTTTGCAATGCAAGACTCCTCCATGGGGGAGTGTTGCAACACAAATGATTCAATCGGGTACGAACGAAAAGATTGATTGCTCAGGCAATTTTATCTCATCCCGTCTCCATATAGTTTGCTTGAGAAATGATACAAATTTTCTATCTGGTATGATCAGAACCGTTAAATTAATCAGAATCGTAATAATGATGACAGATGCAGTAAGGAATTCGAGTCGACACCATGGGGAATCACGATATCACGGGGAATGGAACAATGGTATTCAGAAATAAATTTCTGGTGCTACCCTGAATTGAATCGTGCTTAGAAACACAGGACCGTCACATCATTGGCCATGATTCAACCACCGATTTCATCAAGATTTCATAAAAAATTGTGAGACAAGTCCCTGTTCCGAATACGAGACTGACTAAAATTCTCACACATGAATAGGACGAAAAATGATGTTGTGCTTTTCGTATAGCTGTGATGGTACACTCACCGATCCCGGTGGATAATTGATGTTTCGGTCAACGCTGAGCTCAATCGCGTACAAGCCTTTCGCACGCTTTCGCCCGCGTTTCCTATCTTTTGTTTGTTTTCCGGATTTTTTTTTACTCGACTTTGTGACAGCAAAAACGAGTTCTCTGCCAGACTTTACCAGTTTGAATGACGCGATTTCGTCCATTATGCAACTTGCGAGTTCAATAGTGATCAATTTGATACTGTATAAATACACATACGCATACAGCTCGAGAGATATTCGTATTCATGCATCGTGGAAAGCTGCTAATCCTCGGTTTCATTCCATGAATGCCATTTTGCAAGTCATACAGTGTTCCAGGAGCAGAATCGATTTGAGATACAGCAACATTAATCCCATGAGTGAATTTGCAGGGCCTCGTTGCATTTGAATCATGTTGACTTCTAATTCTCATGTATTATGATCTCTCAACCACATTCAATGAGAAATGATTAGTCATTCAACGACTAACGGTGAGAGGTATAATGATACCGTGAAGCATGAACCACTAGAGCTTACCAACACACACATCCTGTCAAACTGGTATTTTAATCTTATCAAGCATCGTTAGCCGGTTAATGTGTTTTTGGACTACATGAACGATTCAAAGCTATAGCAAATTGAATAATAATCAGACGGTGTGCAAACACTATTCTTGAAATTTTTGTTCTTATACCTCGACTTCAATTTTCTCAATATTAGGTAGATTTTGATTGCCTTCGTGTACAAAGAGACAGGTGGGAATTGAGAGTCGGTATTGTGAGGCGGTATTGTGAGGTATTGGGATTCACACATCAAACCTCTTCTCATTCCTTCGGAAATACTAAGAATTGAGAAATGTAAAGCCAATCCTATTTCAAGCATGTCTTTTCATGAGCCTATAAAAAGTGATTAAGTAACAATCTGAGCTAAATAATCACCAGAAACGGTCAACTTTGTTACTTGTGAGCCATGGAAACTTCATATAAGTGATTTTGGTATTACCTTTGCTCTGGCCCGCAGTCCACAAAGAATTCAAGTTGATAGCCCCAGAAAATTGAAGAAAATGTTGAAGATTTTTAAATTTATTGTCGGTAAAATCGGATTTCTATCCCAATTTGATCTATTTTTCTATATTTCCCAATCTCTATGGAAAAATGAATCGATACAACCGATACAGCGGTACCACTGAGCAATAATAGTTGACCGATATCCGCATAAAACTGGATCAAGCTTTCGAATTTTCTGTACAATTCCCCTCGAGAGGCGAAAGGATCCTCCATTTTCCACAAGAGTAATGGTCTGAGCAACGATCCCGGAGCTTTGGAACAAAAGCCCGGCAATTTCTCATCTTCTAGCGTGCACATTCTCACCTCACGGCTGCAAGTGCATCATCGTCCGTATCACACGGGTACAGTACTGATCCTCATCGCTCAAAATTCAACAAAATCATCTAGCGCTTTTAATTTCAAATCGCGATTAGTGCAAAGAGATCCCAAATCGACGAGAAACAAGTAAATTTCGACTGAATGGGTCGATTTAAGAACGTCAAGTTGAGAATCATTGTGAAAAGAATTTTCATAAAGGTGCTGATTTGTTGCTAAAATATATGTACGGCAAAAGCGGTCGCGCCATTGTCGTATATTACTATGGGGCATTTCACGCGGAAAATGGGTCGAAAAATGCAGCCCAGGGGGCTAAATCGACGTGCGGAAGAAAGCTGATACCAACCAGTGTCTGAGTGCCACCGCTGTATTACTCTCCAATGTGAGTGGATGATAGTTGCCTCCATCTTTGGCAGCATAAAATGTACCTACCTATTCATTGGCCTATTTAGTTTTAACCTGCAAAATAGCGAGGTGAGCTCCTCTACTCGCGAGTACTCTCGACACTTACAATTCGTTTCCAACTAAACTTGCCAAGGCAATCCGCACAGCTGGCTTTACACGCATCTCGATAATAATGAGTTTGACAATGCCTCCTGTACAAAATTGAGACACAAAACATGTTTCTCTGGAATCCGAGATGCAAATTTTCACGAACGAGGATTATTCATTAGATTTTGATAAAAACTGAGTCCGTGGAGCGAAATCTAAGGGGAGGTATTTTTCAGGTATGTGGTTCTTGGACACGGGAAACAAAATTGTTCTCAGGCGTCAGCTATCAAACTCTCCATTTTTTTTTGTAGACGGGAATGCCCTCTAAATTAGATTCCAAACAACCAGCTTGATTAATATCTAGCCTCGAGTAAGAGTGTATCATTAGGATCTCCTGTGTTGCTTTCTCTTTTTACATGATAGCGATGCTTCTGGTAATTCTCTACTTGTGGAAGTCATTTCCATTAATTAATAGCCGCACGAGGTACATTATTCAAGCTGAAAGTAAATTTTGATTCGCTTCGAGTGAATCAAGTCCCAGACTATAAAGTAATCCGGCTGAAGTTCGAAAATACGAGCGTTCAACATTTACAAATTCAATAGCAGTTCTTCTATCAAGGATCAAGTTTCTTCGAGCTAAATAGACTAAAACTTTTAATTGAAGAGAGCACCTGAACCATCCCTCATCTGTAGACAGATGGAAACTGTTTCCAAATATTCATTATCTGGCTAGAGATTCAATCAAATGCATTCAACAGCGATGAGTACAAACTGATTGAAGTCAAATATCTGTAGATCGAAACTGCCTGCTTGATCAATCATTTGAGTCATTTTAAAGATCAAAAATCGAATAATACAGTCGGAGAATAGGAGACGTGGAATAATCGGATGAAATCAACATGCATCATTCCTCAAAGCAAACTCATAATATGAACTCACATTCTATCTTTTGAGCACGAAACTGAGTACCGAATAATTTTAGCACCATTGCAAAATCTAACCACACATCATAGCAGTTAAAAAACGATTTCGAGTGACCAGATCTATTTGTAATGTGGTTTAACCTAGGTTCTAACTGTACCATTGAAAATCGTGCTAACGGAGAGAGTAGGTATATTAGTCGAACATCAAGGTGAAGATCAAGTGCATGCGAGAAAGATGAACGTGATATAATACTAACCACCAAAGACTTGGTAGAACTGCGATAAGTAAGTGAGGATGGAGAGCCTGTCGGGTACCGAGCAAGAAGCCATGTCTTCGGCGTCGAGCAGTGCCGGTATACCAAGATGCTGCTCGGCTATCCTGAAAGCGAGCTCGTTGTTGCGGAAGATGTCATCCTTGTTCAGGCTGTTGAAATCACTGCAAACAGATGGAAACACACAGATATCATAATTCTGCTATTCCATTGTGTAACACCTATAGTCTTATTGCAATAAAAGCTTGCCCGATGTAAATATTCTGAAAAAGACTCGTCGGTTCAACACGACTCACGACTTTCACATTTCATTTTTTTCTAGTTTTTCATCAATTTTTTACGGTTTTAAAATTTATCACAATAAGCATTGAGATCATTTTTTATGTTTGCTTCACCATAGTGAAAAAAAAATTTGAATAATGTATACATAACTTGAATAGTAGAATTCGGTATAACGGGTAACACCATAAAATTTTTAACTGCGAATCGCGGAGTTGACTATCAACTCATCCAAAAAAACAATTGGATTGCTTACATACTATATCAACGTCTGACGGCGAGTAATAGTATACTACGCACTGATGTCGAAAAGTTGGATTTATACGCACGAGTGAAAATCTTTACACACGAGTGTGAGTCTTTACGCACTGGAAGCCTATTACGAACTTTAGAGTCGACTGAGTGTGTTCACAGTGACTAACTCACACACAATTTTAGTCTAATTGAATTAAATATTTGATTGTTTATATATTTCCCCTTACATTTACAATTATTTATCTTTAATTCGGAACAAAAAATACTTTTTTGTATAGAATAACAAAAAGGACTTTTTTGACTCAATTAATGTGAGTGTGTTCACAGTCGCCAACTCACATACAATGTTTCTCAGTACAATTAAGTTAGATAAAATCCATTTTTTCGTTCCAAATTAAAAATAAATAAGGTCAGTGTACCCAACTTGCCCCCATTAAGCCATTTTCTTAATAGCTTCGGCCCATCTCCATATTTTTCAACGTACCTTAGCTCATTTTAAAGCTTGTCTTAAGACCTTTAAAACAAATTGAGGTACATTCAATTTGAACCAACTGGAGCCAAACTGTTTGAATTCTCCTAAAAGGTGATTTTTGAGAGTTTACAAAAGTATGTACCCAACTTGCCCCCATTAAGCCTTTTTCTTAATAACTTTGGTTTACTCCAACGATTTTCAACGTGCTTTAGCTCATTTTAAAGCTTGTTTAAAGACCTTCAAAATGCATTAAGCTACGTCCAATTTGGACTGATTGGAGCCGAACTATCTCAATTCTTTCGAAATAAATGATGTAAATCGGCGATAAAGTGTTTTTATTGCCGTGCACGCACATTTGGAGCTTTTTGGTGGTTCGAAACACTATTTCTGACCCATTCTGACGTGATAAACACGTTCTGAGTGGTAAAAAAAGTCGTTCTGCACGCCCTTTCGAGATAAACGTATGGGGGCAAGTTAGGTACACTCCGATGTTGGCATCCTTGTTTACAAATCGTCTCCGTGTTTTGCACATAAAACAGCTCCATATTCAAATTTTGCAATTTTGGAAATTGGATTTTGAAGGTCTTGAAACAAGGAATCGTATGCGCTAAGGTACGTTAAGATTGGTTGAACTCAAAGAATTTGGCACCGATTTTACTGAAGGCGATTCCTTCGGTGCTTTCTTAGCTAAGCAATCACGAAAAATAGAAAAATCACTTTAGATTTTCTGAAGAACGCAGGAATGATTCGGGGTTGACGCAAACTATTCACTTTCTCATATTTCAACATAACAAACGTAAAAAAAAATTGCCGGGAGGCCAAGGAGTGCCCATCCCCGAGATCGGCATATGGGGGCAAGTTGGGTACAGAGGCAAGTTGGGTACACTTACCTTAGTTGTAAATGTCTATAGATCATCAAATGTTTAATTTAATGGAACTGTAATTGTACGTGACTTAGTCACTGTAAACACACTCACTCGACTCTAAAGTTCGTAATAGGCTCCCGTTACGGCTTTACGCAGGTGGTGACTTTACGCACATGATTTCGAAATAGTATTTTTCGATACGAGGGTGGGAAGTTTGGTTTTGCTTTCCGAGTGATTGTTTTCGGCCCGAGCCTTGGCGAGGGTCGAAATTATCACGAGTAAAGCAAAAAACTTCACGCCCGAGTATCGAAATACGTTTTTCGCACGACTGAGCGTGCGATAAACCAGAGCTGCCGTGTGTAAAGCACGTGCTTTACGCACGGTCGTGCGAAAAATTAATTTCCACACCAAACCGCGAGCTTTCACGTGGTAAGCGTATATTTGCATAGACTCGACTCAAGCGAATTGAAATTAAAAAATTAGAAAAAAAAAATACTGGCTCATCTGACCTACACAGTACGATAAAAATTTGAAACGGTTGTAGGGATCTGGAACCAAGTCAATGATTATCTCTCAACGACCAATTTCATGATTCAAGTTTCCTCTCATTCTAAAATGCTTCATCCAAGCAAGAAATAATCATCGCAGTCTAGACATGAAATGTGAAAATCTTATGCTATCCGAAGCTTACAACTCTTAAAAACATGAAATTTCTCAGCAATGTATAGCGTCGAGAGCATAAATATCAGATCAAATCCCATTTAGAAAATTACCGGTGAAAATACGAGCGAGGAAAGCTTTAATTGATCACGTGAAAGATCATATACGAGTGTATCAACAAGCTCATACTTTAATAACTAGCCAAGAAAACGAGCTCGCAACAGCAGATTTCCCCTCCCGTGTGTGGTGTATGAACGCTCAATTTATGATAGCAACACGCGATACGTTCGTTTACAGGCCCATTAGATTAATCTCAATAATTTCGAGTTAGAATGAGTAGCTATAACGGCTGTGAACAGCGCGTTAGTCATCGGGTTTGAAAGGACCTCTTGGAGAGTCACGAGCAACAAAATTTATACATACTTTGCTATCTAGATTCGAGAACAACTTGGCGTGTGGCATATGTCGCGAATGAAGGAATCTACGATTAGTTCTGACTCGACTTGACTCTCTGTGCGAGTATGTAGCGCCAGGAGAAATTCACTCATTACTCCGATTGTCGTTACTCTCTGATGGGATTTGCTTCTTATGTGTGTCAGCTGATTCTGAGTGAAGCTGACTCACGAGCAAAAAAGAGAAATGCGCAATTTTATGCAATTTTTACGATGACACGCGCAAGGCTCCAATTCTCGCTTACTAAAATCGGGAAATTTCGAATGTAAATCCGTGGGTCAGGACAGAATGTGCGTGTTTTGCTTTATAATATGGAGGTGAATATCGAATTGCGCGAACACAAATCTCAGCAGTATCGGGTGCTAGAAAATTTGTTCTGCCACACTAACATTCTATACAGAGTCGATATTAAACACCCAGATCTACATAGACAGACCGCGGATTTGTAACGCGAGAATCGGCGGCTTGGCAGCCGCGAGAACACGTTCATTGATTAAATATACGTCCGATCGTATCGAATCGATTAGAAATTGAACGGGTGCGTGAGCATTCAAGCGAGAGAGCGCGGGGCTTGCCTTCGTGAAATTTGTGCCGTGTATATAGATCGACCTTGCTCTGCAATCTATGAGCTCAAAGGAAACTTGTTACTATTATTTTAGATCCTGCATGAACATACTCTCTCGGACAATAACTCGTTTCATTATACGAGCTTTCTCGTACATGCTATTGCAAGCAGCAACCCCTTTGGTTATAATGCTCGTGTTGCTTGGCGTACTGTGTTTACGTAAATTACGATCCGACTATAGACATGCGGATTGTCTTTGTTTATAGACTCGAATGCTGAGTTATACGACGTCGACGACGAGTTGGCCAGAGAATTAATTAATCGATGAATAATTGGTTAAGGAGATGTGATTTACTATACTGCTCTCGTGGTAACTGTGTACTTTATCAGTATGAAATATCTGATCGAGCAGCTAATCGACGTTGAAGGAAACTATGTACACTATAGGCTCTACAAATAACACAATGAAATACAGACGTTGGATGTGTAAGAGCTTGAAAAACAAAAAAAAAGCTCAAAGTGCATGAGTTTTGTGCACGAAGTTTGTGAATATCCGGAACAGCAAGCAGGGAGGCTAATCTCGCATTCGTCCTGAGTTACGGATTTCAATGTCGCAATTGGTATGCGACTGTCGCGCACGTTTCCGAAAACAACCCCCAAAACTTTCAAACTCGTCCGAAAAGTTTTCACTACATCCCCAGAGGCAACGATGAAGCTCGATACCAAAAGCAACCCTCGTCCAACCCTTTCTCCGCCACATATGTATTATCCTGATGGCACGGCGGGGTAAAGTTGAGCCGCAAGCTCGTCGGGAAAGCAAAAAGGATTAACGGTTAGTACCCACGGGTTCGAACACTACTACGGCATCTAAATCAGCACAATAGTCCATTCCAAATGAACGTACATGGTACGACGTATCTTTCTCAAAAAGCGCAAAAGTTCAGTGCGACACACTTTGAAGACGATTGACAATAACTCCAATTTCTTGATTTTCAGATAGCATTAGTCGTTTAGAAGTCAGCAATGTCGTATCTAGGTTTGTTCTGGAACCAAAAGTGAATCGTGCCTGCGCGTTAGGCTGGAAGATTCTTGTTCTTGATCCTCTTTCCTTACATTTGCAAAGATGCGATTGTGGCTGAATCATTAATAGCCCGAGTCTCTTACACGTCAGGAAATGTAGTTGTGTACCATCCACGACCAGAAGTGATGGGATTATGAGTATCAAGAAGTATCATCATCAATTATAGCCCTTCAAACTCTAATTTGGACATTGACACCTATTTAGCGAAATTTGAATCAAATTACACTCGCAATGAATTTTGATGTAAAATTTTGATATTAGCGAGCGTTATTGCCACACTCGCTACCGCTCGTTCGGCTTGTAAATGTCCTTGATAAGTCAGGGGCCCCTGAAGTGCTTTTGGAGTTCAATAATGATGGTTGTAAAATAATGATTGGTGATCAATGAGACCCTTCTTTCCCATTGTTACGTGCAGCCACCGAAAATAATATTTGAGCAAGTCTGAAGAAGCTTCTCGTCCCTGGGCTGCCGTTCTAATTCCAAATTAGACTCCTTGTAGTGTCTTGATGATCGTGAATGGATTATACTCAACCCGTCAAAATTAGAATCAAATCTCAAGATTCCAAATAGCAGCTAAGATACATGAAAGCTTTTCCAGATTCGTTTAGATATTATGTCCAATGAATGTACAATACATGGTCACGTTTCGTGAATATGACCCCCCCCCCCGTCTCTCCCTCTCAATGCGTCCAGGGCGTCACACTTTCCTCAAAATTTACCATTCACTGAACATTTCAAATGGAAAAATCAATTAACCACTTTCAAACATTCCCCCGAAAAATATTTTCAGCTTTATATGACAGCCGAATCTCCATATAATCTGTGTTATCCGTTTTATTCGTCAAGTATAACTGAAATGGATGAACTTGCGATCAATTACGATGTGCTGCGGGTCAAGGACTTCAATTATATTGATACCATTCCAGAAGTCAGATTAGTGGTTGGTGAATTCCAATCAAACAGTCAATCAATCGGATGATCTGCGCGTTTGAAAATTTCTTTCGATAAAAACACATCGTAGCGAATAGATTAACTTTTAAGAATATTAGTCCCGCTACGGAGCGCAAAAATCAAACGCGAAAGTCATGACCGCCCGCACTTTCACGGCAATATAATGACGCCTAAAGTATATAGAGAAGCGGCACACGGTAGCCTCGGTTCATTTCGTCTCTGAAGTGCAAAATTTATATAGTCACTAGCCAATGAGCTATAGCGTTGGCGAAAGTTGGCAAAATAAAAAGAAAATTGTCAGGAAAAATGCCACCTCTCGAGGAGAGAAAAACACTCGGCGCGCGCGAAAAATTGACACCGTCGGCCGGAAAGCTTGCAATAAGGCTCTATGAGAGGAGGTTGTATATCTAAGGAGACAAAAAATCACGCCCGCGGTTGTTGGCTCGCGCCGTACGACCGGTAATTACACGTCGCTCGCAAAGACTATACTCTCTTTTACGGTTTGCGTCACGTGGTACAAGTCCAATCTTGGGTCGCTTTTGAAGTCGTATACATGGATTGGTGCTCATCAAGGGTCGACATCTCTAATATATCTACCTTGGAATATGAGTCTCATTTCAAGTTAGGCTAATTTCCGTGTGCCATTGACCAGTGAATGACGGCAATATTCCTGGACGAAGAGGTCATCCAAGACTTGGGCAATTGCAAATATATGAGAGGGCAGAACATGTGATGGGGCGGGACAGATGCACGTGATAGGCGAAATTTTCGCGAGCGCACGTGGTTATTACACCAAATGCTTGGAAGAGACGCGTATAGGGTATACCCCATGTCTCAGAGCGAGAGATTAGGTCGTTGCCTGATGGGCTTCACAGGGTATGAGATCGACACGGCCTCTGGGAAATCGTCAATTACTTTGATTAGAAGCAGTCCGTGAGAGAGCTGGATGAAATTACCAGTTGCGCTTGCAAACTCTACTCTATAGACGACGATTTTTTTCAAATTTTGTATATGCTGTTATCCGACTGAGCCACACGCTAATCCAAAATTTTTACAAACTCTTGTGGATTTTTCTTATCTCACGGGCTATAGCGTTTTGCTTGATTGAGCAATTCGAACTGGACAAGTGCAATTACGCCGGACGATAATTGCAATTTGAAGCGATGTGTAGGAAAATGGTAGTGCTTTTGCGTGGTGTTTACGTATATAGAGAAGCAACGTATAACGCACTGTAACAAATTGTGATGCAAGTGTAGTGAATCGACTGGTAAGGTTTGATCACGATGTTCAGGCGATGAATTAGCAGAATGAGCAGGTATATCTGCATATGAGTGATTCCACCGAAAGTGTGCTTTTTAGCGGCCAAAATCGTGGCAGGGAGCGGTTTGGTTCAAAAAATTATTTCAGCCCCAGACGAGTTCTGGTGTCTCGTAGCACTTGGTTTACTTTGGGCACAAAAAGGAAGTACCTAGAGCTACGTAGCTCAAAATTGAAGCCGGACAAAGATATGTGCAGTTTGAGGGGTTGTAAGAGGGGGACGGAATTGACGGGGACGGAATTGACATTTCACCTTAGAAATATTTCGACGACTCGCCAACTAATCGTAGACTCTTTTCCGCATAGATTTGATCCAATGCAACCAAATACTTCGAGAAAATGTGTTTCACAAAGCGATATGGAACGCCAGAGAGGAGCACAGTATGGGGACGGAATTGACCGAAAATTTTGTACGCCATTTGGAAAACACGTTTATACGGTGCATTCGGCCGGGGATTCGAGTTTTCATGGATTAGGTGTACTTGGGTATCTAGATGATGACTTCATTGGTTTAGGACTTTAGGAGGCTCCATAGACCACTGGGGACTCTGCCGAGCTGATTAGTGCTGTGCAAGCAGATTTGGTGTAAACCCGTTTTCAAAATGTCGGATAGCCGGGCTCGAGCTGAGGGTTTACTTTTGACTTGTAAGTGGAGGATTTTGTTATTTGAAGTATGACAAATTGAAGTGCATAGCTACGAATAGAGATTTTTGACTACGCTAATGCGTTGAAGTGAAGTCAAAAGTCGAAGGTGGGCTGTCTACAGGGGACGGAATTGACATTTCGACCTTTTCTGAAGCACTAAAAATTACGGGAACGTCAGAATCGACTCAAAAACTATCAACATAGTTGCGCACCAACAGAATAAAACCCAGAAAATTGCTACAACGCACATTCCAACCCTTAGAAACTTGGGGTAACTCGGAACACGGAAAATCACACTTTCAACGGAATCACTGATATAATGATTTCTCGGATTTAGCCGCATTGCGGTGAAGTGTATCTCCGTTGCCCCTGTGCATATATTTCATTCTATTTACACTCTCCTTTCGGATCATTAAGCTTCATTCAACCATGTACAATCACCTAACATCAGAGTATGTAAAGCCGCTCTTCATGAGTGCAAATATATATCTCCACAGAGATCGCCCGATTTTGATCTGTACACCTTTCTCTCTTACTATAATACTTGATCTCTCACAGCGTGGCTTATAATGCCGTGAATAACGACGTGGAGAGAGGCGAGTTCATCATTAGCGCTGCATGAAACGAGCTCGTGACTTTTCAATCATTTGTTGAAGCGGATAACTATAGACCTGTATGCATGTAATGTAGGCGAATTTTTACGAAATGCTTGTTTGCAGTATATCGTTGTAAGTCTCACTTCAATCGAATCAGATTCACTTTCATGTGCATGCATGATTATTTCGTTTCAATTTCACCTCGATGCATATTTTCTTAACATTCGATCTTGATGAATTCTTCTCCCAAGCTGTTGATTCTAATCAAGCCCATAAAACGATTCGATGATTGATCAATTTTCGAATGCTTGTTATTTTTCACAAATTTTAAGGTAGTTGTACACCAACTACGTGAGTCAGAGAGACTTAACCTCACTTTTTTGCCCACATCAAAATATTCGAAATTATTATTATTGTTAATAACTGTACTTTTTCCATCAAACAACAAACAAAAACGATCATCTAAGCCTTCCTGAACAGAATCAGGCATGGTTTCCAAAGTTTTCTACCCTAAAATCTAAATCACGTGTCGCATTTTTTGCATTATACGCTTTGTATGAACAATTACTAAAAAACGACGTGGTCCATCATCTCCAGGCTTGGCCATATGATTCATTGATACATAAACTCGGATCTCTCGCAGTCCCACCATTTTCTGTTGATCAGGTTTTGCACTGGACCCATTTTTGTGCTGTTTTTGGGGCCCGCTCCCATAAGCGCAATGTTAAAAATGTGCAAAACTGGTCAAATTGTGACGATCGATACTCTAAAACGGGATGGTTAGCCGTTCTGGGATTTTGCACACGTACTCTTCGATATTAGAACTATCTCTCTGCAGAATCTCGAGAAATTCTGTTGATGAATAATTTTGGTGTACAAGTACCTTAAAATAATTAATTGAGAACGTCGAAAACGAATGAAATTTTTATCCAACGCGTTGTGTTAACTGTAGATGAAACTGGAGTAAAAATTAACCATCTCGAAGAACGCTATAACAAAATTAAACGTCATCAATAAAATGGGACAAATCCATCTGATATACACCAGATGAATTGTTGGTGGATGACTTGTCAACCATCGATAAAATTTCACGAACGAGTTTTGAAATTCACTCTTCCGTAATCCTCTAAAGTAATAGACAAGATTCAATCACCTACAGAAACTTGAAACTGTGCAGCATACAATTTTGAAACTTTTGGCGTAGAAAATAGGAAGACTTGTGCGTTACTCTAACCACAACCATGTGCCTATCATGCAGGCTATAAATTTGGTCCCGATAAAATTTCATATTCGTTACCATGATAACGTACCGGCTCATAAAATTGTTTACAGTTTGTTGTGGATTATCTCAAAAAGTAATTTACTTTCGATGCGAGCTCTTCCAACTACCGTTTGGGCAACGTGTGACTATTAGTGGAAATTTTATCCACGTGGAATCGTTACTTCAACTAATGTAGTATCAGATGTAAAAACTTTTGGAATGAATTCCCAGATGAGATGAATTGGAACATTTGAAATCTATATTCACAAGCCAGATGTTTTAGTAAATCTAGAATCAAATTTGCAGATTAACAATCAATAACTTTTATTTCCCCGTGAAATTATGTTACTTAGTTATTTTCTTATGCTAGATCATTTCTGGTACCCATCAACTTTCATCTTTGATTTCTTATACAATGCGGTGCTTTCTCATGATATAATGGAAGGAACTACTGGTCCGTATATTAATGATAAAATAAAACAATCAAGTAAAAAAGTTCAATTCTGTACTGATGGGAGGCCTTCTCCATGACCTCCGACCTCATTTGTTAACCTCAAATTTACTCTCGCAAAAAGTCAAGAAAGAGTTCAATACTTGTGTATACTCCCATCACATGAAAACAGTATTCCTCGCACTGTGTCAAGTACAACACTGAGAATTCTTCAGTATCAGATCTCTCTTTCTCATTTCCATGCAAAAAGCTGTATCGAACGATTATGGTATAAAGTGATGATGCATACTTACTGCACCAGACTGTATTGGTACAGCAAAGAGTGAGTGACTCATATAGTACGCGAGATTTCGAATGCAGTTCTCTCGGATCAACAAGAAGAAGAGTGGAGTGCATAAATAAGAGAGAGCGAGAGTAAAGAAAATGAGAAGCTGCTTCTCCCCGATAAGGACAGATTACACACATCGGGCATCACATTAAGTATATGGGATGGAAAGGGTGAACGGTGAAAAGTTGCCCGACAAGTTTAATACAGTAATGACGATGGCGGCGATGACTCACATGAGATCTGGGCGGAAGTGGTGTATCATGGCACAAAATGCGAGTCCATCCCGCCACGAGGTGGTCATGTTTTGAACGCTGACTCCGGGATAGCCGTCGGTTATCCTCCTGCACCAGAGCTCCAGTGCCTTTGTGCCACGTCTCTCGCTCATCTTGGCAGGTTCAAATGCGAAGATGATGCACTTACAATTGCTTCAACCTCTGGCCGATATTCACTGGGCTGCTGCTGCTGCTGTTGCTATTAAGCTGTAATCAGAGGAGAAACGATCCATATACATCAGTTATATAAGCTGGGCCAAACTTGGTATGTTTTCGGAAGTTCCGGGGCGAGATTGAGTAATAATTTGGTAGGGATTTGAGGAGGGCTTCCTGAACATATTGAATCAAGATGGGTTCTGGAATTGATCCGCTAAACTAGTGCTGCAACGGATGCATCTCTATTGTAGGAGAGCTTGCAAGTTTCATGAGACAGTCCAATTTTGTTCGAGATGTGGTGGTGGTGGGTAATAGGTATTGGTGTCTTGGATGTCAGATACAGGAACTTGGATGATCTGACTGCTACTTCGCCAGAGATGTATCTGTCTTGTTAGTGAGGGAGCCCAGGGAGGCAATATCACTGTCATACAGATCTGGCATTGATCGAGCTGGGAGGTGATGCACCAAGATGGATAATCCACGTTGGATGTGGGTCAGTGACGATTGGGCACTTATTGTAGATTGTCGCACACCGTGCAACGGCAGCACACAAGAACAAATGATTTGCCGTTGGGATGATGGATCACCTTAAGATATTATGTTTGTGTTTATGTCATAGAGTTTAACATTATCATACATCAAGTGAATTTCATAATCATTTATTTTGCATTCTAGTGAAGTTGTTCCGAGATTTTTCATTTTCAAGAGTGAATTTTCAGAGTTCTGAATCAGAATTTGGGTTGAAGACTTCTGCTTTTTTATACAGCAAAAGTCACTAGAATGAATGCCTCATCTCGAATCCATTATTTCTCCACCCCAACTCATTTCTAGACATATGGACAAGCAAAAATGTCAGAATCACTCTGTATTTGGTCATCCATTCAATCTTCATTTTAAATCATTCACAAAAGTTTCAGAACCATCTGTGTCATGGGAAATATTATAAATAATATGTTCTGCTTGGGAGAGAACGAGTTATTCTTCTCCTTGAAGTCATGGATCGACACACACTTAGGATTTACATTGAATGTAACGAGAGTTAAGATAGTATACTCTATTTCGCACCTGGCAAACTACAAATTAAAAAAAACTGATAGAATTGTGACTCGATGCACGGAAACTATAGTCTGGGCGCCCACCAGTCCAAGGCTCCCGTGGCCACTTCAATTCCCCCGGAAAATCTACACGTTACTCTAAGATATTTTTTGCGCTGAATCGATTTTTCGAGATCGCTTTCCCGAATTCCGAATACTTTTTTGTTGTTAACAATTTTGTGTGCAAAATTGAGGTTTTTTGCCAATAACTCGAGTTATATGCATTTCCCGAGAAAGCTTCATCGGATCAAAGTTGTAGATCGTAAAATTTCCCACTATTAAGGTCTGCACAAGTTTTCTGGGAAATAAAAATCCGAGTCGATAAATGCGCGAAAAGCGCTCGGCTCGGTTAACATGCGTTTAAATGGAGCCGTATACGTTGCGTTGTAAGATGCGCTGCCAATTTGACATTTGACATTTGTCATTTTCTGGCAAAGCGACCAAGTGCATCTTAAAGAGGACGAAATTCCCTTCAAAATGGCACATGTCGTATCTGGCCAAGTACGAAGCTTTTCCAGTGTGAAGCGAAAGAAAGTGAAGAAGTGCAGATTCTGAGCACCGCGAGCCGGCAGTTTTGCTGCGAGAATAGCGTTTTGACACACTTATTTCTCTTACTTCTGAGCCATGCTCAAAGGACTTCGTTCTCAGCGAGATACGACTTGTGTCATTCTGAAGGGAATTTCATTCTCTTCAAGATGCATTTGGTCGCCAAGCCCTAAATTGACAACTGTCGAATTGGCAGAGTATCCAACAACGCAACGTTGACGGTCTCATTAAAACGCATGTCAACCGCGCCGAGCGCTTTTCGCGCACTCACCGACTGGGGTTTTGATTTCCCATGAAACTCGTAGGGACCTTTTCGTGGAAAATCTTACGATCTACAACTTTGATCCGATGAGACTTTCCCGGGAAATCCATATAACTCGAGATATAGGCAAAAACCTCAGTTTTGCACACAAAATTGTTAATAACAAAAAAGTATTCGGAATTCGGGTAAGCGACCTCGAAGAATCGATCCAGCGCGTCAAAATATGTAGAATAACGTATAGATTTTCCGGGGGAATTGAGAAGTGGCCACGGGAGCCTCCCGGGGCGCCCAGATTGAACTATCGGGACAACGATTTTATAACGCAGTCTCAACACGTGCCGGTCACAATACATCATCGATATCGGAGCCGATTCAAGGCCCACCGTCGTAGTGTGTAATAAAGCAATCTTCACACACTGTAACCTCGCGTCTTCATGTAATCTCAGCCAGATACACATCGTCAAGGCTTTTAACGCTTGTAGGCCATCTCTCGAAGGATATAACCACCAGAGAGCCGCGATATCGAGTCATACTAAACGATTTCAAGGTGAGAAGAGAGGAAGATTATAGTCGCCCACCCACGATACCGAAAAAGGAATGCGTTGGCGCGCTGGTGGCAATAATGCTAAATACAACCGATGCCCGCGTGAGAGATCTTCCCCTTTCGTCATCATAATTATTATAATATAATAGCAGCGAGAAAACACGACGACTCAAGTGACGAAGCGAGACGAGGCTTCTTCTCTCTTCCTATCTCGAGTGTCTTTTGCGGTTTTTGAGCTCGACGCCTCGTCTTTCGTTGCGCAGCTGCTCGGAAAGCTACATCAGCCGTCAGTTTCGATAAGATCAGCGACTTTTGCGACTATTTTTCTGGCAAAAAGAAATTGTTCCGACAAAAATCAACACCTTGAAAGAGCCGTATCGGCGCGAGTACTTAGTCGACGAGTCTGGCAATTCTCCTCGCCGTCTGCGCTCAAAAATGGTCATGCATGCAATGAGTAACGCATCGATGCCCCTGCGCGGGTTATTGCCAAGGAAAAAACCGTGACCATATAGCGTATTCACGGCGTATACATTGGCAGCCGTTATGTGCGTTACACAGTCTTGTGGTCTTGTGTGAGCACACGCATGTAAACGGACATTGAAATTCGGAAAATTGCACGCTTCGAGAAAGATTTGAAGGTCAAAGTCACGACGTTCTCTCTGTATGGTTGGCTGTTTCGACTCACACGCTCAACATCACATCATGAGACTTGATTTGGAGTATTCATTAGCGTAGCTCGCGGAGTTGTAAAAATACTTTTCTGCACATCGATGAGATATTTATGAGTGCCAATACTGACAAGAGTGCGTTGTACTGGGGTGTACGATATTTTTGCCCGCAGACAAGCGTAATTACAAGGTTTTGGAATGAGTGAATATCGTGGGCAATGATACACTCGAGAGGTAATATTGTTAACGAGCACCTCCAAACAGAAGACAGAAACTCTGATGCTATACACCTTAAGCACTACGTGAATTTTTATTTGAAAATGGTTGATTCTCGTATAGATGAGCCTACAGAAAATCACTGTACCTCTATTATTATCAATTATTCTGTGGTTTGTTTTGTTGAGTTTGTGTATATTTGATGCTCGTGCAGTACTAATGATGCTGGAATCGATATAAAAGTGATGCCTCGGCTACATGGCAAAGCCGATGCATCCGCGTAATGATGCTCGAGACTCGTGAAAGGGAAAGAGAGCCTGATTCATCATCGAGTGAGCTCTTCATTCAATGCTCATCGCGAGGGCTGTGATCAGAGGCGCATCATTTCGATGCGCTCGATGCTGTTCGCAAACATGACTGACTCCTTCAAACATCACGCGTGTGCGCTTCGGAATGATTGGACTTCATTACTTTGCAATATGGTGAGCAGAGCTCGTGTGTGGACATCGGTGAGTCGAGTAGAAGATTAATCTGAAAATTAATTTGCATCGAGTGAATTGGAAGGAAGAGATGAAAATATGTGATAATACCAGAGATGAGCTCTTGTACATTTTGATTCATTTTTGGACCACCAAAGTGCATAGAACTTTTCAGGAGCACTGCTTCTGATAGAAAAGTGTGACCAGACTAATCAGATGATACAAGAAAAAAATTTGGTGTACATGAAAAGCATTGGTTTTGCGTATTCAACTTCTAATTGTAAAACCTGTATTTTTTCCTGTAAGTATGGAAGATATTTTTCATCTTCAGATTGAATATGGTAGGTCATGGATACAAAATGGGACGTTTCTATACAAGGGTGTGAAAATCATTCTAAACTAATAATGCGTCATGATTAAAAATTACGATTGCCCTGTCCTCGCGGGCTCATTTCGAGCATGAAGGACTCATTTCTCAAGCGAAGCGAGGGGAACAAACTAACCTAGCGCCCGAACCGAGCGAGCGCACCCGGGGCAATAATGTCCCAATTCGCACCGGAGTATAATGGGTTTCCAGACCGAGCCGTATGTAGGCGAGGGTCGGATTCATCGCGAGAATGCGAAAAATAGGTTTTACGCACCCGTGTATCGAACTGTGTTTTTTGACAAACTGTGAGAGGAAGTGGAAAATCAGTACGAGAAAGATACTTTTCGATACACTGTGCGTAAAAGTGCACTTTGCGCACAGTTTGTCGACTTTTACTCACAGTTTATCGAAAAGTATAGTTAGATACACGGGCGTAAAACCTATTATTCGCATCCTCGTGATGATTCCGACCCTCGCCTGCGGCTCGGGCAGGAAACCCATCACTCGGACGCAAATAAAACGTTTTACGCCCTTGTATCGAAATGTACTATTCTCGCACCGTGTGTCAAAATAGTACATTAAGCAACAAGGGCGCAAAGAAATTTTACGCACGAGTTCCCGAAATGAGTGCGTAAAAGTGAACTTTGCGCACAGTTGTAACTTTTGCGCAATGCGCAAAGTATTTTGCGCTGTGCGCAAAGTACTCTTAGTTACAACTGTGCGTAAAAAGTTCACTTTTACGCACGAAAATTTCGGGAACGAGGGCGTAAAATTGCGCCCGAGTTGCTTACGATTCTTTTTGATATATCTGTGCGGAAAGTTGGTGTTCGGTCCATACCACCGAAGTTGGTGGAAGGCGCAAAGGGGGGAAGAACGGGGTCCAGGGCATAGAGATAGTACCAATAGAGGGGGCATGCCTGCCGTTTCGGCGTGACCGCGCAACTTGAGAGAGACGAACGAGTTGGGAATGCTTTCTCTCTCTGATGAGCGTGACGTCACTAAGGAGAGGGGAAGCTGTGTCGGCGGTGGGACGGCAACAGCTGAACAGCACGAAGCACGAGGCAGCCGTTGCTATTTCGAATGCAGAGCAGCCGACGCGTTCGAATGTTGGCCAACGCCTCAACGTGGTTCTTGCTTGGGATTTTGAATATTTTCCGAATTCAGCTCTTTATCTTAGTTCATAATTATCTCAATATTCATCTCGGTATCGGTGACAGTGTCTATGAGTGTGTACAATAATCGGCGTTAGAGGATTCCAGTCATTTACATGTCATTTATGATTTGGACGACCGCCATCAATTCTCATGTAAGAAAATGTTTGCGCACAGCTTCATTCAAAACGTGCACAGCACAGAAATCTCTTGGCTATACTCTCTTCTTTCGCTCCTTCTACCTTTACTTCGCGCCCCCACTGTTCGCAGGCAGTACTCCCTCTCTCAAGTCATAGACAGAGACAGCCATCCCAACTCGTTCCTCTTCCTCTCTCTTACGCGGTCACGGCCTCACTTACAGAGGCCCCTATGCCATGCCTCCTCTATTGGTACTATCTCTATGGTCCAGGGGCGGAAGCCCCTGGTGGGGGTGCAGGGGGCGAAGCCACCGCCGGGGGGTGTGGAGGGCGGAGCCCCCCACTTGAAAAAAAAATTCTGAAGAATGGATCAAAAAAAGATATCTTGAACCAGCTCATAACCAAAATACGGTGCTAGAATTCATCTCGAATATTGTAATCTCGTTGCAAAAGGAGTATTTGAAATATTTCAACCTCCGTTCGAAGTATTGAGGGTGGAAAATCAGTGACGTCACATGATTCATGTCATTCCAAATATCCTGATTTCTGTCAGAACGTAGAAATTTACTTGAATGCATTGGTACATGAAATACTGGATTGCATTTAAAAATGTCTCTGATGAAACATATACGGGAAACTGAGTAAAATTGTTGTCGATATAGAAACTGCATTAATACACAATATATTTCTACCGATGACCAACAGCTCTCATATTCACGATTATTTACTAATATGACTTGCAATTTCTCATCCAATCGCCGTCTGACCAACGAATCTTCGTGTATTCTTGTGATCTTGTATAGATCAAGACCCGATGAGGACAGTATCTCTCCTAATGCTCACTCGAATTCCCTTTACATTTGGGGTAAACGGCGAATTTTCGCACTCTTCTTGAATTTCTAACTTGTAAAAGACAATAAGTCAGGTATCACAAATCCAAAGAGAATTCGCTCAAGTTGGGAACAAAAATGTACTCATAGTGTAGATTAGGAGGTGATCAGCCACTCAATCATTCTCAACAGCCGGGTTGCAAGGCTACCGGATGCCCGTCATTCGATTCTAAACTGCAACCTCTTTCACTTCAACTCCGTGGGTAGCGATTTACAAACGGGCTGGAGGGATTAGGAAAATTCCGGAATCATCGTTTGCTGCTCTGTGATCAGCCTCTTTTGCCGTAAAAATCGAAATTGGAAAACGGTTGATTAACGTTTCTTCACGCACAGATTCTACTTTGCGCACGGTTTCACTTTTACGCACCAAAATCTGAACGTTAATGGAATCATGATCAACCTTGCGCACCGCACACCCGCACCAAAATGGACTTTTACGCACAACTTTACGCACAGTATATCAAAAAAGATATTCTTTCAACACAACATTTTCACTCTGGACATTAATTGAAAGAATAGAATTGTATTAGAATACCGGTTGAAAGCGTCGTTTCATAGAGCCTTTCTTACTTATTGTTTAATCAGAACATGAGACGAAAAAGTTGAGAAAATGTAAAAAAATGAAAAGTTGTCAATTTTATATTTGCGTTGCTATTGAGATATCAGCTATCGCCCTGATTGGTGTTAATGAGACTTTTTCATTTGGAATTGCTGAAAAAATCGGAATTCGTAGTTGAGAAGAGTGGAGAGCTAATCTTGATGACCTTAATGTAGATTGAATCACGTGAGGGGGGGGGGGGGTGATTCAAGGATGTCGAAGAAAAACAGCGAAAGTAGTTTGCGCACGATCCCTAAAGTGCAATAAATCTCCACACCAAACGAATGCCCCACTCTAACGACGACGAGGCTAGCCAAACTCGCATCGATCTTGTCTCAATAGTCCCGTGTGTTTCACCAATTGAATATCGACCAAATCCGAGCACCGAACGCCGCGGTACAGTAAACAGATTCACAGCCGTTCACAATGGGTAAGAATGCATTCAAACTATGTGTTGAAGGCTATCGAGTGTACATTTGAAACTACCACCTAACCATCACGTGTGCTTAAATCACGCGAAAGTTGGAAGCGATCCAAGGTGGCTGCTGCTGGCGAACGAGTCAAGACGGCGGTGCTTTCGACCGCATCAGAGTCTGTGGTTGTTCTCTTTGCCTGCTGTATATTCCGGCAGAAAGGAATGAGCATATAGGTGAGGCATACAAAGCTGTGTTTACAGCGAGAAAAGCTTTGCCTGAAGTGAACTTTTGCATATACGTGGCAAGGTGCAAAGAGTACGATTTACACGGTAGAAAATGGGCTTATCCGGGTGGCGCCTACGCTGTGGGATTGAATTCGGCTTTGCGAGCGACAGATAGAAAAAGCTAGAGTGTTTCAAATCGTATACCTGTAAAGCTATGATTTTTTTCACCAGACCTCATCTCCCTCGTATAATCCAGAATGCAGGGAGTCTTTGCTGTACGGTGTATAGAGCAACTTTTTGTCGCAGTTCGGAGGAGTGACAAAATGCGCGGAACGCAACATCAATAGAATTTTGGAGGAGTCTACGGAAAAAGCGTCTCGACGGCGACAGATTTTGTAGCCAAAGCCAGCTGGTGGCAGGTACTTTTACCTGCAGATATATGGTAGAATCGAATATGGATGTTTTCTCACCTAGGTATGCACTTGTGACGACTACACGCAGACACTGCAAGGTACGTTTGATGAGGATACGCTCCGGGCGTATATTAGTACGCGAAAGTCACCCGATGGTGAATTGGAGGCAAGAAACGAAGAAACTCGCAGGCTGATTAATACCCGCAAGGTATATTAGAGAAGGGAGTTTTTTAACATAGCTCCAACTGTGTGCGAGTGATTCGCGGACCATTAGATCGCAAACGTACCGTTTAAGAATTGACGGCCTCTCGAAGTAAATATACTTGGTCCGATGCTGACCCATACATGCCTCGATTCGATTCAAGGTGCTCTGCTGCAGCTCGCCGCACGCATTCGTCCACGCAAGCAGCAGCTGCTGATGATTGCCACACATGTATCTAATCGGATCTAATGCCGAGTGAATTTTGCTGCTTTTTAGAAGATGTCCTGCATTATTGCATTACTTCCTTGTCTAAAGTGGGATACGAATGGCTCGACAAATTACAGTTCATCTGGTATGATCCCGTGAATTTTCAATAATTTTATTCTGCTTCAGTATGCTAGCTCTCGTTATATTAACAAATTCCTAAATAAATGTAGATGTACTTGTGATGGGCATAAGCGTTTATTCTCATTTTTTTTCTTTTTCAGCTTGCGGGTTAAAAATATCGTTTTTTGGATTAAATTCTCGTTTCATTGACGGCATTCCATGTTATGAATGATTTAACTTTTGATTACACTTTCCTCATTACGTTAGAATATCAAATTCACTCGAAGAATTTGAATGAAATCACGTGAGGATTTGGAGGAGTCGAAATAATCATTGAAACAGGTGCACATGCAATTCTCTAATGATCAATGGTTGCTTAAATGGATCAGTTTTTTTCTCATTACTTCGTACTATATTCAGTCACAGCTTGCAATAATTGCTCAACTTCAATTGTTACCGTGGAAAAATCGATATTTTCTTTGGAAACATATATGAACAGAACTAGCGATCGTTGCGTGGTAGTAAATTATCGTTCTCGTTATCGTTGACAGCAGTCAGATGAAATTCAAAATACCATTCGTTTGGCAGAGCTTCTGCAATAATTTCGAAATCTCAATAAGAAGCGAACACAAGAACACAAAATGTCGAAACTGAAAGATGGTACAGTAATAACCTTGCGCTCAGTTTACCCGAGTATCTTTCTATAAACGTGTTGCGAAAACTATGAATTCGCGCACTTGTTAGCGCCATCGAGGTCACCTGTACGTTTAACTCGTGTATTATAGAAATACAGCAACATTGTTTTATACTGTGTCGAGCTTGAGAAATCATCAGCATCATTGTTCCGCGAGTCTGATGAAACGGGTGACTTGCGCGCATCACCACGTGGATCGAATCGAATGCCCACTCTGGATGAGTACAATGTTAGCCACATATGTACATACATCACGTTTTTTGAGCTGCGAAAACGAGAGTCGCTTGCACGTGGCGAATCATCCCAGTCTGCGTGTCCCAATAATACAACACACGAATAATACATATATGCATACGAGCTGGTGTACATAAGTATGGGTAAATAGGCAGTACCTTAAGCTTACACATGTGATGGGGGAACGGGTGCAAGTGCAATATAAATGCGGATGGCGCGCACTTGAAAGCTCTAAGGGTGTGTCCACAAATGAAGCGGATGAGCCGTGAGCCGTTGTAAGCCGAGCGTGCGCTGGCGCATGGCTCAGGGTGTAGATAAGTGATCCTGGCACCAAAATTATCAGCTACAGGAATTCCAAAAAGAGAGATCGATACTTCAAAAACTCCTCCATACAAATCCGCGCTGAGAAAAACTCCTCCACTCTCCAATTTTCCAAGATCGTTGATAAACATGCTGAAACCAAGCACCCCGGAACGCCTCTTCTACTATTGCACGTGGAGACATGTTCGACATGTTCGTGGTATAGAAATACTCATCTTGAAAAAAGAAAGTACCCGTCTCCTTGGAAATCTCTTGCTTCCCGCTAGTTTTTCCACACTCGTAACTGTTGTCCATGAGCATGAATTTCCAGATCACTCGCTGTCTTACACAACGTCCATGCGTGACTTACACAAGACAGCTGGCGATCTGGACTTTCATGCTTGTGAACAACAATTCCCAGTGTGGAAAAACTAATAGAAAGCAAGAGATTTCCGAGGATACGGGCATTTTCTTTATTCAACACAAGTATTTCTATACCACGAACATGTCTCCACGTGCAGTAGAAGAGGCATACTGGGGTGCTTGGTTCCAGCGTGTTTATCACTAATCTTGGAAAATTGGAGGCTGGAGGATTTTTTGTTAGCGCGGATTTGTATGGAGTAGGGCTTCACCGAGATCCGAGATCCATCTCGTCTCATCTCGAGCTCGAGATGAGACGAGATCGAATACTATGACTTCGAGACGAGACGATCTCACGGTCTGCGAGACGAGAACAATTCTCGAAATCTCGTAATTTTCCTGGAACATAGTTGTAGCTGTGATAATTCGCTAATTCAGGTTTTTGTTGATTCTAATTATTCATTAATCGCATATTTTGAGCTACTCTGCATGAACATTTGTTAACACTAGGCATCGCACAGTGATGAGGAGAAGTGATTTCAATACTGAATTATTAGTTTATTATGATTGTGCAGATTCAATATAACGATTATTACATATAGTGACAATGAGCCACAGTCAGACGTAAATATATATGAAGTGTGTGTACTGAGACACTGACGGACAAAAACTAAACTAGCAGACAAGAGCGACGCTCATATATACCCGCGCGCTCACTCTTACTCATACATACTCATCATCACATACTGTCACACTATTTGGAGAGGGAAACCAGATGAACCAAATTCAACAGCCTCCCTGTTCATTGGTTTCCTCTCATTCCTATACGAGTACGTAAATCTTCAAATCTTACGACAGGAAGGCTTTTGGTAAAAAAATCGGCAAGTTGATCAAATCCAGGGACCTTTTTAACTTTGATGAATTTTTGTTCTACTTTCTCTCTGATGAAATGATGATGTACTTCTATGTGTTTAGTGCTTCTACTGAGAGTTGGATGTTTCGCTAATTGAATGGCACTTTCATTGTCAATGTTCAGTTGCACGGGCTCAACATTCATGTACCCAACTTCTTCAAATAATCTCCGTAACCAAATCAATTCTCTCGCACACATACTTGCCGCAACATATTCAGACTCGGTTGTGCTCATTGTAGTGACAGACTGTCTCTTTGAAAACCATATGACAGGTCCACACGCAACACTTACAATACATCCACTTGTTGATTTTCTAGTGTCTCTACATCCGGCATAATCTGCGTCTGAAAATCCCTCAATTCTGATACAATCATTATCACCCTTTTTAAACTCAATACCATAATTAGCTGTGCCCTTTACATATCTGAAAACCCTCTTTACAGCTTCCCAGTGAGTGTTATCAAATGATTTCAAGAAACGGCTCAAAAAATTGACAGTGAACGTTAGGTCAGGTCGAGAGACAACACACAAGAACATGAGAGATCCTATTGCCTCCCTGAATGGTAATCTATTACTATTCATACTCTCATTCGTCACGTCGTTCAATACAAGATTCGATAGGGTATCAGGGTCAGATGGTACTTTTGATGGGTTGCAATTTTGCATAGAAAATTTCTCTAGAATACGTTTCGCGTAAGCTTCTTGATGGAGAAAAATACTCTTTCTTTGTCGATCACGAACAACTTGGATCCCTACAAAAGTATCACCTGTGCCAAGTTTTATCTCGAATTCTGCTTCCAGAGCTTTTACAACATTCATTATCACACGTGCATCCTTCCCAATAACCACACCGTCATCCACGAGAAGCGCTATGTATATTTTCCCGCACTCTTCACTTCTATCTCGCACATATACAGACCACTCGGATTCGCACCGCACAAAACCCAATTTCGTCAGGAACTCACATATCTTGATATTCCAACATCTAGCAGCTTGTTTTAGCCCGTATAAGGCTTTCCGCAACCTGCAAACTTTCTTCTCTGCATCAGGAACATCCAAGCCGGCCGGTATCTTCATGTAGATTTTTTCGTCAAGAACACCGTATAGGAATGCGGTCTTCACATCAAATTGTACTATTTCCATATCTTCATGGGCAGCTATTGCAAAAAGTGATCTCAAACTATCGTACCGCACAACTGGGGCAAAGGTTTCTTCATAATCTATACCTGCTCTCTGTTTGAACCCTCGAGCACATAACCGTGCTTTATATCTTGTGACGTTGCCACCAGAATCATACTTAACGGTGAAATTCCACGTGCTATCCAATACATTTGCATCTTCGGGCAGATCTTCGATGTCCCAGGTTCCATTTTTTTCGTGGGATGAGTATTCGTCGTTGATGGCTGATTTCCAATTGTCTTTATCAGCACAGTTGATAGCTTCTTCATAAGATGTTGGCGCAAAAATCGCACTGTAGGCTTCATATTTCTTTGGTCTTTTTAGAGTTGATCTATCTCGAAGCTGTGGGGAGCTACATAAAGACGCATCAAAAGCGTCCCTTTTGCGTTTATCAAGGAGGATAGGTCGACTCTGTTTCACGTCATTTTCTTGATTTGATTTTCCATTTCCTGCCTCACAAACATCCATATCTTCTTGAGAGATATCCATTTCTTCTTCACTCAGCAATTCTTCAGCAGGGACCGATTTTATTTCACATCCAGTCTGCGTGGATTTCGTAACGCACCCTTTCATATTGATCGTCAGAGTAGGCTCTTCTTTCTTGAAAATCACATCTCGAGCAACAAAAACTTTATTCTTCTGACTACTATATAATCTATAGTTGCCCGAGTCTCCTTGGTAGCCAACTAGCAACACCTTTTCTGCTTTCGGATCGAATTTCGTACGACGAATGTCAGGAATGTGAACAAATGCTGTAGTGCCAAAAGGCTGCAAATAACCGATGTCTGGTTTTCTTCGATGCCATAGTTCGAATGGGGTCGCGCCATTCGATGTGCTTGAGATGGTGCGATTAAGGGTGTGAACTGCTGTATTGACTGCCTCTGCCCAAAGGTATTTCGGAAGATTTTTATCGCAGAGCATACTCCTTGCAGACTCGACAATCGTTCTGTTGTCACGTTCAATACGGCCGTTTTGCTGTGGACAGTACGGAGCTGATGTACACATTTGTATTCCTTCGCTTGTAAGAAAATGTTTGAATTCACCATGAAATTCGAGACCGTTGTCACATTTTACTACTTTGATTCTTTTACCTAACACGTTCAAAACTAATTGATGATACTCTTTGAAATATCTTGCAGTTTCGTTTTTGTGTTTCAAAAAATAGACATGACGATATCCACTTTTTCTATCTTTTATCAACATGAAATGTGTTGCGCCTCCAAGGGAGGTAGGCGTACCATAGCACAAATCAGTATGAGCACACTCACCAACATCAAATTCACATTCGTCTTCGGTAGTTTTCTTGTATGGTAATCGATGCATCTTCCCATAGGCACATCCTTCACATGAGATCTTCCCTTCAATCTTCTCGGGTAATCCTTCGACAGCCTTATTCTTAATCATTTTCTTCAGCGTATTTCCATTCACATGGCCAAGAGACTCATGTAGCATTTGCATCGAGAAGGTGCTAGTAAGCGCGTCTGCTGCAACAACTTTGAAATGCAAAGCACAAATATTTCCATAAATTTTCTCACCCTCTGCAACAACTTCTTTCGTTTCTGGGACCTGGATTGCAACACTATTCTCATCAAAAACGACACTTAGCCCATTGTCTGTGGCAACTCCAATCGAGAACAAATTTTTCTTGAAGGATGGAACATGAAGAACATTTTTGAGTTGACCATCAACCCATTGACCATTCACTAGGCGCTTGATCATAATGGTTCCGATACCCACGGCAGCACATTCACCACCATCGCCAGTAGTCACAGTTGCTTCAATTGTCTTATATTGTTGGAACCACTCTCGTCGAAATGTAATGTGTCGGGACGCCGCGCTGTCTGTGAGCCACATATTCATCACGTTCAAGTTATTGAGTTTCAAGTTAGTCTTTTCACACACAGCATTGGCTTGGAAATCGCCTTCTATTGTAGCAACGAAAGCACCGGTGAATTTAAAACCCTCGTCGCGGCTGTTTTTGTTTTGGTTTCTTGGTTGGCTTTGACACTCACCTTCCTGATCAGAGCTCTGCTTGCGAGCAAGCTTGAAGCAGTCACGAATCATATGCCCTTTCTTATGACAATACCGGCATTCAATGTTTTCGAGATTTGAATTGCTGTTTCTATTTGGCCTCTGCGTTGATCGATTCCAAGGTCTCATCGAGCTAGTAGATGCAAATGCTCCGTAATTTTCAGTATCTGAACCAAAACGTTTCTCTTCTTTTATCAACCGCTCTTGCAAATATGATATAGTTTGTCGAGTGGGTTCAACGCTATCCCACGCAGTTGCAACGCTTGCGAATTTCTCTGGAAGGCCTCCTAGTATTTTTGCCATTATTGCGGTATCAGATATTGTTTCGCCTACATCTTTCAACTGTCGAGCCATATTTTGGACCTTTGTTACGTACACGATCACTGCATCATTCGGATCCATTACGCATTGATGGAACCGCTGGAATAATGTGAGCTTATTCGTTTCAGAGCGTTCTTCGTGTATGAGGCTCAACTTATCCCACATACTTTTCGCCGTCTCACATGTTATCAGAAATTCCAGTTGTTCACTCACAATTGCCGACGAAAGTACAACCATAGCCCGCGCATTTTTCTTATCCCATGCCTTCTTCTGAGCGTCACCTTCACTTGGCCGCAATTCTTCTCCGAGCACAATTTCTGTAATGTCCAAAGCAGTCAATATCTGCGTTATCTGAAACTTCCAAATCTGGAAGTTGGTGCCATCAAATTTTGTGATGTTCTTGATACTAATGTCGTCACTCATTTTAGCTATCACACAGGCACAGAAACGGAACAGGAATAATAAAAACAATAGTATACGAAACACACACTTTTCAAATTGGCTTGAATCCTGCTCTCACACTTTTGAAATTCACTCTCCTATGCGTAGGCCCATAACCTGTTAACACTAGGCATCGCACAGTGATGAGGAGAAGTGATTTCAATACTGAATTATTAGTTTATTATGATTGTGCAGATTCAATATAACGATTATTACATATAGTGACAATGAGCCACAGTCAGACGTAAATATATATGAAGTGTGTGTACTGAGACACTGACGGACAAAAACTAAACTAGCAGACAAGAGCGACGCTCATATATACCCGCGCGCTCACTCTTACTCATACATACTCATCATCACATACTGTCACACTATTTGGAGAGGGAAACCAGATGAACCAAATTCAACAACATTTTTTCACAGATAAGATTTTCGCAGAAGAAACATTTCACAATGCAGAAAACTAAGATTACAAATACCAATCTTTCCTTCTTCATCGCGATCAAACTCGAAATACTTGGAATAGTCTTTCTTCTGCTTGCTACTCATCCTGCACAGGTCATATTTGCCAGTTTTTTAAAAATCAGGATTCCAATAATTGAGATTGATGAGAACTACATAGTGAAAATATTCTCAACTGTCACACATCATTGACTACTTTCATTTCATTCCGAACGTAAACAGAAGCGGCCGATACTCATGCTCTCAATCGATAACAGTTCACGAAATTTGAGAAGAAAAAACTTTATAATCCATTCGTTGATCGTAAAAATATGGTATTCAATACTCCGCAATTTTCGCTTTTTACGAGAACTCGTCTCTATTTCGAACGAGATTCGAGCCGAGACGATCACATTGTCTCCGAAATTCATTCGAGATCGAGACGAGACGAGATCATGTTGCCAATTTCCGAGACGAGCCGAGATGGGGTTCCAATCTCGGCTCGTGTCGATCTCGTGAAGCCCTAGTGTGGAGGAGTTTTTGAAGTATCGATCCCTCTTTTTGAAATTCCTGTACCTGACAACTTCGGTGCCGAGATCACTTATTCTCAGGGTGTGTCCACAAATGAAGCGTGCGCTGGTGCACGGCTCATGCGCCGCTCACCAAATTTGAGCCGACTTGAGCGTTTTCCACGTTACCAGCTGATCCAAAACAGAACTAGAATTTAGATATAAAAAACTATAGACGATCTCGTAGCAAACCAATGCAGAAACCCACAAGCGAGGCAGATTAAATTTTGGTGAGCGGTGCAAGGAACCGTGCGCCGACTCATGGTTCACGCCCTTCATTTGTGGACACACCTCAATAGAGGAGCTCAGCACGACTCGCGCTCGTGATACTCGTGCCCCAGTATCAATTACCGCGCGCAGGTGTGCCCCGTACTCTATGCATCGTTCCGAAACACAGCATCACATACACTCGTACGTATACCTACAACTGACTCCAATACCGTATTAATATGGTAACGAATATAGGACTTGTGTGTCAGTGTGAGAGAGGGTAATTAATATTTATCCACCGGCGACGCTGTACGGAACCTGCGCGCAGGTGGACCGCTATTTATTATACAGTTTGCGCCTCTTCTTTTTTAGATAGAACATTCCAATTCACCATCTTTCTTCATTTATTCTATTTCTTTATTTATCTTCATTTAGGCTGGAATTCATAGTCGTTAATCCGAGATTAGAGTCAGCGGATTTAGGGCGCTGCGATCGCCATCACGAGGCGTTTTACATCTGGGCACAGCGATCGCAGCGCTGCTAATCCGCCGATCCTGATCTCAGATTAACGACTATGAATTCCAGCCTAACTGCATCTTCATCACGTGCAGCTCTGAATAAGTCGACAGTTATGCGAGATTCAGATTGCAAAAAATTGATATACCTTAACATTGAATGAAATCATCAGCTGGTGGTTGACTTATTCAGAGATTTGAATTTCGCGCCAAGAGCTTGCGTGCTGGCCTATACTTGACTGACGCACTGGCGAACTATAAAGAATTATCGGAACATGCAGTGCGTTGATTTGGAAGAAAAAGATTGTGAGCAACAGGATGGTAGCCCGATTAACCGAGCGCACAACAGACCAATCCGAGCGAGATTTGCGTAAACTATGCCCTTTGAGTATTTGGCATTAAACGTACTCAATGTAGTTGACAACTTTATTGTCGTACAGAACAAACATCATCGGAAAAGATAATATAAATGACATGTGAGTCGGAAATGGAGGTTACTAATGCCTACTTATTGTGCTCGTTGCCGTTGTCTTAAGAAAAATCAGGAATAATTCATTCTTTATGTCTTGAAATTGTGTTTGCATCCTGAACACGTTCACTGTGATGGCGAAAATCGCGTTCTGGTCCTGTGTGCGATGGGCCCCACCGGTGGGGCCCATTTAATGGGATTTTGAACCCCGCCGTACACAGAGTTGGACGCGTGGGCCCCACCGGTGGGGCCCATCGCATTGAAGGTGTTGATAACTTACAGCTAGTGAGACATGCCAGATAGTTCTTTTTTTATTAGCTGTTATTCTTTAGGTTTCAGGTCCGCGCACGGCAGTACAATAGAGATGCCCATTATCGACTCGAACATTGGCCCAAGAGAGGAAAAGAACCCTAACTGTACTACTGCTAAAGCTGGAGAGAGATTCTTTTTCAGCGATCTCAGCATATCTCACGTTCAACTAATGGCAGGGACAAATTGCTCTTCTTTCGCAAGTGGCATGATTACGTTTGAAAAGCTAACGCATCAAAGTAAACTTGACGAGGCGTTGTCGTGAACGTAATGTCGAGCTTGAAAATTTATACAACTTTTTTCGTTCGTGAGCAATTATCGAGAGAAGAGAGCAGTGAAACGTCGTCGTCAACAGTTACGAGTGCAGAATATAATCTTGAGGTGGCGGCGTCCGATTGAGATAAGGGCCTTGGCGTTGAGTGAGACGTAATATCGAGACGTAATAATGAAATGAAATAGACGCGTGACGAGCAAAGCCAAAGCTCAGCTTGCAAATGTCGAGCGAGATGCAAGATAATTTGCGTGATGCGAGCTGGAGGGTGCGATTAACCGAGGAATGTCTTTGTCTTTGAGATTGTTGATGACAACAACAGAGATGCAATGATGGCAGGAATTGTGGCGTATACAGTCACTGAGGCATAGCACTTTCGCCTCGTAGAAGAGTTGCTCATAAAAATGGATAGGATCATTTCTGCTCGTCTATATTGAAATGTCGTTTGGCACTTTTTCTGCCATTCGCACTAGTCATAGTCATATCCCATGGTTTTCTCAAATTTTGTCATGAGAAGATCTTGAAGCTCTCATTGGTGCATCTGACATGTGATGCGATTTGGCATAGACCAACACAAAGACGCTCACTCGTATAAGTTCTCTCCCATCACGTTGCAACGACGCGATTCCGTTAATACCATCGCTATCTAGATGCAAGGAGAGTAGCTCAAGAGGGCTATTGTGACGGCTGAGAGAATTTGGCGCCTTCTCGTCCGTCCGACTCTCTGCATTGTGCGGGACAACGATAAGCCCGTTTACATATATAGAGCGAAGGGAAATCGCTCATTCATCGACGCGAGGTTCTCTCCAATCCGCAGCTGATGTCGGCTCAGACGGATTCCAAGTTGAGCTTCCAATCTTCCACTCAGCTAAGATTGAGAAACTCATCAATTTCGATTGCTTCCAATGACTATTCGAAGAATTGATTCAAATTCTGCAGGTATTTTTCAAATGGATTTCTATCAGTTGCCAGCCGGGTGATTTGGTAAATTATCAGCTGTCTGGTTTTGTTGATGAGTTAAAAAATTAGTTAAACGACATGCGCAATTTAACCCTTCATTACCAACGCGAAATAGAGTTTCACTCCAACCAACGAGGTGGACTTTGTCACATCCCATTAAATTTACCCTATTCCCAAAGATGAGTGCAGTGAGTGACATGGAAACATTATTTTCTCGAAGCTAAAATGTTTAATAAAAACCAGTATAAATGTTTTCCAAAAAGCGGAAGGCTCTTGAATTTTCTTTGACCATATTTAGATGAAGTCAGTTTTTTACGTCACACTTACTTAAAGGTGCTTATACATTTTTTGAAAGATTTATATTCAAAGTTGCAAAATTCAAATGAAAAATTTTCACTTCTGTTGATGATGGATTGTGAGTACTTAAATCATTCATTGTTTGGAGAAGAATAAGTTCGAAAATTTTGGGCGGGACACCCAGCGTTGTAGACGCGAATACAATTTTGAGCGTGATGGAAGACTATCACGTTGGTAATCATTGTGAATCGTTCGAAAAATTTGCCACTTTGTCACAGGGTGCTCATTGAAGGTATCATTTTCCATATGAACATTTCGATATTTCCATATAACCTGAAGGTGATGAGAATTTTAGCAAGATAATAAAGGAGAAACTCTTACAATTTTCCACATCAAGTCACCGAAACATCACGGCAACGACGAGTGTAGAAATTGAAAATGATACTGATGGATGCTATTAGAATCTTCGAAGAGCTTGCTCTTGATTCGAATGCACTGCTAAAAGCCAAGCAAGCATCGGGGGGACAGGAGAACGAGGAAATCTGCCGATAATCGATTCGGAAACGAAGTCGGCGATTCGTTTTGGCTCATCACCGTAATCGAGGCTGCGCGCGAGCAGCTCAACCAGTCAGCCGGAATAAGTAACGGCCCAGAAAAGTCGCCGTTGCCGTAATCGTGAATGAAGATGAGGTACAGGATGAATTATATATATATTTTTAAAGACCACTGCTGCTGATGCTGCGAGCGCAGAGGGTGAAATCGATTAACGCCGTGACCCGTAAAGTCAAAATGTTCCCGCGCTCTGAATATGCGGCAGCACATATCACAATTCGAGCGAGCGCATCACCAAAACCGGCCAAGAAGATGATTCGAATTTTGTCGATGACTGGCGATCTTTCTGCTCACTCGGTCAACCTCTATCTTCTCTGTGAAACTATACGAGGATCGTCTCAGTCTAGGAGAATCGATTAGTCTTGCAGTGGTACATATCTGCCACAGGAAGGATCAACATTCCCCACACATCGAACAGCCTCTCTCATATTAGCTATTTACATAGACATCTTAGAGGAGCGTCATGGCCACGAGCTTTGGAATCATTTGGAATCGTCGTCTGAATATCTCACCTCTCTAGATATGCCAATGCAGATCTGGATGCCTCATCGAGGAGTTCCTCAGAGACCCACTGCCAAGATAAATAGATATGTCACTCGGGAACCGCTATCCCTCCGGTGCATATTAGTCGTCGTCGTCGTCGTTGTCTAGGCAATAGTGTATAAGACGAGGGCGAGCCATAACCGTTTCATTAAGTGGATGTCCGGACGTAATTTATGCAGCGGTACATTACACCAGAGAAACATCAGGGCTCTCTGTGCACTTGATAAAAGCTTGCGCACAGAAAGAGAGAAAGAGAAATGCGGTCAATTAATGGGAGCGAAGTTTTCTTGACCGAGCCTAGCGTTATCCTGTGAGCTCTAATACAGTGTAGTAACTACTGGGGAGGATAAACTCTTGGTAACTGTTAGTTAGTCCATTTTTTTTTTAGAGGGTTACTGTAACAACCAAGCAGAAGCTCGATTTCGCGTTGTCATAAGCTAAAATCAGACAGCTGGAAAGGAGAAGTTCAATCGAGTGCTTTGCGAGTAAAAGAGAACTCATAGCTACTTTTGGCAGGGAGAAATTCCGACAAAGCTTGCAGAACACCTGAAAAGTGAAGGTCCGCCTTCAAAATCATTCTTTCCCATCTTTGCGAGAAATTCTTTCCATCAAAATCCTAGTTGACTCGCGTAGTAGTTCTGCAACTACATGAAACAGTGGCTGCCTAACCTCACTTTTCTACAAACATAGACCTTAACAAAATAATAAATCGGGGGTCTCAGCCTGTTTTATTAATTAAAGAGCAAGCTAAAATAGACTAATACCTATACTCTTTTGATCAGAGACCGCTTGAAACAGACGACGATTCGCGTGTAAACCTTATTTGCGTGGAAGCTGTTTCGCGATTTCAATTCCTCGATGACTGCTACGGAAGAACTGTATGGTCAATTTTGAGCGGAGTTGGCCAAAAGATTTGTCACTGTATCAAATATTCCTTCCCGCAGTCCCATCATTTTCTGTTATTTGGATCGTCTGCGAAGCTCAAAAGTATGCCGTTTTACATGCCCTCTCTCATAAGCGCAATGTTGAATGTGACAAAATACCCGGTTTTTATGGCTAGGGCTCCGCCGAATCGGTAGGTCGATCTTCATGATGTTTTGCACAGATATTCATGGATACTTGAATCATTTTTTCATATCTTAAACAAAGCTCAAAGGTGCACATACTCTAAGTCGAATATATTCAGATGAGTATGTGCGAAAACCAGTACATGAACTGGTAATATAAGGCATCCATATTGCTCGTTGAAACCACAAATTCATACAAAATTTCGAATTTGCCACTAGGAGCACATGCATCTATCAGATTTAGTTCTCAATGATCTATGCATTGAAATATAGAACTGTGTCAATGAAATGTTTCGAAATTATTTGGAGCTCGATTTCAAGAAACAGACGCGAGAGCCTCATCCGGGCTTTCATCTCTTTTATATTAAACTTTTTCATATCTTTTCAATATTACATCAAGGGTAATCAAACGTGGTCTTCATTTTTCAGCACCACTGTTCTGTCTTTCGAGAAAGTAAGTTCAGCGCGGATCAAAAATTTGTCCACTATCCTTCGCGCGTTCAACCAATTATAAGAAACATCCATGGAAACAATGGAACTAGTACGAATATTTCGTTCTTTTCATCAGCGCATTTCGAAATCAGGAAAAAGAATTTGAAAAACTCCGAGTCCGACGAGAAGCAGCTGGTAATGCCCCGTTTATCCGTATCCTGAGCTTTCAACTACACCCAACTCACGTATCGCGCGGCGAATCAAGTACTTTCGAAATTTAGGAACGCAAGAACTAGTTCACCTCCAAGTTCTGTAATAGCGGTGCACGAGTTGAAAAAAATATAGTGTAGGCTAGAGAGTCAGGTTTTTTGTCCTGTATTGCAAAAAAAAGCAAAGCACGAACCAGTCAGAATTCAGCAAAAGGCAGCAACATTAACACTATTCGGTCTGCAGCAGTAATTTGCTCCGCGAGCTTGTCGCCACGCCATTAAGCCGATCGAAATCGGGAAGGCTAATTGTGAAATTCGCAGTAGTAAAGGTACACGTGTGCGCCCGATCCATTTGCTGCTGCTGCACTCACAATCCGGTGCAGCAAAACAAACTAAACTCTCTGTGGCGCAAAATAACGCCTCGTGCAAAGGTGCATTTGTGTCATCTGAGGCTAATGGTGGATCGATACATTTGGCGAAGGTAAAGGCAGTGAAAGCGATAGGATTAAATTTCAAGCCTTGTCACTTGGATCATCCACCGACCCTCAATGGTGACTGTGATGAGATCATTGAAGCTTTGTTTTGAGTGATTCGTCCAAAAAATAGGAACTGTTTCCTAGGAGAAAGGTGGACTTATTATTCGTAAGAAGTTTTACCTCCATGCGGAATTTTTCGAGATTCTTGTGTTTGCGTGATCTATATTGTGAATAGATCTGATGTTTTTCAGATGATCCACCTTTGCAGCATTTTACAAGAAACTGTCAGGTCTGGTAATCTGTTGAAAGATACCAATCGAACAAGTTCTCTGAGTCATCCATCTCAATACTGTGGAATGTGAGGACGAATTAAAATGAAGTAGAACTTTCAAACTAGACAAACTCGCAAATCGTACAAATTGAGGATCTATTGTATAGTTGTTCAGTGGCAACTGCGACGTGATTGAACAAGCGGAGCTTGCAACTCGATTCATTGAAACAGAATGATCCAAGATTGTTCAATTTATTGCAATGACGTACGTTGATTATTTCAGAGACTCCTTATTCGCTCGCAAAGCGTATAAGACTCGTCAACGTTTTCATTATGCTCCGGCATTGAATGGGAACCAAGTTATAGATGGTTGAATTTTGTCTCTCACGTCTTGATTAAATACGACCAGACGTTTGCTTTACTCTGATACTAAATCACCTACATCTGGTGGTGAAAGGGCTCACAATAGGCTATTACTTTCTAAGCACTGATAACATGGAAAAACCAGAACACCTGGGAATTTTCTCATGAATATTCGTTGGTAACTAGAAATAGTGTGACAGCCAAGTATAGGCTACTGCAACACACAGTCAACTATATCAGAAAATTTCGACATCGGTGAACTAAATAAATCAAATCACTCTCTAATTTTATTCCATTGACTTTTGAGAAAAATTCACCGCCGAAGAAGGCAAAGAAAAATCTCCACCACACAGAGCACAAAAGGCGAAAAAAGGCAAAACGAAACTGATTGGAATTAGTAATGAGGGAGTATAAGAGAATTCAAAGAAAGTGAAAGACAATGGAGAGCCACTGCCGAGTGTGCCTTGTCTGCACTGTCTATTATACGTTCTCTAAAGTCCACAATGTGCCACAATGGGTGAAGCTGCGAAAAGCCTGTCGAAGCTCAACGACGACGACGACGGATAGATAGATAGATAGATCCACATAGAGCTATTCCGTTCTTGCGCAACGAATAATCAGAATCGAGCACGTGCTGCTTTACGGCATGGCGTTAGATTAAAATAATAGCATATCGAGAGTGAGAGACCCGCAACGTGTGCGAAACGACCCATAGATCTATCTAACTGCACGGGCTGGCTCAATTATCGAATATTACGAGACTATATTACTGTACGCATGAGCAGAGCCCGTCTCGATCGATCGATTCAGCCGGCCGCTGCGCGATAACTGCCAATTCTCCTCTAGATAGAAAAAAAAAAAAATTGCGCGTGCATGCCCGAACGCTATTTCCTCTCTAATATCTCACAATGGGCCAACGTGCAAATTTCCCCTTCATAAATTCACTTTCCCGCGTATCTACATTATTATACGTACTGCTGCTGCTGTGGATGAGATCGAAAATTCGAGATCTATTGAGGGGGCTATATTATTGGTGGTATCTGTTTCGGCTCTAACGAGTTGGCGCGTTTTGTTGCGCAATACAGCCCTCCAATTTTCAATTTTCCGTACACGCGTTTTTGCAAGCATTGCCTATCTCGTTATTTTTTCGTTCTCCTGCACGATAATGTGAACACATGTGTGCGAATGCAATTCTAAAACTATCGACGCTGTATCAATAGGTTATATCAAGGAGTGGTACGTTAATTCTATTATATGTGGCACCCCCAATGCATTCCTGATCTTTTCTCAATTCAAACGTGGTGCAGTATCTTCTTTTTCCGCGCGCGAAGAGATTCTATCGCAATTTCATTGTAATTTTGTATGAAATATTGAAACGCCCGTGAGCACAGACGTTTTCTGGAATATCGATGATATTATCGTAAGTTATTGTTTGAGATCGGCTAGCGCCACTCTGAATGGCTTTGGGTATACCTATATGCTGCAAAAATGTTTCGAGAATAGTACGAGCTTTATTGAGGAAACGTTCCAATCATCGTGTTACTGCAACGGATATTTTTCATCGCAGGATTTCATTGACATTTATGTCGATTTAGCTCGCGACTCTCGCAATATCCCATTCGATTGATTTGCTCATTCTTCTTCGTTCATTCACTAGAAATGAGACTCGGATGAGTGCCGATGCTTGAGAAGTTGAATGAGTAGTCGACGAGGTAGCCGATATTTCAGCATCCGATGTAACGTTTTATAAACTCAATGTATTGCAAATTCACATCCGTTCAATTACAATTGCAACGAGTAACGGATAACTATTTCCATCAAAATAATTTCCACCAGGCTGTAACTGCAGGTATAATTCGGACGAATTGACTTTATGAAATGAGCAGTATTGATCATCTTAGAATCTAAATTACTAGACGATATTTTGATAGTGAATCCTCAACATGGCAAGCTTCGGACATTTCGGTGAATGGAATCAAATTCGAATCTTGCTGAGGAATCTATTTTAGAAGCAAATCCTCTCTTAGGTACTAATATTTCTCCTTCATGGACGAATTCAAAAGAATGCGCATACATTTCAAGTCCTAAAAGCCACACATATGGCTGTGTCGAGGTTTTCCTCGCTCCCTATATGAACTTCTTGCGCACATACTCTTGAATGCATTTGCAACCGTCAGCGAGTCGTAAAAAGGTATTTACGATCGAATTTACTGGAAGGATATTATTGAAGATTCCAAGATCAACTTCTTTCGTGTGCAAGCTAGTCCATATGACTAGTCCATTTTGCATCAAGAGAAGAAGTAACGCAAACAGAATTGAATTGATCACATCGTATATGAAGAAAATTGCGACCAAAATAAATGATATCTCCTATTCAATAATCAAAGTTTCATGCAGTGGGAGCTTGTCATCCAATTTTTCAAAGTATAATCAATTTCAGACTGGAACAAAGTCAATCATTAATTGTCAACTGCGATTGGTATATAGTAATCTAACGGGTTTCCATTTGGATAACGCACGGGGTGTACCACCCCCCTGGGATTTTTTCTCAACTCAATTTGAAGCTCTCTTGGCGAATTTCAAAATGAGCCCAAATACGTTCAATTTCGTCAAGACTGAGAAGCACCATGTGCGTGCCAATGAAAACATCGACTTTGAGGGATGTCATTTAAGAGTTAACACCATCACAAGTGAGGCGGGAAGTATTTGATGAAGAGAAATTACTTTCTCATCAGATTTTGTTCCGAACAATTTTAAACCGAATGTTTGTTCGACATCATCTCCCCTTTTTCTGCAGAATTGAGTCGTTGCCGAAGACGTGGTGGTGCAAAAAAGCAATCAAAACTAAGCGTTTTACAAAAAGCCAATTTTCCGAGCTGGTTCGTTTTTTAACTCAATTTCCAAAGTTAACAGCGGAAGTAACTGAGTAGCGAAACAAGGTATAAGTATGTAAATTTACTTGTATATGATGCGAGAAGGTTCTTTTTTTCTCCACGACAAAACTTTCACTTCAATCTCGAACGAATCTTAATTTTCAGTAACACGAAAACTCTCCTGTCAAAAGCAACTCAAAAAGCAACATCTCATTACAGCGCGGAAATTCCATGTACATCCTCTATCTCAACTGGCAATTTTCTGGTATCATGCACGTTGCTCTCAAAAAGTGTTGTGAGATGATGGATTTGTCGTTTCGAGTCTGTGACACCGACGAGGCCGGTATAATATTGCTTTGCTACTTTTAATAATACCGCCCGGAAAAGGGTGGAAATTGAAATCGATCGTTGGTAGTATACACTGTGAACTTTGCTTCGACTGTAGACATTGCTACAAATAGGACACGGTCCATATACCGAGGCATAACCCATATTTTTGCGAGCTGTCATCAACTTCTCTTCAACAATCGGATAATTTCCTACTGCTATTGAAAAAACGCAAAAATACATAAGAAATTGTTCAATCTCTATCATATTATTTTTACTTCACTTTTTCTCTATAATAGTAGTGGAGAGGACGATAGAAATCTTGCCATCTTTCTTTTCGCGGCGAGTTCCGCGGAGATTGGCTTTCACTCTCTCTAGCTATTTCCTGTGCTAATGGTTTCGTTTTACCAATCTCACACTCTACCTTTTTCGCTATTTCTGTGATACGATCACCGTTAACAAAAAATGAAATAAAAATACATTTTTCGGCAGAAATGCTATGATTCACGAGTCGTGGTTTACAAATGAAGAATCGTTCCACAACACCTAAACGAATCGAACCTACCGCATTATTCCTCAAATATCTCAACACCGTGAGATAACAGTAGTTCCAATAGCGTACTTAACGAGTCACGAAAAATTCTATTTGCATTACATCTAAGACACTACCGTCAATACTTTTCTTGGAGTTTTCAGAATTGACCATATAGGATTGAATTATTACATGAATCCCTCCTTTTAGCTATAAATTTTTGTTATTGAGTTGAATTTGATACGCCATCAATGTCTTGATACAATTGCATTCTGCGCAAGAACCGGATAACACATCGATCCTTCAACTACAGCAGGGACAACTTGGCGCTCTAGTACAGTGTTGATATAATGAAAAGTTGCTTGATAATTTCCTCAGAGTTCACGCAGCGGTCGGTTAACGACTGAAGTACCGGCGCGTAACTTTTCCATCAGACGATGTGATAAAAGCCATCAGGGCTCACCAGGCAGAAGAAGAATTGAAGCAAAGTAATGGCAGTGGTAACAAAAACCCCAGATGCATGCCATAACACGATGGCATCGCACATACTGTGCACGCGTTGAGAGTGAAACAATTGAGTAATAGAGAGTCATGCTTTCACAGTATATCAACCAACAGCCTAGCGGTTGATTATGCGAGAAAACAAGGCGAAATGTGAGCATTCAGCTAAATAAAAACCAATGAAAGTGTAAACGGGATTTATGCAGTAAGCTCATTCTTGATGTAAAAAGGTCTGCTGTAACTTCATTGAGTTTTTTGTACACCTGCGCAATGAGCTATGTAATACATCTCGTCACGTGCAAACACCTCATCAGTGGGATTCTTTCCCCACCATGATGGGTATGTTGTAATATGGGCTCGTAAGCACTCCAATACAAATCTGACAAAGCTCAATTATCGATATTGAATGTTGAGTTTTTTCTTTTAGAGAACCGTTTCTATGATCATCGTCAGATTATCAGCCATTCCCAACATCACTGGCAATGGGAGCAAACTAATGAAAAAGAAGTTAAGAATTTTCAATAAGGTTCATAATACCTGTGGCATGGTTTCAAGAAAACATTTTCCATCGCTTCAATTATGAAATCTCATCTTCCACGACTGTTTCAGGATCTCGTCACAAAAAAGGTATAATGTAATACCTCAATACGGGTTTAGGCGACAAGAACTTGCAGAACTTTATCTGCTCATCCTGTAAACTGTCCTGCTAACCGAAATCACGTTTGCATTGCTGCACACAATGCGCAATTGGTACATTCATCTATCGCTTGCAAATTTTTTCTTAAAAATAGATTTTTCTCACAACAACCACCAAAAGTTCACCATGTAACAGTTACTCGCTGGCACACTAAGGTGTTGTTCACATACGTTCAAACGATTGCAGCAGTCCACACTCACACTATGGTTGGAGTTGAGGTCACAAGCTATTTCAATTTGGAAGCAGGTTTGCTCTCAATTCAGCATCGGCTTTGTCCTTCACTACTGTCACGCTCTTTCCCCCCATTGGAAGAGAAAAGTTCTCTCCTCGTCGTTGCTCGCATCATTTGGTGTCTATTTGCTCTTGGAAAGTTCAATCTCGCAAACGGAAGTCTGGCATGTGAACTTTTGTGATTGGCTCTGCCATCACAGACCAACTGGCGGCGCAATCGTGAGAGTTGATAAAAATGAGCTGATAGGTAAAAGTATTCAACTCCCACGATGGCAAAGTTTTGATAGTCAATATCGCTATGGTAACTTTATATCGCTGATGTGATTGCTTGGTTCAAGTTTGAATTGAAATCTGGGGAGGAGAAAATTGGATATCTTTGGCAAGTTAGCAACCAATGATTCACTCTCTTCAGATAATTTTCCACGAAAACATGGTGATTTTGATTTTCGGAGACACCTGAACAACCTTGATAACTAGTGAAACCTTATAGAATATTTTCGACAGTACAGGCTGTAATATTTTAGTTTCAAGCGTCTATCGAGGCGTCTATTCAATAGACTCCAAGGACATTATCAAGGATTCTAGTACTGTTTTGTTTGAGGATTGAGACAACCGACTACAAGGATTGCTCCAAAGTGACTGTTTGCAAGACAATCAATTGATTGTTTTATCGACACGAGAGCCACTAATCCGCCGAAATCCCGTCTACAGAGTTTGCAACTTGCACCAGCTACGGAGTGTAGCGTTCAACTTGCAAAGTAGTTGTTGGTCCAAGAGAGCCACTGGAGAATCTTGACAAGCTCTGTTAAATGTATTGTTTCTCTGAGTATTTTCGGAGAGATATGGTTCTGACGGAGCCGTATAATAATCATCAAAAATTTCGGATGGAAGCAATGAAAATACATCTGGACCCTTCCATAAAACAAAAAGACGGAAGATGTCCATTAGAATGAATTTTTTGAACCAGGTTTTTACACTGAACTCGAAACCATCGGTGAATTGACGGTGTACTGATTATGGGCCTTGGTCAAAATTCGTAGCATCCAAAATATCCAAAAATATCTCCAAAGGGTCAAAAAGTCCCATTAAAAAGTGTATACCGAAGCATGGTTATAAACCTTTATAAGCTTTCATATACTGAAGGCAATAAGGGTCGACAGACGAATAGTCGAGAAAAGAACGGCGATTGAGGCAAGTGCAGTCTTCTAGAAATGAATGAGAGGTACTTAGGGCCAAGAAGGTTGGCCTTCCAGGAAAATAATGTTCAAGTGGGTCAGGTAAAGTGAATAGATGGTCACGCGATATCTGGGCCACTTTCGTCTGCTCTTTGCCTATCCTCCCCTCGAGGTAGGAAAAAAAAAAAAGAATCGAGCACCATCAGGTGAAAGAGGATTCTGCATGGTGAACCTCATTCGGGGAGATCAGTAATAACAAGGGCGGCCCTCTCGAGTGAAGCCCTCGTCTTTGACTCTATACGAGCATTACCTGCTAAAAGCAATATAACCATAACCTCGTCTCTACTCTCTTTCCGCCACTTTGTTTCGGCCCCGGGCGGGGCGCCGCCGCCGCTCACACCCCACAGGGCAACCTGTTATATGTATTTGTTCCCAGGAGGACCATCTTGGACTAGAGACCTGGAGGGTCTCTAATCTTGGACTATGCACAGGCGCGCCGCATTGATTCCTTCGCCAAGGGCGGGAAGAGCCCTTTTCATTGCTGCGAATTTAATTTACGACTGTTGGGGATCTTATGTATGGCCTGCACTTCGGAGTTTCATTGTTCCATTACGGCGGGCAAAAACTTGGTATATAGGGAGAAGATTCACTATTTATTCTTTAGTTGAGGTGTGAGACAAGGCCGGAAGTCGCTCGCGGAAGGAAATAAATGTCGACTTAGTAAAATCCCCTTGTATAGTGACTTGCCTTTTCGAATTCGAGTAGCTATATGATGGGATGGACGTACTCGATAGGTGATTTTGATTTATGCTTGCCCGCTGTTTGACTCGCTATTTGGAGAAGACTTACAGAAGGAAAAGCTTACTAGTTGGCGATTGTTTGATTATTTTATACTTCCGCTTGCACCTGTGCTCATCTTCCAATAGGCGATTTGACGCTGAAAGGTTCGATAGCGAGGTCGATGGTAAAAAAGACGAGGGCAAATAAAACTCCAAGGATGAACCAAGAATTTAGAAGGTTGTTTTCGAATGCCAAAAAGTGGAATGACAAACTTTTTTTGATGAAATTGTGAACGGAAGATCCATAACCATCCACTGTGAGCGACATACGATCAACAAAGAGATGACGATGAGACAAATTTTCTTGTTCGACTGGGCGTTTAAAATGGGTAGAAACTCTTCTTTGACTCACTCGTCGATCACATTTTTGGAAATGTCAATCACTACAACATTGTATAGAATCATTTGGGCATCGTAGAATGTTTTTGGTCGCGATCCTGTGCAATCGATAGACATAGCGCACGTTGAAAAGAGATCGAGCTACAACAGCAAAACAGAATTTGCTGTAAGGATTCTCGCTCATCCAACAATATTTTTATCTGGTCTTGCTGTTTTTGCTGCCAAATCAGGCACAGTTTGCCTCGATAAATCACCAAACAGATTTCGCTGGAACACATCCAGCAAATCTAGAAACATTTTTGAGTTCAGCTAGCAAAAATTATTTTGCAAAAACAGCTACGCCATCTGCGCTGCATAGAATTTTGTTGTCGCAACGACTTGGATTTGGGTAAAACAACACAAGTTTCGTGCTACGCGAACTTTATGTTTAGTTGATGCGGCTAATTTGCAACCTAAATAAATATAACCTCTTGTCAATACACCCACCCTCTGCAATTAATTGAGGTTTTAGAAAGTGTGTTTACTCATTCTTTTCCAACGGTGGCATGTCCCCGTTGAAATACAATTTCACGAAGCCACCCATAAGAGATCCTTCACCTCATGCTCTTCAAAGCAAATTCAATAACAATGACATGTTTTTTTGGGTCCCAGTGGGTTGAGATCTAGTTACGACAGCAAATCATTTTCGCTGTTTGGAAACAGCAGCAGAAAATCGCTAGTCGGGCAGAAAAATTTGCTAGTTTAACCAAACTGTTTTTAGCGTGGGTGATTACGAAAATTCATCAGTCTTAACTGATTACCCTGATACGTGAACATTCAATTGAATCTTGTGTGATAGTGATCTGAAGTTCCAAAATTAGTAGAATTTTGGTGAGAATAAGATATCTTGGAGGCCACAATGAAGCAATCAGTCTTCAGACATTTTTCCCCAGTGATCTGAAAAATGTCTTTTCGTCAAGGTAAACCGACCGAGTGATGAGGTGTATAGCTATATTTGACTCATTAGCCGGATCTCGAGTCGGATAGAAATAGGATCATTCGATGGATCGACCGATCGCTATCGGTATATGTCTTTTTCGTGCTCTTTGGCGAGTGCATGTGCAGGAAAATCGTCGCGGTGGGTCAGCAGTGGCAAATCAAGGGTATTGGAAGTGCTACTGCACATGTGATTCGAGAGTGAGAGTATAAGTATAGCTTCGGGCTGATGCAGGACATCGGGTATAGAGTTATTTTACTCCGGAAAAGGGGAGAAAGGTGCACTCGGCTGATTTGCGCTTGGCTCCTCTCTCAAATAGCCGATACAAATCCTTACCCTTTTTCGCGATATTCGACAGACTCATGCATCGTACACACTCATTTATACCCCACGTATGAGTGAGTAAAGTGAGTGTTTAAAGGTACATCGCACGAATAAAGTGAGCTCAGCTGCGATTTGATCTAAATGCTTGATGGATGCATGCAAGGACGACTAGTCTTAGATATTATGAATGTACCCCGCGGCGATGAACTCCAAATTAGACGACGGTGGACACTCTCACCGCATACATTCACGGACCGGACTGCTTTACCTATAAGCTGGACGAGAGTAAAAGCTCGACGTACAGAACACGTATGTAGCGGCTCTTGCTTTTTTCGAGAGTTTCTCGGGTGCAAGTACATCGATGCGGCTACACCTACGGGGTTGGATTCGCTCATTTCGTTCATTTCGGGCTACAGCACTATCTAGCCTACCACGATTGGCTCCCTATATCCAACTTTTTACAACTTTGAAGAGTCAGAGCTTTCTCGACAAGCTTCTTTTCGTTTTTTAGCCCTGACTCTCTGTGTAAAAAGACTATACGGTCGACAGTTTCTAGTTGGGTATAAGTGGTGTGTCTTTTGACAAACTTTCGCCGAAAGCGAGATCCCAATCGTTGAGAACAAAATGGTAAGTCCTAGTGAGTCCGGGCACTCTTCTCGGGTCTTTATATAGCATCTCATCTACTCCGACTTTGAAGTGCATACATCAGTCAGACGATTCGACGTTTGGAGATTTTGATCGTCGATTCGCATCGCGATCTGTCAATCAATGCGTTGTGAGCAGACATCGTATAGAGTGTACCATTATGATGGATAGTTTTAGACTGCCACTGCAGAAGATGATGTCGAATCATGTCTTGAATCCAGATATAAGGTGAGTGTACCTAACTTGCCCCCATTAAGCCATTTTCTTAATAACTTTGGCCCATCTCCATATTTTCCAACGTAGCTTAGCTCATTTTAAAGCTTGTCTCAAGACCTTCAAAATGAGCTAAGATACGTCTAATTTGAATGGAGTGGAGCCGAGCCGTTTGAATTCTCCCAAAAGGTGATTTTTGAGAGTTTACAAAAGTGTGTACCCAACTTGCCCCCATCATTTAAAACAATGTAAATCGGCGATGAAGTGAATAGAATCGCTTTGATCCGTTTTGATCACCGTGCAACGACATTTGTAGCTTTTAACTGGCTCAAAACACTGTTTTCGACCTATTTTCATGCGGTAAACACGTTCTGAATGGTAAAAAGCCATGCTGCACGCCCTTTCCGAGATAACCATATGAGGGCATGTTGGGTACACTCCGATGTCGGCCATCTTGATTCTCAAACCATCTCCGTGTTTTGTACATAAAATCACTCCAAATCAGAGCTTTGCAACTCTAAAGAACTGATTTTGAAGGTCTTGAAACGAGAAATCGAATGCGCTAAGGTACGTAGAGATTGGTTGAATGAAAATAAATTGGCACCGGTTGTAGTTAACGCGATTTCCTCGGTAATTTCTTAGCCGTGCAAACACGAAAAATGGAAAACTCACTTTATATTTTCTAGAGAACGCAGAAATGATCCGGGGTCGATGAAAACTACGTATTTGCTCATATTTTAACATAACAAACGTAAAAAAAATTGCGGGAAGGTCAACGAGCGCCCATTCCTGAGATCGGCATATGGGGGCAAGTTGGATACACTAACCTTAATTCAATACTTTTTTCTACCTGCTCACATCTTGCATTTTTGTTAATTAAAACAAATGATGTTACCAATATCAAAACCAGCATGATCACTAAAATCGAATGACTAAGACAGATCCGTAGTGCTCCGTTTCATCGATTAGGCGTAAATTCAACAATTTCTAATTTTCAAATAGTTGCAAACACTTTTTTGATCCAATCATTGAGATTAGCGCGCTGCCCAATAATAATTCCAATGATTTGAGCTGTTTCATGCAGGTCTCAAAATTCACGATATTTATTGAATGTCTTGGAAAAATGAAATCTTTTCGTCGCTGCTGCGCCATAGGAACCACGCGGTCGTGCATGTTTACCATTTTCCAAATCATTCAAGAAGTATCGTGAGTTTACGTGAAAGAGCTCAAATTATTGAGATTTTTTGTTGCGCAGCGCGCTATACCCAATGTTTTATCCAAAAAGAGTTTGCAATTAATTAAAAGTCAGAAATTGTTTGAAAAGAGCTGTGCGGATTACCGTGGCGCCATCTATATATGGAGTAGTAAGCAGTACAAACTGGCCTCAAATTTGGTACTGTGTATTTTTTTTTGTCTGTGCTATAACTTGGAATTCTCTCTTCCGCGAGATAAGGGATCTCACGATTCATTTTCCGATCGATTCGCGCGAGCGACGCCGAGAGCGAGCGCGAAGAAGATCATCAAAAGTAACGTGCTTTCACTCTCATTATGTCGTCACGGATGCGTGATCTCCCATAAACTGAATCGGATAACAAAGTAAAAATTGTGCACAAGCAAAACACAAGCTTCAAGCGAAAGTCATACACACGCACGGGGTGTAACGGCTCACGTGCTTCAAACGAAACAATAATGCCCGGGTCACGCGACGATGCCCGTTTGGCCTCTTACGCAAGCCACCAATTTCATCGTTGCGCTGATGATGCTCCATGCCTCCCTTCTCTTTCTCTATCTTTTTCAGTACACCGTGACTGTATGTGCACTTTAAAATTGCAAGTAATAGACAGTAGAGCTCATCCTTTCTCCGAGCGTTGCCCGAAGTGCGTCTCTTACCCGACACAAACACGTTCTGTTGCTCGTGTTCTTATCTCGTTTTATACGCGCGAATGATTTCTGGCATCGACAACGAGAGAAGATAGCGCATTTTCAGGCAGTTGGTCCGCATCGAGTTGGAAAAGGTATTATCCGATACGTGTATGTACATAGAATTTCGAGTTCCGGAAATTTCGAGTATAAGTATATTGTATAGCGAAAGCATGCACACGACAATGTTTGTAACGATGCAGTGCGGGTGGATATGTAGATAGTTGCACTCGATGTGAACGCATCGCTGCGTATGTACTTACGCTTCCACTAAATAGAGAGAGACGAGCTCCGAATTTTGCCCGATTATAATAATACGAGCTTCGACTAGGTAGTTAAATTACCCTCGAAATTCGATCACTAAGTGGCTAAACTCACAAGGGGAGGACTAGACCTTTGGATCACCAATCTTGTCCAAAATTTTTTTACAGTTTTGTATTACCTAGAATATGAAGAATCCAGAGTAACTCCGTCAAATGAGCCTCCTGTTCAATTAACATTGCCCATATAGGCCTATGTTAAAAAGTGATATATATATATATATATATATATATATATATATATATATATATATATATATCTAAACCTGTTGGAGTCAATTTTGACTCCAAGGGATTCAGATTCGTGCGACTCCAAGCTTTGAGTCGCACGAATCTGAATCCAAGTGAGTCAAATTTGACTCACTTGGAGTGAAATTCAAGTGAAGCTCACTCCAACGAGTTAAGCATGTAGGTATACTGGCAACGCTAACATTTTTGCTTGTAGCTCCGAACAGAAGGCCCATTTGACGGAGTTACTCTGGATTCTTAATATTCTAGGTAACACAAAACTGTAAAAAAAAATTTGGAAAGGATTGGTGATCCAAAGGTCAGGTCCTCCCCACGTCAGTACAACATGACGTTTGTGGGTTCAAACGATAGGTAATACCTCCAATAATCGATATCAACAAGAATTAATGTTTAAAAATTGAGGCGCGGTATAAATAAACAATAAAAACATGCATTTTTTGACCTTTTTCTCGGTTTTACCACAATAAGTCGGAAAATATCAATTTTTTGAAAAAATTTGTGGAATAACTTTTTGTAGATCTCTGAAAGATCTACAAAATTGATCTGAACACTTTTCCTCGCAAACTGCAACCCTTTCGAGTTATTCGTCATCAAAGTAAAAATTGAATTTGTTTAAACAAATTCGCTGGAATTGTTTAAAACGGGCTCAAACTATTTTTCTAAGATAATTCAGTGAATTTGGAGCAAAAAAGATCTCTAGATATTTTTTCCAAAGATTTATCGTTTTCGAGTAATGGGAATGGGCAATTCCGCGACTTGCCCTCAATGCGGCGCTTTCACGAATGCACTTAGGGCTGCAAGTCGCGGAATTGGCCATTCCCATTACTCGAAAACGATCAATCTTTGGAAAAAATATCTAGAGATCTTTTTTGCTCCAAATTCACTGAATTATCTTAGAAAAATAGTTTGGGCCCGTTATAAACAATTTCAGGGAATTTGTTTAAACAAATTCAATTTTTACTTTGATGAGAAATAACTCGAAAGGGTTGCAGTTTGCGAGGAAAAGTGTTCAGATCAATTTTGTAGATCGTTCAGAGATCTACAAAAAGTTATTCTACAAATTTTTTCAAAAAATTGATATTTTCCGACTTATTGTGGAAAAACCGAGAAAAAGGTCAAAAAATGCATGTTTTTATTGTTTATTTATACCGCGTCCCAATTTCTAAACATTAATTCTTGTTATTATCAATTATTGAAGGTATTACCTATCGTTTGAACCCACAAACGTTGGAGTTTAGCCACTTTCTCGCGCCAGGAGCGTCTTTTCGGGGGTAATTCAACTACCTAGACGCAAAGTTGCGCATCGCCGCCCTCGACATCCCGCGCTCTCACTTTCGTATATTCACACTTTCTCGAATAATAGTGAGTTCCTTCATATTTTTGCGGATTGAAAAGAAAATTGCGAGGCTTGCATCACGTGTAGACATGTGCACTCAGCATCGAGTTTGGTTTCGTGGATTATTCGTTGATTTCCATTCAGCAAATAAGATGGGTGAGCCGAGCAACCTTCAGTAAATATTTAATGCATGATTGATGAGAAGAACCCTACGCGATTGAACTTTGAGAAGACTTATCATCATGAAATCGAATTCATGTTGAGCGGGAAGAAGAAAATTTTGTTTGGAACGAAAGCACGAGAATCACCTGTACTTTATAGCAAAAATCAAAGCAACTTTGTCAACCGGATAATTGGGATTGATTCAGCGTAAAATTCAACATAACCAAGTATCTCAAAATTTGTGATTTGAATGTCTACTCCGAGAATGAATATTCTCCGAGACACTTGTTCAACTCACTTAATTCTTCATTTTTGGGGTGAATCCGTACGGATGTTGTCTGAAGTAAGTCAAGCTTGTCAATTTACCTGCAACAGAAAAATAGATGATCATTAGTCAAGATTTCATCAACTTATGGTTATTGGAAATATTCACGTTTGCCACGCTAAACATTCGACTAGCTTTCAAATTTTTCTAGAGCATTTGGTAAATGATATTGTCAAACATAATGCAGGTTTAATGGCATAATGGAAAAATTGAAATCCATCCTTTTCGCATCAACATCATCAATTCATGGTCGACGTCAGCAGCACTACAACTGTTGTGTTGAATTTGAAAAATTCCCTAAATTGAGTTTCACCCGGAAAATGGTCAAGGACCATTATAACAAAACCAAGGAAATTTCAAGAGTTTCAAGGGTCAGTTACTGACACCTAAATTTTTAGGGATGTTTCTTGTCGAGCGAAAAAGACCATATTGAAGAAATCGTATCGGAGGCCGTTGAAATCTGGTAAACGTCCATTGGGTGAATTTCCGTCGCAAGTGTTTTCGATCTAACAGGAATCAAAGGAAGCTCGAGCAAAAAGGGCATCAGCTTTAGCAGGAACTCGGAACGTATTTTATACTTATATACAGCAATGGGAAGGGACATAAAGCCAGGTGCACAGAACAGGCATCGTTTGAATGAGAATCTCGAGAGGAAAGAAGCTGCGCGGGTAGTTTCGCGGCAACGCCGGGTAGTAACTCAAGATTAGAGTAAAAAACGGGGGAGAGGAAAATTGGAAAATAAACGCCGAGAGCTCTCTTTCTCTAACTCTTTTTCTCGGAAGTAATTTGCCTAGGTACATTTGAACGGTACACCGTGCCAACTCTCGAAACATTACGAGCAGCGGCCACTTGTACTTCTTTACGACAACGCGTAAGAAGATAACACAAGACGTACGTACAAAACGAGACGAGATCCTCTACTATTCAAGAGACGAAAGCTATATATATAATACGGAAAAGAAAGATGAGTTGTACGGTATAACGTCTATTTGCGTGGGATAGTCCGCGAGCGTTATAAAATATCAATCCGGTGGGACCGCGATACCAAGTAGTATATATAATTGACATTGGCAGGAATCAACGGAGCTCTCGTAAAACGACACGGAGCCCGAGATATAGCGTATTTGCAAGGTATATCTCTGAAAAAGGGGGTGAAGCATCCAAGGTGCGCACCGCGTGAAATTTTCGAGCGAGAGAGAAGAACGCGATACGAGTTTATATGAAATATCTTCATCTTTTTATGATCTACGAATTTCCTCATTTCGACACGAGCTTGCGTGAAGAGAAAAATATGCCAAAGTTGATTATTAATAAAATCTAACTGGACACCAAGACGAGTGACAGAAAATTATTATTTTCTGGCGCAAGTGTAATTTGTATATGAGGTAACGAGGTTCTCAGACAAGTAAAGAGACAGCGAGAGTATATAGAGCTCATCTGGCCTCTCGGCTAATGAAGACGGAGTAGCTTTCGCGTTTGAAATTCATGGGGCAGCTAATTAGCCGCCACGAGGCGGAGATGGACGTCGTCGTACCTATCCGCGAAAAAGAATGAAATTCAACGACGTTGGAGGTTAGGTTATATTCTACTCTCTAACTATGCACCTTTGCACTGCAGCAAGAGATGGACCGTTCATCAGGTAAAAAAAAAAAGTATCTCTCGCCCACGTTACCGTATATTCTTCCTTTTTCTGGTGCTCGAGTCTCTTGTTTATATAATAGAGTCCTGTAGGAGGTCCTGCATCTCAGACATGAGAAAAAAAAAATATATCCGAGATGAGCGGAACAGCGGCGATATACAACGGCGGGACGCTTTCATATTTGCGAATTGTGTGTATATATTTTAAAGCGCGTGTGGGACATCTCTGGTAACGCGATATTCAAGTGCGACGTTTCACATTTTGATTACGATACACGAAAAGAGAATCGGCTACTAAAATAGATTTCTCGGGCAATTTGCCATAGTTAACAATTTTTCCGTGCGAAAATCCCAGAGCTCATCTTGAATTTTTCTGCGAGAACCGAGAGCTAATTATACGTGGAATACCATAATTACGAACTTCCGAGGCGTTGTCATCGTATGTAGTCATCTCTCGCTTCCTTGCCCCTAGACGGAAGTAAATCCCATTGCGTATTTACATCCTGAACCAAACAACCGCCCATCGACTAGATCTTTATAGTAGGAAACGCGACACGAAGGAAATTTCACGCGCGACAAGACTCGCGAAGCGATGCAAGCATATAAGTATGTAAATACACGTTATGACGATGACTTCCGATCGTACCGCGGGAAAGAAATGATAAAAAAAATAAAAAAAAAGAGGGGGAAGAGGATGATAGGGAGAGAGGATCGTCTATAGATGCTCCTGACTGTGTCGAGCTGTCGGATCAATTCAATACGAGAAGGATGAATTGCGCTAGGAATCGCACTCACTACTGCAACTTGCCGAATACATCTCCCTCATCGCATACGTCTGTCGCATTTCTGATGGATGAACTCGCATTTTCAGTGTTGATGTATACAGAATCTCACGAGAATGAAGGGACTCGGGTATTTCATTGAATTGGCAATGCGCCACGCCAGAGGTGGGAGCTTTTTGCTCTCATCCGATAACAAATTCGAGATTCATGACTCTCTGCAGCGCGCGCAGCGATTTCATGCCCTGCGTGGAATTGAAAGATAGTATATTATGTACCGAGTTGCGGAAAATACGCTTTTCCGAACGAGGTGCATACAGTATTTTCTTGCTGGAAACGGAGGAAATGCCTTTTCGAGCCGTTCTCGCGAAGCGAGGAATGAATAAAATTCCAACTTATTTGGAATGATAATCTTGCCAATCCAATTGGGAGAGCACAGTTTTTACAAAATGCATGAAAGCAATTGTATATATTTTCTTCCTCCGTCGAACGAACAGTGTCATTGGAATTTGGAAAGAAGAGAGTTTTGCTTTTTCGAAGAGAAAGTAATATTGTATCGGTGCGGAAATTTTCGCATGAAATTCTTTCGATATCCTCAATTTTGACACCTTCATTAACGTTATCCGAATTGAAAAGAATCCATCTCATTCTGGTCGCCAAAATCTATAAAATGATACCCCAACCTATAAATTCCTTTCACAATGCACAACGTTCTGTGTGAATTATTTTGAACTATACACCTTGCGTGTGTCCGTATGTATGTGTGTTGTTTGTGTGTCGTCTTCCCATTGTCGCGCGATTTTTCCTGAGCCCTCCGATCGATCTCTATGATACTTCAAGGCTTTGTTCTAAATTGGTCAGCGATGAGCCCAGTCCGTTGACAGCTCCATACCCTCAATACTCCCTCTCCCACGTCTAATTGGTGACTTAAAATTCATCATGATTTTCACACCATGTTCGTCCAAACAATATACCATCCAATATTCAGTACATAAATATTTCCAATATCGTTTCGATACATTTCCTGGTCATTCAAAAGAGATTGGTTGATACGGAATTTTCACAGGAATTTCCATATTCGCATGAAAAAAATTTTAACTCTACGTTCTATGTCACTCGAAATTTGGCGAACGCCTGTATGGATTTCTTTCAAAATTTGTTCATTTTTAATTTTTGATTGTTAATTTTTTTTGTTAATATTTTTTAATATCTTGGTTGCATCCTCGCTCTGTTCAGACGTTGATCAACTGGACATGCCTGATGTACCGAATGCTGCAGAAAATCGCCGCTCACATCACACATATCGCAGCGCTCACGCGGGTCAGGTGATATGGGAGCAATAATGGATATCTACGCGTGTACCAATCACGCGAGTAAATTCAGCAAACAGATTTATACCAGCAGGTCGATTTCAAGTTTCGGTCTAGACTACGCGTGTACGTCTAGTGACGAGAAATTTTTCCAAGTTTACGCGTTGATCAGTGATCCACTCGCGGAAGTTACTGATCGCTGGACGTCTTAACCTAGACGACCGAAAATTTGAATCGACCTGCAGGTATAATCACTTTACGCGCCAACTTCATGCTGTATATGCACAAATCCATCATTGCGGAATATTTCCATGCCTTAGAACAATCGATTTCAAAGATTTGAAACCACTATTACTGTACATCCCCAAAACATTACATTTTATAATTGCTCGTATTATTTAGCCACTCTCACGCGCGTGTGGGTAACGCTTGACTTATTACGATATCGAATCGATCTCGATGAAGGCCGAGGGGGAGGAAGGAGCCCATCGGTGCTAAGTAACCATCAGCGATTCCGATGCCGGAGCAAGTACAAAAACGACGAGAAGGTAAATCATTGCAGCAGCACGTGTGCGTAAGAGTATATAAAGAAGGGGTTCATAGAGGTACAGGAAATAAGTGTATACAAGTGACGCAACAGCCCTGCAAACGTAACAGAGCCGGTTTGTAATACACAACGAAACGAAAACGAAATCAGCGATCGACGAGACGCGCGCTGCAAAAAGGGATCGAGCAGAGTCATGCGAGCAGAGTACCGCGTGGACCAATATTGCCATCACCACCGCAGAGAGCGAGACGATTTTGCGCAGCAGCAAACGCGTTATCGGAATGCACTTACTCTTCCATTGCGTGTGATGGTATACGCCATTGCAGAGTGCGTTTAAACGGGTGAAATGCGTGCCAACGTATGTGTGTGCGTGTGTGTGTGTTTGTGTGAGTGTACTAGTGGCGGAAGGGGGGGGGGGGGGCAAGCCCCCCTGCTCGCTTCGTTCGCCGACCTCCACTTTTGTACAAAACATCAATACTCTAATCAGGACCTCATCTACAATGGTCCTACTCGGCATTTTCAAAGTTCTTGATGGTCAAATCAAAAATCCCAACACTGTAAAACTGCAGCTCGAACCATTCGACTGCGAGATCAATTTTAGTGGCATCATTTCAGTTTCGTGACACGCTACCGTATTATCCATGTTATTCTTATGGTATGGGTACACTGTAAAAAATTGGTTGACTTTCCACCAAAATCGTCAACCAGTGGTTGGTTGTCAAAATCAACCAGCTGGTTGGAATTCAACCACTCGTTGGAATTCAACCACTGGTTGACTTTGTCCCCACAGCGAATTCTGATATTGGTCGATGGTGGTCTCCGGTTGACACTTTAGTTTCGGAAAAACAAGTTTCGTCATTTTTTTTCACAAACAAAGAGGGATAAACATTAGCCCCGGTCGCGTATGGACGACAAAGCGGGTTGCCTGTCATGCAGGAGTCGAATACACGTCGTAAGGCTGGAGGGATGGATAGATGGATGGATGGGGTGGGAGGGTAGATGGGATGGATGGATGGATGGAACGGAATGGAACGGACCGGAATGGGGCGAAATGGAACGAAATGAGGCGAAATGGAATGGAGTCTCATTGGATGGAGGGGAACGGAACTGGCCGGATGGGGCAAAATGGAACGGGCGGGGCAAAATGGAACGGACTCAAATTGGATGGAGGGGAACGGAACTGGCCGGATGGGGCAAAATGGAATGGGTGGGGCAAAATGGAACGGAGTTGAATTGGGTGGAATGGACCGGAACGGAATGGAATTGAATTATATGGATGGGAGACATCCATACAATTCAGTTCCATTTCGTTCCATATCATTCCGTTCCGTTCCGGTCCGGTCCATTCCGTTCAATTCCACTCCGTTCCATTCCGGTCCGTTCCGTTCCATTTCGATCCGGTCCATTCCGTTCCATTCCATCCATCCATCCATCCATCGATCCATCCATCCCATCTACCCTCCCACCCCATCCGTCCATCTATCCATCCCTCCAGTCTTACGACGTGTATTCGACTCCTGCAGGACAGGCAACCAACCCGCTTTGTCGTCCATACGCGACCGGGGCTAATGTTTATCCCTCTTTGTTTGTGAAAAAAAATGACGAAACTTGTTTTTCCGAATCAAAAGTGTCAACCGGAGACCACCATCGACCAATATCGTGGGTGCCGCATTCATCATTATATATTCGTTGTGGGAAAAAAGTCAACCAGTGGTTGGATAGGTAGTCAACCACTGGTTTGTGGCAAAAATCAACCAGCTGGTTGATTATAAACCAGCTGGTTGATTTTTGGGATAAACCAGTGGTTGAGGGAAAAACTGCAACCACTGGTTGCAGTTTTTCCCACAAATTTTTTACAGTGTATCGATTATTGTAAACATTTATATTCGTACTCCAGTTAAACATGTTTCAAAAAGTTGAAAATTACATCTACATTTTGGAACCTTCAGATTTGCGACTTGGAGTTGGCACATTTTTGACCCCGAAACATCGCAACTTCCGCGGAACTACTCATATAATAGAGGCACCGATTGTACTGTCGAATTATAATACGACTGCATCAATTCAACTACTGTCAAATTTTGTGCGTGGGAATTGATTCGCTCACAAGAAGGTTGAAATCGTGTTTGGGTCCTTGTGGAAGGAATTAATTCTCGAAAATCGTCGATTAGGACCTAGATTCGTTGGGTAATGATGTTTCGTCGGAGGCTGCTTTTTTCCGTTAATTAATAAAGACAGTAAGCGATGCGGAGGGTGCATTGGAGCTGCTTGGATGAACTTTGAGCAGTTATCTAGACTCTCTAAAATTCATGGTACGTCGAAAGTTTGCGGGTTGAAGAACCACCGCCGCGCCACCGCGTAATTTGTATTTCATTATGCATGGAGGCCACAAGGTTATAAATGCGCCAGAGCTGATGCCTTGTCATCATTCTCATAAACTGTGCAGCACTTCTCGTGAATGAAGCACAACCGCTGACACAAATTTTCACGAGGACTCAATTTGCTTGAAAAAAAAAAAAAAAAAAAAAATTAATTCGCCGAGTCTCCACCTCTGGTGAGGACAATCCTTGCGGTGTTTCACTCGATTCTCTGAAAATTTTTTGGGAACCAAACGACGAGAAGTGTTTTTCTCGATTTCCTGATGGAACCAAAATAGACGTGCAAGCAGAGCTGGAACGCCATTAAAGATATCAAAGATACGATTTCGCTTCGTCATGTTTTACAAAGATCGTGCTCAAGTTTCTGCGAACGCACAAGAGGTGTAGCGATAAAAGCTCAGTCCGATTTTGCCCAACTTTTTTTCCTCGTCGTAGAGTTTGAAGAGCGCAGATCCTCGACTTACGAGTATAAAATGCAGGACTATTAAAATGTACAGTTATATACGGGACAGAGGAGCGCTAGAAAACAAAACAGTCTTCTCATCCCGTCGAGAGGCGCTCCAAATTTACGCGCGTTTTTTAGCTTTATCGCGCGAACGGCGATAACTGCGAATCTTTGTACCAAGAGGAGTTGCATCAGATGGAATTGAGTGTCGAGCAACATAATCTGCAGCAACACAGTATCGAAGGGTATGTAAAGAAGCGCTGGAAAGAGAAAAACATGGAAAAACGCGACCGACGACTTTTGAAAAGGTGCAATCGCCGCTGTGGGATTCATATAGAACACGAAACTTTGGTACATGTGCCCTCCCTGTTAAAAATATCTTCCAAAACTTGGATCAAAACATCCAAGTGGATCAAATCCTGGATCCAGGTTGGATCAAAAATGTAATGCTATTTGATCCAACTTTGATCAAATGTTGGATTTGGGGACCAAAATTCGTCTGCCGGACTTGCGCACTGCACACGGCCAAAATGTAAGTTAACGCGCATAAGCGTTACCGTGGATGTCGTTTCCGATTTTTTTTTGAAAACTAATGTTCATACAATCTAATGACTCGCTACATCTGTCTCGTTATCAAACAATTCGGATTCCAACTCATCACATAATATCTGCACTTCAAAACGCCGATAAAGAAAGATCGTGCTGTTGAGGTTGTCAACATAACCTCAATAATGATGATTGATCTCATGTATATGCTTCTTGGAGGTGGACGACGAAATTAGCTAAATTAACGATCTCCTAACGGGAGTGATGAAGCGACCTAACACACAAACATTTTCCCAAAATCCTTCCCAAACAACACCCTTAATGAAGCACATAATGCAATATCTCGTTCCAATACAGCGCAATTTTGAAATAGCGCAATAACATGTTTGATTATCGCGAATTTTGAAATAAAAAACCATTGCTCGACCAATCTACAAAAGATAACCATCATTGCATTATCAACTACCTCGAGCACAAGAAACAATCAGAATAATAATCAACAGATTTTTGTCAGCTTCGCTCCATTTTGTCCCCAAATATTGACATACCTAGAATATAATTTACAAATCCCTAATTTGCATATCCAAGTATGTATCTGTCAGAGTGCGATTATGTGCTTGAAATCCTAAGAGATAATGATGAGCAATAAAGTTTAGATGTTCCAAGTACCACTGCCCAAGAAGAAATTCTGAGTAACTTGAAGGCATGCCGAGTCTCAAATATGGATTGGTGTATGAGAACGTGCTGCAACTGAGGCCTCGAGTGAATCCGAGCTAGCAGCGATTTGAGACTAGGTTAAATGCGGGAAGCGAGTAATTAAAATGATGCTCTAAAAGGTGCAAGCGTCTTGCAGAGCCGCTTCAAACTCTTGGAAAAGGAGATGTAATTTCATCAGTTGTAGAGCAAATCTCATACGTTTCCGAATACTTAATTATTCATTGAATTATCCTATTCAGAGTGAACCGTGTCTGCAGCTCTCACCGTCAATCATTCCCAGTCAGTATTTATGGCACTCGCTCTCGATCACATATCGTTTTTCATTCGAACAAACCCCGTGGTAACTCAATGATCCGCTAATCGTAAAATGGATTATTATCGGTAAGAGCTCTTCGGAAATCGATACGTTTGAAAATCCATGCCATGAGAACTGGAACTCGCGCACAAACAAAGCACACGTGTGCCTGAGTGAATTCGAATCGATATTGAAACTTCAGAGCCATTGATTGCGCCGAAAGTGGGATTTCCCGTGTTCCAAGCTTCCCAAGTTTATATGACTTGGAATGTGCATTGTAACAATTTCCGGTGGTGTATTCTATTGGTGCGTAACTATGTTAATTCTCAGATGATCTCAACGTTCGCATATTCCATAATGCTTGCATGATGAAGAGTCAAAATGTTAATTGCGTTCTTAGTAAGAAGAGAAATAACCGAATTTCGAATTTTGGGTTCACTACAACGCACGTGCAGGGTCAAATACCCCCATATAGTATAATAAAATGGGGAATATTTCCAGATACTTTTCTCTGAGTGATATGTAGCTATGCACTCCAAATTAAGTGTCTTGCAATTACATAATCCACCACTTTGCGAGTCGAAATTAAACGCTCAGCTCGAGCACGGCCATCCGACATTCTGAAGACGGGCTTGCACCGAATCTGCTTGCACAGCTCTAATCAACTCGGCAGAGTCCCCGATCGTCAACGGAGCTTTTTAATAAACCAGTGGAGGTTGTCATCTAGATACCCATGAATACACCTAATTCATGCGCGACAGTATCCGGAAACTCGAATCCGCAGCCGAGCGCACCATATGAACGTGTTTTCACTCGTGTTTTCATTACTACGGCGTTCAAGATTCCCTGTCCTTTCAGTCCACATAGTTCGCTCCTTCTTGGCGCACTACATCGCTTTGTAAAACACATTTTCATCATTCTAACCCAGAAATGCCGCTTTCAAACGCGGTTTTACGATTCTCGTGATTAAAAATTACAACTGCTTTGTGCTCGCAGGTTCATTTCGGGCGCGGAGGACTTATTACCCTGGCTTCGCTCGGGAAAGCCCAGGGCAATGATGTACTATCGCTTGTTATATTTGGTTGCATTTGAGCGAATCTATGTGGAAAAGAGTCTACGATTGATTGGCGAGCTGTGGGAACATTTTTCAAGGCGAAATGTCGATTCCGTCCCCTCCGCAACCTCTTCGTCAGGCTTCACTTTTGAGACACGCAGCTAAAGGTACTTTATTGTCGTGCTGAAAAAAATGGTAAATCAATTGCAACGAGTCACTGAAACTCGTCCGGGGCTTACTTTGACCCAAATCATCACTCGTGACGATTTTGGCCTCAAAAAGTCCCACTTTTGTCGGCGAAATGGCCCATATAAGCTCTATAAATTAAAGATTGCACACTCTCCAGGGAATTCAGAATTCAAAAATCCAACAGCAAAATTTTCCGTCAATACTGTAATAGAACATGATACGGAAACTTCTCCTACGTGAGCCCTAAAAAGTGCTGCGCAAACGATTCGCACAAGAAAAAGGAGGAAGAGGAGCGTTCCGAAAACGCGTCCAAGCATAACAGAGGAGGAAGAGGAGGGAAGGCAGCTTGTCTCTCTGAGAGCGACGGGAATAAAAAAGTGCATCGCGTGCGCGTAATCCGAGGAAGCGTGAGAGTAGAGTGTAGAGCTGAGTTGAACTGATGGAGAGGAGAGAGAGAGAGAGAGAGAGAGAGAACACGGACTGAAAGGGTTTCTGTTTATCACATACACGTCTTGAATCTTTCTCACTTCTGCAGCTGAGGCCATAACTCTCATGACCCCATGGGTCAAGACTCAAGACGAATGCCCGGATTGCCGCGGCTACATTATCCCAACTTCGCGACCCGCACTGCGTCTAGGAGAGGCTGATATATCGAGCCCGTGCCATCGCTCAAGTGAATCCTCACTACTGGTGTTTTTTGCAGATAACCTACCTAACACTATATGGCTCCCGTCTCGTCGCGCAAGTTTTTTTGGATTCGTCATCATCGCGACTATTTGAATGAAGATTATAGGGATCTTGAAAATCATAGTCTGTGGTGTATTGGTAATTCATTCAAACCCAGTACTTTTGGTGATGAACTTGAATTTCGTCGATAGGTCGATTTGTCATCTCACGCGCTTAGCTTTTGATTCGTGTATCTACCTAGGTATTAGTTTTAAAAAATATTAAACTTGGATGAGAAAGACACAACTTGTTTGGCAGTGAATCACATAAAAAATGAAACAACTTCTTTTGTATCGAAAGAGGATATTTAAAGCTTGTACGTCGATACACGTCAAAACTCGACTTTTCCGCATTACTTTGAAAAATTGAAACCGAACACAAATCCGTATCAGAAAAGTTGTAAGCAAACAGCGCGAAGAAATTCAATACGATCCAAGTTGGCATTGAATTTTCTCTGGGGGGCATTCTTTCCGCTGTGTCCATGAGCATCCTATACTTCTCTCGCGAAACTCGCCGGTACGAGTCTAGGATATGGATATACGTTTACATTACTACCAAGCGAGCAGCGGGGAAAGTTTAGAGTGCGAGAAATGTGTCGCGTAAAAGATGGAGAGCTTCATACATTTTATATTCTCCCTCCTCCTCGTGCGGCGAATCTTCGTTGCAAAAGTTGAGTATAATAATTTTGCGTCGCTGACACCGAAATCAGTAAGACACAAGATTGCTATCTGTAACCACCACCACCGTACGAATATAATTTCCATCTTTCGTGCTCAGAGAGCTACAAGTACGACACTGAGTATATTTTCAATTAGATCTCTGAGATTTAACCACTCGAGGGAGGAAGTGAGATGAATCGTCGCACTCTCGATAATATCGCACTTGTAGCAAATGCAAAATAAGCTTACAGCGATGATGTACACATTTCGATTCATTTTGGTACACGTATCGATTCACGCATGACTTTACATGTGATGGATCAGCAAATAGAAGACGAGTCGGGTGGAAATAATTAGGTTGTACCTTTATGGCGCAGTTTAGGGGGTGAGAGTGTGAAATAAATAAAGTTCCAAAAATGACATTTTGCACGCGGTTACTATGAAATGCATACCTCAGCGGAAAAAAATATTGAACTGAGCGATGGTATACAAAGGCATCTATTATTGTGCAACTGAATTCAGAGATAATTCATAATTTTCCCTCGATCGCGAGAACGGGAAACTCTTTAACGCCATATTCCGCACAAAGACGACGGTGTGTACGTCTCTCGGATAATACGATACGGGCTATGCACTATACTCTGCACGTGCGAAAAATTCTAGAATATTCCGCATAAGGGATGAGATGAAAGAGCTTCCTCCTATACTGGCGCGTCAGCATTTTTCCGACGATTCGCGGTAAGTAGATTCCCATCATCCAACGTAAAACTGCACAGAAGCATCAGCGAACGAGCGAGCGCCCGTGCCCCGTTTTAGAGAGCGAATGAACAGGGGATAAAGGTAGGAAGAAGGTTATACGTGTAATTGACCCCTAGGAAAAATTGTGCGCTTCTCATGTTATACCCACGAGGTGAAAATGATGAAGAGTCTGCAATTGCGCACACGCTGCTTCGTTATAGAGTCAATGCCGCGTAAGACCGGTCTCTATATAGCGAGCAATTACTTATTGAGTATGCTCCCCCCCCCCCATTAGCAGCACGATTTTTTCTTGCGCTCCACCCTTTTGTTCTTCTTTGACTCTTGTTCAACATACAGAAGAAAGCTCTTTTTCCTCTCCTTTTTTTTTCTCACGCGCAGAGAAATTTCCATAGATTCAAGAACTCGTATCACGAACCCACGCGTGCGCATCGCTGTTAAATTTTTCAAAGCGACTCGCGGTCTCGCAAATAACTTTTCCGCCTCTGAACTACGTTGAATTTTTCATACTGCTACAAGAGACAATATCATCATATCACCTCGAGGCATCTGTACTGCGCAATGTGGTTTTTTTTATGGCCTCAGAGATTATGATAGACGGATTCAGAAAAAAGAGAATTTTATTGGGGATTCGACAATTGCCGATGTTGATGAATTCCAGAATAAAAAAATACGGTTACGCGGATCATATAAGATGGCTTCTGTGTGTGAGTGAAGTTGACTATTATCGATAGGAATACATATTAAGGCGATGCGGTCACCATGCAAGCTGAAAATCATTCCCAACTTTCTCCGATTCTGTTGCGATTTGGGCTAAATGACGAGCGCACAAATATTTTTCATCATCTAAATGAGATTTGTTTGCTCTTCGTTAAGCCCAAATTGCAATATAATCAGAGAAAGTTGGGAATGAAATTGTGCGTTTATTATAAGGTTAGGAGGTTACCGCGGCTGAGTTATTTCCACTTTTCTCCGATTCTCTTATGATTTGGGCTAAGCGACGGATTGAGGAATACAAGTTGGACAATAACAAGTATTCGACAACTCGATTCACACTTTGAATCATCAAACTTTCTATATAAGGTGTATTTTCAAGGTCCATGGTCACGGTGCACGGTGACCGCATCGCCTTAATAACCGATATCCGAGTGAAATCGGGATATGATATGATATGATATGGAAAGAAGGGAGAGGAGGGGAGGGATCCCTCGATGAGCGACGCGCTTTTTTGTCATGCAAAGTTGGAAGCCACAGCTTCGGCACGGCACGTGCAGATTAATTAGCGATTTTAATTGGAAAACTCGATCAAACGAGCTATCTCAAAGAGCTTGATGCTGCAGTCCGCGCATCGACGGTAGATTGAATTGAGCATCAGCTTGTGAACGACTGATGCCGCAAGCCTATCCAGCTCTCTTTTCTTTTCTTTTTTCATCATTCTCACATGTGGCTTTTATCGATCGATCTTTTGCAATAACATGTTTGATTATCGTGCTACCTACGCGGGGCAACTATGGTCGATTTTCATTTCATTGAAAGGGAAATCAATCGTTCAAACGCCTTCTATAGAAATATGTCTATGAATTTCATCGATTATTTGCTAGGAAAATAGTTTTGAATCACCTTGCGGTGAAGCTTGGTCGATTTGCAAACACTCAAATCTCAGAGTGAAGTAAGGCGAATTGCCCAATAGTGGAACGCTTTTCGGCATATAAAAATTTTCACCGTAGTATACTCGAAAGAATATTCCTTTATTTGCATGAAAATCAACTACTATGTCTGAAGGCCAAGAGTCTCGGGATCATTCCTAAAAAAGGAAATCGAGAAAAGGTTGAGATTTCATAATTTGAGAAGTAATTTAGTGAGAAAAGAATTTTGCCGAATTCGGAACTACACGAGTCCCCTTTTTGCCTATAGTGGAACGCCGATTTGACAGAAGTGGAACATGTAAATTCCTATACCTCTTGAGTAGGGAAAAAACAGAGCTAGAGGGAGTTTATTGAAATATAGAACACAGAATTTAAGTACTAAGCATTAATATCTCATTCTTTTAGCTGAATTGAAAATTTCAATGTATTTTATATACAATTGAAACAGTCATATTAGTGTAGAATTTTTACCTGGGCAAAATTTGCGAGCAAGTCAGTAAACTCAATCAATTCACTGGTTTCATAATCTCACATGAGATTGATGAAATAGGTACTTACAACAAATACTCTAGAGCGCAGGCTATATTTAATTTCAAGTTTCATTTTCTTTTTACGCATGATGATTCTCAACTCAGATAATATTCATTTGCCGAGCAACACTACAGCAGTTAAGTAGATTAGGTATATGATTGTCTCATGCATGAAATCTACGCTAAGTCTGAATTTGAGCCAACTACAAGTCTGTTCTCCCTCAGCACTCAAAATTTTGTTGGCAGGCCCTTCATAACATTCAAATTGTGATCAAATCCTTCCAATTTCTTTATAAAGTCATTGGAGGATCATAATTCTGAGGTATTTCATGAAGCGGAGCACTAATTTCAAGTTCTTTCCCAGCGGTTCTTAAATGTTCCACCTTATACCTTGATTTAGTATATTAAGTAACGAGGGCGCAAAGAAATTTTACGCACAAGTTTCTGAAAAGAGTGCGTAAAAGTGACTTTTGCACACAGTTGTAACTTCTGCGGAATATGCAATTTCATTTGCGCCGCGCGCAAAAGTACTTTGCGCGCAGCGCAAAGTTACAACTGTGTGCAAAAGTTATTTTTACGCACGAATTTTCGGAAACGAGTGCGGAAAATTGCGCCCGAGTTGCTTACGATGCTTTTTGATATTGCTGTGCGGAATGCAGAAAGTTGGGACTACGCTGTAATATATGTGATCGGGGGAGGTAAGGGGCGTTCGGGGGGCGGAGCCCCCCGACTGAAGAAATATCCTGAATATGGTTTTAAAAAATTATCAATCATCAGCAATTTGTAACCAGATCAAAGTTTTGTGCCCAAGTTTACTTTAAATCTCGATGATTGTATTATTTCAACTAAAGTTTGTATATTATTGAAGAAAATCATAAATATTGAGAGATTTCGTCAAGTTTCGAAAAAACGATTTGCACGAACAAAAGGTCCGTGGACTGGATCACCTTATGGTGCAGGCTCATGGCTCGGCGTCCCACCATACGAGCTTGATAGGAAGATGGCCACATTTCGTCCTTACCCACGACTGGTTGCGCGATGCGCATGCGTCTGCATACCTGAGCGAGAGTCCGCAAAAGTTCGAATTGTCAAATTATTTCTCGTGTTACGTAATCGACTGTTATACTCGGGCTAAAATTAGAAATGGCAAAACAATCGCTCAATGGATTTTTAGACACAGAATCTAATTTTACGCACGTGTTTCATGACTTTGCGCACACCGTAAAAATATTTTGCGCACAATTTTACTTCGACGCACCGGCAGTTGAGCGTAAAAATGAACGTTCCTCAACTTTGCGCACCGCACATCTGCTAATTAATGGACTCTTACACCCAACTTTACGCACAGAATATCAAAATGACTTTATTTTCGATCGGTAAAACTTTCACAGTATTCAGGTAAAGACAAAGGTCTTTGCCTGGATGCTGTGATTCATTTATATCAATTTTTGGCATATTTAGTTAAGTACATACCAGAGGTATGTTCTGATTGTTTAGTTAGACACAATCAATCTTTTATTCGAGCACCTCACCAATCACTACACCATTCCACAGACAGTTATTGCTGGCAAATATTTGCAATATGGTAGAACAATAAGTAGTTACTCATTATAATAATATTAGTGGTTGACTATCAATCGAGGTATGCACTCTGTGCACATTGAGCTGCATACAGTAATAGAGGTTAGGTTGCCACTTTCACAAAACATTTTTCTGCCTTGAAAGTTGTCAGATGATTGCAACAAAAAGCACAATCATCACATCACTTATTGTAAGAACTTTAATACTTGAAAAGTAGACCAGCATCTACAAAATTGAATAAATATTCGCAATAACAAACATTTGTGCAACTAATTTTTGTACACGTTCCGCTTTAGGCAAGCCGTTTGCCAATTGTGGAATACAGAGTTCAGCTCTGTTCCACTATCGGTCGAGCAGATTTTTTTGTCACAGGTAGAGGAACAGCTAATCATAAAAAGTACAATTGAATTTGAGACTCATAATTGCTCGGAATGGAATCTAGAAGACCTTGTTTATCTGTATAGTAACAAGAATTTCAATCCCAGCTGCTCTTAATTCACTACGCTGGCACTTTGAAAAAATCAAGTCCCGGGCTCGGCCGAGTGGAATCGAGCCCTGCTGAGCTCGAGATTCTAACGACGGATTTTCAAGAAATTATTATAAATAAACGGCTGAAACCATGTAAATAACTCAACATGCACCATTTAGAGAAGGCTCAAAACTATTTTGATATCTATATAGAATCTTATTTGAGTATTCACTGACTAAATTATTCGGTCTCAAATCCGATCTGTTCCACTATAGGTCGAACGCAGCGGGTTATTCCATTACTGGGCAGTTCAACTTAATTCATCTTTTTTTATCACAGCAAAACTTGTCTGCGGTTATGCTTGCTGATTTGAATAACTCAGATTATAGAAAAAAGTTCTTTTTTTGTGACAGAACTCTTCATTGTCGGTCGAACTTTGAATTTTAATGCTGACTGCTATGCCTCATAATACTCATCAGATAATAGAGGGAATTTGATTGAGAGAACTGAATAGAAGATTTGATGATTGCAAAATATGAAAATGGTGCGACGCTCCCGTGTGAAGAATAAAAGAAATTCATGACTCATCTATTCGGTCTTAGCAAATATGCATGGGGTGCAGAGAAGCTTGCAAGCTGTGCGCGCGAAAACATGTGGAATATGGAGTGAGTAACGCGAGCCGCGCGGATGAGTGGGTCTGCTGTCTGCATATATGCCACAAAACGAGGAAATCTGACACTCACTGGCTCTGAGGTGAGAAAGAATTCTGCCTGGGAAACCGCATGCACGTCGCACGCTTCGTCGCGACCTTGTCAAAACTCGCTCGTTCGCTCTCGATCCTGCGGTCGTGCCACCACACCACAATCATCCTGATACGATGCTCCCGAGAGAGAAAAAGAGAAGGACCATATAGACACATGCACTCATGCACATTACACGGATTATTGTCATCACAGTGGCAAAAGATTCCCGGCGCCAAGATATTGTCACAAAACATGTATAGATACTGTACAACAGGGACTATAGAAGGTGCATTCCAACCATACGTAAAATACACCGTAAAATGAGACGTGGATCATTTCACCTGTTCAGCGGGTCGCAGACGAGCCTATTATAGGTATTTGCACTGAAACACGAGGGGATCATCATCGATGAGTCCTGGAGCCACGGCGCGTCATCTGGATGCATTTGATTCTAGTCTAGATCAAATGGGTTGCCATCCACGGCATCACTATTATTATGCACGTATTATAGGTTAGGATAGCGTGGGAACGCGGCTAGGGCTATTCAGGTATCTACCGCAGGGAATGACGAGGTCATGTATATGAGAGCAGCAGCATCGTCGTCGACGCACCACTTCTCGCTCGAGTTTCCGCTGATGCGATGATTTCCTCAACGAGAGATGAGAGTGAATCTCGACGAGTGGGTACCCTGGTAGAAAATCAAAAGATATTTCTGCCAGAAACTGGCCAGTTGTATGCTGTGTCTGGCCATAAACTGGCCAGACACTTCTGGCCAATTTCTGGCCAGAATGAAACGCTAAACTCCTCGATAAATGTTGAACAGATCTGGTCTGGATCAAATGCTTGGTTTCTGGCCAATAACTGGCCATATTGCGACGAAGAAAATGTCCAGATTTAGATCACATGCTCTGTTTCTGGGCTAGGACTGCCGAAAAACTGTCTGGAATGGAAGCAATAGCAGATCTTTATTGGAATGACTGTACAGATATTATATTCATATCATAAATCTTATGTGATACAGATGCACGTGACACATAGTTTAGAACAATATTTTCCACAAGTTGCACTGCATTTGAAAGTCGTTGGTAATGGTCTCGTCACTCCCTGAGGATCTGATACACAATTGAATGTGTTGTATCATATCTGGAACAGAATTATCTAAGATGAATCCATGATCATCAGAATTTCACTCACAGAATATAACAGAACACTCACCTCTTTGAGTGTTAAGTCATCATCACTCCATCAACTGATTCATGTGTTCAAATTGATGAAAATTATATTCAGTGGCACTTCCAAGTTCCAGCACCACTGTAACTATGTAAGATAAAATCCAACGCTAGAGACCAGACTTCTTGAGCGTACATCTAAGAGTTCAAAAAGTATGCAACTATATACCTTTTTTCTTTTTTTCCGAATGTATTATCATCTGTGCATAGGAAGAATAAGATCTAAAAATTGGTCGTTGAGACGTGAAAAACGAATCCTGACCACGCCACTTAACCTCAAAATGAATCATGACTTACCCAACGATTCGGAAGAGGATTGTTCACTGGAGATTATAAGCTGTTATCAATACTCGAAAGAGTTTTCTCGTTTACGCAAGTTACTCGCTAGAAATTCACGTGGCACTTCGAGAGAATAGAATCGTAAACCTCAAATACAAAATTTCACTCGACACGCGGTCACACGCGATCTCGATGCATGAGCACTGATCCGATGGGCACACGCAGTCGCGAGATCAGAGATGAGACGAAGAGGGAAGAGGAACGAAAAGGGGAGAAAGGGAGAAAGGCGAGCGCACATAGAAGCGAACGATCGTTCACATGAAGACATATTACATATAGAACATGAGTAAATGGACGGCTCTGGACCAGAACGGTATATTTCCATTTCGAATTTTCAAAAACCTGCTTTGGTATTTTGAAGGCTGTTTCTGTTGGTCATAACTATATGGACGAATTCCAATTCATCATTCTAATTAACAATTCAATTTCATAACGCGAGAATAATTTCCCATGAAAGTAATTGCCGACCAAAACAGTCCTAAAAATCCCAAGGCAACTTTTTGTAAATCTGAAATGGACACATATCGTTCTGGTTCACACCCGTCTAAATACGCGGTACAAAACAGGTACATTCAATTTCCTTATTCCTGAAAACAATGCTCGCTTTAAAAAGATACCAATGAATCATGAAGTAAGAATCTAGCCATAAAGTATAACATATGACGACCAAATAATGGCCAGTCCATGGGGATACACGGCAATTTTGGATTCCACTCGCGATGGCCAGTTTCTGGCCAGAAACCATTCACACAACTCCTCATTCAGTGTTTGAAGACTTTGGTCCCCAAATTTATAGCCAGTTCATCGCCATTTTCTGGGCAGTTTTGCTGAACATATTTTGATGCTGTAGTTCTGGCCAGAAACTGCTTTCAAGCCAGAAAAATATGTTCAGTTTTCTACCAGGGTAGTACACTTGGATATCTGGGTTAAGAGATTTTTTTGGCTTGCCACTCACGTGTACGTACTTCTGCAAGAATATCCCTCTGTAATTCAATTTTCAAGGGGAAGCAAGTAGAGTAATAAGTATAGAGGTATATACTTAGACTTGCTCAGGATTTTAGGGATTGTCGAGATTCAATTTGGTCCGTGCGATAAGGTTCCAGCACAAGTTGAATTGGCTCGTTCACTTGAATTTACAGAGTTCCTCGAGTGTGAATAAAGGATTGAAAAATCGACAAAGAGAAACGGGAACAGCGTATATTATTTCATGCACATTCGGGACCCAAGCTCGCTTAGAAGCCCCCCAAAATTATCAATTTTGCACAAGTCGAGTAGACGCAGTAAATGTGAATTGCAGACGAATCAACTATATAGCCAGTCTGTAGGTGAAATTCCAAGGATGCGCGTTAGCAATTCTTGCTCTCTAAACCCGTTGGAGTGAAATTTCACTCCAAGGGAGTGAAATTTGACTCAAAGCTATGAGTCAGTTTCGTGCGCACCGAACTGGAGTGATTCATCACTCCAAGTTGGAGTCAAATTTCACTCCAACGTGAGTCAATTATCACTCTTAGGATTGAGTCAAATGATTCAAAACCAAACTTTTCAACATTCTAGATATTGCAATAAAAAAATTAATTCACGGCGTGCACGCATATTTCAACTGATTTCTTGGTAATTGTAATTATTAATATTCTATGAAAATTGTGCTCAACGTAAAATTTTGGCATTTGTGTTCGACCCGATGGGGATTTGAACCCGCACCCTCTTGATTGCCAGGCAAGTGTCTTAACCATTAGACCAAATGTGACTTTGATAAGTTACAGCCAAGAAAGCCTATCTAGGGTTGTGAACGGTCGATACAAGTTTTTAAATATATCCGAGAAGTATTTCGGAGGGAAGCTCGGAATAGAGCAGCACGAATCAACACTTTAAACGTTTTCTACTTTCTTCATAAAAGGCCCGCAAGTCATTCTGGGATTATACCCTAACCTATAAAAATCCATTTCACTCAATGTGAGGAGTCAATTTTCACTCTTCTTGGAGTGAAAATTGACTCAAGCTTGGAGCAAATATAATATTTCTGTGGTTTCACTCCCTATGAGTCAGATTTTCACTCCAATATGAGTCATTCTCGGTCATTCTGAGAATCACTCCAAGCTTTGAGTCAAAATTTCACTCCAACAGTTTTAGAGAGTGGAACACGAATGCAGTACGAACTCGTTGAGATATTCTGTGCAAAAGGGCATCTCCATTCATTTCACGAGTATGCAAGAGCGCCGGTGGTGGTGGTGGTTGTAGTGACCATAGAAAACGACACGACACGCGAGCTCGACGACCTGCAGAGACCTCCTTAGCGAGTTTGAAGAGCCTTTGAAAGTTATACATTCAGCAGACGTTTCTTTTACTGCCATAGGTATATAATGTAAAACGAATTCAACCAGGACGACCCAGGAAGTCGCTAATTTTCCTCACCGGCGCGTCTCCTCGCTGAGTATTGTATATACCCTATATCTCCGTTCTTCTCTTTCTTGTATTATCCTCCGATCCTAGAGCTCGACGAGTCAAGTTCTCTACATCGACGTCGTCCAGATGGATCCCTTCGATTCAAAGCGCAAGCAGAGTATTTGAATTTGAATGAGATTGAAAGAAGAAGAAATTCGCGAGAAATTTGGACAAAGCGAGATTTGAATAATGTAGTTTTTCCGGATTTCTGCAATCTCGGAGGATTTCTTCTATAATTTGAAAGAAGAGAAGACTTCGACGCACTTTATCCGTCTTCTGAGTTCTTTTGTACCCCCAAAACGTCACCGAATACTATACATTATGCACTCGTCGAAGATGAGTTTACTTTGCTCGGCTTGCGATGACAACTGGGCGATTTGCACTCACAAGCCCTTGTAAAATCAAGACCTTGAATAACGTTCCAACAATCGTTCAAAAAGTACACGGTTACTGAGAATTTCCGACGGAGAAGCATCGGACGTTTGAAAGGGATTTTCAAATAGAGATACATTAAAACTACCCATTCATCATTCATTTACAGCGGAGTCCTCTTGTAATGTGTAGGGGAGAGAAGGGCGAATTAGGACAGGTTTTGCAGTGCGGCTATCTGGCGGTACTTGGGGATATATTTGGATATATAAGGATCGCGATTTCTGCCGGAATAATCTGTGAGCAATCAATGTTGGTGAAATGTTCAACATTGACAAATCTCTAATTTCTTATGCATGTATAACTTTCTTACTTTTGAAATTAACTAAACGAGTTATGCGATACAGCAAAACTGTAACCTTTCCAAAATCAGTCTGAGAAATCAAAAAATGACCGTTCACACCAATTGAATGTCAAAACCTAAAATCATCAAAATCATCAAAATTAAGAATATGTCTGAAACGTATTGCTAGGATTCAAAATGCTTTTCAAAATGGAAAATTAGCAATATGTTTGCAATATATTGAATAGTGAGGTTTGGCGAAATATTCCAAAAATATTGCAAACACGATTAGCAATGTTCCCGCAATATATTGCCAATTTTCCAAATTTTTACGCGGGGATAACTATCTTCGAACACGTAAAAAGCGACTTCCGCCCATAGAGATATGCTATGTGGTATTATATCTATAATATTTTGTATTATATCTGTATACTTCCGCCTCCATCAATCCGACCCCTATGACCGTCATTGGACATCGTAGCTTCATTTTCTTACTCACTTTTGATCACCTAAACTAACCCTCAACCGCTCGCATTTCGAAAAATACGAGAAAATATGCACAAATACATGGCGCGCCTCGATACGGGCGATTAACCTCGAAAATTGCGGACACGTGATCGGTCAACCGATTTGAGATGGGATTTAGCATTGTCCTGATTCGCCCCGTTCAGTTTGTCATCCTAAAAAGCCCCCAAGCATTTTTTTCACAAAATTGCGATAACTCGGGTTCAACTGGGCCGATTTTAACCCGCGACGGTTCAAAATCTTCTTTTTGTGACGTAGTTTTCGACCTTGAATGTCGATTAGGCCGACCCACTTTTGCAGAAGTAGCTTGAATTTTTGCATTTGGAAAATGAGTCACGGAAGGCCCTCGAAAAGCGCCCGTGCGTCAAAGAGGACTCCCGGGATCGTTTCGGGTGGTCTAACCGCGATAAAAAACCATTGTCTGTGATGGTATTGAAAATGTTTTTACGCGGCAGAAGCCTAGACTCACCCACAACCGAGCTATCTTGCTTGTCCAAATTCGCCCCAATCTCTCCTGTACAAAGAGAGTTTTACGCTTTAGTTGTAAGTGAAACTCATTTTCATGACAAGGCGCATGGACACAACTAGATAAGACTATCAACGTTTCTCAAACCAAATGCCATGTCCTCTTCTGTTGATTGTGTTTTCGATTAGCATTAATCGTAAAGTCAAGCTTGCCACGGGGAAATACGGGGAACACTAGCTCTTTTCACATCTGCAGATGACGACCATGGTAGTCTCTCAAAACAGAGGAAAATTCTCCTAGTATCTTCCTTCACGGCGATGAGGATGCGCACAGCTAAGAAAAAATATAGATAGTAAAATGTGCTTCGAGACAGTTTAAGAGCCATCGCGAAGCAGGGTATACAGTTACTTGCAAAACGAGAGGCGCGTACTCTTCGTCTTTTCAAAAGTACTAAAACGTTACGGCGCGCACGGCGCCCGCGGCGTACGCACGATACCTCGAGCGAGCTTTTTCCATACCGTTTTGGTGCTTTGACATACGAGCAACCGGAACAATGAAGGTGTGATTGCTGGGAGCCGGAAAACTTTTTGCGTTTTCGTTCACACGCACCGGCTCAACGAGTGCGCATTTTTCAATCAAGGTGCGTGTCTACATATCAAAATTCCAAATGCATACTCATTTTTCATTTGAATTCAATGGGGGACGGATTTTCCGAAATGCCCTGATTCTGTCTTGCAAAATCTAGAAGTGTTGGTTTATCTGACCTCAGCTATGATTCAGAAATAAGGAGAGGCGCGATCGCCACAAACGATTCGCTGCATCAAATTTTCTCTCGTCACAAGTGAACCCACAACAGTCTCTTTGGGTCCATTATACGGGCTCTTCCATTCGAATTTGTTGCAGCTAAAAGAGCAGATATACTGCAACTGTTGCGGCAGCAGTAGCGAGCTTTACGTAAGAAGACGTGCACTATACGGTGTCGTTGACATCGAGCACGCGGAAACATCGCGCGGAATGCCCGTTCTGGTATGTACTATTGTAACTACACTATGGTCACCCAGGTCATCGCGAAAGAGACAGTTGTATCGTTAAAGAAAAGAAAATCGGCAACCGATGGCTGGTCAATTATACAATCAATTTCGACGATGCTCAAACGGTATGATCAAGCAACGAATTCATCATCGGGGGAAATCCAAATAATCAAATGTTTTGCGATCGGCGTAATGGCGATGCAAATATCAGCAAATTTCCCAACCTCATCGTCACAGATTGAATAGTATGCACCTTCTGGGCCTCGTATGCTTCCGAAAATGCATGGGACGAGTTTTGGATGGAGTCTTAGACATTGAGACCAGGAATTTTTGAGGAATTGGGACTCTATTTACGCGTGTTTCGTTCTCTTATTGCTTGGCAATGCGTCACAATCAGTTCCAGCAGCCGAGGCGAGGAATGGACGAAATCAAGTGGAAATCACGGGTTACACTCCTCGAAAACATTTCACGATCGAATCCACGAACGTTAATCGGACACTTGGGTCGCGTGTCAGTGGTTAACTGTCACCTTTTTTCAAAATTTTCGACGCTGAACCGAATCTGAGCCCCTAATTGCGCCAGAACGTCCGGATTTTTTCTTAGATCAAAAGTCATCTTGACCGAGATTCTTTTAGCGTAGACGAAAATCCTGATACGTTAGGGTTTTCATCTACGTCTCAAGATTTCTTTTAAATCGCAAAAAACTAATTTCTTTAGAAGTTCTTTAGCGTACACGAAAATCCTGATGAATTACCTCAAAGCGGAGCGGATTATCGTAAAAACAGGAGTTTCTCACCGGCAAAACGATTGAAATACCTGTTTTTGCGACAATTCAAGTTTTTCAAAAATCACGAGGGAAAGAATTATTGCTAGCACGGGGCATTACGGGGCATTATGCTTTCCCAACGCAAATGACCGTCTGAACATCATAATCTCGTGCTCCGTTTTGAGCTACCGAATCAGGAATACCCTGTACGAAGAATTTTTCAAGAAATTTTTCCAAAGGTTAACCACGGATTTTTTGCGATTTGAGAAGAAATCCGGACATTTGGTTTCAGCGTCGAAAAATACTTGGAGAAATCATGGTGGTCTTGTGTATGTGACTTTCCAACTCCAAAATTTTGTTGTACAGTGATACCAGTCATAAGATTCACCGTGTCGAGATGATAGATTTATTGTAGTATTTGGGAAACTGCTCTGAAAGGGCTCCGATCTTCCAACGCGATAAGAAATTGATTTAATGTGCAGAAATTCTCTTCAGTACGCAGAGGTATCAATATCGTGACATTCTCATTCTTGAACATAATACAAGACAGGAATTCGTTTGCGCAAGCAGTACTGACTGACTGCCACACGCGTCGGTGTCCTGGTGCAAGTAATTGATGCGCGTCGGTCAACAATACACCTCCAACGACTCGTCTGACGCGGCATTACTGCGCTCTGCTGCAATCACTCGATCAAACCTTTCGTAATAACCGATGGACAAGCAGGCTCAACTCAGGCTCATATAGTTGTATTCTACTCGTTATGGCAACAAGTAGGGAGGGTATATAGGAATCTGTACTATTTCGTGAAATGAGTTCGAACCAGTGGGATTTGGATTTGTCAAACGGTTCAGACGAACAAGCTGGAGGAGAGTACGATAAAAAATTTTGTTCCAAGAACATGACACTAGGTACTATTTCTTATTAGCTTTCGCTGAAAAATCTCTAGCCTTCACAACATATTTCTTATTCGGAAGTTTGATATCTAATAGTGACAACATTTTTAAATAGTTTGTGAAAAAGTGAGACAGCTTGATATTATTTTAAAGTTACAGGCACAAGAACAAGAAATATGACTTAATAGAAATTGATCACCACTATAGTGAACAAACGCCTAGCGCGTTAGTTATATCTTGGAATATCCAATCTGCACACTGAAAAATTTGAATTTTTTGATAACAATGGTAGCGGTTGAGTACGATGATAGATAATTCGTAATCAAGTACAGCGAACCAATACTATCTGGTACTTGGTCTTTTTCTGCCTCGACTACTGTAAACTGTTGGGATGTATGCTCGCCTATTAGCGCGACGCGAATAGTAGCGCTAAAAATGGGTCAATCGATCTCGCGTATACAGTTAGCACGCTATGCTATAAGTTGTGGTTGAAGGTGTATCATCGACATCACCGTGCGGGAGAACAACCGTTCGATGACATTTTTAATCTGCATCGACCGCGAAGATCGGCAACGGCGGCGGAAGTCCAACGACCCGTCCTTCTCTCGACAGCGAGCAATCGCTCTCGACGCAGTGCATCTTTTCTGCAAGCCTCTCTCTTATACATATATATTTCTCGAATGCTACCGAAGATGAATTAGCACCACCCACGCCCAAAGAGACGCAAGATGAGGATGGCTGTCAGCCAATTGTCTTCTAAGCTACCACGTAATTCTCTCTTATTACCCTACTTCCTACTTTGACTGACATCAGTCCATCCGATCCATATCGGTGTAGCCGACTTCGAAAATCGCAGTTGCACACATCAGGAATACAATTCCAATTAATATACTCTATTATTGGTGTACACGACGGTTCGAGTAAGTGAAGCCGTAACGTCCAGACAGAACGAGTGCAGATTTTACGGTGGCGTTGGGAGTTAACAGTCAGGATTGATCAGAACCTCGATCAGGACGCAGGATCGTGATACCTAAACCGGGACGGGGGAGGGGGGGGGCGGGTCGAAGTGAGCCCAGATGAGTCACGCCCGCGGTGTGCGTGCAGCGGTCGATTCGTGCGTGCAGTCTAGCTCGGAAACCGGTTTGGCCACTCTGATTCAGCTCGTCCGGGTGGCATGGGTTATAAGGCGCAACTATGAGTATCGGGCAATCGTTGTATATATCTTCTCCACGAGTGCATGCACGAGGAAATTAGAGCCACAGACTCACCGCGATCGCTCTGCACCATCCCAACTTCTCCCTTACCTCCTTTCCTCTTGGCATGGAGTTGTCTCTGAATTCATGATGACAATATGCGAGACTCACTGAGAGGCCAACGAAACCGATTGCAATTCTTCATATATGCTGTAACGAAGTGATGAACCGAAAGTGATCTTTTTAGTTTCGGAATACATTTTACTCACTCGCTTCACTGTTTGGTTAGGAGCCTTAGTGGTCAACGTCAGAAGTGCTGTATGACTCAAATGCTATGATTATAGCCTTAAAATTACTAGAGAGCATCATTTCATTTTAAGGTTAGCTCATGATCTTTCGACAAATTTCAGACTTCGTAACTTTGTAAGTTACAAAGTTGGGAATTGCCGTAATAAAAAATTTTGTTCGATTTTCCACTTTCTCACTTAGTAATCCATTTGTCTTCGAAAATTTGCCGCGTCATCCCTGCGCGCTCATGAGCTACCCCCATAAACGTGTCGTAAAATCTTTCCGACCATTTTTTGACTTATTAAAATAATTACAAATTGATGATTTTTATTGCACAACTCGATTCTTGGCACGAAGAAGATCATTTAGAAACTTGAATGGAAAAAATCGGATGACTTTGAGTATCACTTTATCAATCAAAATAATAACGCCGCATACTACTTGTGATGCTCAAAATCGTCCGATTTTTTCCATTCAAGTTTCTAAATGATCTTCTTCGTGCCAAGAATCGAGTTGTGCAATAAAAATCATCGATTTGTAATTATTTTAATAAGTCAAAAAATGGTCGGAAAGATTTTACGACAGGTTTATGGGGGTAGGTCATGAGCGCGTAGGGATGACGCGGCAAATTTTCGAAGACAAATGGATTACAAAGTGACAAAATGGAAAATCGAACAGAATTTTTTATTGCGGCAATTCCCAACTTTGTAACTTACAAAGTTAGAATGTCACGTGAAAGGGGCCTAAGTATGTTCTAAAATATGGAAGCAATGTGATGATTATGGAAATCAAGCAAAAATTTGTCCGTCCAAACCCCACCTATCGGGTTGCCTACTTAGTTGCCCACGTGGGAAGAGTGGGAAGACGTAAACTATACTGACAAGGGGAGGTCCAACCTTGCGGAACACAGATCCTTATGAAACTCTGGGGATCATCTTGTTTTGGTGCAAAATGAAGGTATCTCCAAGGGTTTAGTCCAATGGGCCTTCTGTCCCGAGATACAGCAATGAAGATTAGCATTGTTCATATAGGCCCATGTTAAAAAGTGATATTTATAGATATACTAACAATGCTAACCTTCATGGCTGTATCTCGGAACAGAAGGCCCATTGGACTCAACCCTTGGAGATACCTTCATTTTCCACCAAAACATGATGATTCCCAGAGTTTCATGAAGATCCGTGTTCCGCAAGGTTGGACCTCTCCTTGTGAGTGGACATATGGATAATGAATAGGTTTGGGAGTGGGTGGTAAGTTGTCGGTTGGTAGGTGGCCTGTTCCGGTCTGGAACAGTCTGGGACAGGTGATCTGGAATGGTTTGGAATGGTCTGAGACGGTCTAGTACAGTTTGGAGCGGTCTTGAATGGTCTGGTACGGTCTGGAGTGGTCTGGGCACGGCTAGGCTGGGCTGGCCAAAACATAATACGTGCGTGCATTGATTCTGGGTCGGTGCGCGCGGATCAATGGGAGGTAGGTTCATGCTCGGGCGCGTCAAAACTAATAGAAGAATAAATATTCCAACTGGGTTTTTCTCTATCTGATAGATATAATCTCTCTCTCTCTGATAAATGGATCCATTTCAATTTTTAATCCCCGCTCATTAGAAATCTCCCTTGTTTTCTGTCAACTGTTTTCGATTTAACGTCTGAGATTTGGTTCCAACGTGCTCATTTCCGCCGTGAAACGTCAACAAAAAAACAGTGTATCTCACAAACAACATATGTATTTTGTAACCAACAATTTTTCTCTCTTTGATCTGGACAACTGGAGGTGAAAAATGTCTGTAGGCTCAATCATCTCAAAAAATGTTATCCATGTTTCAAACTACTGAATCCACACATCATCAATTGTTCTGGAGTTTCCGTATGGATCAAATACATTAAATATCAAGGAACAGATAAACAACTAATGAAGATCACCCCAGTACCATTCAATGTCACAAATGAATTTCTCATAGAATATTCATTACTTTTGTGAAAACCGAGGCTGGATCGAAAGAAGAAGAGTAACTATAAGGAGCATCAGCTCTTCCAGTTTCATCGTTTCATGATATACCAGAGCGATGCTGAACTCCTCTTTCCATATAATATGCTTCTATACTCTTCCTATTCCTATATAATAAAGCGGAGATCGCTATCTGTCGTCTGCTGATCCCGAGCTGATCCTGAAACTAATGCGCTCCAAGCGGAGGATTAATCTGCGAAGCACTTCTGGGGGAGCCTCAAGAGCAACTATCACAGTTCATAATGCAGGAATATATCCACTCTCATCGTAGTATACGAACACCACGAAGCGATGAAGCGCGATTTGTCACGCGCGTCGAGGAAATCACTTGCACCCAAGCGATTCCATGTCCCGACGAAGCACACGCCAACTTCTCTCTCGCGAAAAACAAACAAGAGCGAGAATATTCGCATACACGACGGCGACATCGCTAATCTGCGTCTCTCAACTTCTTTTGGCATAATCACCGATCCGCTCACTCTTTCAGCTTGATAGTCTTTTCCTCGGAGCTTTGCTACGGTCATATAAGCTAATTCCACAAGATTTTTCTCATCGTTCGGGCGGTCGCTGGGATACCATGGCACCACACGCGTTCTCATCGTATTCCCGAAGACTTTGAGAAGCTCGTCATTTGCGAAATCGTGTAACGGAACGTATTAGCCCTCGACCGCCGCTGACGACTGATGGCCGTTGTACATGTGCGGACGAGGAACGGAACACTATCGCCCCAGCTGACCCGCTTTAAAATGCAAAGCAACTTTTGCTACGATTTTATGAGCTCTTAAATACTAGACGTCGCTATGAAATCACGAGAGTGATGAGCTTAACGGTTTGCCCATACCTTTAATTTTGCCACGAGCTGCTTGATTTACTACCTGTTCAAATTTTTTCTTCATACGTCGCACGCATTGGGACGTATATCTCTCCCGACAGTATCTCATTCGTCTAACAAATTTTATAGAGTTCCAACAAAGCGCTCAGACAACATATCATTCATACTAAATGCAAAATCACCTTCACAAAAGAGGACGAAATCAGATGTAGGGTTTTTCTACACTTATGACCAATCAAAAAAATTATTTCTTTGATCCAGTGACAATTTGAAAGCAGCGAATGATCCAGCCCACATCCGCTCTTTACAGTAGACTTGTATACCGGGAAACAGGGCTGACAAATCGTTCCAAGTAGCCAGCCCTCGAACTTGACTGTTGCTCACTACAAGTAGTGGCTCCCGAGGATCAGAGTCAATAGGCCCAAAAAGATTCCACTATATCGGCCTCTGTTTTGATGTTTTAAAAGCTAACATCAGAACCGGATTGGAAAATTATAAATTGGGCCCCAAGCGCCCGCCTCTCGTCGACTAAAATACTCAATGAGAAAAGTTTAGAAAAGATATACAGGATCGTCCGCATGATGGGGAGAGAGTTGATTTACGCTGATGTAAGGCCCAGTAACCGGTCTCTGGACCGAACCCAATGCGCACAATATGTACCAGCGGAGTTGGGTGCACGTGTCAGAGCAGGTTCACATCGGAGAGAACGAGAGCAAGGAGAAGAGTCGGACCCTCTGTATACAAATCAATAACAGGCCCAGCCCAAGAGCGATTGAATCAAAGGGGCCCCTGACGAGCACAAAACATTAAATCGTTACAATGGGGCCCGGCAAGGTCTTTCAGAGAAGCAGAGCATCGCCAGAACTGGGGGTTTTATAAGTGCAAAGAAACGCGGAGATCCAGATCGCTCGCAAGTGTAGTAACACTCGGGCCGAACAATGAGGCCCAAAAAGCTGCGCCGACACTGCTGGGCCCATTGAGAATGAAGAAAAAAGGAGCACGAGAGGAGAGCAGCAGATTGGCAAAGTCACAAGCGAGGGTTGCACGATGAAGGGCTCCGATGCCGCGCGATTAGCGAGAGTGGGCCCTCTGGGCCTGAGTAACAACAACAATCACGGGAATCGAGGGGGGGGGGGGGGAGTCGGGGCCTATGTTGCCGGCGGAGCCCACGAAAGCCGGACGCGGCGAGGAGCAGGGACGGGAGGAGGAAGGACCTGTTTTTTCGAGGGCATTTAAAGGGCCCGCCACCCCGCCGCCGCACAAATTCAGAAGGGGAAGTGAAGGGTTTGGGAAGATCGCGCGGGGCCTGTTTTTATTTCGACTCTGATGTCTGCAGGGCCCGAGGCGTCGGTCGCTGTAACTTTTATGTTGAATATTATCGGGTATTTCAGCAGAGCGCCAGGAGATAGTAAGAGCCGCTCTGTGCTTGGCGTTGGTCAGATTATTTCATTATCTCGTCCGGCGTATATGCATTTTTTTGCTGTGCAACGAGGGGCCTCCGCATCACGCTTGATAGATGCGGGCTTTTGTCAAGCGATGCATTCACGTCCGGTACTGAGAAATTATTCGATGCATCCGATGCAGTCGCTGATGCCGCTGTGGCCCCGAGTTTTGATGCTTCACTGGCATGCACGCCTCATAGTGCGCAACAACGCGAACGATATCGTTGACTCGGCGGTGGTTTGAGTAAAATAACTCTTTTTGATCACTGTCGACATCTGCAAAAGAACGCGAGATCATCTTTCATATTCTGTGGTCGAGGTTTTGGGTGGAGATACTGCGAAATTCGGAGCTGCGGTTAAATCTGAGATCCGTGGAAAATTGTCAACGCTCGTTTGATTCCTTTGAGAGCATGGCTTCTGTGTTATGCATGGATGATTATTTGTAACAAGAGCTCATGGTTAATCAAGCAATAGGTCCCAGGCCGTTATGCTCGGATCGAGGCATTCGTTCATTCTTCTATTGTTATCACGTTGGTAGGAGTATATTCTCTTTCATATTATAGTAAAGAGCGTGAAGATAGTGACTGTATGTAAAATCACAGCTACATGATGATAGAGCCTGATGATGCCCATCCCAAGATAACTGTACGAAACGGGTATGAATGACGATTGTTTGACTGACACGTGTTTGGAAAGGCACATTTTCACTCATAACAGAGGCAGGCGCGTACACAATCTCTCTATTTACGTGCCCGTAATCACATATTCACGCGACTGCCATTCATTAATCGTGAGTCCATTCAAAGAACTCGTTGCTATTAATCGAGATATTAATTCTACGCTTGATTATTATGCCATCCGGTTCTCCTGTCTTATGATCTGCTAAATCAAGAGAGCAAGTAGCGAGAGTGATTACTTCATTATTTTGAAACAAAATAAGCCCCACAATGATGTACTATTGCCGATGCGAACCCGGAGAAGGAAACTCGTTGCGCTTCGACTCTGTCAGCGTCGTATTGGCTGAACTCGCGTAATCCAATTTGTACTACTCACAACGGAAGTTCTTTGTACCGTGATTTATAACAATAATATAACGAAATGAGAGCTCGTTGCTTATGTTTTGCTTGAGCTCATAGTTATTGAACGGGATAAATGGAGACCCCGAGCTTGTTTTTGTCAAAAGCAAGAACATATACTAAATTGTCAAAACGAGTAAATCTCTCTTAACTTTTTCGAGTGAGATCTCACTCGGAAAGAGTGAGTTCTGACTCGGAGTTCGGAGTGAAATCGTGGCAACTCGGTACCGAGTGAGTTTCACTCAGAAAAAAGAGTGAGATTCTTCACTCGGGGAATCCGAGTGAATCCAAGTGTTATTTAGCTGAAACTAAATATTTTCGATTAATTAATACGTGGCGGGATATAAAATTAATAAATCATTATTAGTCATCCGAAGGTTAGAAAAAAAGAAAAAAAACCTATTCTGCCTGTAGTTGCATGATAATTTCGATATTTAGTCATTTGGGAAGTGCGGGGAATCGAACTGGGGTCGTCTTGCTTGTCAATCGGGCTGCTTCTCCACTGGACTACTGCTGCTGTTGACGTATGAGGTCCATAGCAACCTGTTATGTGAATGATGCACCGTGTATCTTTATACGTGTCGTAAGTGGAAATGAAAATATGAAAACTAGCAATGGTTTCGGGTGAAGAAATAACAAGAGTGAAACCTAAATTTCCCCGGTAACAGGGCATTGCTTCCTTATTAATAGGGTTGATTAATTTATACGTAATATGATATAATATTGGTCTGTACATGCATTTATAAAACTTATGGAAGAGGATATTGACATTTCTTAGCTCAGTTTTTCAAGGAATATTGTAGGAAATCTACCATTTTCCTCTTTGTGAGCTAAGCATTGATCCATCAGTAACAAACGTGCGGTAAAACATAACCTAAAATTTTATTTGAGCGTCTCACTCTTGCATCCGAGTGAAATTTAACTCGAACTTCGGAGTGAAATTTTTGATTTTTTTGATATCTGACTCTTTACCGAGTGAAATGGACTTTCACTCGGAATCCGAGTGGAAAATCTCACTCGGAGAAGTTAAGAGAGATAAGTTAGTACGACGACGGAAATGTTGAGCATGTCATTATTTTTCATTACAATTTCAAAAATAACCATTGAAGGAAAAATTAGATTCACTCGATTTCGATAATCATGTGACTATTAAATTTTATCGATTTGGTGTTATACTCCCACAGAGCTCAATAAGATATTGTAATTTAACATGCTCGATGCTTAAATTTACATCCGTTGAATGTATTCTTTTATGCACGACCATAATGGTAAGGCCAAGGGGGGTTCTCCTCTTTATTGCACAGGAAACAAATTTAAAATTCCCGCGGCACGGTTAGAGCTACTCGATTGCGCGAGACGTATAATTTGTCTTTCCTTTTCAAGACGTCTCTCCTGCGAAGTCAAAGTCTCGAGGGCTGAGGAGATGTTGCATGTACATATGCGCGAGACAATCCCACACTGTATAATCAACGTGAATATTTTTTTTCTCCACCCAGCGAGGTATATAATATAAAATACAGAAAATTATTCACGCAGTCGTTGAGATCTTGGAGCGAGACACATGCAAGATATCATCACATTATGTACAGTTGGTGCAATCGAAGCAGCGAAAAGAGAAGCTACTTTTTCGCGCAGTCAATAAATCAAGCTTGAAAATCCGTCAAGTGAATCGACGAGGGTTCGATCGGGTGCGATATGTATTCCCCGCTGCTGGAATCGGGAAATACGTGGGACTACCGTACAAGGTAACTTAGTTTTAATATTAAGAGGGTATCCATCTTCGGGGTATGACATCATCGATCGATGGACCACACATCAATCTTTCCCGCACACCGACTCTGCGACGTCGAATCTTTATTGACGCCCACGCATCGCATTACAGCAGCAACAGGTGATTTTACGCGAAGCTAACACAATTAACCAATGAAGTCACTAATCATATCAGTTTAAGGCGATTCATTGGAGCGAGCGAAGATGATGGTCCAGAGGGTTGTGCATTATTATACGTCATATTAGTGTCGAGCAAAAATTTTATTCGACCAGCACAAGGAAGCGAAAACGCACATAGAGTGCCCTCGGATAGGACTTCACCGCGTCCTACCTGTATATAAATACCCGTGCATGGATACTCGTAAACAGAGAAGTAGCTACATGATCTATGTGCACCATCGTGTATCATTCGCTGAATTTGCGTTCATGAGAAAGACGATCTTAAATCCATGTAAAAGGGTGATGCCAGAGACAATCCGCGACGAGGCAATTCTCACGCCACGACATCGCACCACAATGGCTCGACACGACTCGCGATTCATTCCGGCGACCTTAACCGTCGATAGATTTTATCCATTTTCATAATGAACATGACTGGTCCTATCAAATCAATAAATGGCTAGGCTCACTGGAATGAATCGCGAGCCGTGCACGTCACAGGGTCGTGCCGTGCGATGTCGTGGCGTGAGAATTGCGCCGTAGCGGGTTGTCTGTCATCGCCCTAACAGCAGTTTTCATAATATTAACTTTAGCGATGATCAAATTATTTATCATTTGCAACTTATTTTTCACTTTTTGAGGTCCACATCGGGGATAACGGCGAGTGAAACGGTGATGCTGCTTGTGCAGAACAAGCGCGAGAACAAGTGTGATTGCACATGCACAGACACTGATCCTGCCGCATTGACAGTACCTACGTATCGTGAAGATAAATATTGGGAAGGCTGTGGATTAGTATATAGCCCTGATGAATCCGTTCGGAGAATAACGTCGATTCTTACACAAAAGAAAAAAGTATTCAGACAAGGCTTCTGATGATTCAATTGATACTCATCGTGCAGCGTTGGCTTCTCGAAAAAAAGGGTAACTGTATCTAGCGGTTGGTCCTCGCATCCAATTTTAGCAAAGGAGACGGTACTTTGGATCGGTCCATATCGCACGTGGGTGGAGCACGTGGGCGAGAGTACGTACACACACACATATATACCCACTCAAACAATCAACAACAGAGAACTCTGGATAATGATACAACGAATGCACTATGCGCGCGTTGGAGTCTCCCTCGGGAGCCGATCTCCAGATCATCAGCTGTTTATCCCACGTTCTTTCGATTCGCCGTGCATTACAGATTGGTATTTATATAGGAGCTCGGCACGAGGATAATAATAAGCCGACTTTATATCGATCGTCTTGGTGCCCATGGCAACGACGAACATCCTTCTGTACATACATACACTGCACATCAGCTATATACCGCGTGTGTAATATATAGGATGTATCGGAGTCAAGAGAGCGCAAAATCAGAGGGAGCGACGAGCCCTTGCAAAAGGTTCATGCCCCTCTGCGTGTACTATATGGTGTACTCACCTTACGTCACTCGCATGACCGCTATAAACGCGCCTGCACACACACAAGTCGAGATGCAAGCTTGAATAAACGGGCTGCCGTTATAAAGTACTCTTCAATTCTCGATGCTGCAAAACGTATTTTCACAGGGCACAGTGTACTTCTTATACGGCTGTCTAATACAGAGTCCGAAGATACATAACCTCTACGCCCTCGAATGTATAAGGCCGATTCGCGCGCACACAAGGCCCACCGACAACGCCGTCGTTCCTGATAAATCGAAGCACTTTGATACTCAAGCACCGGCCACTGTACACTCTATTCTCCAAGATGTGGAACTCCTGGGTAGCACCCGATGTCCTGGGAGGATATGTCACTCGCGAGACAGCACCCGGGGAGCACCGCTGTGTAGTATTATGGGCAGCGACCTGTTTGCTGCGTGTGTGTATATTGTAAGTATATTATTGTATATATGGAGAGGAGGTTATACGCACGGTGCACAAACTCACAGCGCGCGTGCTAAACAGCAACTGAGAAGTACACGGCAAAGCAGGCGGCCCACTCTATACAGGTCGTTTATTCCTCTCTCACTCTCCCACAGAGCCGGTCGCGCCGAGTGTGATATGGTGCCTTGCCTTGCCGATCGCCCCTCCGCAATATATGAGTCCCCCTCTTACCTCGCCCTCCTGTGGAGTCCTGTCGTTCTATCTCCTTCGCTCTCACGGGATGATGATCTTACGTTTGTCTCTTTCTTTTCTCGACGAGCCTCACGCACACAAGCGCGAATGTGCGTGTACAGCGGAACGGGCCCCGCGCGCCTTTTTGTGCGATGAGAAAATGAGAGAGCCCCTCCGCTTGTACTGCCAAATTTCGCAGCAAGTGTGAGGGGCGCATCAATAATCCGGCGCATCTTCAAAATCGTGAGAAAGGCCGTTAGAGTAGTCTGGTTTGTTTATCGATTTTTTCGAGTATTTTTTGGTTGTCACAATCGCTAAAAATGTGCAAGCTTTTTTTTAATGCCGGCGCGAAACGTTGACCCCTCACTGTGCAATGCATACCGATTTTTCTCGCGCCTAAGGCATAGCCACTTTAGCTCTGTTTTAAATCTTGATTCCAATGTTTTCCAATGCACCAAAGTCGCCAAAGTAAGTTCATCTCAGAATCTATAAAATGACTCCGACTCGAAGGACGTTGAAATTTATTAAGATCGGGCCAGGTTGCTGCAAATTCACAGGAAGATTTTCGAGAGATTTTCCAATGCAAATTTCCGATGTCTAGATGCTTTGCTCGCAAAATTGCATAAAATAGTACTCGCCCTTCGTTCATGGAGTACCCTGCTTCGGAGCGACCATTTCAACCCTCGCCTGCGGCTCGGGCTGAAAACCAATCGAATGTCCTATTCTCAATCTCAAGATACACTGAGAAAAAAAGTTTGGTCGTACGGCCTTGCGGTTTGCCGTACGATCAAAAAGTGGTATAGCCAGGAGAGCAATACCGATTTTGTCATCACCCCAATCCATCAGATCGGTTTGGCAGTCTGGTATTACTGCCAGAATAAATAATCATCGTGGCCCATATATTTCAAATGCTCTGATACTTGATGGATTCACAGTCACATTACGGCTATTTTGCCACAGAAGCTACCAATTTTTTTGCACGGAATGGTACCGGTAAAGGGACAAATATAATTGAAAAATTTCTAGGTTATTCGCGCGCAATAACAAAATCATTTTGCTGTGGTGACAATCCAGTACAGTACTGGTCTGTCACCAGTAACTGGTCTGACGGCAATACCACGTAACAATACAGTCGTATTGTTCTGACGGCAATATTTTATTCTCAGTGTAGAGGCTGTGCTTAATTTGAGCCCATGAGCCTATGCCACAGATATATTACGTAAATGGGTCATAATATACTATTTTCGCACTGATTTTCCACTTTCTCTCACAGTTTGTCAAAAAATATTATTCGATACACGGGCGTAAAATTTATTTTTCGCATTCTGGTGATGATTTCGACCCTCACCTACAGCACAGGCCGGAAACCCATCACTCGGACGCGAAATAAGTTTTTACACCCTTGTATCGAAATGTACTATTTTTGCGATTTCCCGATATTTGGATGCTTACAAGGTTGCAAAAAAAAGTATTCGCAACTCGTTCATGGAGGTCCTCACTTGCGAACGATTATTTCGACTTTCCCCTGCGGATCAGGCCGAAAACCAATCACTCAAAAGCGAGCTACAATCTCATTAACTGGGTGCGCAATATACTATACTGCATCACATTTATTTGAAAATGTTCCAAACTTGATTACATCTTCGAATGGATCAAGCAACTCTGGGGAGCTGTCATTGAACTCTTATGGTTTGTTGAAAGCCATTGATTTAAAAAAAATCAATACAGCTCGCAATGCTGAGTTGGCATAATCATAGACCTGCGAGGGAAACGAGAAGAAAAACGGTCGAGGGCCGTCATTACTCATCGAATGTAGGAGAAAACTTTCTTGCAGCCCAACTGGTCGACAGCTGTCCATCATGGAGAAAACTACGGTGAAAATGCGCAGGTGCAGTGCAATCTCTGGTACATTGAATTTCATCAGATACACGAACCGGATCTCATTTTCCATCGATGAAATTTTTCGGGAGATATGTATAAAATCTGCTCCTTACAAGAAATGTGTCTCCATTCATTCAAATTCCTTAAAAAATCTGCACATACCGATACCATCGAACAATTTCGAAATGAGCACACAGAGCAGTGATGAAGCAAGACATTTCAGTCTATCATTTTCGCCATCTCGTACTTTCCACTTGCAAATCTCACATTTGTAATGAGAGCCTTATACAAGTAGTGTGTAAATAATTATTAGCATGCGTGTAAATCCAAAAACTAGATCATATCAACGTCCAGGAGTAATGTCTCCTCGAGTTCTCTTTCTCGACTATCTCTGTCTTCCTCGGCGCGTGAGTGGGCATTATTTTCATGCACTGCTTCTTTGCAAATCAGTCATCTCAGCACATCGGGTCATTGAGGAAAACGCATAAACTCTCGATGGAATGAGCACAAGATGAGTATCAAGTTTTTTATGCTCTAAGAAACTTGTAAGTAGGATGTGGGGCGCGCACTGGACACGTATGATACATATGTAGGTGCGAGAGATCTTACCTTTACACCACACGCGATTATATAGTCTTGCTGCTGGACGAATCACACGTGGGGGGGGGGGGGGGGCATGGATGAGATTTTACGACTGCGAGGGACATCTGCTTCCACACTCGAGATTTCATATCAGATTTAGCATCGTGGGTAGCTCGCACAGATATTATACGGAACGATCACATTCGACACCCATGCAGATTCTTTCTTCCGAATCTCTTTTGGTTTTATAACTGTTATATTCTAGAATCGCTTGGTTGACGACGCAGTTACCTTGAGCCGTCTGTAAAACCTTTGTTGACATTAAAAATTTGAAATTTTATCTCTCTGCTAATACTATCCTTGAGTCTTTTTTATGAATTTCGAATACTCTTCCCTAAAATATTACAATTTTGTAGACCGTGAATGATGATCTTCTAATTTGGACAAGGATTTTGGTCGAGCTCGTTGTCGAGCTCAAATTTGTGCATGATTATTGAAGAAATTGATTTTGGAAGGAGGAAGCAACAGAGCACAATAAAAAAAATGTGCATGAGACGACACTGTTTCCGTACGTACACACTTCCGTACACTGTCTATCCAAACTGAACCAACTTCCAATTCGACCAACATCATTGCACTTCAAAATTCTTAACGACTTTATTGAAGAATATGTTGAGTGAACCCTGTAGAAAAATGTATTCACATTGGCCGAGTCCCATGAAATGTGGTGTTATGAGCTTGTAAATAAAGAAAGAGAATACTCGACCCTAGAAATAAGGGAACATGTCTGTTTGAGGCCCAAGCCGTAGTTTTGGATCCGATATATTGTAAGATTCATATTCATGAAAAACGAAAGGCTTGACATAATAATGATGGTTGTTTCTCGTCCTTGTTATATACAATATTGAGGTAGTATGCGTTCTCGATCAGTCCTTAAAAATCAAGAAAGCATACTACCTCAATATAAGAATGACGATTTGGTTCAGTTCGCAACGGATAAGTATTGTACCTTCGCTGAATGTAACTAAGGTATTACGAGTAAGGTAAGCATAACCCCCCCCCCAAACCATTTGGCCAATAGTTTTGGTCCTATCCAATATTTTTCAACGTATTTTATGGCATTTTAAAGCTTGTTTCAAGACGTTTGAAATTAGTTGAAGTAATTTCAATATTGACATACCACGACCCAGCTACCCCAATTTGTCCAAAAAGTGGTTTTTTGCGAGATTCCAGAAGTGCGCATCCATCTAAAAAGAAAGTTTTGGCTGATTGAATCTTAGAACAACTAATCAGCCCATCAAATCAGCTAAGTAGCCCAATCCGCACGGAAAAGTCAGAAGCCATCACCAACAACACCGACAACATTGGCGACACCAACACGGACCCACCGAATCCACCGACCCCACCGACCCACCGACTCACCTTCAGCACCAGCTACGCCATCACGATACGAGGCATCCGGACGGATGAAATTGGACAGGCGCTTAATTATTATAAAAAATAAAATTTGTTGGGAGGGTATTGCGAAATCTACGATTATTTGCCTTATGAATCCTATCACACTTATGATCTGTATCTAGATGAAAAAATAATCACTAAGGATATTTCTCTCTTCAGCAATGAATAACATGTATACCGTTATTACCCATCTCATTTTTGTCAGTCAATACACTAATTTCGAAATAGTTATTTACATCCAATGATGCAATTATACTGAAAAAGACAACTATTAGAATCCGATAGGTAGTGGAAACTTGAGTGATTTTCACTGGAACTTTAGCGATTTCCACTGAAATTTCAGTGAAAGTTTCACTGAAACTCAAGCAATTTCCACTGCAATTTCAGTGGAAATCTCACTGAAACTTGAGTGATTTTCACTGAAATTTCAGTGGAAACTTCAACGGAACTTTAGTGATTTTCACTGAAATTTCAGAGAAAGTTTCACTGACACTTTAGTGATTTTCACATTTTCACTGAAATTCCAGTGAAACGTGTCGTTTGAACTTTGTTGATTTCCACTGAGATCACTAAAGTTGAAGTACATCCATCCACCAACCCACCCACCTGACCACTAACCCCCACTCACCCACCAACCCACCCACCCATGACCCATACGGCCACCCATCACCCTTCACCCCTTCCGATAGGCAACCCGAGACGCGAGATGCTGACGGGCAATTTTTGGCTGGGCTTTTAATTATTTTGATTTCGATACAAGGGTGGAAAAACTCTTTTCGCGTCCGAGTGTTGGGTTTCCGGACTGAGCCGCAGACGAAGGTCGGAATCAACCCGAGGATGGGAAAAACAAGTTTTATACCCGTGTATCGAATACTATTTTTTGACAAACTGTGAGAGAAAGTGGAAAGTGAGTGCAAAAAAGTTATTTTCTCGCACAGTGTGTCAAAAAGTAGTTTTTATTGTCGTGCAATCACATTTGAAACTTTCCGCTGCTCCAAAACACTATTTTCGACCTATTTTTGCGTGATAAACTCGTTCTGAGTTGTGAAAAAAGTCGTACAGCACTCAATTTCGAGATAACCACATGGAAACATGTTGGGTACACACCAACTTTGGCCTTCATTATTGATAACGATCTACGTGTTTTGCTCATAAAATCGCTCCAAATTCGAGTTTTGCAGCTCCAGAATACAGATTTGGTAAGTCTTGATACAAGGAATTGAATGAGCTAAGATACGTTGAGATTGGTCGAACCAAAAGTTCCCGGCACCGTTTTCACTGAAGGCAATTTCGTTGGCGATTTCTTAAGTGTAGTGACACGAAAAATGCAAGAACTCATTTTATATTTTCTGGGAGACGCAGAAATGATCCGGGGTCAGTGCAAATAATTAATTCTCATCTATTGGAAGACGTAACAAACGTAAAAAAGAATCGCGCGAAGGTCAACGAGGGCCCAGTCCTGAGATCGGCCACACCTCGGTTCAAGCTGCGATAAGTACCACTAAACTGACACTAAAATCCACCTATGGGGTGTTTTCCAGGAGATCCTACATAGTAAGGATCCGTTCCGAACGAAATCGTACCTGATCACGCCTGGAAATGGCGAGTAAAATCATTTTCCCCGTGTATAAGTATATGGAGGCCCATTCCGATAAATTGATGATTTTGCCATGTTTCCTCATTTTTCTTTTGATAACTCAAGAACGGCCAATTTTATCGAAAAATGTGCAGAGACACTTTTCGTAGAACTTTCAAAGATCAAAGAAACCGTGCTCTAAAAGTTCCTCAAACGGTGCGTCTAATTCGAGTTGTAAGGCGTCTTTATAACAAGTTTCATGGATTTTTTAATTTCCATGGTAAATCATATCTCGAACCTCATATTTTCAACATACTATGGAATGCTGGAAGAATCTCTTGAGCTGTATTAAGCAGAATCTCGATAACTAATGAGGAAAAGTACCCTGAATCATTCTTCAACATTGCGAAAGTGGTTAGATATATGAAATTTGAGACATGATGTCCCATGGAAATATCTCAAAATCCACGAAACTTGTAATAAAGACGCCTCACAACTCGAAGTAGACGCACCGTTTGAGAATCTTCCAGAGCATGATTTTTTAGATCTTTTAAAGTTCTACAAAAAGTTTCTCTACACATTTTTCGATAAAACTCCCCGTTTTTAAGTTATCAAAAGATTAATGAGGACACATGGCAAAATCACCAATTTATCGAAATGGGCCTCCATATGGGAAAAATGATTTTACTCGCCATTTCGAAGCGCGAACCGTTACGATTTCGGTCGGAACGGATCCTTACAATGTAGGATCTCTCGGAAAACATCCTATAGGTGGATTTTGAAGTCAGTTTTGTGATACTTATCGCAGCTTGAAGAGAGGTGTGCGGCGCATGTTGGGTACATTTACCTTATTTTGTTCAAATCCGTTGTGCGTCGCAAGCAGGAACTTCTCCGAACGATATTCGCGATATTCACTAGATTCATTGTGCAATTGGAGATGAATACTTGAATAGCTACTTCATGTTTCATTTGAATTCATAGCAAAATTCAATTCGAGCATATTGCGTAAGTCACCAATAAAAACGGATGAAAAACGTGTACCATAGCTTATACATAGAACACATTGCAAATTAATACATAATCTAACATCGTTGCCTTTTGCGTCTTCAACATCTCCAATATCAATAATGCTGACTCCCGAAGCACATGTTTATGTGCGATGTTGATCCAATAGACGTTACTCGCGTTATTTTCCACTGTATATATGCCGAAACAGATTTACCACACGCCATTATTGTCGTGACGATCGATCCAATACCCAACACCATCACGCTCGGACTCTTCAGTCATAAGCTTTATAAACAAGAATCTTGCATCGAGTCATAAGCTCTCTTTACCCTCTCATCTCAACGACCGTTCAAGTGGCAGTGATTGGTCCCTAGAGTAGCGAGGCTCTCGTAAGTTAAGAATAGATTTCATAGTGTCGAATACAAGAGCATGCGTTTGCCATTGTAATATAAATAAGAGTTAAAAAGAATTTTTAAAAAACGCTTATGTGCACTGGCCAAGAAACGCTGTAGAATTTGCGAGAGGATTTTGTATGGTTTGAAAGAGATGGAATTTGGTAGACCGATGGAAATCACGCGGAAGGAAATCGCACGACGTATGAGGGATTATATCGAAGATACGTGATGTACTCGGCGCACGGTGCATGAATGAAGCTACGAGGAACTAGGTTTCTCACACTAATATAGCACCACTATTATGTCGCGACTCGCGAGTCAGTCATTTTCGGATGTAGGAGATGTCGATCGCTGAAATCGGTTCATCCTTCATCATGCAAAGGATTAGCTCATAACCTGACTACGCATTCTTCCAAACGCCAAATCCAGCACATAGTCACCACAAGATACTTGAACTTATTAATCGGCTCTGTGTGATTATGGTGTCCAGTGAAGGAATTAGGCGTTTACTTAATCACACGAGAAACACGCGACCGCAAAGGATCAGAGAAGGCAAATATTGCATGCACTAAGCAGCGCGCAGCGGCAACAGGGGGCCTATTATAACAGTGCAAGCTCGATGAGCGACGACACTTTCGGTCACGCGGTATAGATTAGAGCAGTATGTCTGCCTACGGTAAACCAGATCTAAAATGTTCACTAGATGTTACGAGGGCCAGAACTATGAACTCAGTAAAGTGCAATAAAAGCGTTTCATTTAATAATAATAAGTGCACGTAGGATTGGTTGTGTCAAGTACGACGACCGACGTCACGAGTCACGTTCAGCGATCTGATTTCAACGGGTATCGCTAAACTCACTGCCCAGGCTCCAGAACAATTTTTGGGTATCAATTTATTTTAGATATTCTTTTCCATTGACGTATTTTCAAAGTTTTTTCGGAATGGTTTTGCGTGACCTAACTACAGTTTTAGTTGGGTTCCGGTACATGGCTTGCCCGAAGGATAAAAGTTTGAAATGAAAATGAATGGGGTCTTGTTTCAGGGGTGAAAAGATTTTTATCTCGTTTTGCAGTTAATTCTAGCTGCTCATTTGTTCGATTGGTGTTATATTGAATACTTCAAATGGGAATCCTATGTTTTTCACGTAAAATACGCATTTCACGATCAATGTTTTCCTCGATCAATATGCTGTACCGACATACTTCATCCTTTTTAAGCGTATCCTTAGTTCAATTTGTAGGTATCGACGACAGCTTGAAGATGAGCTGAATTAATTAATACATGCAGTTGTGATCGAAGTGAGCGTAGATGTTCCGTGCTCAAGAGGCAGAGATTTCATTTTTTCAAAAACAGAGAACTCTTCCTCATAAAATGTCGTGGCTTCTCGAGCTTCTCGCTGTGACGCATCTCAATGTTCTTCGACGTAACTTAGCTCATTTCGAAGTTCATCACAAGAAACGTGACACAGATTGGAGCTAGTGCAACGGGCCTTTCGTGAGTATCTTGTATTGAGGGGGTCATTTTCCTGTTATCGCAAGGGCCAAATCTCATTTTTCGAAAACAAATCAAGGCATATCGAGTCTAATTCTCCTCTCGATTGAGCATATTTTGAAGTATTTCCATGATGAAATTCAGAATAGGCTGAACCGCGTCATGAAACATGAATATGCACTTGAATCAGAAGCTCTAGAAGCCGCGATCGACGCCTTAAAAATAGGAAATTTCTCCTTGTGAATTTACAAAAAATGATCGTGAAATCCAACGCACTCCAACCTGTTCCGCAGTTCTTGTGATAAACTTCGAAATGAGCTGAGGTATACAGTCGAAAAATATTGAGATGCGTCAGAGCGAGAAGCTCGAGAAGCCTCGACTTTTTATGAGGAAGAGTCCCCCGTTTTTGAAAAAAAAAAGACAAAATCTCCGCCACTTGAGCACGAAACATCTAGGCTCACTTTGATCACAACTGCATGTGATCCAGCTTATCATCAAGCTGTCGTCGATATCTAATCCACAAAATGAGCTAGATACGTTGAAAAAGGATGAAGTATGTCGATACAGCATGTTGATCGAGGAAAACATTGATCGTGAAATGCGTATTTTACGTGAAAAACATAGGATTCCCATTTGAAGTATTCAAAATAAAACCAATCGAACAAATGAGCAGCTAGGACTTACTGCAGAGTCAGATTTTCATCTGTTCAGCCCCTGAATCAAGACCGTATTCGAAGTTTTTCGTGTCATTTTCATTGCTTACTTTTATCCTCCCGGCAACCTGTGGGTATCCTGGAGCCGTCGAAAAGTCAATTATGGAAATCCACAATTTTATGTGATCTCAGAATCGAGCCCTGGTCTTCTGCCTTACAGGACAGGGTTTTATTCACGAGGCCACGGTCACTTTTACCGCTAACAAGTATAGTCCCACATGCATAAGAAATACCACGATGAAGAATTATGAGTTCAAGTGTACTTTGAGTCTTCCATTGGGGGTTTCGTTCCACAGACCTTCCAAAGTGAAAAATTTCGTACAGTGTACCGTTCTACGACTCATGTGCATTTTGCTCGAAAATTGTTCCAAATCCGAGTTTTGCAACTTTCAAAAAAGGGGTTGTAAAAGTCTGAGAATAAAAAATTTCTGAGCAGAGGTATGCTATGATTCGTAGAATTAAAAAATTTTGGCGCCACTTTTACTAGAGACCATTTTTCGATTTCGCTAATACGGAAAAAGTCAAACCTCACTTTATCCGGTATCATTTGGATGAAGCAGATCCTCATTGAGGTGTTTGACACACGCGCTGCCTATCTGAATCATTCGTACACTCGGCAGGAAGGTGAACTGCATTGGATCGAGATCTAACGTCTCACTCGCACTTATAGGTTATGGTACCCTAACCTATGAGTGCGAGTGAGACAGCAGATCTCGATGCACTGCAGTTTACCTTCCTGCCCAGTGTACTATCGGGAGTAAATATGTTTCGAAACGCCTCCATCTTGGCCCTGTGTATTTCTTACGGGGATGTTCCGAAATTCGGCCATACTGGATTTTTCTGCTATCTAAAATTTCCCGTATGCTCCTTCGTCTGATGCGATTGAACAGCTTTAAAAAAATAAAAAAAAACTGTGATGAAAAAATTGACAATATTGTTTACACGTGCGATATCCATGAAAGGAATGCAAAAATATTACTGTAGTGAGACTTTAAATTTTTTGAGCTTTTGTAAACACTGACTGAGTATATACTAATAACCAAATCATGAAGGATCCTTAAAAAGTAACAAAGGCTTAAAATCAGAGTATCTCGGCTCATAGGAGATTATGAATGAGCTGAGTTTCGAACGCCGCAAGCCATATAATAAACGCAGCTCAATAACTCGATCCATTCCACGATATTCACGAACAAGTTTATAACGGATTATACACTCGAGTCTGCCAAAAATGAGACACAATGAATCTCATTCTATATGTCATCATTTTTGTTGAACGGTGATATAGAATATGTACTGTCTCTATTCAATAGAAAATATGAAACATCAAAATCGATCTGATAATAAATTACCCAATGAATAGTATAAAATGGAGCGACTTTTCTGGCGTCGTCATAATGTAAGGTAAGTGTACCCAACCTGCCCCCATATGCCGATCTCGGGAATGGGCACTCCTTGACCGCCCGGCAGGTTTTTTTTCACGTTATTGTTATGTTAAAATATGAGAAAGTAAGTAGTTTCCGTCGACCTCGAATCATTCCTGCGTTCTCCAGAGAATTTAAAGTGATTTTTCTGTTTTTCGTGATTGCTTAGCTAAGAAAGCACCGATGGGATTGCGTTCAGTAAAATTAGTGCCAAATTTTTTGAGTTTAACCAATCTTAACGCATCTTGGCGCATTCGATTTCTTGTTTCAAAACCTTCAAAATCCGTTCTTCAAAGTTGCAAAATTCGGATCTGGAGCCAATTTATGTGCAAAAAACGGAGACGATTTGTAAACAAGGATGCCAACATCGGACTGTACCTAACATGCCTCCATATGTTTATCTCGAAAGGGCGTTGAGTACGATTTTTTTCACCACTCAGGACGTGTTTATTACGTCAAAATAGGCCGGAAAGAGTGTTTTGGACCGGCGAAAAGCTCCAAGTGTGCGTGCACAGCAATCAATTAAAACACTCTATGGACGATTTCCATGATTTATTTTGGGAGAATCAACAGAGTTTGGCTCCAGTTGGTTCAATTCAAACGTACTTTGACTCATTTTGAAGGTCTTGAGACAAGCTCCAAAATGAGCTTAAATACGTTGGAAAATATTGAGGTAGACCAGAGTTGTTGAGGAACCGGCTTAATGGGGGCAAGTTGGGTACACCATTTCGTAAACTCTAAAAAATCACTTTTTGGAAAAATTAAGACAGCTTGGCTCCAGTTGATTGAATTTGAACAAACTTGGGTTCATTTTGAAGCGAGGGGTATGCCACTGCGTCGCTCGGTGTCGCTCGGTTGCCAGTCGTCGCTGTTCGTTGCTGTTCACTGCTGTTTACGGCTGTACGGCCTATCCTCCAAAAGGAGGCGAACGACGGCCCGCAGGGTGAACTGGCGGCGAGTGACGAGCGAACAGCAGCGAACAGCAGTGTACAGCAGTGCACGGCAGTGCACAGCGCTGTTCGCCGAGTCGGCTCGCCGCGCCCGCACTCTACAGTTTGTGCTGTTTCGTTCACTCGATGGAATGATTATTTAATAATTATTGCAGATGGATATTTTCATTCACGGATCAATGAGAGGCTGTAGATAACACAGTCGATTGGTCCTTTAACTTACCCATAAACTACAGACGGATGATTCCCAAATCCCAAGCCCCTCATGAGGGGCCGACGATCATGAGAAACATTTGAACATATAATTGAGATAGTGTGGATTAGCACAGGGGGCAGCGTGTCCGCCTCTGACGCGCAAGGTCAGCGTTCGAATCCCGGAGAGGATCATTTTTTTTTTTTTTTTTTTTTCGTATCTGCACAAGCTCGCGAATTTCTCTTTAAAATTATCACTCGTTAACGAAAGTTTGAATTTAAAAGTGCATGAGAGTCAAACAGCTATTTTTTTTTTTTTTTTCAAATATGGAAGCCGAAATCGAGCGCAATTTCGCGCTTACACGTAAGGATTTTTTTTAATCGCGGAAAACTAGATTCCCAAAATTCCGACCAGAGATGTCCAAATGGACTCATATAAACCCCGCAATCGAAAGCCGAAACTGGAAGCTTCCGATTGATATACCACACATACATTGCACTTTTGATCTATGGCGTAGAAGTTACAGAGAAATTTCAATCAAAAATGTTCGAAGATGTTCCAAAGTTACGCCGTTTGACGGTAAATCTTTCTGAAATCGGTTTTTCTAATGATATCGCTTTTCTGAACTTGCAGGTCCGAACTTGCGGGTCCTGGATTTTGCCGAAACTTTGGGAATGTTCTTGTTTTGGCGAGAAATGAAGGCACCCAATAAGGTTTCGTCAAATGGGTCTCCTATGCTGAGATACAGTCATGGAGGTTAGCATTGTCAGTATATCTATATATACGACTTTTTAACATGGGCCTATATTGGCAATGCTCATCTCCATAGCTGTATCTGAGGATAGGAGGCCCATGGGATTAAACCCTCGGAGATACCTTCATTTTTCACCAAAACAAGAAGACTCACAAAGTTTCGTCAAGATCCAGGACCTACAAGGTTGGCGTTTCCCTTGTCAGTTGGCATGCATGATGATCAAGCATAAGGAGGTGGTTGTTCCAGATGAGGCTAAAAGTGTACACTTGGTGATAACGAATACTTCCCGAAAGTGATGTCGAATCCTACGCATCCCAACTAATGTTTTTCAGCAACACAGCTTCACACATACGTTGTTCCAGAAGCGTAAGATTCGATACCTTTGGAAAGTATTTGTTGTCAGCATGTGTATGTACCGCTTGGCCGAAAAGGAAGTTCGACCATCGAAAGCCAGAAAAGCTCCAATGATACAGTGAATGTCTCGATTTGTTCGAATTTCTTGACGTTTAAACAATTATCATTCATTCTATCTTCCTGTAACTGATTCAATGTTTGCTCACATTAGTGAAAAATATGCGATTTTAATGAGTTTCAATGATCAATACTTCATCTAATAATTGTTTAACTAATTGAATGTTTACTTACACACGAATTCGAGGGAAAATATGTCGTGCTGGTATACCATATATTTACCGGGGCAAGATAAGTTTATTTCCTGTTCGTTATATTATTTTTCTCGTTCATACATATGAGTAATTCCGCGCGAAAGCGGACCACGAATTGCAAACATGTTTCAAACTCTTTTTCCGACATTTCTAATCGATTCTATGGTCCAAAAAATGAACTTTTCACCCTCTATGGGGTGAAAAAAAAATTTTTTGTTTCCGTGGGGAATATCTTTGTGATAGTGTTTTTAGGAAAAAATACCAATCTTTTTTCAGTAAAAAGGGTGTAGTTCCGACTTGAGGTAAGATACAACCACGCAAATAGTGGCATTCGAAAGGTCTTTCAAAAATCTATCGAAATATGTTTCGAAAATTTTTTTTTGAGGCTACGGACGCCCCTTATGAGCAAAAAGGCGAAAAACAGAAAAAATTCATTTCCTCAAAAACCTAATTTTCTAAAAATCTGGAAATCCATATTTCGATGTAAAATTGCGCGTTCTTCCAGAAAAAAGTGGTCCCGATCTGTGTTTTTGGGTTCTACGCTGTTTTTTTTACGTTTTATCAATATTCTCAGCCTTTTCGGTTGAAAAATGAATTTTTCTGCGCATGCGCAGGAATTTAGACTGCTGAAACCAATTCCATTGAAAAGCCAAGGAAATTTCCTTCAAAATGACTACTTGGCAAAGTTACATCACATTAATGATGAAGCATCCTCAAGAGGGGTAAATGCAGATCTTGCACGAATTTCCCATTACTATCGTGACTCGAGTAGAAGTGTCATCATTTTTTAGACCTTCTAACTTTGGTCCCAGTACATCGAATCGACTTCACCAAGTATAGTCATTTTGAAGGAAATTTCCTTGGCTTTTCAATGGAATTGGTTTCAGCAGTCTTAATTCCTGCGCATGCGCAGAAAAATTCATTTTTCAACCGAAAAGGCTGAGAATATTGATAGAACGTAAAAAAACAGCGTAGAACCCAAAAACACAGATCGGGACCACTTTTTTCTGGGAGAACACGCAATTTCACATCGAAATATGGATTTCCAGATTTTTAGAGAATTAGGTTTTTGAGGAAATGAATTTTTTCTGTTTTTCACCTTTTTGCTCATAGGGGGCGTCCGTAGCCTCAAAAAAAATTTTTCGAAACATATTTCGATAGATTTTTGAAAGACCTTTCGAATGCCACTATTTGCATGGTCGTATCTTACCTCAAGTCGGAACTACACCCATTATACTGAAAAAAGATTGGTATTTTTCCCTAAAAACACTATCACAAAGATATTCCCCACGGAAACAAAAAATTTTTTTTTCACCCCATAGAGGGTGAAAAGTTCATTTTTTGGACCATAGAATCGATCAAGAATAGTGGAAAAACAATCTGAGATATGTCTGCAATTCGTGGTCCGCTTTCGCGCGGAATCACTCATATGCCTTCTAATCCCGTTAGCTATTTTTTCCTCTCGTGCAATACATTCTTATCGTGTGAATTATTCCTTTTCCTGTGCGAAGTACAAATATCCGGTCCGTTCGCGCCAAATATCCCGTGAAATTATTTTTTTTTTTTGGCGTGCCGAGAACCATACCCTAAAAAAATCCTTACGTGTAGGCGCAAAATTGCGCTCGATTTCGGCTTCCATATTTGAAAAAAAAAAAAATAGCTGTTTGACTCTCATGCACTTTTACGACCCATTTGACGAAACCTTATTGGGTGCCTTCATTTCTCGCCAAAACAAGAACATTCCCAAAGTTTCGGCAAAATCCAGGACCCGCAAGTTCGGACCTGCAAGTTCAGAAAAGCGATATCATTAGAAAAACCGATTTCAGAAAGATTTACCGTCAAACGGCGTAACTTTGGAACATCTTCGAACATTTTTGATTGAAATTTCTCTGTAACTTCTACGCCATAGATCAAAAGTGCAATGTATGTGTGGTATATCAATCGGAAGCTTCCAGTTTCGGCTTTCGATTGCGGGGTTTATATGAGTCCATTTGGACATCTCTGGTCGGAATTTTGGGGATCTAGTTTTCCGCGATTAAAAAAAATCCTTACGTGTAGGCGCGAAATCGCGCTCGATTTCGGCTTCCATATTTGAAAAAAAAAAAAATAGCTGTTTGACTCTCATGCACTTTTAAATTCAAACTTTCGTTAACGAGTGATAATTTTAAAGAGAAATTCGCGAGCTTGTGCAGAAACGAAAAAAAAAAAAAAAATGACCCTCACCGGGATTTGAACGCTGACCTTGCGCGTCAGAGGCGGACACGCTGCCCCCTGTGCTAATCCACACTATCTCAATTATATGTTCAAATGTTTCTCATGATCGTCGGCCCCTCATGAGGGGCTTGGGATTTGGGAATCATCCGTCTGTAGTTTATGGGTAAGTTAAAGGACCAATCGACTGTGTTATCTACAGCCTCTCATTGATCCGTGAATGAAAATATCCATCTGCAATAATTATTAAATAATCATTCCATCGAGTGAACGAAACAGCACAAACTGTAGAGTGCGGGCGCGGCGAGCCGACTCGGCGAACAGCGCTGTGCACTGCCGTGCACTGCTGTACACTGCTGTTCGCTGCTGTTCGCTCGTCACTCGCCGCCAGTTCACCCTGCGGGCCGTCGTTCGCCTCCTTTTGGAGGATAGGCCGTACAGCCGTAAACAGCAGTGAACAGCAACGAACAGCGACGACTGGCAACCGAGCGACACCGAGCGACGCAGTGGCATACCCCTCGTTTTGAAGGTCTTAAAACGAGCTTTAAAATGAGCTAGAGCACGTTGAAAATTGTTGAGGTAGACCAAAGTTATTAAGAAAATGACTTAATGGAGGCAAGTTGGGTACACTTACCTAAATCGAAGAACTAAGAGCGATCTAAAAAATTTGCTATTGGGAGATGGAAAGCCTGTGTTTTATTCATAAGAGACGCATGGCCATGCAGGGATCTTTCAAGATGCGAAGGCGATCATGCCGCGCGAATTTTAAATGAGCGCGGACTCAGGCGAGGCCTTCAGATTTGTGAAAACAAGGATATGGACTCCAGATTGGTTGACTGCGATGACAAATTTAATGTCCAAATAATGGTGTGCACAAAAATACTCACGAGGTTCGTTTCGTGAGTTTCACGCTTGATTTCACAGCATACGTGCCGTGAATCCATGCCAGATTCGCACGTAAAAAGGAAGTAAGAACTGTCGGGCGCAATAATGATTATCATATCCAAGGATTGACCATATGCAAGGGAATGTCGAGTTGTCACCACATTCTAACGAGAATACACTGCTCTTTTGGATACGAACGGCGGCAGAGCTATCGCAAACCATGTGATTATTCGATAATACCTCGCTTTTTTTCTATTTTTGCAAGATTCATATTCTATCTTCTTGTTTACATCTCTTTTCCCTGCTGTTCGATTGTCGCTGGCGCAGTCAGAAAAGTGCAGATGCTGATGCTGTTATACCACCAGAGTACTCTATCTCTATTCTATTTCTGAACCCGGCAGTAGATATCTCCGGCTATATGAGCTTGTGATGTTATTCGTTCTCTGGTTGAAACGCTCGATTGGAGCTATATGCTCTCAACTCCTCTCGTGTTGCTCTCGATCGATGCTATAATTGAATTACGCCAAGGCGTGTTCCGTGCCCGGACAAGTTCGCCAATCTTACTGTAGAATGCCTGTCCAAAGATAAACGCCCTCAGGTTCTAATTTCTTGCTTGCTAAAATCGGGCAACGTGTAAGTATGCATGTGTTGTGAAATCTGGGAATTACACAAATGAGTAATTTATAATCATAACATGCACTCGTGCGACGGTATAACTGACCGTGTGATCAAGATTTGGTATAAAATTCGAATCAATTTCTGGCGAAGAGAAGATTTCAAAGTATTATGGTGTTTTGATCTCAGGTGCGTGTACCCAACATGCCCCCCCTTAAATCATGTTTCCACTAGTTTCGTCCTACTTCAATACTTTTCAACGTACTTTATCGCATTTTGAAGCTTGTTCCAAGATTCTCAAAATGAGCTGAAATAAATTTGATTTTGTCTAACTAGACCCGAGCTATCACCGTTTTCCCTATAAAAGTGATTTTTCGCGAGTTCGAGGAAGTGTGCACTCAACATACCTCCATCAAGCCATTTTCTCACTAATTCTGGTCTATTCCAACATTTCTCATGTACTTCAGCTCATTTTACATCTTGTTTCCAGACCTTCAAAATGAGCCAAGGTACGTCTAATTTTCATCAACTCTAGTCGAGCTGCCTTAATTTTCCCAGAAGGAACCTATGCAAATCGGTGATAAAGTGCATAAAATCATTTTTATCGGGGTGCAACCACATTTGGAGCTTTTAACTATCCGGGAATACTACTTCCGCCCTATTTTGACGTGATAAACACATTCTCGGTAGTACAAAAATTGAAAAGAATCGCTTTGCGAGATAACCACATGGGTGGTATGTTATGTACATACACACCACTTTGGCCTTCATATTTTGCGACCAATCTCCTTATTTGGTCATAAACTCGCTCCAAATCCAAGTTTTGCAATTCCGAAAAACGGAATCTCAAAGTCTTGAAATGCTGTGAACCAGATGAGTGTGCCTAGTCTGGGATTGGAATTATTAATTACTGACGAGAGATATCCAATCGTGGTTGTTATCCTTAAATAACAGAATAGTGTGTTCTTTACAACAAAAGAAATTTCACTTCGAACATCGTACTTGAAAATCGATATATTCCGTAGTATTTTATACGAATTATGAAACGTCCTCTCTCGCTCATCGCATAACGTGCGATAAAAAAGGGAAAGGAGAATGAGCCGGCGAACCATAATTAATAAGCCACTATCGAAACAGATTATCGGGTGAGCCAATGTAATTTCGTTCAAAGGCTCGTTGGGAGCACGTCGCATGCTGAAAAACGTTCCCGATTTCCCTTTTCGCACATTTTGCATAAATGTCTGATAGCTCCATATACATACATAACACCCGGGCGTCGAGAGTTTCAAACTTTCGACGTATTGAGAATGATGAGTTAATTAAAAGCCACTCGCGGGAGCCCACCCAAAGCCGGCATTATACGAGCTCATCGTTACTTACATACCTTATGCATGTATAATATACACCTCAAGTGGGCATTTTTCAGCCTGTACTCGAGGCTCTTCTCATCGCTCGAATATGAAGCAGAAAAATCGTTCGAAGAGCTGCAGGAGAGCATCATCAGAGCAGGGGCCTCGTTAATTTTAATACACGTATCGCTTCGAAGAGAGAAAAGAGAGCGAGAGGCCGACCTTTTCGAGTGCAGCCACGGCGAGAACGAGTGGGATTAAAGTCCGATAGAGGCATGCATATTTACACATATAGTCAGACCAGCCCGCAAGCTCTGGATAAAGTTAAAGAAGATGATACGCGATATTGTTCGTACTGTACGGATTTAGTTTATACACACTTTGACAGACAGCCAACTCTCTTATGATACATTGAGAAATCGAAAATATCATACTCTGGCGTGATCCACCTGAAAACCTAGTTGCCTCAATGGCGATAATTATGGTCATCGAGCGCATCATCATCATGATCGCCTCGCGCGCAATTCCAGCTGTCATATGCACATATAAGTACTCATTCTCTGGCTGTGTAGCGCGTTATATATATATGGGTCAAGTCGATGCAAGTGGAAACCCGGGTATATAGTATGCATCACACGGTTATCAATTGCAGGCGACGCGTGCATTTTTTCGCGAACCTCCTCGAGCGGATCTTTTGGGCTCTTTGATCGGCATCGTCGGAGCTTCTGAAGTGCGGTATCATCAACGATCTGACTACCGCGCGCCTCCAGCAATTTTTTTAAATAGTGGGAGGAAAATTGTGCATCGTGATGCGCGGACGTATTTCAAATTCAGCGTCAAGAGCTTTCTCCAAGCCGAGTTTGTGTACAAGACACGACCAATTTACTGGTCAACGTCGGTCGTTGTTGGTGTGACTCGAATTTTATAACGAAAGAGAGCCTTGCCCTGATCTGTCTCAATTATATCGCTCCCACCCAATCTTCCGCCTGTCTCTCGATAATGTGATGCTATATGTACAGCTGCCACGTCAGTCACACTTAATTCGACGATGCAACGAACCCTTCGCAGAGAGCCATTACGTCAGTTTGATCGTGAGTCTGCATGATTGCCGATCACCTTCGATCACCTTAATGGCAAAGTCTGGCGACTCGCCCGTTTGCCAATTCGACGGCATGGTTCAATTTTTCACGACGAAGATTTGCTGATAGTGCATTCATCTATTCGACCCTTGACAACGTCAATGACCTTTTATTCATCATTCTTTTCCACGATGGACTACGGATTTGCACAAATCATTCATTTTAATAATATCGCACTAATGAGAGCTATTCATAAAAGATGGACTGTTGACTCGGTGATTCAACATCTCCTTCATCATCTTCAAGAATAACAGACATATTTGTCATGGCGAGTAGGTTTGCGTGTCCAGTAGTTTATTAGTCGTTAGATGATCGTGGGAGCTTTCAGCTATATCAAGAGCTCATCCTATTGGCATAGAGATCCGACGTACTCGTTTTTTGTGAGAGGCTTTCAAGTGTACATTTATGCAGGTTTGTTTGTCCCTCTTGAGCTGAGACTATGCGGATGGCACATAATGGATAGCTCATGTTTCTCTCCGATACCTGATAGAGCGAAGCGCTGCAAAAGTTAATTATAAGTATCTCCTGACACCAGCTATATTAGATCTTCTTAATCTCGTGTGGCGTGTGGAAAACAAGTGTGGATGAGCTGGGCAGGGTCAACTTGTCCGTCACATAGCGTCATCTGCTTAAACTGCTAAGTATGATGACTTTGGCCGTAAATAATTCCATCTGAAGGACCCACTTTGGAATGATGCTTTCAGTGCATATGGGCTGCTCGTGCCAGCGAACCAAACGCGATTTCTGCTGATTTAATCAGCGCATATGCACACTCCGTGGAAACTCGGGGAAAAAGACCTTTTCTCTGAGTTTCCACGGGGTCATGTGCACTGTATTTTCAGTAGACTCAACATAACCTCAATGTCACTTTGCGGGGCTTTTCACTCAATTTACAGTCGTTTTATGGACGAAAAGAAGCTTTGCTGCTGTTCTCGTAGTCAATCAGCTATGGCAAAACAGAAATTACTATAGCACGAGATGAATACGTTTGTCTAGGAGCTTCAGTCAGTCATAATAATCGCGTGGCGAGTAATTGATTAGTCAGTACCAGCTCGCGATTTTTGGCGCCATCCACAGCAATTACACGAATAAAAACTCTCGCAATAGTCTTGTTCCATTTTTTCAAGAAACGCGGCACAATGCAATCCGTTTGGACTCGCGTAGACTGTACTTTGCTGCCATACTTATGTACAAAGCCATTAAAATGAAGGAGCCCGAATATTTAGCAGCAATGTTCAAAAAGTACCGGCACAGGCCTACCAGTCGGAGTGATGAGAGAGACCTCAACATCCCCAGAGTCAGGCTCAGGGCTACTGAATACTCCTTTCAGTATCGTGGCGCTAGGCTCTGGAACTCTCTCCCGCCCCTCCTACGCAATTCATCCTCATTGTCAGCGTTCAAACACCTTTTGACACTTCATTTACTCAAGCTTGACTCCCAAGACTCCCCAATAATTCCAGATGCTTAGGAATGAGCACTCCAAGTAAGAAAGTAGGCTATTTGTTATTTTCGTGACATTAGTAACTGTGTTACCTAATACAATGTAAGTGACATATCCTCTGTGATGAAGACAAGACTGTGAATAGCGCTGACCAAATAACAATTGTTGATTCTTTATGCACTTTTAGCAATAGGTATCGGGTAATTTCTCTTTTTCATCTTTGAAGAAAGCTTCCTTGAAGTTGTATGTGAGTAATGTATTGATATTGTTTTTGCCTGCAGGCAGAACAAAGCGTTTATCTATCTATCTATCCATGTTGTTTTTATGCAAATATACAGTATTGCGGGTCATCAAATTATTATATTATATCCATGCTATAGTCCACTCAATAGTCAGTGAGGCGACATGCCACGATCAAATTCGACTAATACTAAATTGAAGAATGACTGCAGGTTTTGGTTATATGATCGCTGCGAATGACACCAAGAGTCATAAGGCGTCGCGCTAACAAATCAGTGGTTCTGCGGGTAAACATTATTGCATAATTGAGCTTCCTAAAGAACTCCTCAATGATTGGCTGTCACAAACTCAACTCGGGCACGACCTAGTGCTCAGCATACAAATGGCAGTCGCATTCACTCATAAAATGGCTAAAAGTAATAATGTTCCAAGTCGCGAAGTGACAACGAGGTTGTATGGGTCATCACTGACACGATCAGTGTACACTCGGGAACAAGGTGAACTGCAGTGGGATGGCGGTCAGCGGCCATTCGAGATCTCCCATCTCGCTCGCACCTAATGCGCGATCCCATGAGTGCGAGTGAGACGACAGATCTCGAATGGTCACTGACCGTCACAGCCATTGCAGTTCACCTTGTTCCCGAGTGTACATGCGCTAAAAATCAACGATCGAGTTTGAGGGCAATATATGCTGAAGAATCAGTGCATATGCATTGAGAGATCAGTGTAGGTAAAAGCAAAGGTAGATTATATCCGAAATTAGATCCAATCCATGAAGATGGTGACAGTCAGCATCACATCTTGCCATGGAAGAGGGTTGATTTGAATACAAAGGTTCGGGTAATGGTGTGCCTGTGCACTTGTCTTGTTTAGTGGAAGATCAATTCCTCACCATTGTCACAATGTCCTTGGGGAGTTTCCCGGGAATCATCAAATTTCCAGCTCTATTAGTTCTTATAGAAGCTTTCCGGGAACCTTTCACACAATCCCGGATAATTTTGAAAATATTTTCAGGGAACTTTAATAAAGCTCCTAAATAGCTTATACTAGATCTCACATAGATGGCTCCCACATAATTTTTCAGATACGACTGTTTTGATACAAAGAAATGTAGTTTTTTGACTGAAACATTTGAAAGAAAAATGTTTGAAGCAAATTTTTATTGGCTTGAGGTAATTCGCCAAAAAACGTATGTATGATTCCAGGAAAAAAAATGCCAACGTCTAAATGTAAAGTAAGTGTGCCTAATATGCCCCCATTCCCTAATATGCCCCCACTCAAATTCTCGAATGTGCATGTGCGAATCCGCAGACCTTGCCGCACATTTTTTTCACGTTTGTTATGTTACAATACATGATAATAGTACATTACGCGTCGAGTGCTGGAAACATTTTTCCTTCGGGAAACCAAGCTGGACGTGGGCGATGGCACAGATAAGCTTGGTTTTCCCGAAGGAAAAATGTTTCGGCACGAGACGCGTATAAATTCGATGTTTTGGACCGATCTTCAATCGCAATGACACGCGCATTTCTTAGAACAAAAAAGTGGTTTTTGGTACTCTCAACTTTTTTTTTGTTAGCTACCAAAAGCTATGCCAAACAAAATTGGTGCAACTAATCTCAACGTACCTTAGCTCATTTTCTTTGTTTTTGTTTTAACATTGAAATGCTCTCTACGAAATTGCAAAACTCAATTCCTAGCCAATCCTACGCTCAGATATTATCAAAAAAGTGCAGTGTTCCTAATATGCTCCCACCCCCTTTTCCGCGTATAGAGGGCTTTGCGTACCCGTAAGCCCCTTTAACACTTCTTCGTTGAGATAACATTCTTTTTAGGTGTATTTAGTGATATGCAACAGCATGGAGCCTTCAAAACCACCAGATCTCGCAAAATATGGTAAAAATCGATTTTCATGTTAATCTTGAGGTATACGTGCACTCTAAATCATCGAGAATATCTTAGGTCATGAGGATTTGTTCATTTAATACATTATCTTCATACTCCGAGACCAATATCGCTTTTCCAGAGCATCAGAATCGCGAAATGTTTATGGGGGCATATTAGGAACACATTCCCAAAAACTCGCAAAAAATCTTCTTTTGCAAAAATCAAGATAGCTCGACTCCAATCCCTTCAAACCAAACGTACTTTAGCTTATTTTGAAGTTCTTGAAACTATCTTTAAAATGAGCTAAGAAACGTTGAATAATATTGAGATGAGGGAGAGCTCTGAGCAAAACAAAAATAATTTGGGCATATTAGGCACACTTACCTTGTGTTTCGTAAGTTAAGACTCTTGGGTTTACAATAATATCACGGTAGTAAAATAAGCACACTATGAGGCCGTATAAATATCACAAAATATCAAGTTGAAACTCTTAGCGCTGACATATAGTGGCCTTGAGCGGCCACGTTAGCGCTGTTTCCTTTCTGTGGATTCGCTCCCGAGGGCTGCCCTTTGCAACCATCATATCTCGTACCTAACGGCGAAGAGCTTCAAATTTGGACTAATTGTAAGTCGAGTCATAATTTTGCTTATCAGCTACTTCTGAATTGTCAAGAGATGTTGCAAGAGGTATGACAAATTTGACATAAATGAGTGAAGAATATTGCTAACCTGTGCGCGACTTTTGTTCATAACTTTGCTCGTTTTCAATTTTTTAAATGTATCACTTTTTTCAGGAGCTCAGTTGAAAATCTACGGAATGGGCTGAAAAACCTTCTATCTTGGCAAGAGATTGCCAAGTTATACTGAACCCAAGTAAAACAACATTTTTGGAAAGTGTTTGGTTAAGGCACCTGCTCTTGTGATGTAACGTGATGGTGCCTAGTATTCCACAAGTATGTGGACGGCTCCGTACCAGAACCGTATATGTCTATTCTTTCCATTTCTACCAACTTAGCATCAAAATTTTCTCGCGATGGAAAATTCTGATTGTTTTTTCAGCAATTATGCTTCATTTATCATGTAATGAGTGTGTTTTTACGACATTTTTCGCGTAAAACGCAATGATTTTCAACTGTTTACATTTTTTACATGTTATTATGATTTTGAAAATGGACTTATACCGTTCTGGTCCCAAAAATTTCACGACTTTTTGCCGGATCAGAACGGTATAGAAGTGGCATTTTTTCTCAAGTGCATGGATTTATACCTTTCCAGACTGGAAAAAAGAGAATCGAATCAAGTTCTACTGTATTACGTCGGGAAATGATGAGAAATTGTGAACTTACAACGTTTTGTGTCAAAAAAATTCGAAAAACTATGGACTTATATCGTTTTTTGCGAAAAGAAGTCGAAAAATTCTCGAGGCCAAAACGGTATAAGACCATGTTTATTTTTCAGAATTTGGGAGCCACTATGTTTAGGAATAGACGAAGATATTTGATAGTTTCCATGAATCATCGATGGGTTACATTGTCAGATTTTACCGGTCAGGTTCTATTTGAGGGCCATATCACCTCTATTTTTGAAATGAGGTCTCCCGGTGCGCATTCCAGGTGTTCTGTCAAGGTGTACCCGTTTAATCAGCTTATAAATGTTTTGGAAGTCGTAATCTACGACGATGCGTACCCGTAAAGTATGGACCTTCTATAGTTGAAGATTCACTTGGAGGTAGCTTACATTAGAAAGTTCCGGATCAACACACGCCTATTGCAACGTGGAGTTTGGATGAGTGATCAGAAGTTCTTCAACTTATCAGTCTGATACAACTGTTTTTGATGAACAATATGATGTGATTCAAATTAGTTGCATTTGTCTCAGTTCAGCGAGTATAATATTCTTACTCACAAAATATCCACCACAATGGGATTTAGTTGTAACTGCCGAAAGAATCGATCTGGCCAGCGTACTAAAGTGACTACTAATATTGAAAGTGCGAGTTGATATAATATTCAAAGTGATTTCTCGGAATAATTATTGTGAATGAGACATGTCTATTTGATGATGAGGCCAGTCTGAACATGGTAACTTATTGAACTTGTGCGAACCAAACGCAAACATTCGGTCCTTTGGGAAAATCTCTGGGAAAATAATGAAAAATGACAACGATAGCGATTTAAACATGAATTGCTCGAACAAATTCTAACTTCTTCGAGTGACCTGTCAACTTGGTCTCATCTGTAACGATGTCGCAGATGACAAAAACTCAGGCAATAGAGCCTCTAGAAAGATTCTACTACTGATCCGGACGCCCGCAGATAGCTGCTACGCGATGTTCCACGAAGATGGGGCTCTTTCGTATCCAAGTGCGTGAATAAGGGAGCGATCATCTTAATGACTCGATGTAGTCACCTCCACAGCAAAGGGACCCTGAATTCTAGTTTTTGGGATCTACTACCACTTTGCGAAGCCTAAAACCTATTATATAATATAAGATAGGAGGTGAGAGCGTAATATTTTAGTGCACTAGTACGGATTCATACCGTTCTGGTCCCCAAGTTAAGTCCAAACCTTTTTCCCCACCAAAAATTGTCACGGAGTTTGTGGCGCGTGAAATCACGTTTTTACTCTCAGAGTTGGGCGTATATCTATGGGTCATTGCGGAGCATTTCGACGAATGCCTGCACCAGGGAGCTTTGGAAAAAATCCATAAGAAATTTTTTTCGTTAGTACTAGATTAATTTAGTATGAACGAATTCTTTTTGGATTTTTTCTAAGGCCCCCGTGGGCCCTGGGGCCTATGAAAGGTACTTTTCAGGCTCCTTTTTAGCCTATTTCCAGAAAATCATAACTCCGACTAGAATCAACATTTTCGGGCGTACCTAGGAGCATTTTTCTTTAGGACTAGTACTTTTGAGAAAAAAAATTGTCCAAGGTCGATACTTGAGCCTAGCAACTTCTAGGAGCTATCTGTTAAGAGCACATTTTAGCGATGTTTGGGTTTGCTTCAAAGTGATAAAGCTCCCACTAGACATGTGATAATCGACTTTTACAAGTGGTCATTTTGAAGGTCTTGAGAAAACCTACAATTTGACCACTGGTAAGAGTTGGTTGCTGTACCTTCTATAGGAGTTACAGTCATTACAAGCTGAGCAAATTCGTAAAAATGCTAAACATCGAGCTCAATTTAAAAAAATCGTTTTTTTTTCCTTCGAGCCCAAACCTGTGCGAATATGTTTTTCGATACAAATACTACCAATTAGAACAATAATCTGGGTGGGATATTGAATTCTCGATTTTATTCAGCCAATTTAAAACACCCTTTTTTGACTTTTTGCTCAAAATGACCTCACAGCGGTATGGCTCGCATATGATTCCAAATGTGCACCAATGTGTGTGGGATTACTCTCCAATGTATCCCCAAATATGTGTGAGAACTTCCGGAGGCGAGCCTCGAGCTAGATGCGAGCAGGCGGTTCTATTTCACGAGTTGAAAATGGGTATTATTTCACTGCAAAAAGGATCTCTTGGAACGAGAAACGAAATTTCTACAGATGAGTGCGTGCAAATTTGAGAAATCCCAAATCTCTCATTTGGGACTTTTCTCAAACCGAAAATATAGTCTCTCCTTCTGAGAAATCGAATATCTTGATGGAGTGAATAATTAAACTTACACCCAAGCAGCAACTAACCTATCAAAAATATGATTCTTGCATTCGCTTCGCACTCGATTTCAAGTTTACTCAAAGCTCGACGAGTCTGATTAACATAAATTCACCTCAGGCTATTCGAAATTGACGTTGATCATTCTCAAAATCTCAAACTAACCACGAATGAGACGGGTGTTGTGACTTCAAAAAGGCTTGTATTATGAAAAAGAAGCTCGTGAAAAAGTATGATTTCCCAGCGGCACGGGAAAATGATCATAGGTACATACCTCAACACAATTTCGCCTATCAGCTGGGGGGAGAAATTTTCCGCGTTTTCCACTTTTATCGATACATATTTAACAATATTAACTGGCAATCATTCACGACCAGTTTGCAATGCAACCACCAAGTAACCCATATTGAAGCAACGTAAACAAGTATGCTTGTGGCTAATCATAACCCATCAGCGATGCCACGGAATATCGTGAACACAAATAATAGTTTGGGGGTGTGAGCAATTCTTTCTCTACGCATGAGACATTGATTTCTTCAATTTGAGAAAAGTTTTCTTTAGGTGTTCGCTTTTTTCTTAAATCGTCCTTCCGAGTAGACATGATTCTCATACCAGAAGGAAAATTTCTCGTTTCGAGAAATTAGCTCTCGATCCAAGAAATTTGTCAAAAATTTCCTTCTTATTGCGAGAAAATTAGTTTTGAGAAGTGAAATCACTTTGAGAAATCCTTTTTGTAGTGTTCGTCTACTTGGACGCAGGCGATGGTGAGTGGGATTTCACTCATTCTAGCTCACAAATGAGATGAGCGGCTAAAGTAGGGATACGAACATAGTTTTCTGACTCAAAATGATCATCCAAACACGATTTCGGGGTCAGTTTGGCTTCAAAATATTGATACTTGCTCTCAGACTAGAAAACACTTTAGTTATATGTTTTTGGATGGAGTGGCTTCAGACGATGAACAAGAAAAATGGACTCATACCGTTCTAATTCAGAGCCGTCCATACATTGAGAAAGTTGCAGATACAACTCAAATTTATATCGATAAAAGTCATCAATAAAACAGCTGAAATAAATTCTGGGCGAGATGTATGGATCTTTCATGCGCATCTCAACTTATGATCTCCCAGCTGCTCCAAGAATTATCATTTCATACCCACCCGTACGATGCTTTTTTTTGCATTCTTTGTGACAGCTCGGAATTTTGTGATTCCAGCTCAAGCTGAAATTGAAATATTACTCGATATGCAGACAGGAAAAACCGTCATTATTTCCTATTAACCAAAGTTGCAGTTTTGGTCGATGAAGCATTGTCAAATTTTTTGCATCGTGCACTCGATCGTGCAGCTAATTGAATCCGATATTTAGAAAGATTTGGATCCGAGAGTCGCAATCCTGTCACGTGTGGTGTGCTCGTCACAGGTTTCCTGATATTTTTGTTGGTAGCCTTAGAATAAACGACTATTGCAAATTGCTGCACGAGTGGATTTTGTAACTGGAGACCCTGCTTCGCTTATTTTTATTTTTCCAACTCTCTATTCGTAGGATAGGACCAACATTAATTGAAATAAACAACGCACCTAAGCCCGCAAATCAAAGCTAAAATCCACGTCTGTGATTTTTTTTTGCTCGGCAGCGAGATTCGGTTTTAAAACTCCAGCCACGTTCCAACTCTGTATAGGTCAGTAGTTGGTCTCTGTCGGCAATTGCTTCCGTCCCAACTCAGCTCGTCCCTATCTTCCGTGCGTTCGTGAAGCACTTGACGGCGCTCTAAGCTTCATCGTCTACGAGCAGTCAATCGCAATTCGAGAGCCGTACAGATGCTCGATATACTATATAGATGCCTGTCAATATAAGGGCATCCGCCTTTGGCGACAATGAGGTACGCGGCACTCAGTTGGCGATTCGTGAGCAAACTTTGAACTGCGAGGAGGGCGTGTCGCTTCTAATCAAGGCTTCGACTAACTCTGCAATTCTAGATGCATGTAAGAGCCTACAGATAGATCTCTACTATTCTCTCGACCTCTTGGAGAAAATTAATCGCCCACCCGATGTACCACTCCAAGACCACTCTATAGCTATACAACGAAGAGGCCGGAAGGGCATCAAGCGTTCCAACTTTTGTCGGTTCGAGAAGTCGCTTGCAAGCTCGCAAGTTTGAGTAGCGCGCCGACGCCACGGTTCAAAACTCGCCTCATGCATCAGCTCGGCTGCAAGTTGTTCAGAAAGGGGAACTCTCGAAGCCGCCGCGAGCGTCTCCTCCGCCGCCTCCGCGTGCCATCGCTCGCATTGTTCGAGAAGAGAAGCTGGCCTCCCCAGGCCCCCCTGGGCTATAAGGATAAAATCAATCCCGGTTGCGGCCAACTGGCAAAGTTTCTGTTCTCGATCGCCGAATCCTCATATAATGCATATAGCTGGGTCCGCATAACTCGCGCACAAAGGCTCCGACCCTTGCCCAGGTCATCATTATTACACAGACACACACACGTGTATGATAATATGATGCTAACTCTTGGATGGCAAAATTTCGAGGGATGGCACGCCCAGTAATTTAAATTACCCGCGACGCATCTTGCAATAATCGTGGTGCTCCGACGAAAGAGTGCATCGCTATTATATATGGGCAGGGCAGAGTCTCTCGCTCTGGATACGCGTTGCACAATAATAAGAGTCTGCGGGAGAGCTGAGGCGTATATGAATAATGGAACCGAGACGCGAAATTGGGCTGGCACGAGGATAATGCCGAGTGTGCGAAAGACGACTGTGCATGAGCACGAGCTCGAGCACGAGTATGTGGAAATGCGCTGCTATTCCGACGACAGCTGCGACAATGCAGTTTGCGAATAATACCGCTCTCGCTCGCAATACGAGCTTATACGCCTCCCGCACTGAATTTTGTTCTGCTCGAGCTTTTTGAATTCGCTAGTGTACCTGCGGATAATTTGTGCCCAACTAGGGAGGAACATGTAGGCCACCGTATGCAAGTTTAATAATATATGACACGCACGCCACCACGTGACTGCCAGCTTTGTGACGTATTCTCTGAAACACTTTGGATAAGATTATTGCACCTTTATCATATTATCAAAAAATTGTGCATTTGCATTGAATGATTTGATGAAAGGCATGAGCCCTGCTCGAAAATCTGAAGGAGTGATACAGTTTTTATTATAGGTAGGATTAGAACAAAATATATTACACGAGGTGAAGAAAAAATTACCAACAATGATCGAAGCCTTGGTGATGTGCAAGTATACTCTCGGACCAAACTTTGCCTACCAAAGACCATTTCATCGGTTTTTGATGATTCGATGGTTTTTTACGTTGATACTTGTAGTCGACCCATCGACGAAAAGCACATTTGATTTGATCATTATCCTGATATCAGAACACATTTTTGAATAATGAACGATTTTTTTTAAATTTGAGCTATTATCATGTCGGATTTCGCTGATATCAGCCGCGTGATTTCGATGTCGTAGCCAGATAGGTAAATCAGCCAGTTACGTAACTGTCTAGTCAGTTGCGTAACGGCACGCGGATGGGCAACTCTGCGCGAACGTTTGCATTCCGTTCTTATCCGTCTAGCCGGTAACGCAACTGGCTGGAATCGTCCGCCAGTTACGTAACTGACTGGAGCATCTCTCGCGGATAGGTTAATAAGTGCTCAATATGAAATTGGTAACATATTACATACATACAATATCGACCTTGGATCCGATAAACCAAAATAACCGTGAATATCGAGACACAGGTGTCAACAATTTCACGATCTATCCTCTTACTTGTCTCCTCAATTATATGAACGTTCGAGCTCAACAATGGTGCCTTCGCAGTCGTTCAAGTAGATTAATTGTGTTTCTGTATCTTCAAGATTTTTATTGATTGTGGAAAAGACTGTGGTAAGTCATTAGCTTTTTGGAAACAATTCAAGAGCCTTTCAGAGTAACACAAAGGTAATCGGAGGATTAGACTGGGTGAAATCACCGCTATTGCTGGAAAATTCGTTGCGAGTTAATTTGTTGCGAGTTTTTGACTTGTTCCTACTTGGCCCCCCGAGTAGAAGAGGACTTCCATGCAATTATATGGGGTTTTCGTGAAATCGGGATATTTTGGCTCCCAGACCCCCAAATAAGACGTACTTGAGCTCATTTTGTAGCTTTTTCCGTCGCCTTTGAATTTTTGAAACTTCTTGAGTTGAATTGATGGATTTTAAAGGAATGGACGAGTTCAAAGAAAGGCTATGAGAGCAAATTAGAAACACTGCATTTATTCCAGTAATATGCGAATAGTATGAGTTAAAGATTGAATTTCCTATTCCGCGAAGAAGATCTTGAAGTTGAGACAAAAACAAAGAAAATGAGCTAAGGTACGTGAAGATTGGTTTCTCCAACTTTTCTTCGCGTAACTTTTGATGACTTATCAAAAAGAAGTCAAAAGTACCGAAAACTACTTTCTTCGTTCCAAAAAACGTGCGGGTCATTTAGGAACGGTCGAAAACGTTTATTCCATCAAGGTCTAACGTAACGAATATGATAAAAATGCGGGGCAAGGTCTGCATGTGCGTACATTCGAGAACTTGATTGAGGGCAAATTAGGCACAGTTACCTTATTTGCCAGCCCGGATCTCGAACGAGCCCTACCGCGATACTTCACACCGACAAAGGTCAAAAGAATCAAAAACCATAGGACACGGACCTGAGATCTTGACCCCTTTTTCGATGATAGGTTTTTGGCTAGCCTTGGATCGGAAAACTAATGATTGCAACAAAAGAAGCAATAGAAAATGCATCGTAAAGGACTCGTATAGTTCTTTTTCCAATCGTTACGAGAGTTCGTACAAGGTGGCACACATTATTGCAAAGTTTCCACGGGAGGTACTCATAATGTTTTGGGAGCTTCATTGAGTATCATTTTGTTTAAATCTTGTCGAGAATATTTTCTTGTCGGTGAAAAATAAAAACTCTTCTTCGTGAAAAAATGCAAGAATGCGGCCCGTAAAATCCATGAGTAAGAGGCCATCACGTGATAATATAAAAATAGTAATCGAGGCTATCTAAACTGTAAAAAATTGGTTGAAGTTTCAACCAACATTTCAACCATTTTGTTGAATTTTCAATCAGTTGGTTGAATTTTGCTTCCAACCAGGTGGTTGAATTTTATCAAACAAGTGATGGAATTCCGAATCACGTCGATCGAAAATCCAGGTCAAACAACGATTTGCCCTTGATCTTATCCAGATGGGTGACCACCAATCCAGATCTGCCACGCGTAAGCCGCGTGGATAATACTCCGACCTCTTGACTATGGGTATATATACAGGATCCTGCGATTGGTAAACGGTAGTCTCCGGACGATATTTTCAAGTATCCGTGGGTTTATGGGTCTCTTTCTCGATCGAACTTGGCGCACATGTTTATGCTTGCACCTGCTGAAACCCAAGCTAGTCGCGCACTTACGTATTTTCGCATAAAAAAATGAAATCAATGAGCTTCATATCGATGAGCCCGACAAGATTAAATGAATAGTCTGACTCTTCGGGAGAAGTCACCAGGAGCTAGTTTTATCGTTTCGTTGAATTCGACTCACGTGGGACCCATTACGCGTCAATCTCTGGCTGGTTTTGCGATTTTATATTTACCGTTAGAAGAGTAACTCGATCTCACGCCAACGTCTCATTTTAATCTCAAGAATACACTGTGGTCTTATTTTGTTCATATTCCAGCCGTATACTATGTAAAAATCAAGAAAATCGCGATACCATCACATTTCGAGGCTTATTTAGCTTACCATGCGGATTCAAATATTTCTCCTCAGCTTCTCACAGAAATACCGATCGACAATCGCAACTCAAAACATTGCGCTTATATCCTTTTTGTGATGAAGAAAAAAGAGCACAACGTCCCAACCCTGTGCTTCGCGTATCCTGAGTATGACATCAAAAAATGACCATTTTCAAAGCCAGGGGCGCGATAACTTTATGAGCTTCGAAGCTTTATAAAATTTGTCCGGATCAACGCATACTCACAAACCAAACGGGATTCGATTCGTCTTCTTTTTAACTTCGAAAACTCATTGCTAAATTTCCCGTTTCGCACAAGGTATTTCATCATGTTCGTAAACAATAGCCAGAGAAAGTTTTCCCACTAAACTCGGTCACATCGATGAATGAGAGCTAATATCATAGCTAAATCAGCGCACACCTCCGAATCAAAGATTTTCTCAAAATATGAGATTAGTTGATGGATATATCATTCCACCGAAGTAGTTGAGGCATAGGTATTTTAGTTACAGCCTTATAAATTCAAAAAATCGCGTTGGTACGTTTTTAAACTACCCAAAAATCATCTTTTGCGGTCTGCTATTGACAAATCAGGATGCGTTTCAACAAAAGAGAATGTTGTCCATATTGAATGATGCCAAACACTATAAAATGCCACTCGTGCGCACTCCGAATAGTTCAAAATACTCCTGGAACACTGCAGTAACACAAAAGTTAAAAGTTCCGTGGAAACCCTCTTATACGTATGAAAATCACATATACCGTTCTAATATGTTCTATAACATATCATCACTGAATATGCGAAAAGAAATGGAGGGAACTAGGATAGACATGCGGGGCATCAAATTTCAACTTCTGAATTTTGAGGTCCATAAAATGTGTAAGTTTTCGCGATAATGCCCATGTATAGGTGATGGTCGGCTCTTTCCAAAGTATCTGAGGGTCGAGTTTCAAAAAGTCGAGAAATACATCTTAGGACCTTTGGTGTGAGGTATGGAGTTGGCATATTTTCGGTTCTTAAATATCGAAATTTCCGCAGAAAAACTCATATACTATTTCAAATAACAAATACTGACTTTTAAACTTTCGCACTGAACGGTATCGAGTTCATAAGGCCTCGCGATGCGTTAACATTATAAATGGAAGGTTAAGACAGAGTTTGGCGATATCGCCCTCAACAGCATCGGTGGCGCAGTGGTTACGGTGACGGCATACCAACTAAGCAGAAGCAGAGGGTTGTGGGTTCGATTCCCGGGTGAGACAAATTTTCTAATTATTAATAAGGTTTTGTTCAATTGATTTCTTACTTACTCTAGTTAAACACTCACGCCAAGGTAAAAAACAATGGAAAAAATGTATATTTTCAATTCTAATCAAAGAATAGAGACAGGTGAGAACCTTTCGGGAACGCCTCAAGAACCCTTTCCGAACACTTTACGAACATCCCAAGAGCTCCTCAAGAACTCTTCTCGGTGGCGCATATAGGAATTCCTCAAGAACTCCTCTAGAACCATCCATCTCAAGAATTCTTCTAGGTGCTAAAAGAACTCTGTGAGAATTCTAGAAGTATTGTGGTGCTGGCTGGGTCGAAAAAATATATCCGCACCTCGCTTGCAGGCCTATTTTGGGCACTGGAGGACATGTCTGTCTCGCTTCGCTCGACAGACAAACTGTCCTAGTGCCCAAAATGGGCTATCGCGATCAGTACGGAAATATCCTATTTTTCAGAATTGCCGTATCTTTATTCGCATTAGAACTGCAGGTGTCTCAATGAAACTAAACATTTTTTAGATTTTCTATTTATTTTCATCAGCGTGTAGGACCTTCAGAAATATTCGATAAAAATCATCCAAACCGAGTAAAAGTTAGGATTTTTCCTGTTCTTTAAGATGCTTTTCTGAAAATTTTCGTACAACGCATAAAATTCGACTTATCGCTGTTGCAAGTCAGGGTACTCGAGGAATGACCCATCGAGAACTTTTGGACGATACTGTATTTTACTTTAACATGGCGTCGACCACGGAATAAATCATATCTCGAAATTTAACAGTGTTACCGCGACGAGCAATTGTCCAAGCATGGATCATTTATAGATGAATTTGGTTGTAAATTCTACCAGTTTGGTTGGAAATTCAACCAGTTTATCAACTAATTGGTTGAATTTCCAACTGACAGGTTGACTTTTCCATTGAACCAGTTGGTTGAAGTTTTTCGAGAAAATTTTTTACAATATTCATTAAAAAAAACATGGATAAGTGTTCGGGCACCGAGCCAATTTTTTAACACCTTTCATTCATTTAACAAAAATCTTCCAAGCTTTTATTCGTTGTGATGAAAAGATCCGACCACGTTGGTGAAACTCAGGGGAAACAATTCGTCTGCGGACATTTCGACACACATCCACAAACGTTACAAGAACGCACCCAAATGCGTATCCCCAGGTTTCTATCGCAACTGAACGTCCTACGCTTTCAGAAAAGTTTCATTCTAGCTGGGTCTTTAGTCTATTAGATCCTATGCCCATCCTGCATGACTAGTTACGGGGAAATAGGATCAAATAGATCCTATCCGTATCCGTTCCGCATGCTTGGTTACAAAAGTAAGCGATTTCTGAGCATACAGGGTGGGATCCTGGATAATAGCCGACGAGATCTTCAGATTTTTCCAATGTCGTCCACTCCATTTTTGGTTCCCGATAATCGTGGAGAAATTTTCTTGTCTATAGACAGTCTTTCGAATAGGAATTCGCATCGAGTGCGCGTTTTGCCGCGCAATATTTGTATGAGACATGCCCCCGAGTAGAAAAAAGTTTACGGAGAACATACGCCCCGTACACGCATCCGTATACTGCGTATACGCTGCGTATACGGATCCGTACACGCCGCGTGCACGGCAGCAAACTACGGTGGCGTGTAGGTATCATGGCCGCCGCCGTCGCAGATGCGGCGGTGGCGCTGCCGCCGCCGCAAATGCGGGGAATATTTTTGGAAGGTCGGTAAAGTCGAGATTTTCTATCAAAGATAATCACATGTTTGTTTTGATCTTGCTGTCCAGTTGATGCCGATTCAGACTTCATAGGTAATTATTACAGTTTTTTCCGCTATTCGTGATAAAAAATGTCTGCAATCAGTGTTACTCGCGTGGTTAAAGTCATTGAATTTTTGTGATTGTGACAGTTGAGTGAGATCCGTGTTCCACATCAATTTTGATTCTTGTGAAGTGCTAGGTGAAACATAGCTGAAAATAGAAGCTTCCATTGTTTTTAATTAGTGATTCCAACTGAGATGGATGAAGCCAATTCTAATGATAGTTTGGTTGGTTGATGGTTCCAGCGAACTGTATATTATTTTGTGCTCTGCGTTTAAGAATCGCACAAGATATACTTGTTTGATGGGTGAATAACTAGCAAAGGTGTACTCACATGAACTGCTGTCAGTGATCTGTCATTTATAGTCAATGTTTCTTGCTGTATAGAACGACACACTTTATCAATCTGTAAAAATGTCAAGATATTTGCTTATTAGTTCAGTCTCTAATATTATGTCGCATGGCTAAGCTCGTAGCCCTTGTGTCTTACATTATATTTAAGCATCTTGCGGCCATTCAAATTCTGTTGTAACATTTGTCATATATTACATGTATAACAGTAACTGATCATCAATCTTCTACTATTTTTTTCAGACTTGTGGTGAGCCTTGATCCTATATTATAAACCGAACATATACTTATAGACTCATCAACTTGGTGTCAAGAAATTTGATAAAAGGCGAGAGTTTTGTAAGCTCCTGCTACATCTTTATAGATAGATCAGTGACGAGTTCATGGAAGTCATTCTGTAACATAACAAAACCATGTCAGATATTGCCATGAGACATTCTTAAAAATTTTTTAAAGAAAAGTGAGATGATTTGGGCCAGATGAGCAAGGGATAGTCATACATACTTGTGTATTATGGATACAGACCTCTTGATGGGACAGTGGCTTCGTTGACCAAAACAGTTTGGAGCAAAAATTATGTAGAGCTGCACTGTTGAAATCACGTTTTAGATCTTGAAGCTGTCAAATTAGGAGCTATCTATAAAGATGTAGCAGGAGCTTACAAAACTCTCGCCTTTTATCAAATTTCTTGACACCAAGTTGATGAGTCTATAAGTATATGTTCGGTTTATAATATAGGATCAAGGCTCACCACAAGTCTGAAAAAAATAGTAGAAGATTGATGATCAGTTACTGTTATACATGTAATATATGACAAATGTTACAACAGAATTTGAATGGCCGCAAGATGCTTAAATATAATGTAAGACACAAGGGCTACGAGCTTAGCCATGCGACATAATATTAGAGACTGAACTAATAAGCAAATATCTTGACATTTTTACAGATTGATAAAGTGTGTCGTTCTATACAGCAAGAAACATTGACTATAAATGACAGATCACTGACAGCAGTTCATGTGAGTACACCTTTGCTAGTTATTCACCCATCAAACAAGTATATCTTGTGCGATTCTTAAACGCAGAGCACAAAATAATATACAGTTCGCTGGAACCATCAACCAACCAAACTATCATTAGAATTGGCTTCATCCATCTCAGTTGGAATCACTAATTAAAAACAATGGAAGCTTCTATTTTCAGCTATGTTTCACCTAGCACTTCACAAGAATCAAAATTGATGTGGAACACGGATCTCACTCAACTGTCACAATCACAAAAATTCAATGACTTTAACCACGCGAGTAACACTGATTGCAGACATTTTTTATCACGAATAGCGGAAAAAACTGTAATAATTACCTATGAAGTCTGAATCGGCATCAACTGGACAGCAAGATCAAAACAAACATGTGATTATCTTTGATAGAAAATCTCGACTTTACCGACCTTCCAAAAATATTCCCCGCATTTGCGGCGGCGGCAGCGCCACCGCCGCATCTGCGACGGCGGCGGCCATGATACCTACACGCCACCGTAGCAAACGGCTGGCGTGAACTTCCCGTACACTCGTCCCCGGGAGCTTCCCGGCAACTGCACGGAAAGTACACGGTGGTCCACGGACGATGGCTCGTCACATTATTTGCAAGCGATTTGATTCGTAGACGGATTTTAACGTCTGAAAATATTGTATACAAACACTTATATTGTTTCACAGACAGGATGGTGAAATCATAAATCTTGTTAGGTTGAACCGCGCTTTCTTTTAATTATGTATGATAAAAAGCAGGTCCATTTGCAATTTCTCAAAAGAACCGACCGCTCATTCCCTGCTGAGAATAATTCCGTGGGACCCTATGGGGCTTTGTGGGACCTGGCCCTGGGAAATTTTAATCTTGATATTTACAAATTTTGGCATCAAAGACGTGCAGCATACAAATTTTGGCTATTATTTCTCCGAAAACTGTCGAATTTGATCGAAATTTGCATGCTGCACGTCTCAAACGCCAAATTTCGTGAATATTACGATTAAAAATTTTCCCAGGGCCAGGACCCAAAAAGCCCCATAGGACCTGACCCCGTGGGACCCATGGGGTCCCATGGAATTATTTTCAGCAGGGTTGTCCATCCACGATCATACTCATACCCATTTCATTCAACAACATGAACAAACCAATCCATTGCCGATTTTACACTGGCTCTGATTGCGTCTCATTCATACATCAATTGTATATTTTATTTATAAATTCGTCAATGAGCTGCAAACATTACGATTTTTGCCTGTTCCAATCATACAAAAGAACATATTAGTATCTTGTGGTCGGAACGAAACTACTGCGCGAGTATACGCAAAACTTATTGACAGCAAGAGATAGGTTATGGTGATGAATCTTATGTCAATCCCTCTGAAGCTTCAGGAAAGTATACGGAAAGTATACGGCCGTATACGGCCGTATAGATCGCGTGAACGGCGCGTATACGCTAGCCGTTTGCATCCGTTCACTTTCCGTCAAGTCTTCCTGAGACTCGCCGGGCACTTTCCGTACACGGGGCGTATCATAGTACACGGCGCTCCGTAAACTTTTTCTACTCGGGGGCCGTTACGTTCGCGTCCGCGTCGCACGTCGTCTGCTAATGTTCGTTGACATACGTTGATCTCAGGTTTGCTCAGGTTGATCCGATTGCGACTGATTGCCAAATCATGGCCAAATCTACGTTCTGATCTAGAGAGCCTGAAGTATTCTGATCCATCCAATTGTCCTACTCTTGTCTAACTCTTGTCTTGTGAAGAACTTATTAGTGATTGCGGGGACCAATATCGAGTCGTCCGCACTGCGCCGCAGTCATCAGCTTCAATCGAAGCAAAATACCAAAACCAGATTAATGCATCAATCTTGTATATATGCTCTGATTCTTCGTCTAATGAGAAAGATGGTTAGGTATAAGCAAGCTAGCCTATATAGTTATTTGTTTTATTGTTAATTCATGTATATTAATACTATTTAATCCCCATACCCATGCCCATACCCTCAGCAAACTATCAATCTCTTTGCATTCAATTTGTATTCATATACTACATTGTATGATCAATTGTTAGTTAGCACACTAAAGTTTAGAAATTTTACAGTTGCTCACAGTTCTCATATCATCTACGATCTATGATGTGAGTGATGGGCGTAATACTTCTTAACCTCAATTATAATGGAGAATTGTGAATATCGAGAAAAACTTTGCCCCGATCAAGTGATTTTCTTCGACACTTTCACTACAACAATGCAAGTGATACATACAATATCAAGAGGCAAGACCACTAATCTAGTTCTCATCTGATATGCATTTCTTGACTCAAAATCAAGTTGAATTTGCTACATCGTTCAGAAAAATGATTCGCAATGTTCAGTATTGTCTTCATTCCATTCTCCTTGACCTTCATTCAGATGCAATGAAGCACACTGACATTCTTCTCTTCCAGTCCTACAATTTGATTGATCGACATTTAATCAGGCAGTACATGTAATTATGCCTCAATTATTGATAGTTTTTTCATTATGATGATGAACTATAATTGGAATAGTTTGCATTCGTAAAGAGAATTACTGATCCATGAGTATTTGTTACACAACCATAAGAGGAAGAGAATGAGCTTTGTCATCATTAATGCCAAACTCTTTGACTTTTTGCAATATAACTCAGCAAAAGACATTTTTATTAAGGCCTACATGTATTCTTACTCTTGTTGGCGAAATGTTGATAGAATAAGTTTTGATTGATTATCTTGAACACATGAATATTTTCTAGAATATAATGAGCGTACTTACTCATTCCAGATGGTGGATATCTCACGGTTTCACGTGTACTGCTCTTGACAGAGCTTTGCATTGAATCAGTGTTTGTAGCAGATGCTTCATAGAGCATGGATTAATGCTGCTTTGCTTAAAACGAATATGTAAGTATAGAAATTCATACTGCTTGTTACATCGAATCTCTCATCACATTTTCCAATCATTTGTTGTACAGGAAAAGTTGAAATAAGATTGCCTTGGTCGATAGTAGGTGGCAATTTTGGAAATCTTAATAGTTGAAACATAATCCTCCAAAATTGGACATGGATCAAAGAGGATACGGACTATTTAAATGGGCTGTAAGTAACAGGCAAACCAAATTAGTAAACTCTTTGCTTGAAGAAGGTGTCCCAGTAAATCCAATCCAAAGAAGCAATCATGACTTTCGATCACCTCTACATTCTTCAGTATATTTGGGTTGTTTAGAAACCACTAAGAAATTGCTTGAGGAAGGAGCATCTGTCAATATTTTTAATGTTAATTCCAATACTCCTCTTATGTTGGCAGCAAAGATGCGTAGATGTGAAATGATGGATCTCATGTTACTAGCTAAAGGGCTGGAGAATTGCAGGAACCAAGAAAACTTGACGCATTTACATATTGCTTGCATGAGAAATAGAATCGATGTGATAAGACATTTGGTAAAGTGTAAAGCTGATATTAATAGTGCCGTACAATTAGGTTCAACTCAGTGGGGTGGCTATACCCCATTGCATTTTGCTGTGCAGTATCAATCTATCGAGACTGTGGAATTCCTGCTCAGTATTGGAGCTGATATTACACTTAAAGATGCTCAGCAACTCACACCTCTTCATTTGGCTGATATGTTGAGGAATGAGAAATTGATTGATATAATTCTCGCATATCACAAAAACGTAGTGAGTAATCCATGCAATTCAGAAGGACTCACCCATTTTCATATTGCGTGCACAAGAAACAAGACAGAATTTGTCAAACCTTTTCTAAAGATGGGTGTTGATCTACATAAGTCCATTCCTAAGTCTTCAATGAACTGGCCTTGTTTCACCGCGATTGATTTTGCTATTTACTATGAGTGTGTCGATATTGTAAGACTATTGCTCTTGTTTGATGATCACTTACAATCAGATAACGGTTTGAACCGAATCAAAAATGCTTATAAAGTTGGAAATATCGAATTAGTCAATCTGCTCCTTACAAGAGATCAATTGACCAATAGCATCACCAAGATTGAGCAAATATCTGACACACACGTAGCTTGCATGAAAAATGATCTTGTTTATTTTAAAGACTTGTTGTTTACAAATCCAAACATTTCAAACTCTGCAATCTGGAAAAGCTACACTCCCTTACATCTCTCTATTGAGTATAAACATTCAGAACTCATCGAACTAATGTTAGATTATGGAGCAGATTTCAACATTCAGAATGATGAAGGGAAATCTGCATTGCATTTGGCTTTCGATCTAAACATGAAAGATATCGTCAAATTGTTCTTGAATAAATGCACGAATTTCCATCAAAATCCTGTCGATGGTGATGGATTCTCACATTTACACATTGCTTGTATTGAAGGTGAAGTTGAGCTTGTTATGCGTCTGATTGAATGTGGTGCAAATGTAGATAGTCCTGTCAATTTTAGTTGTATATATAGACCTGGTTTTACGTCTCTACATTTTTCTGCTCTTTTTGGGAATGTGAATGTGCTTCAAAGACTTTTGAACTATGGTGCATGCTATTCAGCCGTAGATAAGGATAACAAGTCTCCGTTCGACATAGCCATATCTACGTCTTGCGATTCTCGTCAGTCTAAATCTGCCTTCATGATTATGGAGATTATCTTATCATTTCATCATCTACACAAAGATAGATTTTTCAATGATAGAGGATTTTCTCGTCTCCATATGTGGAGCATAAACAGTTCAGCAAGAGATGACAAGAGCGAAGTGAGGTATTTTATCGATGAACATCCGTCAGATGTCAATAAAACTGTTCACATATTGAATACACCGTGGGATGGGTATACGCCTTTGCACTTTGCTTTAGAATTGGGCAATACTAGCTTAGCCAACGTGTTATTGGAAAAAGGAGCAAATATACTTTGTAAAGCTGCTAATGGAGACACTCCACTACACCTAGCTCTAAACTGTTCAATAATGCCTCAACTTCCGTCGAATTTACATAATTTCTCCAGTATACAGCAAAATCCAATCGGAAGCAAAGGATTTTCTTTCTTTCATGTAGCTTGTGTTGCAGGTCATAAGGAATTAATAGAGTACTTTTTGGATAATGGCATTAATCCAGATTTTCCTTCAAAAATAGAGGGCTATGAGTTCAATGACAAAACGCCACTTCATTTCACAGTACAAAACAATTCTTCGTGTGCAGTTGAGGTATCTTCGTTGCTTTTGAGGTTTGGTGCGAATCCTAATGCTCGAGATTCTGAGTTGAACACGCCTTTGCATTATATCAAAGGCCAATGTCACTCAAAAGTAATAAATGTATTGATCGATCACGGAGCAGATGTGAACGCCCTCAATGCGATTTTTGAAACGCCTCTGCTAACACTCTGTAAGAATGCTCATAATGCAAATTCGGAAATGTTACAAGAAAAACTTGAATTACTTTTAGACAAAGGTGCTGATATAAATATAACCGATGAAAAAGGAGCTACTCCATTAGCGCTTACTAGTTGGAATATCGAGAGCCATTCATTACTTGTTGAGATATTATTGAAGCACGTAATAAAGTTCGAGACTGTTGGTTTTTATGTTAGCAAAACTAATCAAAAAGCGTATTCATCTCTTCTGAGTCGTTTTTCAAACGAGCTTCACTTTAATGAGATCTCTTTCGATGAACTGTGTCTTGCAGAGCTTGAACGCATGAAATTAACGCATACCAATGACTTCATGGCACCTTATGATATTCTCTTCAAAAATCTTAACCAGCTGGCTATGATGGTTGAAAATCAAGTATTCCAACAAATGATTGATTCCTATGATTTCCGCAAAAAGTACCCTATTTATGGCCCTATGTTAGAATTGCAGCTGAGCAAAGGGAAATCGAGAAAGCTACTGTTTTCGGAATCTAAGAAAGCTTTCAATTACTTGATCAGCTATGCATTACCAGAGGTATGTACAGAGAATATATTACAGAATCTTGATGCAAATAATCTGAAAAATATTGTCGCGGCCAGACAGCCGTTATGGTAGCGATGTTGTGTCTACCCTACACATCAGCCAAGTACAAGTGTCGTCGAATCTATAAACGTTTTGTGATCTATTTTAATCGTGCGAGAGAGCAAAATATGTATTGCTATTTTTATCTTGTATAGTAAGTTTGTGGTATGAAGACAGGAACTGTACATCACTTTTAATAAACCTTATAATTTTACTTTAGATTTGCTGATTGTGAGTGAGCTATACCTTGCACGATTAGTAAATAGCGAGATCAGTTCACTAATAGATCATGTGTGCATATCTTCCTTTCGTGTTTCCACCTATCTAAATAAACGCAAAAAACAAGTGAATGTCAGGTGTGGTGAGACCGTAGAAAAAAATCATGCAATCTTGATCAAAGTCGATTTCACGGACTTATACTCAAAAGAAGTTGGAGCAGAAGATTGGATTGTTTGAGCCCTGGTTCAAGGCATTCAATTACCTTTGAATTTCATCGAAATAATCATGAGAGTTGCGCATCAAACGTGTATTCAGGAAAATTATATGGGTTTCCGTTGGTCATTGGAAAATTGGATTTTTTTCCTCCAAAGTAGATGAAAAACGATAAAAAATAGAGTAAAGGGAATCTATTTCGAAAAAAGGGTTTGGTCAACTCTTTCTGCTTGCTGATTGGGTGAGAATTGATTGTTTCACGACAAAATTTGCCATCGTAAATGGTAAATTTTGAAAAATGTTAAAAAATAAGCAAGGGATCAGGGTTACTGCTTAATAGCAAGATTAATCATGCTATCATTGGATAGTATTGGCTATGTATTTTTGATTTTTCAATGTTTCATGGCAGCAAAAGCAGAAGGCTCACGCTCATGCATACATACAATATATACAATATAAAAGATCTAAGAATGATTCGCTAATCTTGTTTTTGTGTGTGCAGACATTCGCAGAAAATTGGCGAGCCGAGTTGTACGAGAGATAGGTACTAAGTACTTTGCAAGAACCTCATCCCGATCAGTATGCGACGATTGTCTTCGATGGCAAAGCTCGAGGCGGTCACTCCTTGCGCGGAACTTTGATGCGATGTCCGTTCAGAGCTATCCGGCTGCGGTGAGAAAACTTGTGTCTTGGTGTGCGATGCAAGATTTTTTCCCAGGAGCTATCCTCCCTACTCGTTATGCTCGTCCCGCAACAGTGTGTTTACTTTTGAGTGTACAATTTCCACGTCCATTCGATGAACCGCACCTCCGGCACTCTTATGAGTCCTGACTGACTCGCCTCTTTCACTGAGTCAACGTATTCTTCACAGGCATTCATTGACGCTATTCACCTTGACACTTTGTCACATTCAAAAATGAGCTTGTACATATTTTGAAATGGATTTCAACTGTACTTCACACGAGCGCTTGGTGTTTACTTTGGGAAGATATTTCATTGTATCTCGGGGTCAAAGGACTAGTTCTCAGTTTTTCTATGCTGTCAGAAAGACTACTTGAACAAGCACTTACGGTATAATATGACGGAATAAGAAAATTGGTGACTAATCCAATCTATTTCTCCTCCTTGATCATTTTCATAATGGGTTGCTACAAACTCACCAGCAGTGCTCACCAGCAGTTTACTAACCGCATGACAAATGCGTATATTGGCTGCTAGCAAGACCAATTAAAGTAATATTGGACTTGGAAATATGAAATAGCACCGCATAAATATTCATTCATGCTGTTAGCAACCGCGAGTGCAGAGCCTGCGCGTAGCAAACCCATTGTTCTAATATAATCGACCATTTGCCACACTTATAATAACCAACGCGAAAGTGGGTTAATCGTTTTGAGAGAGATAGAGGGTGTGCGAGGATGATAGTGAGTGAGGAGAGAGTGCTTGGAACCCAATGGAGCAAATTTTCAATTGGATCGAGGTATCATTTATCGAGCGCTCACCCGCTCACAAATTGTCCATTACAGGGCCAAACTTCAAACAGCCTACTAGCTTAAATTTGACAATTCGCCTTACAGAGAACTACCTTTCGGTCCCGCATTTCTTTATCGATGTTTTTCCATGAGATTTTTTGATGGGCCCATTGTCGCTGTTCGTTTTTCCTCGCTCTGAGACTGTTTTATTTACCTCACAAGCTGATGAGCATTAAGGTCAGATCTCACAACGTGATGTGTATTACGATCGAGAAGGAGCTCAATGACTCAAATTTCACCCCACAAAATTGTCTAGACTACGCGTGTTTCATCGAGCTCTTCCTATGTGAGGGAATTTTTCGAAAAGTCTTATGAGGGAATTTTTGCTCCTATTCGATGAAGTTTTAGTTTGAAATATCTCCACTCGACTCTCGACCCGACTACACTGGTTTCAGATTTATGCCTCACAGAAAATCGAATTACATAGCAACGAATTTGGTTTACGAACACTTCGAAATATATTTAACTTCATCCGGAACAAAATTCACACAATGATCATACTGATGCATGTCTATTCGAATTGTACTCACTGAATATAATGAAGGTAATCAGCGCGATGAAGCCTTACCGACGAGCGACGCCTATCAAATTTCTTATGTGTAAACCTAAGGAGAATTTTAAGGTAATTATAGTTATATTTAATATTCAATTTAAGAGTGATTAATTGCAATTAATCAACGCTTCACCACTGCAGTTACAGTGCTAGGACATTTTCCTTGAAGTTTTCCACAATATAAGACTAAATCTTGAAGCTCGAAGAAAATTTTGAGACAGCTGTTTGAGTCGGTTTACATCAAATCGAGGCAATTTTTCGGATTTTGACTCGTTAAGAGCCAATCTAGCACAAAACGTTTGACTATGTTACCGTCTCTGTAACAAAAAATCCGCTTGAAGAAATTGACTTTGGAACATGACATCCTATCGCATCGAAATTTCAAAATAAAAATGGAAATCGGTTCCCCATGTGCTCAGGCAGTTATTTTTGAGCTTTCTTCGCTTCTCCCCCGTAACACAAGCATATTGTAAAATACAAGTACGCCTGCACAAAATATCAGTTCAACGTGGAAGGGAGATTAATGCAGGTGGCGCGTAGTAATATTTTGTAGCTGATCGAGTGGCAACAAGGTCGCTGATCGAATTTTTCGATTCGATAGATTTGACAAGGCCATGTAGTCTTCCAAAAAAAGGTCGAGGCAAAATAGTTCAGCGAACGATACATCGACAAATGGTCTTGCCCGGAGCAATGGTAGAGCTATCCGATTCAAATGAAACTTCGGATATCGATCTCTTGCTGATGCCCCGAGGACTCCAAAGTATACATAGTAATACCCTACGTGCAAAAAAGCACAGCGGGCACAAAAGCTCGTCTTGCTCTTTGCCAAAAGTGGCCGGTGACAGAAATGGATGGATGAACCGGTGGTGTCAGTGCTGCACGACTGGCTCGTCTTCTCAGGTGCAAGGTAAATTTAAATGAGTTGAAACAAAAGCAGAGCGTGCGATGCTCTCTCGCCTCGATTCTAGACTTCATTCGAGCGAGGGCCGACTAAATGTAAAGGAAATACCCGAGCGCATTTATGTATGTACTCGTATGCATATGCAAGCTGTCTTGAAATCGAAGCCTGCGGCTATATCCGTATGTTCGACCGCTGATGTATATTAGGTATTATACATGTAAAAGCTCTCTAAACCGTGAGCTTGCACGTGGCGCCTCGTAATATTAGAGGATCTCATATAGTGGACCGACGTGGAAAAGCGAGAGACGAGAGAACGTATAAATTTCGCTATATTTGCACGTGTTGCTTATTCTAAAATCTCATGTGAATATGTGGTGCTTGTCATCGTTACACTCGAGCCGTGGAATGGAAATTGAACACGCGGATGTTACGTTTGTCAATTGTGCGAGCTTCCACGCTGTATTTTTGGGGATCTTTCAGTTTGGCTCATATATCGGAGTCATTTGAATTGAATAAGGCAAAGTAGAAAAATTACGCAAAAACAATTGATTTTAGGATCCTGAGAATAAATTTTTGCCACTCTAGGTAAGTAGTTGTATAGCCAACACCGAGGTCCACCCCACTCTAGTTCAAAATTTCGATTAGTCAGTCCTAGTGCATTTCGGGGTAATTAATTTTGAAATTAAATCCGGAGCAGATCGTCAAACTGGGCTGCAGCGAAATGCTAGAGGAAGGATTAATAAAAAATCATGTATACCAAATGAATTCGGAGGCTGGTCAAAGAAATGATGGTCATGTTCTTCTCTCAAATCGAATAACATTCGAATTATAAATGATTGAATTTCAATTAATCGGCTTTTGCCAGTAGCATTGTGTCAACAAATTTCGCTGACTCATGTCGATCAGTTCGCCGACTCATGAAATAGCGGGTTAAAATCATCTTTCTCGCAAGCGCTTGCGCATGTAAGACTTTCATATATAAAGCCGTTTAAGAGCTCGACGTTCGGCCACTTAGACCAAGTGCGTCGGGTACTAACCTCGGCAGATCGTCTGTCCTAGGGAGGGTAGAGAGAGTCTCTCTACCCTCCCTAGTCTGTCCCCTTGACAAGCTAGATCTGACAAGGAATGGCGAAACGCACTGTAATCTAGCGTAGAGTCAAAATTTTTCCACATGTCTCTTGTCACCCTTCTTTCCATCAAAATCCTCCAAGTTAACCTCGCAACCATACGAAGCTTGGAGGTGCATAGTTCGAGTTGAAGTAATTCAACTCGATCTATGACATGAGTCAGCGAAATTTGTTGACACAATGCTACTGGCAAAAGCCGATCAATTAAAATTTAATCATTTGTAATTCCCGCCAGTGATAAATACAGTGCTTGATCGTATCGATCGAGTACAAATATTAGTTTTGTTACGTACTAAATCTAGGGAAATAGTACATTTTCGATATTTGAATTGAAGAATGAATAAGAATGAGTTTAGCTCGAATGGTCCAGTTTTAAACAATGATTTTATGTTTGAATTTACCTTTTGGGTTCGCCGACGCGAGTAGGGAGAAGCGTGAATGACTTATACACAGAGTTACCCTGGTAGAAAAATGAGCGTAGCAGTACTGGCCACGCCACCTACGGTCGTAGCACTACGGTCGTACCGCTACGATCGTAGGGCTACGACCGTAGTACGACAGTACAGCTACGATCGTAGTGGTACGGCCGTAGCTCTACGACGTAAATACGCTCGCATTAAACTTTAGCGATACAGTTGATATTATTCATAGAGAAACTTTTCGTCCGATCGATAAGAAACATTACAATGCAAAAGGTGACTGAAAAATATAATTTTATTACTTATGTCACTGGGAAATTACACATTCATGAGGTAGATCCATGCTTATATCAACCGTTGGGTGTGATGAAGATCCATCATCACTCGTGATTATAACTCAAATCATTCTCTGATGAGTATTCAAGTGAAACAGAAAAATCATCTCAGGCATGGAAAAGAGCCTTATTATAAGTAGAGTCCAAAATATTTACTTACTTCTGCTGTGTCCGCTGTGGGGAGATGGGTACTTTACTTTGCAGTATGTGATCATATGTGATGAAGATTGTTCTGTTTCTGGACAGTGATTTGAGTTAAAAGTGAGTGCTTAATGATATTAAAATATAGTGTGATCACCTGGTGGAAATTTTCTTGACACATCTGCAGAGATGAGGTTAACTCAAGAACATTACGCAGGCCACTAAAGTGATCAGATGCTTTTCGCACTCCATGTGACAAGTGTAAGATTCAACTCAAGTTGCAGAATCAGGACCTGATCATCTATTAAAGGTGATGAACATCCTCAGCTAAGTTCTACTTCTCTGTAGGATATTTCATAAAGTGCAGGCATAGTGAAAACACTTGGAAAAAAATCTACGCTCAATTATATCTGGCCCTATTGAGCTTGCTCATTCCAGTTTTGATAAATGCTTTTTGCTTCAGAGTGACAGGGTGTATATGAACAATTGTCACAGCATCTTCACCAAGCTCTTACAGTATTCCTCGCCTCCAATTTTTATGAGCATTCATATTCTGTCAAGAAATTTTTTCAGAGCTTGAATATTCTACTATGAGTCTTGGGGTGCTTCAAGACACTGATTTCACATTCTAGAATACTAATTGGATAGATAAACATGATGATAACTCGATCATCTCCAGAATATTTACAGTCATTTTTTAGTTATGTACATAAATCCAAAATATCTTACTTTTCTATGGTGCAAAAAAGAAGATGCAAGAGATCATTCAATGAGTGCCATCAAGAATTGGTTTACTGTCACATTTTTAAATTTCTACTTCCTTTCGACCAAGTACCAAATGCTTGCACTTGATTAATTTTTGTGGCATAGCAAAGTAAGATAGCTAGGGATATACTAATTTTCCTGTGAATATTCTGGTAATGATGAGTTATATCATGCTTAACTCTACAATTAGTATTCTGAAATATAAAGTAAGCGACTTAGAGCCAAGACTTATAGAAAGATATTCAAGCTCTGAAGAAACTTCATGACAGAATATGAATGTTCATGAGAATTGGAGGCGAGAAATACTCCAAGGGCACATTGAAGATGCTGTGACAATTATTCATGCACTCCCCATCACTGTGAAGCAGAAAGCATTTTTCAAAACTGGGACAAGCAAGCTCAATAGTGCCAGATATAACTGAGCGTAGATTTTTTTCCAAGTATTTTCACTATGCCTGCATTTCATGTAATATTCTACAGAGAAGTAGAAATTGGCTGAGGGTGTGTATCACCTGTAATATAGCATCAGGTCTTGATTCTGTAACTTGAGTTGATTCTGATAGTTGTGTTATGGAGTGCGAAAAGCATCAAAACACTTTAGTATAACATCCCTGCGTAATGTTCCTGAGTTAACCTCATTTCTGCAGATGTGTGACTGTGAGGGAAATTTCCTTCAGGTGATCACACAATATTCTAAAGTCACTGAGAACTCACTTTTAACTCAAATCTCAGTCCAGGGAGAGAACTTTCCTCACCACCAACCTGCAGAGTCCAGATCCCAACTCCTTACAGCAGAAGTAGGTAAACACAGACTACAGAAATATCTACCCAAGTTCTCTCTCGTTTTTCCAGTCTTACTTGAGTTTTTGAAGAATGACATGAGTTGTAATCACAAACAAGCCCAAAAAAATAATAAATTTTTCATGAGAAATTACTTGTACATTATGCGAATATTGCCCGGGGATGCCGCTGCGGGGGCCCCGCGGGGAAGCTCTGTTGACGCGGGGGAATTTCTGATCGGGTACTCATCAACACCAGATGCGATATAAATGATCCCTTTTTTGACGCGAGCGCACTCAAATTCAATGGATTTCGGAAATTTCTAGCTGAATGTTCGAATCGTCGATTATTATAATAGCTATATATATAATTATTATAATAGTCGAATAGCTGAATCGTCGAAGAATATTATCCATAAGTATGCCTGCATTGAGAAATATTCTTTAGTGTTCAGAAATTGAGCATTATATGTCGAATATTTTTATTCATGTATTGACTTTTATTTAGATCAATAGTGAGCACGAGTTTGATCATGTATCAAAACATTCCGCAATGACTCTATAATCATGAAAGAAAATATACGTATTATAATACTAACCCGTAGTACTAATAACATCGTAAGGCTACGGTCGTAGTGCTACGATCGTAGAGATACGACCGTAATACGACCGTAGTACGATCGTAGAGCTACGACCGTAGAGCTACGACCGTACCGATACGGCCGTACGACCGTAGCGCTACGGTCGTACTACGGTCGTACTACGCTCATTTTTCTTCCAGGGTATGAATAAACTATTTGAGCTATATTGTTCAGAATGATCAAAGACTCGAGAAATAGATGAAGCGTGAAGCGCTTTGATAAAATGATGTGATCTAGCCGAAGGCCAGTGTAGCTCTGATGGCGGGCCGCTTTGCTCGTTGCTGCGGCGGTGGCGTGGGCGTCGGGCCCTTCCGATGGGCCTTGTTGCTGTCTCTCTCGCACTCGTGGCTGCTTGGCTAGCGAGAGCGTCGAGCGATGTTTGAAAGGCGAATCTTCATAGGTTTCAAAAAGGGGTGGCTTGTATTCAATTATTCTTAACTGATTACGCTGCCAACAGCGTTGGCGGAGAAAATGGACAGGCGCACCTCGCAGCCAAGTTCAGAGCACGAAATCGTTCTTGTAGCTTGGGTGGTTTTCACATTCACTTGTTTCGCATTCATCGATCGTTCTCCGCGCGCCAAACCTCAAAATTTGAATCGTTTGTATTCTTTCGATTCAAGATGTAGATGTAGAGTTTTGAGAGGTTGATGAATATTTAATATTGTATTTTAGTCTTTGTACCTGGTATAGTATTGTTAACCTTAAAATGACTGTACCTGGAGAAATTACGCGTGTAATTGAATCGCCAAGCATAAAGCCGCGATCGAAAATTCGAACACCAAAATTCATGACCAATATTCTATGCTGAGTGAGTGAATCTCGATCGAATAGTGCGATTTAAATTTTTATGATGCGATCCGCGCTTTTTTTTTAGCAAGCCATTCCTTTTAGATCCTCTCAACAAATAGAGAGACATGTTTTATAACTCACTCTATCGCATGATGATCAATTCATATTATTCCACTTCAAGAAGATCGAAAAAAATCAAAAATTTCCAATAAAAATTATCATTAACAATTGAGGGAGTGGGTGGAAAAAGGGCGTAACTGCAAAACAGTCATTTTGAGAAAATCAATAAAAACTTGATAGTAACCGCTACAGACATAATTGGACGAGTTGAGCTGACTTATTTCGAAGAAGATAGGATTCTCGAAATGGACCAACCCGAGCCGGGGGATGAAATTAGAATTTCAGCTTTTTTCAGCAATTTCAAAAAATGCAATTACGCCCTTTTTCCGAATACAGGGTCGAATTTCGGTCTTTCTTCCTCACAAAGAGTGGAATTAAATCTCGCAACCAAGTCCAATCGTCTCCAAATTTTTTGATACTGTTCCTGGGCATTTTTTGAAAGATATCTGATTGCTAGAGGGTGGTTCGATTCATGCTCCACGGTTCTATGGACACGAAAAGCTTCCATCAGTCGTGTGAATATTATGAGAAATTTTTTTCACTAGCGAGAGGTAAAAACACTCAATTTGAAGGTAGAACAACATGTTTTCATCGTTATATAAGGTGGAAAAGCGTTTCCAAGCTCTGGAGAATTTTTATAAAATTTTTCCTCGGTAATTAGGCCCTTTTTCCAGATCCGCCCTCACTTACGCCCTGTTACAGAGTAATTACGCCCTATTAAATCTCTTCAGTCAGGTACTTAAGCCCTTTTTCCAAATCCAGTTGGGCGAAGCAAAAAATTAAGCCCTGATTTTGAAATGTTATCACAGCAGTTACGCCCTTTTAACATCTTATCATAGCAGTTACGCCCTTTTAACATTCTATCATTGCACTTAACCCATTTTATCGTGCAGATGGTAGGGCATGATGGCGGTTGCGCCCTTTCATCTGCCAGACGGTTTTTGGGGTCCTACGAAAAACGGATTTCGGGGGGTGGTAGATCTTGGTATAGGGGCTCAAAAAAAAGCGATGTCCGAAAAAGAGCATAATGGCGGTTACGCCCTTTTTCCACCCACCCCCTCAATTTATCAATAACATATCTAAATAGATGTGTTTATATACAATTATACATACATACACACACATATATACATGGTATTGGAAAAAATCTTACGGAAAAGATGAACTTTGTACTGTACGGCTCTCCTCCGAATTGTTCGTCTCTGATCTGAATCTATTGTAGATAGGTGGGTTCCCTAAGTTATTCATTTCAATACTCAGCTCAAGTGATGATTTTTCACAACCCACATTCTCAATTGTGAATTCAATCGGTGCTCTTTCAATTCTCGTTTGAATGCAATTTTGCCTTTGAGGATTTTTTAGGTAATTAATTGATTGAAGGCCCGAAACGCGAGATTTTGGGTAAGCGGGTGTTCGAGTCCCGCCGTAGCATTTTGTTCTCGATCTCTCTCAAGACCACTCCCTTTTTTATAACACCTATAAATCCTTTAATGCCATCTCGCACTCAAGCAAGACTTGGGGGTGCAAGAATCGAATTTACAATCAAAACTATGATCTGTAGGGAATCAGCACATAAGCTGAGTAATAGAAACGATAGCTCGTTTCATCCATGATTTATTTGGAATCATGAACTCGATGAGCAGTGAGCATACATTAGATTCGGTTTTCACATCATCAATCACTAGTTCTTATCGATAATTCTTCCAATTAATCCGGAACGAGAACGAGTCCATCGTAAATTGTTTATGATTCTGGGGTGACTCAACTTACCCCCATTGATCGAAGATTTCTCGATAGGCCGCTAAATCTTCTCGCGAACCCTTTTTGATTTCTGCTGCACCATAAACTAGAATACCTGACAATTACGAAAACACTATCAACTCTCTGAGGCCCATCCTATTGGGCAATTGACAATTTCTGCCCATAGCTGCAAGCGACACTGCAGTTTTTTGGCTAGCTGAAAAACTCAAAACATTCTTCATGCTCTTTCCCGATGTTTGACCAGGAGAGTGTTTCAGATCCGGGTCACGGATTTGGCTGAAACTTTGGAAATAGTCTCCTTTCAGCACCAAAAGATGAAACCCAAAATTATAGACCCTAACGCTCAAGCGTTTCCGAGCTACAGCCACGGACATTAGCATTGCAGGTGTACCTATATGTATGATTTTTAACATTGGCCTATACGAGCAATGCTAATGTTATTGGCTGTAGCTCAAAAACGCTTGAGCGTTAGGGTCTATAATTTTGGGTTTCATCTTTTGGTGCTCATAGAAGACTATTCCCAGAGTTTTAGCAAAATCCGTGATCCGGATCTAAAACACTCTCCTGGTGAGTGTCTACACAATTGTATAAGACAGTATTCGCGTCTCGTCAACACGTTTGCTGCGATGGGTCCCACGGGTGGGACCCGCGCGTCCTCTTTTGAGTGCGACGGTTCCCACAGGTGGGACCCAGAGGTGGGTACATACCGTGCTGAGTATGCATACCTGGTCAGGTATGCATACCTCGCTAGGTATGGATGGCGCAGTATGGATGCGCCGTAGCATAATAACGCTGCGATTCATACCAACGGAGGTATGAATGCCCAGTGACATGTATATACAGGCAAGGGGCAAAACGAGTGACGTCAATAACTGTGAATGAAAAAGCAAGCGGATTACAGATGAGCAAGAGTATTTGATCATTTTTGGGATACATCGAGTAGGGATACACGGACAAACAATTTTCAAATTCCCTTATCCTGTGTATTTGGAAATTATGTTCAGAGCGAATTAATTCGGGGTTTTCGCGGTGTCATATATATGTATGCATATACCAAAAATTCTGTTGGGAGAGGAACATCCCACGAAGCCCAGGAAGGCAAATTAACCCGCAAGTGCCCGGATGCTCGGACCGAAAATTCTTTTGGAGGAGAAATATACCCCAGAACCCAGGAGGGCAAATTAACCCGCAAGCGCCCGGATGCTCGGACCGGAAATTCTTTTGGGGGAGGAATATATCCCAAAACCCAGGAAGGCAAATTAACCCGCAAGTGCCCGGATGCTCGGGTCCACAATTTTTTTGGGGTAGGAATGTACCCCAAAACCCAGGCAGGCAAATTAACCCGCCAGTGCCCGGATGCTCGGACAAAATTCCTCTGGGGGAGAAACGATTAAACCCCAAAACCCAGGAAGGCAAATTAAACCACAATCGCCCGGATGCTCGTACCGACAATTCTTTCGGGGTAGAAATATACCCCAAAACCCTGGAAGGCAAATTAACCCGCGATTACCGGATGCTCGGATCGAAAATGCTTTTGGGGGAGAAACAATTGAACCTCAAAACCCAGTTAGGCAAATTAACCCACAAGTGGCCGGGTTCCCGGACCGAAAATTCCTTTGGAGGAGAAATGTACCCCAAAATCCAGGAAGGAAAATTAACCCGCAAGTGCCCGGATGCTCGGACCGAAAATTCTTGTGGGGGGAGGGGGGGGGGGAACAATTAAACCCCAAACCCCAGGAAGGCAAATTAAGCCGCGAGTGCCCAGATGCTCGGACCGAAAATTCTTCTGCGGGAGTAACAATTGAACCCCAAAACCCAGGAAGGCAGATTAACCCGCAAGTGGCCGGGTGCTCGGACCGAAAATTCTTCTGGGGGAGTAACCAACCCTGAATCTGGTCTTCGCCATTTAGTTGTCCCTCCCACAGAATTCCTTGTCCGAGCCATCGCCTCAGCATCCGGTCATTTTCGGGTTTTCTTGTTTCTTTTATAGGGTTTTCTTGTTCTCCTGCGGTATGGGATCCAATCATCTTCTCCCTAGGTAATTCCTTATCCGAGCATCCGGTTATTCGCGCGTTCGATCTCCCACTTGGGTTGTGGAGTTTATTACTTTCTCCGCCGGATTCATGGTCCGAGCATCCGAGCATTTCCTGGTCACTCAGCCTTTTTGAGTATTGGGATTTATTTCTCTCCCAAAAGGATTTTCTGTCCGAGCATCCGGGCACTTGCGGGTTAGTTGGCTTTCCTGGATTGTGGGGTTGATTTCTCTCCCAAAAAAATTTCGGTCCGGAAATCCGTGCACTTGCGGGTTAATTTGACTTCCTGGGTTTTGGGGTTTAATTGTTTCTCTCACAGAAGAATTTCCGGTCCGAGCATCAGGGCGCTTGCGGGTTAGTTTGCCTTCCTGGGTTTTGGGGTATATTCCTCCCCCAAAAAAATTTTCGGTCCGAGCATCAGGGCGCTCGCGGGTTAGTTCGCCCTTCTGGGTTATGAGGTTTAATTGTTTCTCCCACAGAAGAATTTTCGGTCCGAGCATCCGGGCACTGGCGGGTTACTTTGCCTTCCTGGGTTCCGGGGTTCAATTGTTTCTCCCCCAAAAGAATTTTCGGTCCAAGCATCCGGGCACTTGCGGGTCAATTTGCCTTCCTGGATTTTGGGTTATATTCCTTCCCCAAAAGAATTTCCGGTCCGAGCATCAGGGCGCTTACGGGTTAGTTTGCCTTCCTGGGTTTTGGGGTATATTCCTCCCCCAAAAAAATTTTCGGTCCGAGCATCAGGGCGCTTGCGGGTTAGTTTGCCCTTCTGGGTTATGAGGTTTAATTGTTCCTCCTCCAGAAGAATTTTCGGTCCGAGCATCCGGGTACTTGCGGGTTAATTTGCCCTCCTGGGTTATGAGGTTTTATTGTTTCTCCCCCAGAAGAATTTTCGGTCCGAGCATCCGGGCACTTGCGGGTTAATTTGCCTTCCTGGGTTTTGGGGTATATTTCTCCCCCAAAAGAATCTTTGGTCCGAGCATCAGGGCGCTTGCGGGTTAGTTTGCCTTCCTGGGTTTCGGGGTATATTCCTCCCCCAAAAGAATTCCCGGTCCGAGCATCCGGGCGCTTGCGGGTTAATTTGCCCTCCTGGGTTCTGGGGTATATTTCTCCTCCAAAAGGATTTTCGGTCCGTGCATCCGGACACTTGCGGGTTAATTTGCCCTCCTGGGTTATGAGGTTTAATTGTTCCTCCTCCAGAAGAATTTTCGGTCCGAGCATCCGGGTACTTGCGGGTTAATTTGCCCTCCTGGGTTATGAGGTTTTATTGTTTCTCCCCCAGAAGAATTTTCGGTCCGAGCATCCGGGCACTTGCGGGTTAATTTGCCTTCCTGGGTTTTGGGGTATATTTCTCCCCCAAAAGAATCTTTGGTCCGAGCATCAGGGCGCTTGCGGGTTAGTTTGCCTTCCTGGGTTTCGGGGTATATTCCTCCCCCAAAAGAATTCCCGGTCCGAGCATCCGGGCGCTTGCGGGTTAATTTGCCCTCCTGGGTTCTGGGGTATATTTCTCCTCCAAAAGAATTTTCGGTCCGTGCATCCGGGCACTTGCGGGTTAATTTGCCTTCCTGGGCTTCGTGGGATGTTCCTCTCCCAACAGAATTTTTGGTATATGCATACATAGATATGACACCGCGAGAACCCCGAATTAATTCGCTCTAGACATAATTCTCACATACATAGGATAAGGGAATTTTAAAATTGTTGGTCCGTGTATCCCTACTTGATGTATTTCAAAAATGATCAAATACCTTTGCTCATCTGTAATCCTTTCGCTTTTGCTTTTTCTAAAGAGAAAGCTTTGGTTTCACCCCAGCAAAATTTTGATCGAATTTTCAATTAAATCCAATATTTTCTTCAACAAAATTCCGTTTATCTAAAAAAGCTCCAGACCGTTCTTTCCCTTTCGCCAAAATCTATCTATGATATCTATCTATTGGTAAAAATTGACATTTTCACCAAAATTGTCATTTTAATCACCCTTAAATCAATTCCATCGAGATTCTGTCTCAACCAAACGATACATATTGTTGAGGAAAATATAGTTTAGATTCCTTAATTTTCGCTAACAATCTTCCTCGGGAAAATAACTCAAAAAGTAATAAAACCTTTTTTTCAAATATTCATTTTTCTCCTTTATCTTCCTGTAAATTAATTTACCAAACTTCCATCGACCTAAATGCACATTCTTCGAACATTATTTATTAGTTGGTTAATACAGAATTTCAGTTTAACTTGTAAATCACGATTAAAATGAAGTTCCTTTCCACAGAAACTGAAATTTTCACCAAAATCGTGATTTCACTCATCCTCAAACCAAATTTATCAAAATTCTGTCTCAACCAAACGATACATATTGTTGAGGAAAATATAGTTTAGATTCCCTAATTTTCGCTAACAATCTCCCTCGGGAGAATAACTCAAAAAATAATGAAACATTTGTTTCGTTTATCCATTCTTCTCCTTCATCTTCCTTCACAAGTAATTCACCAAACTTTCATCTACCAAAAAGGATACGTTCCAAACATTCCTCATGAATTAGTCGATACCGAAACTCACTTGAACTGGTAAATCGCTATTAAATTGAAGTTTCTTCTGAAAATGCTACGGCGGGACTCGAACACCCGCTTTCCCAAAATCTCGCGTTTCGGGCCTTCAATCGATTAATTACCTAAAAAATCCTCAAAGGCAAAATTGCATTCAAACGAGAATTGAAAGAGCACCGATTGAATTCACAATTGAGAATGTGGGTTGTGAAAAATCATCACTTGAGCTGAGTATTGAAATGAATAACTGAGGGAACCCATCTATCTACAATAGATTCAGATCAGAGACGAACAATTCGGAGAAGAGCCGTACAGTACAAAGTTCATCTTTTCCGTAAGATTTTTTCCAATACCATGTATATATGTGTGTGTATGTATGTATAATTGTATATAAACACATCTATTTAGATATGTTATTGATAAATTGAGGGGGTGGGTGGAAAAAGGGCGTAACCGCCATTATGCCCTTCTTCCGAACGTCGCTTTTTTTTGAGCCCTTATACCAAGATCTACCACCCCCCGAAATCCGTTTTTCGTAGGACCCCAAAAACCGTCTGGCAGATGAAAGGGCGCAACCGCCATCATGCCCTACCATCTGCACGATAAAATGGGTGAAGTGCAATGATAGAATGTTAAAAGAGCGTAACTGCTGTGATAACATTTCAAAATCAGGGCTTAATTTTTTGCTTAGCCCAACTGGATTTGGAAAAAGGGCTTAAGTACCTGACTGAAGAGATTTAATAGGGCGTAATTACTCTGTAACAGGGCGTAAGTGAGGGCGGATCTGGAAAAAGGGCCTAATTACCGAGGAAAAATTTTATAAAAATTCTCCAGAGCTTGGAAACGCTTTTCCACCTTATATAACGATGAAAACATGTTGTTCTACCTTCAAATTAAGTGTTTTTACCTCTCGCTAGTGAAAAAAATTCCTCATAATATTCACACGACTGATGGAAGCTTTTCGTGTCCATAGAACCGTGGAGCATGAATCGAACCACCCTCTAGCAATCAGATATCTTTCAAAAAATGCCCAGGAACAGTATCAAAAAATTTGGAGACGATTGGACTTGGTTGCGAGATTTAATTCCACTCTTTGTGAGGAAGAAAGACCGAAATTCGACCCTGTATTCGGAAAAAGGGCGTAATTGCATTTTTTGAAATTGCTGAAAAAAGCTGAAATTCTAATTTCATCCCCCGGCTCGGGTTGGTCCATTTCGAGAATCCTACTTTCTTCGAAATAAGTCAGCTCAACTCGTCCAATTATGTCTGTAGCGGTTACTATCAAGTTTTTATTGATCTTCTCAAAATGACTGTTTTGCAGTTACGCCCTTTTTCCACCCACCCCCTCAATTGTTAATGATAATTTTATTGGAAATTTTTGATTTTTTTCGATCTTCTTGAAGTGGAATAATATGAATTGATCATCATGCGATAGAGTGAGTTATAAAACATGTCTCTCTATTTGTTGAGAGGATCTAAAAGGAATGGCTTGCTCAAAATCAGCGCGGATCGCATCATAAAAATTTAAATCGCACTATTCGATCGAGATTCACTCACTCAGCATAGAATATTGGTCATGAATTTTGGTGTTCGAATTTTCGATCGCGGCTTTATCCTTGGCGATTCAATTACACGCGTAATTTCTCCAGGTACAGTCATTTTAAGGTTAACAATACTATACCAGGTACAAAGACTAAAATACAATATTAAATATTCATCAACCTCTCAAAACTCTACATCTACATCTTGAATCGAAAGAATACAAACGATTCAAATTTTGAGGTTTGGCGCGCGGAGAACGATCGATGAATGCGAAACAAGTGAATGTGAAAACTACACAAACTACAAGAACGATTTCGTGCTCTGAACTTGGCTGCGAGGTGCGCCTGTCCATTTTCTCCGCCAACGCTGGCTGCCAACTATAGTGACCATTTATATACGGTGATTTGAATCGGGCGCGGGTCTTATACCATATTCGTCAGTTATCTACTTTATCAACATATCACCTCGTTACAGTTTGATACATTCGAATTATAATTTGTATAATAATAATACAATCCATATAATTATATATAAGCACTCATTTATTTAACAATAATTATATTATTATTATAACGTTATAATACGTCTCCTCTGCCAAGGGATGAGCAAATCTCAAAAATTTCCATCGGAATCTATTATCTATACGTAATAACGCTTGAATTTTTAAGGTTTATTCGATTATGTGGTTCGGAGCGTTCGGAGCGCCCGGAGCGCTCCGAGCGATCCCAACCGAACGCATATTCGGCAATAGCTTGTTCCGCTTCCGAGCGCTCCGAACGCTCCGTCCAAGAATTGTGGCCGCGGAGAGGGGAGGCAGTCTGTTTCCAATGCTGTAGACGATTCCTCCCCTCTCCGAGACTACAAATCTTGGGCGGAGCGTTCGGAGCGCTCGGAGCGAAATATTGTCCGAATGTCCGTTCGGTTCGGAGCGCTCCGAACGCTCCGAACTACATAATCGAATAAACCTTTAATGGACCAGGGAGCCATCTTGATTGGAGTCAAGCCGAACAACTAATAAACCCAAGAGAACCTCTGAATTAATATTCAAACTCACGCGGGAAAACTTTTTCAAAGGTGACAGTTATGCATATTGGTTGCATTTATTGCTTAGATGGCTTCATCTGACTTTTACTTAAAATCATTTTAGAATAGGAAGTCCTTATTCGTTAGAACTTTTCTATTTGATGTTCAAGCCAAGCAACGTGTGACCTATTCATTTTCATAAAATCAATTAAGGCCTCGTTAAACGCTATTCATGTGTACGTCATGCTTTCTCGAAACATAACCCGTGCGTTCTGCGATTTAATTAACACTTTGTTGATGTATTTTATCGGATACCATATATCTTCATCAGGTGAACAATATCAATTCCAGACAGGTTACCGTTCTAGCCAAGGGATTTCAAAGAATCGATTGAGGTTTTTGAAATACGCGATACTAGATAAAAAATTAGCCCCCCCCCCCCGCCAGCCGCTCCTTGGTAGGAGATACTTCATTCGAGCAAAGCCTATAGGGCCCTCATCGCGATTCAACGCAAGATCACGTTCGTCAAGCAGAAAATTATTAAATACATCAGCTACCTTTATGAATGCTCAAGTGAATATTCCTGTTTACAGTAAAATACACAATAACATATGGAAAAAATCATGTCGTTATGAAACAGAAACAGCTCAAAAGAATACGGCGTGACGCGGAAACTGCGTGTTTCCGCGTCTCGCCGTAACATGAGTTGAACTTGGAGTGTCCCAAAGTTAGCCCACCTAAGGTTTTGTAAAAAGTGTTTTGCTTCTATGATCGTATCTTCGAATAGAATCCTCGAATCGAGCTCTAGTTCACGCCTATCAAAAGCTAAGATTTCAAGCTTTCGATTGGCCATCGGCTGAAGTGGGTTTTGTCGTAATCTCCCCGAGCTTCACGAAAAACAATCACAAAAAAAGTGTCCCAAAGTTACCCCAATTGACGGTATGTTAAATTCAGGACAGACATGGATTCTCAGTTCTCACAGAGCAACGTCACAATCAGCTCCTTCTCTCAAGTTTGATGAATTCAACACAGAATTGACTCAGCTGTCTCTTGCCACTGCATCTGCAATCAGATGATGATTATAAATAGAAACATTGCTAAGTGCAGCAAAAGTAAGAAGTCATTTATACTTTATCTAATCATCTAATCAATAAAATAATATACATATCATAGCTAATATAATTTGTAAAAAATACAAATATTAGTTATAATACAAATCAAAGTTCCCGGAAAAGTCAAAATACCTACAATTAGTAGTTTCTAGCTATTCTTTCCATAAAGATTTATAATCTTTGTCATTCCAGAGGGTTAAAAAGTGGACGGAATTGGTTCGAGGTTGGTAGAACTGATTCACCTTCGTTCCGTTGCTCCGTTCCTTGTTCAAATTCTCGTCTTTCTTTCCTCAAAAATCATCATGCATGAACGTATGAACGTGCCCTTATCCTATTCCTGCATTCTCCGCGAGTAGCGCACGCGCAGCTGGCAGCTGGTGGTCCTGATTGGCGGCTGCACAAACACAACCCAACATGGCGTCTTCAGAAAAGTATACAGTGTATTTGCCAAGCTCTGGTCGCAATAAATTGCAAAGGTGGGTGTATTACACACAAGAGATAATTCATATATGATAATTAGTGTTGGTACTTACTTGAAACTAATTCTGCGTGCTTAGACTAGAGAATCTGCAAGTTGGTGCTCTTTCTATTTGAGGATTGAGCAATTGTGAGGTCCGGTTTTCGTTATCTCTGATAATTTGTGAACGATGGTCGGACACCATGTAGTTCTCACAGTGGATACCCAATGAAAATCGAGTTGTGCTTAACTCGATGTGGTTTTTCTACGCTTTTATTAAACTTTTTTGGGGAATTTGGCAAGGCAGAGAGGTAGATTGTCGATCGCTTCTCGTGATTCAGCCACTCACCATCACCATTCTATTTAGAAGTTGACAAGCAAGTTATACTGTCTTGACTGGCTTGAAAGATTTGGCGCAAGTATGCGTTTCAGTGCAAAATCATCTCGCTAGCCATGTACTACATCCAAGGAAGTAGATATTCACTGTAGGGGTTTCTTAAAGTGGCCGGTGAAAAAAGCAACAAGCTCGGCAACAAGGCTGGTCTTATGACTTATTCTGTGATTGGAAAAAGAATCTTAAATTGGTGCGGTCGTAGCTAGCAAGATGGTGAATGTGCAGTGTAGTATTAGAGCTATTGTGCAAGTAATTTGAGAAAAAGAATGATCGTGCAAGGAGTTGGGTGGGGATCTTCATGAGACAATTATGAACATCTGTGAATCTTCCACTTGTACGAGCTGCTGCATCAACACTTGTATGTCAGTCTATACTAGTCTGATGGTGCTGAGGTATACATTGGGAGAATTGCTCATCATGTTGTTGGTTGCCATTATGATTCAGAACCATTTGTTTATTGTGAATTAACGCCAAAATAGGAATAGATAGGAGTGTAATTAAATATTTCACTATCAGCTTGTAAAATAATGATACGCCTGTATAATCTGATAACAGAGTATCGCCTCCAAGTAGTTGCATGAAAATTGTAATCATATATTCAAAACATTTAGGATTAATTTTATACATCTCCATCACAATGACCACTGGACACTTTCTTCATCACTGATGCTGTTAATATTGGTTCCATCAACTAAAGCCATGAACACTATGATGAATCAATCCCCATCTTACTTTATCAAACCAAAAACTCAGAACTGCTGTTGAGAGAGCTGACACAAGTACATTGTACTATAAGCCCCATTTACGGCAAATCTTATCAGTCAATCAAGAAATGACAAATTCCAAGTACACTCACAACAAAAGTATTTCGCAACGAGAACTATGCACTACTCAGCTCCTTGAGTGTTGACCAATCCTCTAGCACTCATATATAATAGGTTGCCATTCGATGAAATTTTACTATCAAAATGGCAACCATTAAAAAAGTTGAATTTAGATTGTACATCACTGTAACTTCTCCCTTCTCCAAGCACAGAAGTATTTTATCTTATTCTGATTGTTTCTTTTATTAGTATTTTATTAATATTTTAGTAGTATTTTATCTTCCTTGTGGTATTGAAACCTTTGGAAGTTAGACCTTTACCAAGCTCTTATCTGCCTTCAATCATTTTTCAGATTATGCGAGAGACACACTATGGTATGGAACTAGCTCTCAAACTGCTCATAAGATCATCGATAACATTTTGTATGGATCCTTAATCTGTCACCAGTAGTTGAAACCCTTGTGACTGGTTTTGCTGGGCAACTGAATTTCTGAAATCCTTGGTGCAGCTTGTTCTTGATCCAGTGGTAATCATAATGCGAACCAAACAGGTGGCTAGGAGACAAACAGGTGGCAAAAAACTGAAAGAGAGGGACTATTTCACTGGAACACCGAATTTGCCGTTTTGGTGGACAGTTTATTCCGGATATTTAAAGGACATGAAACCAGGACAAAATCTGACATCACCAATTTTCGAACGTCTTGACCAAAAGTTTCGAATGATACTGGATCCCAGTAATGAATTAATTAAAAAGGCTCAGCTGAGTCTGCTTTTGCTAAGCAAGCCCGCTTCATCTTTTTCAATACGCATAAAGTTCAGCTTTACAAATTGTGAGCAAATTCACACACCCGAGCCCGTGTCATTTGAGCACCTGTTGGGTAACGATTATAGCGAGCAGAGTACCACGTGTGCAGTATATTCTTTGGAAGGTCGATTTGATAGCATTTGCTGCCAAATTGAGAAGATCGATACTTTCACAGCTAATTCAGCATTTACGATAAGTGATGCTCCGCCGAGTAAGAAACCCTTATTAATTTTGGACAATGAAGAGTTGGGTCCAACTTTTGACTCTCCGTCTAAGGAATCATTCAAACCCGTGGAGGAAACTACAGTAAGCAGTAGTTCTATTTCTCCGATCGACAATAATATACCTTTGATGAACGGGTCACCGACAGTGCATGCTGAAAAATCAGAGCTCAAACAGATCCGCCGAAGTACGAGGAAATTGAAATCGTTGACAAAATTTTCCTCTAAAACCTCGTCCCGCGCAAGTTTCGGAAAGTCTTCGGCTTCGTTGAGCGTACCGTCTCCTTGTGTGTCCACAGCGTCGACTGGCTCATCAAATCTTTATCTAAAAGCGTGTAACGATATCGGAACTTTGTTGTTCAATGCAAAGTACAGTGATGTTGTGCTTGTGGTCAAAAATGATAACAGCTTCAGACGCCAAGCACACAAAGCTATTATATCATCTCGGAGCTCTGTCTTTTCAGAACTGTGTGAGAAGAATGACAAAGAAATAATACTCGATGATATCTCGTTCGAAATTCTGGAGAAATTGCTGATATTCATGTATAGTGGGGATGTTTGCGATCTACACAGCTGTGCCATGGATGTATTCCATGCTGCAGAAAAATATGCTCTTCCGGACCTCATGGAAGTGTGTGTTGAAAGTATGAAGAATAATCTTTCTTGTGAAACTGCAGCAGACACTCTGATAATTGCACATGAGAATAATTTGGAAGATCTAAAAGCAAGGACCATGGAATTCATCAATAGAAATGCGGCCCAAGTGATCAAAACTCATGGCTACCGGAAAATTTTGGAATCTTACATGGATTTGGTCGCCGACTTGTATCATTGCCTCATCTCCACCAGTAAGTTCTTGACTATTATTACTTTAATTTTATCATCCTGATTGGATGTTCCAAACGCAGAATTCAATCTCGAGAAGGAATGCATGATAATTTGATGCTTTTTTGAAATCCAAAATACGCACTGTTTTTGGTGCTTCAAACGCTCAGACTATAGGCCTCAAGTTCACATCCAGCGCGACCTCGGAAGATAACGACAGACACTGTTAATGCAGAGATCATTGCATCAAGGTTTGATTGATATCAGGCAAATCATCTCAAGTTTGTATATGAATCACTTTTGCATTTCTCACCAGAATGATTTTAATAATAAGGTTTCAAATGGAGTGATTTTGCTATCATAGGTCTTGACAAGCTTTGCATTTAACTCTTAGAACGGAACTTGAGTCTCAACTTGAATGAGTCGAATTGAAATCGCTAGCCCGTTTCTCCAAGAATAAAATTATGGCAAAGTTTTAGCTAGAGCTACGTAGGTCTGAGAAAAATGAATAAATTGATGGAAAATAGAGGTTCTAGTACGATTGCTACTGAAATCGATATTGTCACGTAGGAGTTCATGGAAGATTTGAACCCGAGATCTTTGGCTCCACGAAATCTGTATATGTCTAGGAAACTTAGCGTCCGAATGACTGGACCACGACCGCCCATCTTCCGTCGTCTCATCGGCTCACATCTTCAGAGATAGAATCCGAAGATGCTCGCGTTGCACTTATCCGCGCCCGGTGCGTAGTGACGTATTTCATAAACCTCCCCTTACGAACAGCGTTAAGATAATAGGAATCGCAAAAGTTTTCCATGACATTCCACATGTAAATGAGAATCCAATATCCATCGAGGTATGCATACTCGATCATAATTTTTTTCAGTATGATGACAGCTACAGATAAGTACTGTTCGCAGGCTGTCACGGGTTTTCAGGGAACTTTGATATAGATCTGCACATAAATAGTACATTCCGTCATTGAAATCTACTACAAGGTCATATATGGCTCCGAATTCTCTCGCGAAAATCATGACTTATGAAGTTCCATAGACACCTATGAAAATCTACAAAACTCCATTTTCTTTCAAAGATGTTAGGATGTGATAATGAGAAAGTGCATGTGATCGTACACGAGGATAGTGTTTTCGCTTTTACGTCGGGACATCCATACCGACGGTTTGGGCCACTAGAATGAATCGCAAGTCGTGCGTCGGGCCATGTCGTGGTGTGTTGTAGCGTGAGAATTACGTCGTCGTGGGTTGTCTTTCATCACCCTAATGGATAGTTGGAAGGATATCGCCTATTTTACTTCACCTTCCAGTTCGCAACAAAGTTCAAGTGTGGGTCCATGAGTGATTTTGATATTGGTTTTATACGTGGTTATTTGCATTCCACAAACCTTCGTCGAGTTTGACATGTCTTATTACTCAGATTGACGTAGGGGATTTCATATTGATTTATTTAATGTCTTACGAACGACTGCGATCATGGATATTATAGTTGGAACAGAAAGATTCGAGAGTGATGACCCAACGAATCAAAATTTTATATTATTCTCTGTCTCACCCCACATCCTGCAAGGTGTTGGTATGTCAATCAGACTAGGGTGTCAGAAGCAAATTATATTTACGATGTGCGTCGACTTCAACGTTGGAGGAAAAATCATCACTTGCTACTGACACCAAAAATTCCGGTTGATTTTCTGTCATTTCTTGATGCTATCAATCAAATCGATAGCAATTAGAAGGGTGAAGAAGAAAGTGAGCCGCAGTTTATATGAGCTTTGGCTGCGCGTGTATAGCCCGTTTTTGGGTTGTGTCCTTGTGAAGTGAGCTTGGAAATTTCTTTTCAAATTTTTCCAATATCTCAGCAGCAAACTTTTGAAGAGTAAATGTTCAGTAAGCTGGCGTTATAACGATCTGGACCATTGAGAAAAAGTCAAAGAGGAACGCTCTCTTTTTAGAACGTTGCAAGTGCTCAAAAGTCAAAGTACTGTCTCGGCTCACTTTTTTCACCGTTGGAAATGATTTTACCATAATTTATCATAAATTTGCTAATATGACTTGTGTGAGAAAAAACTCGATAACTTTGGAAATACGTATTTTTCAATTTCAGATAACCAAGTTCATGGAGGGTCTACTGGAGCAAGCAATACTAGGAGTTGAACATGGATAAATATAACATCTGTCAAAAACTAATTTCCATCGCATCAGGTGAGTAGTCGCACATCATTTAGACAAATATTTCATTCTGAAAAACCAAATTTCTATCGGTTTACAACGTTTAGTGAAACTCTTCTAGAATGAACAAGTCGATTCTCTCCCCTCCCCCCTGTAAAACATTATATATTTCGACAATTTTTGTCCTGTAACATGGATTTTCGCTTAGATTCTTATAGTTTTCTTAGGAACTACCCACCAGTACTACATTTCACATCGCCACTCAGCTTGTGATCGTCTAAATACTCCTTTCTAGCAATAAGCTTCACTGATGGGTCAATCTTACGAATCAGAGGAGGTTTTGGGAAGAGATGGAACATTAATTTGATGGGACCAGCAAGAGTATCAGTTTTTTCCACGTGCATGCATTCATAAAAACATGTTCTGGAAAACTTATTCTCAGTATGAGAATACATACTTGCACGTTTTCACCATCCAGTCTTAAAATTTGCAACTTCTCATATCGTTACGGGCGTGATAGAACATGTATCAAACTATTTCTAGACAATTTATTGTATATTTTTTTCGTTAAGTTGTTATTTTTGTATAATTTACAATCACGCGAATGCATACCTTGAGATTATGAAAGTGCATCATGCGAGGAAAATTATTATTTCAATCAAAAATAAAGTGAAAGTACATGAATGTACAGTAACGATACCAGGTCGTACTCACCAGCAGAGGTCATCACATCCGAATCACGAATTTGGCTGAAACTTTGAAAATAGTCTTCTTTTAGTGCCAAAAGATGAAACCCAAAATTATAGACCCTAATGCTCAAATGTTTCCGAGCTACAGCCATGGAGATTCTAGCATTGCAGGTATACCTATATGCATAATTTTTAACATGGGCCTATATAGACAGTGCTAATGTTTTGGGACGTAGATCGAAAACTCTTGAGCGTTAGGGTCTATAATTTTGAGTTTCATCTTTTGGGACTAGAAGAAGACTATTTCCAAAGTTTCAGCCGCATCCGTGATCCGGATGTGATGATCTCTCCTGGTCAATATAAGCTCATTTCTTAGACAGATCAATAGAAGAAAGGTCGCAAACTTATTTTCTGTGACAAAAACCCCAATTATTGATTCTTTTTTGATTCTTAATTCACAACGCCAGTACAACGACTATTTGTGAAGGGTTTCAGAACAGGAATGCAGATATTGTCACGATTGTACATATGTATTGAGATAAGTTCACCAAAATACCACTCAGTGTCGCTTTTGTTGACTATTTAATGACGCTTTGCATTCAGTGATCAAAAAAATGTTTGTCAATAGTCAAGTGAGAATTCTCAATAACATGTTTGCACAGCCTTACAAAATTATACTAACCACCCAATCTCTCCTTTCAGTTATTAGTTACAGAATTGGTAATAAAGAGCATTTTTTCCTGAAGCGTCGAAGTTTTTTATTTTGGTATACAATAGTGGTATTTGAGGGACCACAACTGACATTCTTGAATACAAACAGCAGATTGAGTCCGTGCCAATTTTGATGACGTTGAATTCCGAAATGCCAGCCTGGTAAACAATCTTGTCTTGTGTACATCAAATATTTTACAACTCAATGATAAGATTCTCTCCTACCAACACGGGGCAAGACAAAATGAGCATCCGTTTATCTTTAAAAGCTTAAAAAATTTATTTGCTAAGACCCTCATACCTATCAAGATGATATTATGAGATGCAAAAGGTCCAAGTTATATAAATACCAGCTACGTATATTTCTGCAGTTACTGACACACCCAACGACCTGCAATATTTTGGTTTTCGAATCTTACACTATCGGTCAAAAGTTTGTGTACACATAAAAAAAAATTTCGATTTTACTCACTCGACTGATCGGATCTCCTTGGTCCAAATTAACTCTACTTGAGCTCATTTTGTAGCTTTTTTCAAGCACTTTGAGAGCTATTTGGTATTTTTTCTGCGCAGCTCAATAGATTCTTGCAAAATCAATCTGAAACCCTGTAGAATTTCACAATAATCGGGTCATTACGCAAACCTCTGCAAGTCTGGCGGAAATTGATGGATTTAGATGATTCAAAGAGCATCTAAAAGTAGAAGTCAAGAGCTTTAAAATCCGTTTTTGAAAGTTATTCTAGCTTGTTTCTGGTCCGAGCTGTGACTCTTTTTAGGGAAGATTTTTCTCGAAGAATAGTCCCAAAAACACGAAAGGTGAAGAAATCGGGCTCACCGTGATATTCCACTGAAATTTTCCAAGTTTTTCCATGTTGATGGTGAGAGGAACCAAGATCAGTGCTTATACCTGTGAAAAAATAAGTCAGTTCATAATTTCTCAATTACTGGTCCTTTTAATCGAGAAAAATCTTCCTCTATAAAAAGAGTCACAGATCGCACCAGAAATATGACCTAGAATAACTTCCAAGAATGGATTTTGAAGCTCTTGACTTCTACTTTCAGATGCTTCTCAAATCAGCTAAATTCATCAATTCCCGCCAGGCTTGCGGAGGTTTGCGTAATGACCCGATTTTTGTGAAATTCTACAAGGCTTCAGATTGATTTTGCAAGAATCTATTGAGCTGCCCAGAAGAAACACCAAATAGCTCTTAAAGTGTTTTAAGAAAGCTACAAAATGATCCCAAGTAGAGTTCATTTGAACCAAGGAGATCCGAGCAGTCGAGTGAGCAAAATCGAGATTGTTTTTTTTTAGGTGTGCACGAACTTTTGACCGGTAGTGTATTTGCAGCATATTATTCAACTGAAAAACGTGCGAGTACTGTGACAAATCAGAGAAAAAAAGAGTAGACAGAAGAAGTAGAAAGAGCTCCAATATCGAGCATGAAGCCTATTTATGAGTGAGATTAATTGAGTATCATCACTGGTCGGACAGAGCAGATTATTCACTAGTGTTCTTTCTGAGCATGCCATATGCCTTGTTTTCTCTCAGCTCCTCAACTTTTCGAGCTATATAAAACCTACTTGCTCGGAGAAATCTCGTAACTTCCTTCTTCAATGCGCCAGATGTGACACTTGAAAGTAATTAGCATTCGCAGAGAAAACTGAACTATCGATATGAGCTCTTTTACTTCTCACTGATTGCAAATCAAGAATGAAAACAGGGGTAGAATCTTCTATTTGTAATGTACAGTATTTCATATGAGTTTAGAGGGACTTGCAGAAAAGAAGAGGGTTGGATAATTTCTTCGGGTAATTTCAACACACTAATTGGAATAGCATTGTCGATATGTCGGAATTCCAAAATATGTAGAGTAATATGAACCAAATGTTCTAATACCTTAAGAGACTATACTTTTTTGGTAGGTTTGAACTGTCACCCCCGCACACGCGAAGTGTAGGCAATAGCTTTTTGCTCACTATAGTCCATATTTCTTTCGTTATTGACTGAGAGGAGATGGCTGGAGTTTGAGTTTTCCATTTCGCACTGGCTTTGAACAAAAGTTGTTTAGTGAGCTCTTGACTCCTTTCAGAACTTGTAATTTCATTTCGCGTACCAATCGCCTGGACACACAAACAGTTCGAACGTTTTCCTAGTTGTATTTCAACACATAGTCTTCAGGTATTCACACTATAAGTTTACTCATCCATTCACAGAGTTCTTCTGACACTGTTTGAGTTATGCACCTAACAAAAAAGGTGTGAATCAATACCTCTTTTCAAGAATATGCCTCCAATATGCCCATAAGTTCACCATAATGAACATTTGGCTTCATGGAGATCGAAAACTTTTTGTAGGGGTGTGTGGAGATGAACGTCGAGTTTTGAGCTGTTTTGTCATTCCATCACGATGAATAGGTTTCTCAACCGATCGATCACATGCTACCAGCCAAGTATGTCATCTATTAATTTCGGAATCACTTTATTTGCACCGTCACAAGACTCTGGATATTCAAAACGTATGCCTCGTATTTTTTAAGCTTTTTTGTCAAATGCACTGAAATTTAAATTCTAACAAAGTAAGAATAAATGGTATTTTTTGATAAAATTACTTGGTTGGGAAATAGTTTTTACAGTTTGTGTGATAGTTATGTAATTGTACCAAAAATAAGATTACACTCAAATGATCGATCGGTATTGATCAAGTTCTTTTCGTATGGAACGCTATTCTTCAATCGTCTGCCATAAAATATGATTCCAAATAGTTGCAAGAACGACACCTCGCCTCTCCATACCATATGATCGAAAATCGACATAACTTGGTTAAGAATGGCATAACTCGCGTTTTTTATTGAGATTCGAATCACGAGGTCAAAAACATGGATTGAAATAATGAATTTGCCTTGTTTTCTCTGTCTCACTCATAATGTGAAATTTGTCTCACTTCTGACACTGAATCCACTCAATCGTGCCTCCGTTTATCCATCATGATCCGAAATCTCCACATAATTACTGAAAACAGCAAAATGTCTGTCGAAAAATTACTGAAGTAGTGTAAGATGTCGCAGTCGAGACCTTAACGCATTGAGCTTTTATTCAATCGAATTGTCCGGATGAGATCGCAATAATAATCTCGCCATTTGCCAGCCCGTCAGTCTTACTCTTCTATCGCAATGTTTCAAGACTAGGAAGCTGAAATTGTTCAGCTAAATTCACAAATGATGAAAGTGCAGACTAGCAAGATGCCACAATCAACGCCAAGTACGGGCGTGTCGATCGCATGGAAAAAAAGTGCGATGGGCGCGTCAAGTGTCGCGAGAGCCGTTGCCCGCGCTTAGAGAGAAAGCTTGCGAGCGCGGTAAAAAGAAATGTGGGCTTTTTGAGAGTCTCTATGTACTCCACGAGTATACATCTCTGCCCGTGCATAGTAGATGAACAATGGAAAGAGTCGTTTGTCCAAAGTCGGGAAAAGCTTGAAAACGAGTTCGCAGGCGATAGAGAACAGAGCCTACTCTGTGTAAATGTACGAATAGAACGAGTGCAGAGCTCGCTTGCGTAATACGAGCGTGTACATACACATGAGATCTGAGCCAAGAATGAATAGACAAGAAGCTGCATCAGATGCACGAGACAGAACTTTGGCAAGCATCAAGTAAGTAGTGTGTACTTAGCCATCAGTGTCGCGATGTTGGCGGTCGTTCACATCGGGCGGTGAGCTCGGGTCAGCCGCGTCACTTTGTATGCGCTGTGGCGACGACACGTAACGACATAACACATGACTTATCCCGTTGCATCGAGCCGAGCCTCGGCCGACGAGTGTGACGAACTATTTTTGGCATAGCTCTCATCATATCCTGAATGTACTTATAAGTATAATGCAAATCTGGGGCTTGAGGTGTGCGAACATGGCTTTAAAGCTCGGTGTAAGCGCTGCGGCTGGACGGTCGGTGTACAAGAGTCGAGGCATTGATTAGCCGAAGCTCGATTCATCGCCGAGGTTATTGTGCCTACGTAGACCACGTTAAGAAACCCATTCGTATGTGCGTGGGTCTGCTTCGAGCGACATGCGCGAATTACTATTATAGCGATTCCAATTGCGGACAGAAGAAATAATACGAGTCTTTCAGAATTTCTTATCTGCCTAATGGTCTACGGCAAATCTTACGTGGATGACATGGTGTTGAAAAAGCTATTAGGTTTTCACTGTGGCTCTATGCAGCGGTGAACAGATGCATCCCATTTGAGGAATACCAGGTGGTGGAATGAGAGGAATCATCTAATGGCAATACGTCGAGCAAGACGCTTTCGATTCCGTGGCCGATTTCTGGATGATGATTAGAGTTCTTGTATTTGTATGTCATACATTGTGAAAATGGGTTATAGTGAACATATGGTTTGCGAGTTGCGACGTTCACTCAAGAGACTGGTTGGAGAAATTTTGTGGACAAAAGAAGTAGAATACGATACTTGTCTTAGATATTGAAAATATGTGGCATCATTTCATTACGGTTTGGGAAAGCAAATTTTCTACATCACTTCGCTCGCTGATTTTGTGAAATTTTACCGCGATGCTTGACGTTACTTGGGCTCACCAGGAGAGTATTTCAGATCCGAGTCACGGATTTGGCTGAAACTTTGGGAATATTCTTCTTTCAGCTTAGAACCTATATGTATGATAACATGCGCCTGTATGGACGATGTTTATGTTTATGTTTTTGTCTGTGGTTCGGAAACGCTTGAGTCTTTTGGTACTGAAATAGAAGACTGAGTTTCAGCCGAATCCGTGACCTGGATCTGGAACACTCTCCTAGTCAGTCTTTCATTTTTTTCTTCGATCTTTGTGATTCAGACCATCTGGTGTTTGAACTCAGGATATTCGGTGAGTGGCGTGACGTTTTCTCCGTGTGTCTAACTTATCCCACTCGAGGTTTTTTATGCGTTTCGCACAACTTGCCGTGGAATTTTTTCCAGTATGTCTTGTTAGAATATGAAGAAGGGAACGTTTTGAACTGACCCAGAAATACCCGTGCTCCTTGGAGCAATTATATTGGTTTCCACTAATTCTGATTTTTTCCCATTCACTAGAGGCCATGCTAAACGAAATTCGTACAACCAATTTTGACGCACCTGGTCTCACTGTTTTGTCTTTGCTTTGACTGGAAAATGCCTTTTGCAGATTCGCAAATTTTTATTTCTAACCAATCTTTGAACGTTCAAAAAAGCAGTGAACTAATTGTGTCTCCATAGTCTTTATCTATACTTGCTCTCACCACGTGAGAAGTTTATCTCGCAAAAATGTTCCAAACGGATCAGAGAAAATTGCAAAATTAGCTAAGAAACTTTTCGGTCTGACGTCCGGATCTGAGAAATCTTACCAGTGGCGCATGTAATCTTATGGAATTAGGACTCTCACATAGTGACAAATCAGGCACACCTTTTTGCAAATTCAGAAATGAAAATTTTTTGAAATCTCAACATAGCTTGAAATTGCCACTTCGCCGCGTACTCTAGTTTGTTCCCTAAATTTCCAAACTACTTTCAAAATAAGCTAAGCTAGATTTGAAAATATTGAAATCGGCCCAAGTTGTTAACAAACGAAAGGCAGTAAGGGCAAATCAGGCCCACCTACCTTAGATTTTGGACCGTGTGGTGAATGCGAATGCCTCAGACCGTGAAATGAGAAATGAAATATAAACATGCAACTTCATAGATGAGGCTTTTTAAAACATTTCTAATCATGTGAATATTTCTGGGATTTGATGCGCCCTGCTGCAATGATGGAGAATTTCAGAGTATTCTTATCGCAATATTACTGATCAGAGAGTAATAATTTGTAAGTATCGGATCTGTAATTTTAGGATGAGAAAATTGCAAATGATTCGTACGTCAAACGATATGCATCTTACTTTGCATATCTATTTAATTTTATCAACGACGAGACACCGGTCCGGTGGAATCCTCGGCGATTTACTTACTTTTTGTCAGCAACGTCTCATATCAAGCTGCTTTTCTCTCCAATAAAATAAAATGTTGTAACCGGGGATTGCAAATGCTTGCCAGATTATTCTAGCTACCACACCAAAGTAATAAAAAGTGCAAAAGAGTAAGATCCAAGCTTGTGAGAATTATTACACGCAACAAAAGCTGAAATTCTACGGTTTATCAGATTTTTACGGATCAATAGCTTGATTCGTTACTGTATCGTCAAATCTTGATCTATTTGCGTGTTCTAAAGCTTAAATTGTTCGTAATAGTCACAGCTAGGTGACCTAATAATTTATTTGGCAAAATCAATTGTTTACACAAAGTTATAAACAAATTATGGTCAAAAAATGATATTTTGAATCTGAAAATTTTGAATAGGTCAATGCTCCTACCTGTTGACCTGTGTGGTAGTAGATTTTTCTTATGAGTGATTTCCGATAGAAAAATAGTATATCCAAGTGTCTGAACACTTATATACTCGAAAATAAATTCTCAAATAATTTTTCTTGGAAATTGAAAAATGAAGATTTTTATGGTTGAAATATCGTTATATTCAGATATTCATGGGGATATAGGGTTCATAGTTGGAATGATAATTGTCTAGGAATATTAATAATATAGCATAGCCGTATATTGTCCAAATTTAAATTATAGTACTTGAGAAAAAATGGCATATTTGAATTTTAGAAAGCTTCTAAACATCTCCAATCCCACCGTGTGAAACGGAGTACATGAGTTATGCTCAGAAGGAGCTAATTTTCTTGATTTTGATATTCTTCTCGGCCTGGTGAATTCACTTCACGTGAATATGCCTCTGTACCTCGTAAACTGATTCAGAGTGTTCTGTGAACATTCCAAAACAAAAAAGATTGTCTATGGGCTGTCTTTACATAGATACAGGCCCTTGCTGCTGAATTGAACTTTTTCTGATCTTGAGTGATTTTAAAAAATTACTCTACTGATTTTAATTGATTTTAGCACGACACCAACCTTGATTTTACTTGGAGTGCTAAAGTATCCGTACACATTAACCCTTTTGGTAGCGCTGCCGGTCGCCTTGATAATGGGTTTTCTTAGAAGACAAGACAGGCTAAAAATTCCGTGTAATTGAAAAAAATGACTTTTGGCTCGTCAAAATTACAATCTACGCACAGAATTTACAGCCTGGTTCGGGTTCAGCTTTGGGCGGCGAGCCAGGTGCATTCCCACCCTCGCGAATTAATACCCATTATTTTGCCCAGATTTCGCTATCCAGCGTGGACACGCGTAAATCTGGGCCGCGGCACTTATCACCTATTCACCCTGGGAACCAGAGGTGAATTTTCACATACACTATATCTTTGCACCATTTTCACTTTACTTACATTTTTGTTTAACTATTCAATTCTTGAATAACTGTTCAAGTGGAGGCGCTCGCTGACAAGCGAGGACCTGGTGCGGCAAAATTGCTTTGGGCGGCTTGGCTGCTATGCGGCAGGATATGGAATCCTCAGGCCCCCAAGTATGGCTCGGCTGGATGGCAAACTGGAGCTAAGCGATGACTTTAGAGAGACTTCCTATTTCTTCGGAAACCAGAAGAATAAGTGCTTGTCGCACCCGGTCCTCGCTGCTGCGATACCTCAGCCGTTTGACGAGCACCCCCACTTGACCCATATATTAGGTGGCTGGAACTTCAGCGGCCCGTATATTACTCGACACACAAATATCCGATATGTATTGAACTATCGGCGATTTGAAAAACTACAAAAGTGTGTGCTTGCGTGCAAGTATGTGATTGTCTGTGAAAATGACTCTTACGGGGGAAATACCCTACTCTACAGCTTTTGCTATATATACATAGATCTATATGTATGTTACAACGAAAACCCATGCGTGCGGTAAGCAATAAAATATCAAAATGCAATAAAAAAGCAGCAGTTCAAGCTAAGGGTTAGTTCACATAATAATGATACGTGAAATTATTGTTTTTATGAAATGATAGATAATGATTGATTCTACTTACATGGTTGATCTGCATAAAAGCTCTGGAGATCGACTGTTATATATCTATGTAACTAACGTTCAAAATTTACAGCGGGATTCCATACCTTACAAATTTTCTGATCTCTCCGGAGTGCAATTGTCTTCCTTATTCTGACCCTCTTGTATGACTTTCCTGCCAAGGGGCCAGCCAAAAGTTGTCTCGAAATGTCCACATGGATTTTCTTCGGAGCTTCCTCAGGAAAGTCCAAAAATATCTCGTGGAAATCGACTCAAGAAAACTCACTCACAAGGGGGACGCCGATTTGCGAGTCCTGAATCTTGACGAAATCTTGGAAATCATCCTGTTTTGGTGGGAAGTGCAGGTATCCAAAAGATTTCCATCTTTTCTAGGCCTTTCATCTCCAAATCAGCCAACGTGATAAGCATTGCCCATATAAGCCCATGTTGAAATGACACATACATTAGGGTGACACTTATTTCCCGACCCCCCCCCCCCCCCCCCGATCCTTCGCGCACGTGCGGATATTTCAATTTCAAGATGAAACTAGATCGATAAAATTTTTTTCAGATTTTTAAAGGTAGCCTATATAGTGCCCATTTTGACATACATTTTCGATATTTTGGCAGTTTTGAAACGTTTTTCGACAAAGTTCGTCAGCTTTACTTGGCAAGCACTTGCAATACAAGTATAATGAAGCAAACCGAGCTGAATAACATTGATTGGGATGGTCTTAGGAAACTTTCAACGCACGGAGCGGTTAGTTTAAGTTGAATACAAGGGCCAGAGTGGGGTCAGAACGGCAGAAATACTGTCCTAAAATCACTTTTTATCGCAGTTTTCGGGTTCTCCTGCGCATGCGTGATTTTCTACGGTTTTGATAATATTTTTAATCGATAGCCCGTGCAATTTCCTTCAAAATGACCACTGCCAAAAGTCGATTCGATGTAATGGGACCGGAGTAGTGAATCATTTTTGATGAGGTGAAGTCCAAGATGGAAATCCGTGCAAATTGGTCGGGATCGCCTGCGATGCTTTTGATTTTGTCCAGCGTGTTTCTCGGGTTTCCCTGCGTCGAATCGACTTCGCCAACGGGTCATTTTGAAGGAAATTGTCTGAGCTATCGAAGTGAGTAGGCTACGAAGTGGTAAGTCGATGGTGAGCTATGGGACATTGAACATTTGATAGTTTTCAATCGAATAAAAAAGTGTTTTCAACTGGGCTATCTGTAAGAATCTGAAAAAAATTTTATCGATCTAGTTTTATCTTGAATTGAAATATCCGCACGTGCGCGAAGGATCCAGGGGGGTCGGGAAATAAGTGTCACCCTAATATACATATATTGGCAATGCTAACCTCCATGGCTGTATCTCAAGATAGAAGGCCCGTTGGACGAAACCCTCTTTGGTACCTCCATTTCTCACCAAAACAAGAAGATTCCCTAATTTTCGTCAAGATCCAGGACCAACAAGGTTGGTGTTCCCCTTGTTAGTCTCGAACTCAGTGATCACTAATAATTTTGTATGTTAAGTTACAACTTCGAGAAAAGCATGCTCGAAAATGGATATGAGTTGAGATCACCTGTGTAGTTTCGAATCCTAAAAAAAATAAACGAAGTGAAACAGCTAGATTTCCGCATGTCGCCTTTGGCACTATTGATTTTAATTTGATACCTGATTGATTTTTTACATCAAAAAGTACTTGCTGTGTAATACACCAAGTACTCTGCAGAAACGCTCATGGCTCCTGTACGCGGGCTGGTTCCTCATAGTCGATTCGACAAATCCATCTCCGACACTTCTATTTATCGAGGCGAAGTGTACGAAGAGCAAATTTTACATCTTCACTGGACCCACAGACCAAGCTGGATTCCGAACCACCAAAACAGCGGTCTCAGTGGTGCCGGCTCCGGAATCGAACCCCCGACCTTTCGATTGAAAGTCGAGAGCTCTAACCGATCTGCCTACAGATATTGCCACGCAGTTTTCCCACGTCGTATTCTTATGCTGACCTTTTTAATTGATGATGCGACTTTTGTCAAGGGCATTGCTCTATTGCCCTTTCAGTAATTTGGCATTGAATGAATATCCAAGCAAATAGATCCATCCATCAAAATGCATGTGAATACCAAAGATATATATAGTCACGTTGTAATTAGATCAGACATTGTAAGACTACACAATGATACAGCCGTGGAAGAAGTCTTGACCCATTCAGACTCTTATTATTTACATTGATCAATTGTCACCATTTTGGGATCGCAACTAGAGCGACAACTGTCGGACTGTCGGCCGTCTGCATAGCAAGCTTGATCGACGGTGGACCATCGGTATGGTTCTCCAAACGCCCGAAAAAAACGTGAATACCTCGGAATCCCGAGGTCCGACGAAATAGTCATACTTGGCACGCGCTCTCTCGTACTTGGATCTGTGCAACAAGCTAGGGTTGATACGTGCAACGCTCTTGAGCGATGCAGTGCAGCATTACACCTATTGTTGTCGCTCGCGATATGTCAGTCATCCCAGCGTGAAAATTTGCCATTGTCTAGCTCCCCTGTGAGCCTTCGCCACGAATTCATCGAAAATCATAGTCTGGCATACGTATATAGGCGGAACAATGACGCCCGATCGCAGCCGATTATAACGACACTTTGAAAATTGGAAAAAAAATCGCACCGCGTCATACAGAATTGACCTAATTGTCGAGCGGATCTATACTGAATCTATGGGACAAACAAGCACCTCATACAAGGAGATAATATAGAAGTTCTAATACATGTCGTTTTAGCATTACATTGTTCTTTCGAGCGATCGCGGGCGGGTATAGAATACCGATCTGCTTCCGGTGTACGACAATATATATGCAGCTCTCGGATCGAGGCGTGGTGCGGACGCATTGCCTCTCGGAGCGACAATTCCGGGCCACTTTCTTCTCTTTTTTTTTGTTCACGATTCAACAACACACATATTGTTTGTTCTTACACGTGGATTGTCAAGTTTTCCCAAGCGTGGGTTAGTACACTCGCTATACAATATTTTAGCGAGTATAAATGCCAATGAGGACTCTACTCGAATTTCATTATGCTGTCTCGAAAAATGATAAAATGATTTCGAAATAATTGGGTCGACAGCGCTCGCTCGCTAAGCACGAAACTCGTTACGGTAATCATACACACGTGTATATGAAAGCCAGAGGCCTTGTAGAATATTTTGCGAGAAAGTGTATCTACTCGGGCGTTCATCATTGTTCCTGATAAGCCATTGTTAATGCGCATATTTGCGTTAATATTATCTTGATATGCCAACTCTGCGTGCAACACTTTGTTATTATTTATTTATGAGATCCCTACCGTGTCGAATTTACATATTTTCGTGTAATCATTTTAGAGAGCTGAAAATAATTCATTTTGGCAATTTCAATCCTTTAGAATTGTAAAAAGTATACACACGACTGTCACCCGCTTGCGGTTGTGAGAGAATTTTCAGGAAATTTCACCTCTTGACTGGAGAGTGCTTGCACAGGAAACAATTGTGAACCAGCATCACCGTTCGGACTATTATTTCAGGATGCTTGCGTTAGAAAGTTGAAAAACAAAGTTGACAGCGCGAGAGCTGCGCGTTGTCATAACTTTTTGTCCCGCAGCAGCAATTATAAATTCAAGTATCAAATTTACTTTCATAGAATTTGAATAATTGATATCATGTTTTAAATGGGTCAATTTTGATGTTGACCATGGTTATTAGCAAACGCGGTTGAATCTCAAGCGCGAATCGAGAAATTACATTTGCGTGTCAACAATATGGTAATCAAGCACGATTAGAATGCATTTGGTTCGCTTCGCCAATTGAATTATACCGTGAAATTTACAGTTGTATTCGGATCACGTAGACTTGGCATATTATCCATCGCTTGTTGATACACACCCACACCAAAATGAAAACGCGCAGCGGGGTAGCGATCGTTTATATACGCCGCGCTTCATCGAGCTTTCACGTCGCTCCGAGCGCAATCTATTGAGGGTCACGGAATATGGCTATAATACCGTCATAATCACGATCACTTTATATAATTATAACAGCTCGCAATTCGAAGCCCGGGTTTGAATAGACAATGGCAATTGAGTTGAAAGAAAAGAAGAGAAAAACCGTCGCATTACCGTTCATCAAGCTAGGTATAGCGAGAGCAATAAAATTGGCGCAAGCCGGTATATTTATCGGTGCTAATGGCATATTCTCGCTTGCACAAAAGCTCGTCTATTCAGAGCCGAGAGATGCATGAGGTATAGGAAGTGCGAAAGTGAGAGTGAGAAAGAGAGAGATTGCTAAGATAAACATTTGGTCCATCACACATGCCTGCATGCATGCGTGCAATCGAAGCGTTAAATTGCAAGGAATGAGATGCATCTCGTTTTCTACTCCATGGAGAGAGAACGAAAGTTGCTATGAATGCATCAAAGGTTCTGCGATGCACTGACCCCCGCGAGCATTGACACCCTCATTGCCGCACGTTCATTCGATCGGTTTATTGAGACAGCGATGAGTAGATTGGACAAAGAAAACATTCCTTTGACGGACGTGTAATGATTGGGCGAACAGGGCGATTTCTAACGAGTAGTTCTGGTAGGTTTGTAGTGAACATATTATCGAATAACTCTAAGTTTCGACAACTCCATCTAGGTTCATAATGCAATTTAGTTTTCATTTCTATTTTGGAATTCTCATCGCTTATACAGTCACCTGTTGTCTGCATTATAGACATTATATATTTTTGATTAAAAACAGCGATCGAGGCGCTATCTTGCGATCAAATTGATGCATTGTAAATATAAAATCAACTTAATAACAGAGAATGGAGTGTGATGTGTACCCACGTACGAATGATTTTTCTGCAAATTTAAAATAAGTATCATCAGGAAAGGTGCAAAATTGAGCTCATGAAGTTTCAAGAAAATTTTTGATTTTACAGAGATACATTCCTGCAACTTCATGAGCTCAATTTTGCATGTTTTCTCATGATACTTTTTTCGAAATTTGCAGAAAAATTATCCACGCGTGAGTTTATATCGCACTTCCGTTCTCTGTTTTTAGTTTTACTGAAATTCACGAGAAACCAATTTGACCGCAAGATGGCGCCCTGATCTCTGTTTCAAGGCTAAAAAGGCGAGAAATGAAACAATTAGCCTGGGATCCGAGCAGGGTTCCGTAGCATCTTGGAGGTCGCCGGGTAAGACTTGGTGATTCCGATATTTCAAGACCTGCTGAATCCGATTTTCGATGGTGCAAAGTCGCCCGAGTGGTCAAAGAATTGTTATCAACAAATTTTTATAAGCAAATGAAAAATTTGATGGATCGGCGGGAGAAAATTGTTTTTATGGTTTTTGGGTGATTTTGCGTCGAAAAAGCTTCCTGCCAATTGTCATGAAAATGCGTAGTTTTCCCGCAATCAATTCCCAAAGTTTGTCAAAATTCGATTTTTGCAATATACAGATTGTTGCTGCTCGGTTGCAAATTAAAATTTTTTGATGCACCATGGCTTAAATTACTCTCTGAAGCCTCTTCAATCAGAAGGGATGATAAGTCTGGCAGAAAACTGCTCAAGGACAATGCAACAATGGTGAGAGCATATTAAATGATCGCTTCATTTCCATTACGCCGAAGAAAATTGTATGGGAAACATGGGGTTGTTCTCGCTCACGTTGCACACAAGGTAAGCCATTTTCCGCCACATTCATCATCCCTACTCATTAAAGAGGCTTCAAAGAGTAATTTAAGCCATGGTACGTTGAAAAATTTTGAATTGCAATCGAGCAGCAACAATCTGAGTATTGCAAAAATCGACTTTTTTCAAACTTTGGAGATTCATTGCAGAAAAACTACGCGTTTTAATGGAAAATGTCAGGAGGCCTTTTCGACGCAAAATCACCCAAAAACCATAAAAAAAATTTCTCCCGCCGATCCATCAAATTTTTCATTTGTTTATAAAAATTTGTGATTGACAATTTTTCGACCACTCGGGCGACTATGCACCATCAAAAATCGAATTGAGGGGGTCAAAATACACCGGAATCACAAAGTTTTACCCGGCGACCTCCAAGATGCTCCGGAACCCTGCTCGGCTCCCGGACTAAATTGAAAAGGGTTCTTCTCAGAAATGCTTCCGTGGCACACAACCAAAAAGCACGGAAAAGTTGAAAATGACCTTCCCAGTTCCTCATCAAGTACAAATGTCAAGATTCTCATTTCAGCTCCCCGAGTGCATGCATCATCAGAAATCTCAAGAAAAACCTTGAAAAGGTATTGCTATTCCAAAGTCCATAAGTTGAGAGAGCGAGGCGTGTCAAAAAAAGCATTGCATTCTCCTGTCATATTGCGGGTAGTATTTCAGGTATGGAAAAGATGTTTGGAAGGCCAAGATGTTTTTCACCCATCGTAGGTGTGACTCTCGTTATTCTCAGGTTCCTGCAGATGCCGTCTAACATCTCTCTATTGGATACACTCTTAATTATTTTCTCTGATTCGCGCATTTCTCAATTACCACATAGGCTCTGAAAGTCTGTTTCTTAAACGTCGTGAATTCTTTCCTTTGTATTTTGATAAGTATGCTCACGTTTTGCATCCGTTACTAGTATTTTAGTTGCTCAGCAAAGTGTTTTTGCCTCTACCAAATACAGTTGGAGTCTTTGGAATTTGGTATTTTCGTCCTCTGTAATAATCGATACACCATCCGCAAGCAGGGGCGTTCCCAGAGACCAACTTTGGGGGGGGGGGCGGTTTTGACTGTCGGGGGGGGGGGGGCGGTCAATGCAAAAATCAATGTTGCGCGCGCTCACGCGCGCGCGTTTTCCTATCTCTCTTGTGCAAAATTTTTGGCTTTGGAGGGGGGGGGGGGGGGGGTCGCCCCTACCGACCCCCCTTGGGCCGCGCCTGTCCGCAAGGTGATCTCCTCATCTGTCTTTTGACCGATTCAGGTATCATCCAGTACCAGAACATGATGTAAAAGACGAATTCAAATACTGCAAGCTTTGATGATATATTTAGATGGAGTCCAGTTAAGGGTTTCGGACTCTGAGTTTGGCTGAAACTTTGGTCATCTCCTTCCAGTGCGATGATATCCATTCGCAAGCCGTAGAAATGCACGCTCTGACGACTCCGAGCTTATATATTACACCCAAAGGAATCGCAGTACCCATACACTATAGTTTAAGGAAGTTATCTTGTGAAATTAAAAGATAACAGAATGCTTTGCAACTTAGTGGAAAATTGATCCAAGTATTCGTGAACATCCGTGCAAGATCTCAGGAGGATTGACCGTTTCGTTCCAGAGCTTTAGCCGTCACAAAATTGGGTGTTTCGATCATTTTCAACACTGCGCTTATGGGGAGGGGGGGGGAGCACATGGAACGGTACACATTTTGGTCTTAACTCTCTCTACAAATATTTTCTTCAAGTCCGCTCGATTTTGACTGTCTGGTTTTTTCGTGTCAGAAAGAAATGAAGAAGAATCGCATCTATTTCTCAAAATAGATTCATGATCAAGATTTCTACAACTCATGGACGCCCGCAAGTCCCAATCAAATAAGAAATGATCCGTACTACGATTAATGTTTTCATTAACCAAGCATAGCTCGCACATCATAAGATGTGCGTGGTTCTAAGGGTCATGGGTTAAGAGGATGTCGGATACCGACATTGTCGAGTTTTCGGATTTCTCGATGAATTTTCGAGATATCGGGATTCTACTAAGTAACGCCGATTCTGTATGGCTCATAGAATCGGCGTTACTTGTTAGATTTTTGATATCTCAAAAATTCATCGAGAAATACGAAAACTCGATCATGTCGGTAACTGTACAATATTGATAGGGCTCCGACGTCCCCTTAAAGGTTGTGGGTAAGATAGAGTTTGCCTCATTTTTAGACGATGAACCTTCATTGGATGCGAACAGTCTCAATATGACGGTATGTTTCTGAAACGAAGAAAAGAAACTGTTCCTCTTATCTGACGGTCATTCTCAAAACGATTTGAAGATGCAACGGTAAGAAACTATGGCAATCTGAGAGTGAAGACTTTCTTTTTGTAGCTACTACGGCCGCGACAAAAATTCCGTTCATTCGCAAATTATCGTCTGATTCAAACGGGTTTTGATCACAGAAATACATTTGCCCATTTGAGCTTGCTTTTCGATGGACAGAGCAGACTAATACGCCCCAATTATAATTTCGTTAAAATCGATGTAGTGGAAAAGTGAGGTTAGGTAGTTACTGACTCATGCAGTAAACAGGACAACTACCTTAACTCTGTGGCTATGGATGTCACCTTTTGGCGCTGAAAAAGAAGATTATTCCCACAGAGTCAACCAAATCCAGACCTCGAACCCTTTGGACTGCCCTAATGAGTCAGAGATTGCATGCATGACATATGTATGACTCTTTTTATTTGGCGTGTTATGTGATTGCAACACTAAGTTAGCCAGATTCTCGATAGCAATTACTTGACAAAGTAAACTTTAACATATATGTAAATATGTTTTAAATATATTGAACCATTTCCTCTGCTTTTCTCTCTGTTATCCCATCACTTTGTGTAAACCGCGTGTAGCACTGATAGACTCGACATAGAGGCTTTCACGATCTGCAAATACAAAACTGTATGATTCTCTCAACTCGACTAGCATTATCGAATAATTCCAATTATGTCCAGTTTTAATTAATACAACTCGGCATTAACCTTCATCGACCACTTAGGGGTCTTGTTTCATTACAACACAACACATCACATCTTAAATTCACGGTTCCAGGTACATTGAATCATGAGAACTGATCCCTTACCAAGATCTGTCGGAATAATTATTAACAATTCCTTCTAACAAATACTCTCTTGACCCAACAAAAAGACGCTGGTGGCATTAGCTCGTTTGCAGCAATCATCAAACACGTTCGCAAGTTCAAATTGAAGTCGAAATTGGTACTTTTCGTCTATTTCTTCGGCTTTATTGAGTTTTGCTCAGTCTTCGTTTCAATTTCCCGATAAAATTCTTGGTGAATACTGATCATGATAGACCCTACATATGGTCTTAGAATCTTTTCGAACTAAAATGTTTAACCGTCGGCTGGCACATTTGGGTGGAGTCCACCCAAGGCCTCCTTCATGAGTACGCCACGCTCGTAATTCAAAGTTTCCCGGGTTCATAGTGACCTCTGTTGAGAGTCAAGACTTGCCACTTACCGACCGCGCACAGAGCGCCATTTTTGGCGCGCTCGCTGCTCCGCCACAGCTGAGCCAAAAACCAATTGGGTGTTCGACACCCAGGTGTGCCAGCTATGCGTGCTATTTCTGAGTGCATTCTGTTGCAATAATGAATTATTGCAAAAAAATTGCAAAAAAGGCCCTTCCACTGAATATATTCTAGAGGACGCAGTTTTCAATGGAATGAGCTGAAAATTTTACTGAGTCATCTCAAGATCAAGTAGATATGAGAAAAGAATAGTCCAGTGGTCGATTTTTCAATGGAGGTCTTCATTCCGGCATAATAGGTGAGAATCAAAATCCTCAATTCATGCGTCGAAATATGTCAGAATAAATACCTTTTTTTCAAGATCCACTGTTGTGCTATTCTATTTTTTCGTATGGAAAGTATGGTCTCACAAGACACTGGCTCAATGTGTGTATGGAATTCCATACACAAGGGCGAGCCCTAATACCATGTATCGCAGATCAGTCCGATATTTCGAAATAACTCAATTCGTTGGGCTCAATGAATATGTAGCTCGCGTTAATAATAGCTAATCTACCTGCTTGCATTTTGAATATGGCGCGCGTCTGATTCATCAATATTGAGTCGAGCAGTGGGGGCATTCGCAGCGCTAGTAGTAGCAAGTGTTACCAACGTAAACACATCTTTGTAACTTGGGCGTTCCACTCGCTCTAATGTTTTCGTAGTGCCACGGTTGAGGTTACAATACCCTCGAGAATGTAAACACGGTTTGCGGTACTGCGATATAATTGATCGTCGAGCTTTCGAGTTTTTTAAAAGCGTACATATCAGTGAAACGTAATGGTGGCGAGCAAAAAGTGAGGAGCATCAAGATACATGGGCTAAAGATCAATCCAGAGTATAAAATGGATAAATTCATCGTGAGGACAGGAAAACGAACTCGCGTTGAGAGTGAGCTCGACCAGACTCCCGTTGACGAAAGTTATGCTTCTGCTTTCGAGAATGCTCCATCCGAGAGCCCGATTTGTCAAGAGAGTGAATCGACAGAGATGGCAAGGTCTTGTAAAACGATAAAATTATCGTCTCGTACTGGTAAGATTTGAGTGTGTTCTTGTTTGTATGGAAATAAGTGATAAAAAAATCGAATTCTCGCGCTGTTGACATACCGCGTTTGGTCACTCGAGTAAAATCTCTTATTATTTAACAGACGTTCCGAAACAATTTCGCAATTGGCAAAAATCGTATAAATGGCTAAAGTATGATGAAGACAAAGAAGCAGCTATATGTTCAATTTGCACTGAAGCTGTCAATAGAAAATTACCCCTTCCCGCGACACACTGTGCCAAAAACTCGCGGTCTGCTTTTGTTGAAAAAGGCTATCGCACATGGACGAATGCAACGACTTCTTTCAAAAAACACGAAGAGGGATTTTTCCACAAATCTGCGGAAACTCTTGTAATTGATGCGAATAAAGAACCCATAGCAATGAAACTCTCTAGCTTGAAGAAACAAGAGATGGTTGATAACACAATTGCTCTCACTGCAATTTTCTCTAGTATTAGATACTTAGTACGGCAAGGGCTAGCTGTCCGTGGCCATGATGAAGAGAATTCGAATCTCCAACAGCTGTTGATTATCCGTAGTGAAGAGATTCCAGAGTTGAAAACTTGGTTGCAACGCGATAATGCAAAGTATTTGTCTGGCACAATCAATAACGAGATTATCAATCTGTTTGCTTCCGAAATAAGAAAAACTGTCATCGAAGAGATCAACCAAGACAATGAAGAGTTTTCCCCTTTGATGGATGAGTCGACAGATATATCTAACAAAGAGCAAGTTGCAATATGTATTCGCTCAGTTGACTCTTCATTATCAGTCGGCGAATACTTTTTAGGATTCTATGAAGCAGCAGATATAAAATCGCAAACATTGTTCGTCATCTTGGAAGATTTTTGTAAGCGATTTGGTTTTAAGTTCGTCAAAATGAGAGGTCAATGCTACGATGGTGCAAAAAATATGAGTGGCGAAGTAGGTGGATTGCAAAAACTTGTGAGGAATATAGAACCTCGTGCTTTATATGTCCATTGCTCAGCACACTGCCTCAGTTTAGTTGTCCAAGATTCTCTCGAGAGTATTTCTCAGGTGAAGAGAGTTATTGGTTCCGCCAAAGACATGATTAATTTCATAAACGATTCTCCTCAACGAGAGAGACAGTTTGAGGACCTAAAAGCTGACTCTCACAGTCAAAATTTGGTAACATTTTGCCCAACCAGGTGAGTTGCGGGAAAATCGGTCTTTTTTATGAAAATCATTTTGAAAATGAAAAAATTTATAAGTTCAAATACTCATTTAGAAATGATCTTGCAGATGGGGCTTGAGAGTCAAGGCAATCAAGTCCTTGTATGAGCCCGATAACTATGCTAGTAGCATGATATTTTTTGAACAAAAATCTCTTGAAAAAAAAGTGGATCCCATTGTGAATTCCAAAGCGTCAGGGTTCCACAGAGATATGATGAGCTTTGATTTTTATATTATAATTTCGATCGTCATTGAAGTCTTCGAAGTCATAGAGCTACTGAACGTAGAACTTCAGAAGAAAGACCTGTGCGTTAATGAATCTCACGCTCTCGTTAGAGGTGTGCTGATGAGAATCGAAGGCATGCGAGATGAGAATGTATTTAATAGCATATGGGATGATGCTCTGAAGAATGCAGAGTTACTCAAGCTCGAGGAACCACGTTTGAAAAGATCTTCCAGAGCTCCGAGAAGATTTGAATCGAATCCAAATAGTGCTGGTCATGAGTTTGTTGATCCAAAAGATTCATATAGAAAACTATATTTTGAGGTCGTGGATCAAACTGTCATGTCTTTGAATAACCGCTTTGAGAGCAAAACAATGGATCTTCTCAATTCTTTCGAGAATTTTGTCACAGGTCATGGTGATGTAGATGTGCATAGTATAACAAATTTTTACAACACTACAGTTGATACAGATGGAAATTCATGTGTGGTAAAAGAACTTGACCCCAAAAAGTTAGTTGTCGAACAACAAGTTTTCTTGAATAAAATACGTGGAGATGTACCGTTCAGAGAAAAACTGAAAGCTTTAAAGAAGAAACGCCAGGAGGAAAAGAGACTTAAAATTTTGAAAAGGGGCTCGATGAGTCAGCGACGTTATGAGCGGCTTGATGGATTGAACCAAATGAATAATTGCAATGAACAAGATCGCCTAACGCTGAAAGATGTGGTAACATATTTGCGAGAGAGTCCTGAGCTGCGGACAGTCTTGGCCGAGTTTTCAAAACTCGTCAGACTAATTTTAGTGGTCCCAGGTTCTTCATGCTCAAATGAGAGATCTTTTTCAGTACTCAGACGCTTGAAGTCGTACCTCAGAGCAACGATGTCACAGCCACGATTGAACGATGTGAGCTTTTGTAATATTTATCAGGACATACTCGATTCTTTATGTTTGAAAGAGTTGGTGAACATGTTTATTCGAAGGTGTGAAAGGAGGATGAATCTATTTGCTATAATTAAATAAAAAACGTGATAAGTCATCAATCCGTTTTCAAGAATTTGAATCCCACATCTGCTGAAGACCTTTTTTTTTTTTTTTTTTTTTTTTGCTCTTCATCTAGTCTCTCACGGTTCACCATACACTGGCTTGGAAGGTTGTGACGCCCCTGCTTGAACTGACCTCATCTCGAGATGACTCAGTTGAATTTTTAGTTCATTTGGATGAAAATTGCGTCCTCTCGAATTTTTTCAGTGAAAAAGGTGATATTTAGCTTTTTTTTGGACGTTTGTATTTTTTTAAATTTTTCATCCGACCTTGACGACTATCTCGGTACGGTGATCCATACAGAACATTTCAAAGAGACTACAGAAAATTTTTGAAACGGAATGATTGATTTTAGTAGCCACAGCATTAATTTTTCGTCGTGGGTGTAATCCACCCAGGTGTGCCAGCTATGTTATGTGGCAGAAGTGTGCCAGCTAAGGGCTAAGGATGATGTAGGATTCGAGGTGTTCATAGGGGTTCTCGATTCCCTTGTGAGTTGGATCGAATCAAGAGAGTAGAAGTGTCGACATTTTTCAAGTTACTAGATTTGAATTGAGAAGAATGAACTCTCCAATTTCAATAACTGAATATTTACATATGTTACATTTAAAAATAGCGAGAAAATTGCGATGCTAGGAAAGTAGGTGAAATGAGGAAATTGAGAGCAAGGAAATTTCATGGAACCCGGCCGCGCCGCTTTGATTCAGAGGTTAATTTGCGACGAAATCGTAACCATCGCTTTTCCAAAGGTAGAAAGCACTTCAAGGTACTAAAAAGAGGTGGTTCTGTTCCGCGTCATAGAGAACATGAGTGATGCTTGTTTTTGATCCCTCGTAGTGGAAAGTATATATTTTGCAACTGGAGAGTGAAAAAGAGGACATCTGGGCAGGACTTGTCCACTTATATACTTCGCGGTTGCGAAATGTAATATGGATATAATGTCTAATTCCTTATGCAGCACGATCCAGCTCTTGAAGTCACTCTGGTTAATTACAATTCTTATCAAGGGTCCAAAATTGCTGAGAATGACACTTTAATGAACATTAAACTTGAAATATGTAAGATCCAAGATTATTCGGATGTGGTCTTGCAAAAAGCAGTATAACCCAAATCTATAGGGCAACCATCTTTTGGGTAAAAATGTGTCCCCTTATCCATGCGAATCATACATAAATGAGACTTACCCGCATGAAATTTTCTAGCGAAAGCACATAAATTTTGCCAACGACGATAGACAGTGGTTTCTGACTTCTGCAAATGACTAAGGTCAAGTGCCTCCTTGATACTTTGTCTAACTCGTCCCACAATGACAGCTGAACAGCCACAGCAAGAGACTGGCTCTGCAAAAAAACACCATTCAGTCTTCACAGCTATTCCTCTTTTCCCACCTACCAAGGTATCCGCTTTGAAGTCAGATGATTTCCCTTACTTCGTTTTGTTCCTAATTGTTCATAATAACTCTAAGTTATGATCTTTTATATGAAGGAAATGTACCTTGCTGTACTAGTCATTTGTAACACGTTTGAAACTAGATATGCAGTTATTGGAACTGGAATAAGAATCTCGACTTTTTTTTCTCTTTTTTTAAGAGTAATAAATCTATCTACTTGGTCGAAATTCAACTCTCGTGGTCTTGAGCTCATTTTGAAGTTTCTACGATTGTCTTGAAGAGAAACATATGTATTTTGGGAAATATTGTAGTGGGTTTGATTGTAAGTTGCAGACGTTAGAAGCTCACACGAGTCCTACGGATTACGCGATTCCATTTAGCTTAAACACGAAATCCAAATTGTTGCTACATAACTTGACGGAAGCAGATCAACTTTGGTGAAGAAGGGATTGTTGATGAAAATGGTCCAGGAAAACGATAGCGCACGCATTTGCTTCTCATAATTTTGAGATAATCATTTCATGATTTTGTCCAACAATGAAGAAACAAGGAACCAACGGGCTTTCTAATGCCATCACTAGCCATAAATTATAGCATCGTGGAATCTATTGTTTAAGGCGTTGTTTCACCCAAATTGATCGCGGGAACCTCCTAACCTATAATGTTAGCAAATTTTCATTCCCATTTTTCTCCAATTCTCTTCTGATTTGGGCTAAACGACGAGTGCACGAATTCAAGTTAGATGATAACAAGCATTCGTGCAATCATCGTTAAGCCTCAATCGCAAGAGAATCGGAGGAGAATGGGAATGATTTTCAGCTTGCATGGTGACCGCATCGCCTTAAGTGAAAAGAGAATCAACTTACCTGAACCATTATTTCATCACCTGGTAGACAATATAGAAGTAGTTGGAGGAGATATACTCCAAGACTAGTTATGAACATCATGCAGTCGATGTTATGATTTGCTAGCGACTGCAGGATAGAAATGGAAAACGGTTAACAATATCCCTATCAAATTGGTCAAGACATTGATTTGTCAAAAATAGTCGTAACGAAATCTGCGAAAAAAACAACCCTGTACTTGGTGGCTTACAGTAATGAGATTGAAACCATTGATGCACATCGAGATACCAACTTCGATGAGCTGCTGCTGTCCTAAAACACTGAAAACTGTTTGTAGCGCTTGCGAATACCTTCAACATTGAATATGTTTGAGAAAGAGTGTAACTACATAGGGTTTGCCAATGAAATCATTTACCTGATTTCTTTTTGATGGCGTTTGATCAGACTTACTACTTTCCGTTTCTTGTTTGATTCGTCTGTACCAAGATCCATGAACTCATTCTGCAATATTTTCAACCTTGCGCAGAACTGAAACGTACTCATCAAGAAGATGCCATCCATCGCGTACATCATTATGATAATCGGAACAACTGACACCATCTGTTGGAACATATTCCAGCTAAGTGACGCACATGATTGTCGTTTCAAAATCCGATTATTGATTAAGAATGATGTTGAAGATAATGAGGTAAATGAACACGAAAATGCATCGTTCCGAATTCGCCCTTCCGCACAAAAGCTACAAAACTACATTGGATCCATGCAGACATATTAGTTATTTGGAAGAATAACCTTTCCCTTGCGAGATACGTTAGCCCAATCAACTGAATCAACGTCTATCTTTCTTTTGTTTGTTCCCAACTTTCGTTCTTACTTGTAGAGTTCTACAAAGAAAATTGTATAAAGTAGAGTAAAGTACCAGGTATCATTTTCAATAAAGTTTTTTTATTCAGCTAATTGATGAAACTTTCAAGTATATTCGTACTTCTAAGCGTCAAATTTCGCACTGTCAATCAATTGGGACTCATTGGAGTACCATTGAATTTTGGACCAAGTTTAGCTTCATTTTAAAATGCATACTTATACGCTATAATCGCAGTGGACCTACTCAGAAGTCACCGTCGTTGGAGTGACTCAACCGAGTCCTCGGCACTGAAATATGAGTACGGACAGATTGATATAGCCGTGCTGTAGCAGAGCTATCTATTTGAATAATTGAATCGGGAATTGTGGTGATGCTGTACTTCAAAGGAGCTTCTACCGATAGGACGAATGTAATGATTCCGAGGATCAAAAAAGCTTTGTAGTTGGATCAAAAGCCCTCCCGACTCTCAAATTTTTTCTCACTTTAACTAAATCAAACATGATATTTCCTGAAAATATATTCATTCCAATAGCTTGGTTGCTTGATATCGGCTCAGACAACCATCAGAGGACTTCGCGGCCAGAACATCTGAGCCAACCGTTCCAAATCATAGCAAGTAATCGTAATTTCGTCACTCAAAGTAACGATGAAAAACACATCCTCATTTGAAAATACATCAAGAGAACGATAAAGAGTGTTTTTAGGATGATGTTTGGTCACTCATAAATCATTGTTGTTGTGAACGTTTTTTGTCGGTCGGTTTCTACGAGTCAAATATACTAATTACATTCTATCGCACAACGTTTCGGTTGACCTATAGGTAGTCCAGCATACTTTTTATCGCAGATAGTGAACAAAATTATTAAGAATAGCACTCCTAAACCAAAATCATGAATTGACAATAGTATACATCTCACACAAAAAATGAAAGAGGTGAAAATTCCAAAAGGTCACATTTACATGACTTTAGATGCTAAATCCTTATATTCCTACACACCATAGAATTCAGTCACGGAAGAGGTTGAGAGGAGGTCACAACATCTGCAAGAAACACAACAAATCGCTCCAGGAGCTCTTACATGTAATAGAATTCTCTATGGATAACACCCTTTTCACATTCGATGGAACTTTTTACCGCCAAATCCGCGCTACATTCATGGGAAGCCCATGCTCACCTAACTAGATGTACCATGTATACCATTTCAGCCTACAATCACGTGGTAATCAAGAGTTCGGTCACTTAATGATCGAACTCAGGGGTTTGCTTGTAGAGCTACTAAAATTGAATGCAGGTGTGGAGTCTGCCGCCATTTTGAATTTATTATTCTCATTTTTATGAATTTTCTCTCCATAGAGCAATTCTGACATGGATTTTATTGATGCATACGAGATCCCATCTGATTTGGTTCAGTAAAAATCGAGATATTTCCAGAACGGATTTTGGTCTACCCCTATAAGTTATCCTACATGGCGACAGACTACGGCCACGCGTTAAGGTAGTTGTACACTAAAATGCAAAATATACCAGAATGTCACCAAAGTTGATGAGGATTTAGTTCGAGTGTTAAGGAACACCTGTGCAAAATTTCAAAATGATTGACCGTTTTGTTTCAGTGTGGTAGTCATCAGAATTTGTCACTTCTAGCATGGCGCTTATGCGGGATCGTCGACTCCCATATAAACGCAATGTTAAAAGTGGCGGGTTTTTGATGGCTACCACTCCGAAACAAAACGGTCAATCATTCTGAAATTTTGCACAGGTGTTCATTAACACTTGAACTAAATCCTCCCCAACTTTGGTGATTTTCTGGTATACAGTGCAATCTCCCCTAACGGGTACCTCCTATTAGCGGACGACAACATAACCCCGTAACAGCCAAAACAGGCTAATACATTTGTCTTTAGATCTCTCTTCATAAACACTGAATCATCAATTTGAATATTTCTAACAAGGGGAGTCCGGAGTCTCCGGGTCCTGAAATCTCACCAAAATTTTTTTACAGTTTCGTATCACCTAGGATGTGAAGAACCCAAAGCAACTCTGTCAAATGGGCCTCCCGTTTAGAGCTACAGCCTATGACATTAGCATTGCCCATATAGGCCCATGTTAAAAAGTGATATGTATAGATATACTGGCAATGTTGACGTTTCTGGCTGTAGTTCAGAACAGAAGGCCCATTTGACAGAGTTGCTTTAGATTCTTCATATTCTAGGTGGCACGAAACTGTGAAGAAATTGTGGTGAGATTTCAGGACCCGGAGACTCTGGACTCTCCTTGTAAGTGATTTTTGTGCATTCTTTCTTCTGTCTATCCATTCTCATGAAAATCTGAACCTCAGATATCACTGTACTCGCGATCTTCCACAAAACTCCGTGTTGAACAGCTTTTACAAAAAAGCTCAGATTTTTTCCCCCGATACTGAAGGCTTCTGAAATTTCAACTGAAGCACTTCGAGTCCCTAATCTACTACTGTGCCAACTTTCGTAATTTTCTGAACGTCAATTCTAGTACCGCTAGTACTACCTTAAGCCGATTTGCCAATGGGTTTGATCTTCAGGATATTTCAACGCCCCGTAGGCCGTAGCTCATTTGGAACATCTTTAGAACGAGCTAGGTTAAGTTGAATTCTTACCAATTTGAGTCGAGCTATCACAATTTTCCCAGAGAATGATTTTTCGCGAGTTCCCGAAGTGATTTACCCAAAATGCCCGCATCCTTTAAAACGAATGAAATGTATGAAATCGTCTTTACCGCCGTGCAACCACACTTGAAACTGTTTCATCGATTTCAATATTAATATACCCGGCTTATTTTGACGCGATAAACACGTTCTGAGTGGAAAAAAGGTCATACTGCACCCCCCCCCCCTCCCCCCGGCATAACCACACGCAGATATGTTGGGTACACACGGAGAAACCAAAACGCACTCGCGCTTCTCTTTTTAGAGAAAGCAAGAAATACCCTCTGGAACTCGCTCTGGACAACCATATTCAGATCAATTCTATCAAGATGAAAGCCCTTTGGAAATCGTTGCGTGGTAAGGATTTCCATGCAACATCAAATGATACTTATACGCCCCGGTTGATATGGTTACATTAGCGGTAACAGCTGTTGGACATATGAGATGATTGTCTCTCACTTACTTGGCTCATGTAGCATATTACGTAGATAAGATTAGAATCTCGGTCCACATAGTATCGGCCAAAGAATGGATATTGTCTGTCGCGGTCTTCAGATTTTTGACCATTGATAAAAGGGATGAACGCAAAGGCCGATGCAGTAATGGACATAGCAGAGATATAGTAAAAACCAAAATTCCGATTTCTTCGAGACGATTCCTTCAAGATAGATTTATTCTCTCTATGATCAGGCCTACTCATTATCTGGATCCATTCCGATCGCATTACTCTCATTACATCCTGAGAACAATACATCTCATATTGAAGCTGATGATCTGATTAAATATTCTAAAACGAAATAGTATATTATGACCCTGCACGTAGATGGGTAGTTTTGTACGAAGGACTGTTTATGGCACGAGCGAAGCGAGTGCTATAAGTCCTTCGTAACAAAAATACCCATCTGCACGCAGTCTCATAAGATAATTTATGGCACGAGAATCCAAAAATCATGTTTAAAGTTGCGATTCTTAGGTTAGAGTGCTATAAAAGAATATGAGCATTGAGCTACAATTTTGCAACAGACCTGAAATTCACTCATTGTGAGAATGAAACTAGTATATTTTATAACTGTGGTCCAAAAAAACAGACTTGGTTCGAAAGTCTCGAAAAAAGAACCAACTTTTCCAAGGAGATAGTACAAATCTATCCATTGAGGTACCATGAGAACAAATGCTGCCAGATACATTAAAGTTCGATATGGTCGTCTGACCAATAGAAAATGGTTCCTCGAGTGACTAATATCATCGGGCCACAATCCTGAAATCACTAAAGCCCATTTATTGTAAAATATTGCTTTGTCGTATTCTCGAGCAGCTTCTTCGTCAGAAAAGTGGTCAGGGGTTTGATCTGCCATTGTTGAAACACTCCAATAGATTAAGCAAAATCTGTTTGCCGTTCAGTTACAACCCGACTAATTTGCCAGAGAGAGTAAGTCCGCACTTCGCAACAATCAGCGAGCTACTGACATCAGATCGTATTAGAGCAGAGGAGTCATGCTACTCGTATCCGCGCATCTATGTCATGAATATTATCGTTGTCTCCAATTTTGTCAAGACATCTCACACTTTGACAGCATTGCGGATGAAGAAATGGTGGGTTTCGTCTGAGAAGTACTAGATGTTGATATTTAATGAGAGTTACATAGACAGAGGTCAATTTGCAAGCCCTACAATAATAAGAATGCAACTCTTGGTAGTTTTTGACATCGTGGAAACTTGCTTCGCTGTGAGTATTAATTGCGCTATGCCTTCGACTTCTATTTGATCGGAAAAAGTAGATACAACTATTTTCGAATAAATAATCCTCGTTCATTTTGCTGTCTCACAAGCCCAGGAGATGAGAAAACTACGTCCTCTTCTTTTGCCTTTCGCCAGTTCATCCATATGAAAATGTTATACTTTGCTAGAAATTGTGGCCAGTTGATTAATGTCTGGGACCCAAATTAGTTCAATATCTAATTCAAAATGTGTGGCAAGAGTAGTTCGTTTATGCATTGAAAACAACAGAACGCTTTGAGACTTTCGATTGATTACATTTGGCCCTCGCATCCCATTAAGTTTGAAATACTTCAGCAAACTAAGCCTGGTTGTGGATTTTGTTACGCTGTTGGCAAGATCAGTATTATCAGGTTCCAATAACTTTTTTCAAACCTAGATTCCTACGAAGGCATATCATCCACGCTCTAGACCCATATATACATATACTAGCGTTTTTGCCGTACTCGCTAATGCTCGTTCGGCTTGTAAATGTTTTTGATAAGTCATAGGCACCAGAAATGCTCTTATAGTTCAATAGTAGTATTTGTAAAATAATGATTGCTGATCAATTGAAGGTGTCTAAAGGAAGTTTTTAAAATAGTCCGCAAAATTCGTATTGTGTTAAATTCATAAGCGTTCGCAGCAGGGGGGGCGATGGGGTCGATCGCCCCCCCCCCCCCCCAAGACTAAAAATTTTGCACAGGTGAGATATAGGAAAACGCGGGCATTAACGCGCGCCGCCCCCTAGTTAGCTTGAATCCCCCCCCCCCCAGTCGGATTCTAGGAACGCCACGGGTTGAATTATACTGGCTAATGGTGGAGATATAACTTCCAGTAAACAATAATGAATATTAAGGAATTGTATAGTTTCCTCGCAATTAGCTGAGCTAGTATATTATTGTTCAATCGATTAGGCTGAAAAACTTCTGTTACATGGCATATATCTGAAGGGTTAATCAAAGCGAGGTCATATCAAATTTACGTGCAGTCTGCATAAGTTGACCTGTGGTTCAGTCTAGTTCGGTCTAGTGGAGTCTAATACGGTCTTGTAAGGTTCAATTCAGTTTATTATAATCTAGGTCGATCTAGTTCGCTTTGATTTGGTCCAATTAAGTCTAGTTCGGTCTTCTTCGGCCTACTTTTGTCTAAATCGAATTAGACTGATCTAGACGGGATTAGACCATACTAGACTGAATTAGACCGAACGAAAACTAATCATCATGAGCTAGACTCAATCAGACTGAGCTGCGTCAAATTAGAACGAATTGGCTTGGTCTAAGCCGAAATACACCGAGTTAGACAGAAGTAGACCGAACTAGATCGACCTAGATTGAAGTAGATCGAATTGGACCAAACTAGACCATATTCGGCAGTACTTAACTGAACTAGACCGAATTAGATCAAACTAGACCTAATTTGAAAGAACTATACCTGACGAGACCGAATTACCCCGAAATCAGACCATTAAAAGTCTATTATATAGAAAAATCGTGTAAATTTGAGGTTTAAAAGTTGGAATACGAAATAGTGAAAATGGGCTTAAGACGACTCAAATGGAAAGATTCTAAACTTCTTCATTCTTCACTGGGAATCCAGTGAAAGTTTCACTGAAACTTTAGTGGAAGTTTCACTGGGATTTCGGGGGAATTTCACTGAAACTTTAGTGAAAATGAAAATCTCACTAAAACTTTAATGAACATTTCACTAAAATTTTAGTGAAAATTTCACTGGTCTTAGTGAAGATGAGAATTTTACTAAAACTTTAGTGAAAACTGGAATTTCGGTGAAACGTCTCACTGAAACCTCAGTGATTTCAGCCGAAATCACTAAAGTCTAAGTACACTCGCCGGACAAAATATCTGTACAAGTCATTTAGTGATTTTTACTTTTTGGGTTGGTATCGCCATGCATTCGTTCCGTTTTCCGCGTTCCCTTAGCACGGAATGAGATAGGCCGTGCCAACCCCAAAAGAACAAATCACTAAATGGCTTGTACAGATATTTTGTCCGGCGAGTGTACATCCATCCATCTACCAACCCTCCCACCTGACCACAAACCCCACTCACCCATCTACCAACCCACGACCCCACCATGACCCATCCACCCACCCATCACACTTCACCCCTCCCGCATAGGTGACCCGATACGCAGTATGTGGACGGACAAATTTTGCCTTGCTCCTTAATTATTTGATGCGCGCATCTGTAATTATTTTTCTAATTGAAGAGCACATTCATATCATTTTCAAATCACTCACATCTTTTTCAAACACGATCTCGCGCATGTAACGAGTCTTCACGTTACGTAACGCTGCCGTTCGTTATGTAACGCAACTTCGCGTTACGTAACGGGGCTCCGCATTACCTGACGCTATCCGCAGTTACGTAACGCTGCTAACCGTTACGTAACCGCGTTATACCATTACATGACACAGGTAACGCTACTTATCGTTACCTGTGTCGCGGCCTATATGAACCCGAGCTGTTCAAGCTCGTGACACAGTCCAAACTCGACTCGCCATCGCGACGCATACTCCACGACACTTGGCCCAATCGTGGCCACGCTGCTCTGATACTCGACGTACCCCCAGTGCCGTCAGGGACGTCATCTCCGCGAATTAGTGACATTGTTCTGTGCACTTTGCTCACAATCATGAGCGGTAGAGTCTGTGTAGCGTTCGTGTTTCGTAGTGGTACCGAGTGGCAGTTTACATTAGAAGGAATTCGAGTCATTCGCTTACCCAACCCAGTTCCTGTCCCAACCGCAGAACTGAGAGTGCAGAACCGGCTTTGAACAATTGTGAATCCGGAGTGCGTTCCTGATTTCGAACATTTGTGAAACGGAAGTGCGACTCGAACTTTGAACTCTCATAAATTCATGGAACGCGGGAACCGTAGCTGTGGCCGTGGCAAAGTGACCCGTTCCGATGCCGAGCGCCAACGTGGCCTGTACGGGCTCCAGCAAGCGAAACTTCTCACCCGTCGCGCCGCGCTCCAGGCCATCGCCGCGGACCAAGAGAAGACTGCTCCAAACGAGAAAATCTCGTCTCCGCCCAGCAAGACGCGGGAGTAATTGTACTCTCATTGACGGGGATCCCCAGGTTTCTCTTGCATAATTCATTTATTCAATTGAAATTTCTGTCGAGCGGATCTACGGGCAACTGTCAATTTGGCGCCCAACGTGGGGCCAATAAGGATCATTTTGAACTTCGTCGACATCTGGTGATGTCGGAACTTGCGACCCAATGAGCAGTCTTCCCCGGACGACCCGGCAATCGGCGGCGAGCACTTCTGGAAGTGTGGAAACATCCAGTGGCGCTCGTCCAGAGCAACAGCGCACCGTCTCGGTTGAGTGTACCGCTCGCGTGACACGTCATCAAAGGCAACAGTCCCTTGTCTCGGAGCAGGAGCTCGAGGCCCTACTCGACGGAGCACAGCTGCCTATCCGCAGGAGGACTTCACGGAGGGACCTTGCTCCAACCGGACCTTCGCCGGCCGTGCTACAGGACGAGCCTGCCACTCCCCAGGTCGGAGCACAGCAGCAGCTGCCGGAGCAGTCAGCTCCGATCGACCCAGTACTCCCTGACCCGGAGCAACAGGGTGCTCCGGACGCAGCTGCTAACGCGATACCCATCAACCCGGAGCCAGCAGCGGCGCCGGAATTCAACATGGAGGACCTCTGGCTGATGTTCCGCCAACTGGCTGGCACGCCCCTCAGCTCGCCAGACTTCAACGGAGCGGAGCGCGAGGACCCTGCGCGCTTCATCACCAAATGCGAGGAGCATTTCAGACGACTTGGGACAGAGGAGGCATTCCGAGTCCAAGTCGCAGAGCGCGCCCTCAAAGGCGACGCTGAGAAGTGGTGGTCCTGCTACAAGAACCTGGAAGTCGACTGGAGCCGTTTCACCGAACTCCTACTGGCACGCTACGACTCACCGCAGCTCTGACTCCGGCTCAAGGCAAAGCTCTTCGGACAGGCGCAGAGAGAAATGGAGGACGTCAGCACGTTTATCGAACGGCGCAACCTTCTGGCCCACCGTCTGCTGCTCGAAGCCCCAGAAGCTGAGCTGGTGACCCTCATCATGGAGTCGCTCAACGCTACGATTCGCTGCCATCTGCGTGGCAACCCTCCGACGATCGTGGGCGAGCTCTTGACCAGGGCTACCGAGATCGATCTGGACGAGCACGCCAAGCAGATCAGTCTCCGCAAGACTGCTCCGGCCAACAACGGCCAGACCAAGGGCAACGCTCCTGCTCCGGGACAACCCAAGACGCTGCGTGACTTCAAGCAGGTCAATGGAGAGCGTTTGCCCAAGTGTGATTACTGCCCGGACTATCACTGGCACCGTGACTGCTCCAAGCGCCCGACATTCTCAAAGCCCACGCCTTCGGGAAACTGGCGCGAAATGGGAAACGAGGCGGGCAAACCCGCTTCGAAGCCTGCAGCCCCGCAATAAGCGCCGCAGCCGCGGACGCCACTGGACTCCACGCCGCCAACCTGGAAATCTTCATCGAGGAGAAGCGCATTGGAGCGCTCGTCGATTCGGCAGCCTCCGACAACTTCATCTCGCCGCGATGCATCCCGGATGGAGCCATAGTGCAGAAGATCCAGCCACGCGGGGCCAAGCTGGCCATATGTGGAACCGAGATGGCCGGCCGAGCCACTGCACTGGCTCAAAGAGGTTAGGGCCGTGCACGATCACGACCTCGACTGCCTCTTCCTGGAAACCAGCAAGCGAGTCCGTGTGTTCTTAGGACGCGCCCCGGACGGACCGTCCGCTCACCTGCAGCAACAGGTCTGGAGCAAAGTGGACCACGGATTCCCTGACGAATTTGTCGACCAATTCAGGGACATCATCATGCGACACGTGAGAATCTTTGACGATTCGGCGCCCCTGGCCAGGACGCCCTTCATCGTTCACGAGATCAAAGTCACGAATCATCGCCCTTTCAAAATCCCGCCTTATCGTTACTCCGCTGAGAAGAAGCGAGCGATAACGGACATGGTCAGAAAAATGCTGTCAGACGGAGTCATCGAGGCAGCGTCATCGCCCTACAGCTCACCAATCGTCCTGGTCGATAAACACGACGGGTCGTACCGATTTTGTGTCGACTTCCGGAGAATCAACAGCGTCACGGAAGATGCTGGCCAGCCCAATCCCGTAATCCACGAGGTTTTCAAGGAAATCGGTGGCGCCACCATCTTTTCCACCATTGACCTTCGGAAATGCTACTGGCAGATCCCACTCACCGAGGACTCCAAGCAGTTCACCGCCTTCTGTACGCCGGACGAAGGACAAAAGGACTCCGTCTGACGCTGCTTCCACAACCGAATCAAACCAACTGGGATCTCGAAATCCCTCGAATCCTGTTTGCGATACGCCAAAGACGCAATGCCGCCACGGGTTTCACACCAAGTCAACTCCTCCTGAGACGGAACCTCGTCCGCCCTGGGGAGGAGGCATCTTCGAGTTCGGACGATCTCGAGACCCGCATCGCCACGGCTGCCGCCAATCAGGAGCGATACACCAACGACCCAAGGCCTTCGGACGAGGTCTTTGAGGTAGGAGACCGGGTGTTCATCAGGACGCACCCCCTCTCCAAGGCAGTGGACAATTTCAATGCTGGCCTTGCCCCGAAATGGGAGGGCCCTTACGACATTATTCATTGCCACTCGCCGCAAGTGTTCACTGTGGACCGTCCCGGGAACGCGACGCTCAAGGTATATATCTCGCAAGTCAAGCGAGACCACACAGCCCCTCCAGCGGTTTCACCTGGGGATGCATCTCCTGCAACCAGCAGCGCCATAGATGCTGAGCAGCCCCAACAACACGAACAACAGGATCCATCAACCGCAGCAACCTGTGGGGACGCCCACCCGTCGCGGATCATCGATCGGACTCCTGCTTCTGCCGCGGATCATGACCATGCGCAGCCAACCTGCTCGACGCAACCAGAGACGGACGTCTTGGTCGCAACACATTCGGGGACCGAGGATAGGCCACGCGTTCTCTGCAACCAGCAATGGAAGCGGAAAAGAGGACGACCCACGCGGGCGGAAGCCGCGAGGAGAGACGCTGAGCGCAAGCTCGCGTACCCGCCGCCAACGCACCGTTACAACCTAAGACGCAGGAGAGCATTCCCTGCGTAACATCCGGATTATCATCAGGCCTAATTAAGTGTAATGATAACCATTACGGTTAGTTGTGGTGATAAGTGAAAATCTTCGTAGCAGTGCAAAGTGCTATATCATCAGTAGAAATCTCCGTCGTATTCTCAAATATTTGACTCATTTTGAATTTTCCGACGAATGTATCACCAATCTGACTGTTCACCATGTAGTAGCCTATAAGTTTTGTCGAATGAACAAGTGGACAAGGTACCGCCACGATCAAGCGAATGAAACAATGATATTCATGCACTCATCGATCCCCGGACGGATTGATGCGCGCATCTGTAATTATTTTTCTAATCGAAGAGCAGATTCATATCATTTTCAAATCACTCACATCTTTTTCAAACACGATCTCGCGTATGTAACGATTCCTCATATTACCTAACGAGTCTTCACGTTACATAACACTGCCGTTCGTTATGTAACGCAACTCCGCGTTACGTAACGGGGCTCTGCATTGCCTAACGCTGTCCGCAGTTACGTAACGCTGCTAACCGTTACGTAACCGCGTTATACCATTACATGACACAGGTAACGCTACTTATCGTTACCAGTTTCGCGGCCTATATAAACCCGAGCCGTGACACAGTCCAAACTCGAATCGCCATCGCGAAGCATACTCCACCACACTTGGCCCAGCCGTGGCCACGCTGCTCTGATACTTGACGTACCCCCAGTGCCGTCAGGGACGTCATTTCCGCGAATTAGTGACATTGTTTTGTGCACTAACTCTCATAAATTCATGGAACGCGGGAACCGTAGTTGTGCCCGTGGCAAAGTGACCCGTTCCGAGGCCGAGCGCCAACGCGACCTGTACGGGCTCCAGCAAGCGAAACTTCTCGCCCGTCGCGCCGCGCTCCAGGCCATCGCCGCGGACCAAGAGATGACTGCTCCAAACGAGTAAATCTCGTCTCCGCCCAGCGAGACGTGGGAGTAATTGTACTCTCATTGACGGGGATCCCCAGGTTTCTCTTGCATAATTCATTTATTCAATTGAAATTTCTGTCGAGCGGATCTACGGGCAACTGTCATATTATAATATGTCAACTAGGTGTATACAAGATTGCAAAACGCTTTCATAATATCATTTTATGCACCGTGTTGTGGATATGCGTCAATTTCCACGAACTTCGTTTTCACCAATAGTTTGGGAAGAGACGCGTTTTCCTAGCAAGGTGCGTAAAATAAGGTACTGTAAACCGGGGTGAAGGTGGACCACGTTTGACCTTGCACTGTAATTCTTCCGATTTTCTTCTCACTAAAACATAGTGTATAGGTAGTGAAAATTTGAGCCTTGAGCTCAGCAACAAGATCCTGTTGTCAGATTTTGATTTTGACCCCACGGTTTTTCAAAAGCTGCAAAAAACAGGGTGGACACTTCCCCCCGTCGCCAGGGGTGAATGTATCCACCTATGCTTGGCTGCATCTCAGGCGCACAGCTCGTAAATTCAAGATTCTGAATGCATATCAAGATATGTTATCCTACGTATTTTGACCCGCTGAACATGATCCCGGTGGTTTCAGAACGATACAATGCAGTCTTGTAGTCATAGGAGCTAATTAGTCCACCTGGTATTTGGAAAAAATCCAATTTTGCAATAAATTTCCAAAAAATCACAATACGAGTTAGATCAGACCAATTTGAACGTTCAAGGTCGCATTTTCTGTGTTCTTTCACACGACTTTAAAAAAGAATGTTCCTTAGCCAAAGTATATGGAAATATGGACGACTAGAAGCATTTTCTGGATGAATTTGCACTTCCTCTTCTTGCCGATGTCTCGAACAGGAGTTTGAACTAATGGGGAGTCGGGAAATTCCGTTCAACTTGAGATCAACTATCAAAGAAGGATTTGAGAAGTCGAAACTTCTCGAATCTTCCGGGAACTTGCAATATTTTTCCCAGAAAAAGATGAGTTCTGATCTCATGCTCAATTTTACCATTTACATTCAAAATGTGGTGAAGAATGTGAAATAATTATTTCCATTACAAAAGACTTGCAACTAATTATAATAGTTTGTTGATAATAATTCCTGGTTGATTGTTATAACTCACCAGGAGAGTGTTTCAGATCCGGGTCACGGATTTGGCTGAAACTTTGGGAATGGTCTTCTTTTAGTGCCAAAAGATGAAACCCAAAATTATAGACCCTAACGCTCAAGCGTTTCCGAGCTACAGCCAAGGACATTAGCATTGCAGGTATATCTATATGTATGATTTTTAACATTGGCCTATATGGACAATGCTAATGTTATTGGCTGTAGCTCTAAAACGCTTGAGCGTTAGGGTCTATCATTTTGAGTTTCATCTTTTGGTGCGAAATGGAGACTATTCCCAGAGTTTTAGAAAAATCCGTGATCCGGATCTGAAACACTCTCTTGGTCAGACTACCAAGAACGCGTTCATTAACACGTTCACTGCGGAGGCAGTTTTTCGTAGTTTTTAACTGGTCATTATCACGACGCTCATTTTCCGACGAATGCAAGTGGACAGGGAAGAATTCTGTTCTGACTCATTATTTACACCCTTGATGAACCCAAACTCCAAAGAAAATGGCTATGGAGGATATTTCTTGAGCAAATATGAGCTTGCAAGGATTCAAAAATGAAAAATCGTGGGGCCCATCGTACTGAACGTGTTAAGTCATATTACGTATGAATCATCATGTTTAGGCACGTGAACATGAATCGTCACGGAACCCGCAATGCACAGAATAATACTGGCATTCTAAGCTCGGACCATGTGTAAGTCCTAGTGGTACAGTGGTCATGCCTCCGGATTTCTAACCCAATGTTCGACGGATCGATCCCCATCACACACTAGATCGAATTATGGATACGATTTTTCAAATATTTCAACGAATCCTGAGTGTGTATAGTACCCGATGACCTGATTGAAATTTTTTTAGCCGAGAATATTGCCATTTAATTAACTTGGAAAGTCGTCAGTTAATGGTTTGAATTTTCAAAACTTACAGATTCAAATTGTAGATTTGGCAACTAAATTGCATCTCACAATCAACCGATTGAATCTGTTCCAGAGAACAGCTTTCCATGTAGTTTTTACAGATTGAGATTTACAGTGCGGGGACATTAACTTCCAAACTCCATTAAACAGCAAAAAAAGGACTTTAGAGTCCGTTTTCATGGAATGAAAGTTAATTTTCTGAAAAGTAGAGATTCCAAGCTCCAAAATGACCCACAGCAGATTTCTGTAGGTGCTATAGAAGCGAAGATATGAATGCCGACAAATTTTTTGAGGAAAGCAGACACCTCGGCGAACACCTTCACCCCGGTGGGCACTTTCACCCTAGTTTACGGTAAGTGTACACAACATGCCACCCCTTGAGCTGTTTTGCCAATACTAGTCCACTCCCATTTTATTAACGTAGTCCATTGCTTTTTGAAGCTTTGTTCCAAGGTCTTCAGAGGGGGCTGAGATAAGTTCGATTTTTACCAACCAGAGTTGAGCTATCACAATTCTCCCAAAAAGTGATTTTACTCGCGCGAAAGTGTGTACCCAATTAACAAGACCCCATAAATCTATTTTCTCAATTCAATAACTTTGGTATATCTCAACATTTTTCAATGTATACTTGAACTAATTTTAGAACTCGTTTCGAGACCTTCAAAATGAGTTGAATTACGTTACATTTTGATCAACTGCACTGCGTGCAACCACATTTGAAGCTTCCTACTGGTGTAAAACACTTTCTCTAACTTATTTTGACGTGATAAACACGTTCTGAGTGTAAAAAAAGTCGTGCTGCACTGCCTTCCAGGATAACCACATAAAGGTCATGTTGGATACCCACCAGTTTTCCTCCGTTTTTGCGAATGATCTCCGTATTTTGCTCATAAATCGCTCGAAATCCAAATTTGGCAACTTCCGAGAACGGATTTTGAAGGTTCCAAAAAAAGGAATCAAATGCGCCAAAGTATATACATTAAGATTGGTCGTACCAAAAAATGATCGCACCGGTTTTACTAAACGCAATTTTGTCGCTGATTTCAAGTGTGCAAACACGGAAAATGCAAAAACTCGTTTTATATTTTTTGAGAGGGCAGAAACCATCTGGGGTCGGGCCAAATCAGTAATATTCTTGTATTTTAACATAACAAAAGTTAAAAAAAATTGCCCGAAGGTCAACGAGTACCCAATTTTGATATGCATGCGGGGGCATAGTTGAGTACACTCACCTTATTTTATATACCCTTACCGAAATATACCGTTTTAATACTGCAAAAAATTTGCCCCAAAGATACAAGTAAATTTTTTTGAACCTCATAAAGTGTAGAAAGTTCATGTTTTGGACCTTAAAAATGGTGGAAAAACAATTCGAGACATGCCAAAAATTCATGGTTCGCTTCCATGCGGAATCACTCATCCATATTCTTATCTTTTATGTTGCATATAACCCGAGCCCTGATGATAATGATGGGTTAGCTAAAAGGCTGCGTCATCTTGAACGGTCCTTTCCACTTTCATCTCCGTGATACCTTTAATTTGTGTAAATTGCATGCAGCACCGATAGACTTGATAGAGAAGTTTTTACGATCTGCAAATGAAAAAATGTGTATTGGACTCAATTCGGCTTGTATTTCCAAATAACTCTAATTCTGTCTATTTTCAATAATGCAAGTGTTTGGAAATCGTGAGAGGTTTACTATATGAACACTTTGGTAGAAGCGTTTCCTGAAATCCCCACAATTTAGATATCGTACCACTTAGATACGAAAAGACGTGTTCAAATTCTGATTCAAGGAGCATCAGTTACGCTTATTTTTGTGCCCTCATAGCAGAAAATATAGTATATAACTAGGGATTGATCAGTTTCCGAAGTAGACGACCTCTTTCTGGGCCTTATACCGCTCTCGGTTGCACTTTGAGCACTAATATATGCTCGGAAAGGACCTCGGAAAGGACTCCTCCTCTTTTACTCCGTAGTTGCGAAATATATACCAGTTCACGTAAAATTCAACGTGCAGCACTGCCCAACCCTCAAAATCGCTCTGACGAACTGCTAATAGTGTTCTTGTCTAGGGTGGACATAAAATCTCAAAGGAACATTTGACTTGAAACCTTTACAGGATCCTTATTCGCAGACTTATTACTCGCGGTTTTGGTTATTCACGATTGGTCAATGGCGGCACTCCCTCCTCATTTGCGGTACTTAAGAATTGCTTATCCGCGATTTTGATTTCGGATGAGACGATTGTGCCAATTTCTGATCACGCTGGATCCCCAAGTCACTGCTGGTATCTGAATTCAAATTCGGCAGAGGCACAATTTCTTTGATTTACCCTCCACTTAGAAATCTAGAAGCTCAGTTGAATCCACGAATGAGTAGTTAGCGATGATAATGGGAACCGTCTCTCGAAATCAAGCTCACGTCAGTGTCTTTGTATATTCTCATTCACATCGCTTACCCTCCTTTCCTGATATTTTTGATGATTGATAGAGCAACAAAAATTCCAGTAAACGTTCCCATCGAGAAGAATCGCAGATGTCCTGGAATTGGCTGATGATTCATCAATGAAATGATTGAATTCGATTCCATAGTCAAACAAAGTTTAAGCTTGCTGTTTAAACATTGCTAATACCTTACAAAAAATTGTCTGAAGATGATTGTAAAAGTACTAGAGGACTCAGAGTTACCAAAGTCTCCAAAAATTAATAATGGCTGTGTTTCAGACGTTATTTTTTGATGTTCATACATAAAAACACGATAAATTTCGAATATTGTCTTGAATTTGAGCGGTTTCCTTGAACTCATGACGTGATCCCTCTACTGGCAAAGTGCGAATAAATGGCCATTTTTCTTCCCGGCTCGAATCAGAAAATTTGCGTTTAGTCGCCCTGATACCAAAAATAGTATGCACCTCAACTCGTCGGGCCGTTTTGGGGCACTGGGAATCTTTTCCCCTCGTTACACTCGGGGAAAATTGATTCCCATGCCCAAGACAGCATAACCTCGCATCGGCACATAATGTACTAATTCCCATCAGCGTAATGTATTTTTAAACGCTTTTATTGCACTTCACTTTCATCTAGTTTTCCGCACTTGGCTCGTCTAGTCTTAAAATTTGAGGTTTCCGGTTTCACATTTGTAAACACGTGCTTGGGCAGGCAACGGCAGGCTCGGCCAACAGTAGTGAGTGAGTCATTCTTCGCTGGCGCGAGGTGATCTAGGGAGGAAGTGCTAAGATCGATATCGATGTGACTTGAAGTGAGAGGAGTGCTCATCGCTCGTTTCATGGCGCCGAAATTTGAATACAAGATACGAGACCCATACATTCTTCTCGTGCAAGTGCCGCGTCCTCGCACACCTCGCATCACTTTTCCAGCCGATTTCCGTCGGTCTATCAAACTCTTCTTATTTTACCCCATGCCAAGCTCGACAAAGTTTCTTGGTACAGTTCATAAAAGCGTTTTTTAAAAATTCCTTTTACTCTTACTTATTATTCTCAGTACTTCGTTGATACGCATCTCCGCGAATACGCAGAGAATCCTGTACGATCAAACTTAGTCCGAATCTGGTTTGCGAAGAGCAGAAAAACCTAACTCTGAATCGAGTAGGGCTATTATCTTTCGAATCGAAATGATCTAATATTGTACAGTAGAACTCGGTTATAACGAGCTCGGTTATAATGAGAACTCGGTTATAACAAGCAAATTTTGAAAATTTGGTTGGTTTGTGTACTAAGCTAATGGAATCAGCCTCGGTTATAACGAGCTCGGTTATAACGAGCCGAATTTCGCCCAAATTTGGATTTGGATCTCTGCTATAGCGAGCAGATACGATTCCAACCCTACGCGATGGTGAATTTGAGAGCTTGGCACTAAATTGTAAACAGGTATCATCATATTGAAACCAGTAAAATCGACGCAAGCAACATGAAAACTAATAAATGGGAAGCTTTTGCGCTGAAAGGACGAAAATGCGGAATTTTGTAAGATCTGCGGTGTGAGCAGTTCCACGATTTCAACAATCTTGAAGATTCGAATAATTTTTATCTCATTATTAAGAACATTGATGATGAATTTTTTCACCACTACTTAGTACAAAAACACTGTTGAAAATATAATCTTCGAGCCAAGAAATAAACATTAATCTCTGAAATCATGAAGGATACAAACTTGCGAATCGTGATTCTGATATAAGTGAGATGAAGTGCTTAATAGTGCATTTCTTAGATCAGCATTACATAGTCACCCTTCTGACCGCGAATCTATAGCTATGTACTCACCCACGTATATATTTTTCTCATAACTTATTTGTGTTTAACATTGATCGTCTATTTTTCGAAGTAAAACTGGATTATCTGACATTCTTCAATGTAAGAAGATCAATTTATCATTTATTCACATTATATACATGTAGATCTAACCATTTTGAGTCAACCTCGGTTATAACGAGCAAATTTTGCCGGTCCCTTGGAGCTCGTTATAACCGAGTTCTACTGTATTTCCATGCCTCAATACAGATCAAAATATGAAATTGAAGTCGCGATTTGGTCGAATGAATCACCAAATATCTTCATAAACTTTGGGCATATCGTAATCATCAGAAGTCACATTGGTTCCAAGAGACGTTTACGATCGAGGCAGCTACGTCACTATCAGGATTTATATTATGTCAAAAATTCATCGAAAAATTGGCAACGTATTCCATATCGCTAATTATTATTGAGCGGAAGTTGTGATAGTTATTGAACACCCCCTTGAAGGAATAGGATGACTTACCCGCATAAAATTTTCTAGCGAAAGCACGTAAATTTTGCCGACGACGATAGACAGTGGCTTCTGACTTCTGCAAATAACCAGACTCAAGTACCTCCTTGTATATTTGTCAAGCTCATTCCAAGATGACAGCTGAACAGCCACCGCAAGAGACTGACTCTTTAAAAGAGAAAAAAGTCCAACGCATCATTATTATATGCATACAAGAATTCCTCTATGAGATAGCAGGATGACTGCCTCCATAATAATTTGGTAAGCGTTAGTTGACAAAAACTTCATTCCAGGGTTCCTGGGTTCTGATCCACGCCGAGAAAGCAAAAAGCCACTGTGCTTCATGACGCTCTAACTGATCTCACTAATAACTTGTTGGAGTAAATTTTGACTCTACAAGAGTCGAATATGTCCGACTCCAACGAGGACTCCACGCTTTGAGCCGCACATATCTGACTTCAAGTGAGTGGAATTCGACTTTTCGTGAGTGAAGTTCACTCCAGTGACGGAAGTTAGAGTAAAAGGCAAAATAACGTACCTGGACAATGATTTCATCACCTGGTTGACAATATAGGAGAATTTGGAGGAAGTACACTGCAAAACTCGCAATGAAAACCATGCTGTCCACGCTACGATTATCTAGCGACTGCAAGATAGAAATAACATAAACTATCAATACCTATTTGAAAAACAAATTTGTCAAATCATTGATTCGTCGACAGTACTCGAGATGAAATACCGAACATGTGAAATGGAAACAACACCACGTGGAAACTCACGGTAATGAGCTTGAAACCATTGATGCACAGTGCAATACCCACTGCAATGAGCTGCTGCTGTCCCAAGACACTGAAGACTGTCTGTAGCGCTTGCGAATACCTTCAAAATTCAATATTGATATGTTCAGTGCGAGGACTCATCTTATTTAAGATAGAGTGTCCTGCTACAAAATACAGGGCCTCATATCAATGAAGTCATTTACCTTATTTCTTTCTGATGACGTTTGATCAGACTTACTACTTTCCGTTTCTTGTTTAATTCGTCTGTACCAAGATCCGTAAACTCATTCTGCAGTATTTTCAGCCTGGCACAGAACTGATACGTGCTCATCAAGAAGATGCCATCCATTGCGTACATCATTATGACTATGGGTACCATTGCCAACATCTGTTGAAATATATTCTAGCTAAATAATATTTACAATTGTAGTTTTAAAATCCAGTTATTGATTCCAATGTTGTTGAAGATAATGACGTGAAATTTCTCATTATATCATTGTCTCACACACAAACTTTTGTACAGAATTCATCAAATTACGTTGGACCTACACATCCACGTGTAAGCCCTTACGCATCAACGTGTAGGCCCCTGTTGCAAAAGTACCATTTTCATTGCGGGATTCGTTTAACCCTATCTTCATTTTTTTCTTGTTTTTTTTTACTTCTAGAGTTTGGCAAAAAATCTTATGGAGGTAAGATGACAGGTAACTTTTTAAGTTCTTCAATGAGTTCTGTTTCTTAATACGTCGGATAAAGATGCTTCTGAGTACATTCATATTCCTAATTGTAAGTATCTAATCTCTCCCTGTCAATCAGTGGGGACACGCTAGAGTACCACTTCATTTTAAAATACAATAGAACTTCATCACAACGAACATGCAAACTTCCCAAAGGTTGGTTACGATGCTGAATGGGTGGAGTCAATCTCGGTTATAACCATAATTATGCCCGGTCCGTTGGAGCTCGGTTACGGTGGGCGAGGAGCGTCTGATTATTAGACAAAAATGCCAAACAAATCGACGCACGTTACGTTTTTCTACTAGTTAAGATGAAAAAAATCCCGTTTACCCTGAAATTGGAGCTGCTGGGTTTTTGAAATGCGAGCAAAATTGCGATTTTGAATTTCTTTAGACGGGAAATACATTGAAGAAATTCAGCTATCAGGACCCGCCATATCTCGCGGCAGCCACGACTGTAGTGCATCTCGGTATTTTTCAACGTACTTCTGCTTGTATTGTAGCTCATTTCACGAGTTACAATAACAAGTCTTGCACGTCGAAATCGGATTGAAGAGTCAAGCTGCACAGTCGGATGAGGTGAAAGAGTTTGGTTCCAAATCATTCGCATATGAGCTATTCTATTTAATGTCACCAGGATTCGGTCGAGGGTCGGGAAATTTTTGTAAGTCTGAGCACGCATTGTATGTGACAGAGAAAGGTGCATAGCATAGTTCTCTAGGCCCCAGAAGAAACCCATGCGAGTTTGGCGCACCATCATCGATTTTTAGATTGACAAACAATCGATATTTTTTCATTTTTTGATTGATTTCTCATTCGTTTAGAACCCAGTATGCAGAGCAGATATCCGAAAAACACATTTCGACATGAAGAAGCTGGATTTCACGAAATGAATACTTTCAAATTCGGCAAACGTTAACATGACCTCAAAATAGTGATTTCTTCCAGGAAAATTCATTTGTCGGGCATTAGAGTTCATTATTCGTTAAACTTTATATTTTTGTCAGATTTCTCGTGCAATTTTTCGACGATGACCATTGAATTCTGAATAAAGCATTGTTGAAAGTACTCGGAAAAGCATTTGATTTGATCAACGGATACGGTAAGTGTACCCAACATGCCCCCATATGCCGATCTCAGAACTGGGCACCCGTTGACCTTCGCGCAATTTTTTTACATCTGTTTTGTTGAACAATGAGAGCGTTGATTATTTGGACCAACCCCGGATCATTTCTGCGTCCCTCAGAAAATTTAATGTAAGTCTTTGCATCTTTTGCGTTTGCACACTTAAAAAATCGCCAACAAAATTGCGTTTAGTAAAACCAGTGTCAAAAATTGTTCGTTCGACCAATCTTGATGTACTTCCACGCATTTGATTTATTTTTCAATGACCTTTGAGATCCGTCTTCGAAAATTGCGAAACTTGGATTTGGAAGAATTTTATGAGGAAAATACGGAGGTTCGCAAAATCGAGGCAAAAATTTGTGAGTATCCAACATGCCCCCATACTGTTATCTCGAAAGGGTGTGCATCAGCCTCTTTTTCACCACTCAGAACATGTCTATCACGCCAAAATAGGTTGCAAATAGTGTCTGGACCGGCAAAAAGCTTCTCATGTGGTTGCATGCCGATAAAAACGATTTCATGCTCTTTATCGTCGATTTACATAGGTTTCTTTGAGGAAATTGAGACAGTTTGACTCGAGTTGATCAAAACTAGACGCACTCCAGCTTATTTTGAAGGTCTTGAGTCAAGCTTAAGATGAGCCAAAGTACATTGAAAAATGTTGAGGAAGACTAGAGTTGTTGAGGAATGGCGTAGTGGGGGGAAGGTTGTGTACACACTTCGCGAACTCGCAAGAAATCCTCTGGTTAAAAATGGGAACCCTATGATCATATATGAACATGGGGTCCAAGAACCCTATGACCATATATGAACATCTATGAATCGATTTTCAAAAATTTTTAGAAATCCGAGAAGTTGTTATATATGATTGCATTTTCAGGGAATATCACATCAAAAAGTCACGATGCTGATCTTGCATAACCGAGAAAATCTCCAAGAGTTCATCGAGTAATTGAATCAAAACGATCTGTAAGTGATATCATTCTCCTACTAGAAAAAAAGTTTAATTTCTAAGATTTCATTTGAGTGATTGAACCAAGATCCTGCGATAGAGCTCTCATTTGAAATTTCTAAGATTTCAATCGTTTGGCAAATTGGTGACCAATCTACACAATTTGTTATATCTTGAGATCATCATTTTGAGGAATATTACATTTGAGCAGGTTCGTCACCAATATGCCAAACGTTTTTGATCTTGGCAATTAAAATTTTTTTCTATCAAGATATATAATGATATCACTTACAGATCGTTTCAATTCAATTACCTAATGAACTCTTGGAGATTTTCTCGGTTATGCAAGATCAGCATCGTGACTTTTTGAGTTATATTCCCTGAAAATGCAACCATAACAACTTCTCGGATTTTAAAAAGTTCTGAAAATCGTTTCATAGATGTTCATATATGGTCATAGGGTCCTTGGACCCCATGTTCATATATGATCATAGGGTTCCCATTTTTACATGGGTGATTGAAATTGAACTTACCCTAGTTCTTTCTGAAGACCTTGAAACAAGCTTTGAAATGCAAAAAAGTACGTTGAAAAATATTGAAGTGGACCAAAACTATTGACAAAACGGCTCAAAGGGGGAGGGCATGCTGTGTACACTTACCTGATATACGTATGGTGCTCGAGCGGAGGCACTGTGAAATGGATTGGAGGGTTAAGAATACATACCAACGAAACTATGATTTATCATCGTATTTTTTGACGCTGAATTCGTGTTGTATTATGTCCTTGAGAGTCAAGATTTTTTTTCAACTCACGATAAATCAGTTTGCTGAAAAACACCATTTACTCGGAATCATTTTCAATGATCCGAATTAAAGATCTTGATAGCGTTCCAAAAGCATTATTCAAAATTGAGTTCAGAATCGCATTTTGATGTCAAACTTGTACGATGACAGAAACACCGTATAATCGGAGTATTTAGTTTCGATCTTGAAGGATCGCAAAAACCTGAAGATGGATGACAGAAGTGTACAAAAGCCCAGATTTTAGAATGGCATTCTTAGCATCCTGGAAATGACTTAACTCAATTAATTAGGTCTCCTGTTGGTAGAGAAAATTCCGGGTTCCTAGAGGCATATCTAAAAAAGCCACCCTTACTCTAAAGTATTTAATGTGGAGGACAGGCGAAGTTGCCTTGAGTACGATTACAGTGTCTCTGGTCGATCACACAAGCTTTCCATCATCTTGTTGAGGATAAGACTGATTTGAATAAGGAAATATAACTCGAATCTGCGTCTCACAGCCCCTATCAGAAGCGTATTCGAATTAGAAAAATCACTAAGATCGTGTTCAGCAAATCAAAATACGAGAAGAAGAAAGATTTTGAACTCAATTTAGGATAATGCTTATGGGACTCTATCAAGATGTTAAATTTGGAACATTGAGGGAAACTCCGAGTAAATGGTGTTTTTCAGGGAACTGGTGATCCTCGAATCGAAGAAGAATCTTGACTCTCAGGGACACAATACAACGCGAATTCGGTTCCAGCATGGAAAGATTCCATGGTGAATCATACTTTGGGCTGTTATGGGCTTTCCAAATGCACAGTACCTTCTTTCAAGCACTATCTATTCGTTGATCATATGCAACGCTTTTTCGAGTACTTTCTATGGAGCTTCATGTCGGAGTGACTCGGGGTACTCCGCGCCCTTTCTTCTTTCAATGGTCATTGTCGAGAAATTGCACGAGAAATCCAACAAAAATATAAAATTTAACGAAAAATCGATTCTAATACCCGAAAAACGAGTTTCTCTCAAAGAAATCGCTATTTTGAGGTCATAATAACGTTTGCCGAATTCGGAAGTAATTTCAGAGTGGAATTTAGAATTTCTTCTGGTGAAATTTAGCTTTTCCATGTCGAAATGTGTTTTTCGAGTCGCCTCTGCATACTGGGATCTAAACGAGTGAGAAATCAATCAATGAATGAAGAAACCGATTGTTTGTCAATCTAAAAACCGATAATAGCGCGCCAAACTCGCATGGGTTTCTTCTGGGGCCTAGAGAACTATGCTATGCACCTTTCTCTGTCACATACAATGCGTGCTCAGACTTACAAAAATTTCCCGACCCTCGACCGAATCCTGGTGACATTAAATAGAATAGCTCATATGCGAATGATTTGGAACCAAACTCTTTCACCTCATCCGACTGTGCAGCTTGACTCTTCAATCCGATTTCGACGTGCAAGACTTGTTATTGTAACTCGTGAAATGAGCTACAATACAAGCAGAAGTACGTTGAAAAATACCGAGATGCACCACATTCGTGGCTGCTGCGAAACATGGCGGGTCCTGATAAGCAGCTACGATTTCAGGGTAAACGGGATTTTTTCGTCTTGACTTGTAGAAAAAGGCCACGTGCGTCGATTCTTTTGGCATTTTTGTCTAATAATCTGACGCTTCTCGCTCAACGTGCGTTATAATAGAGTTCTACTGTAAGTTTAACTTTATGTATCAGTGCATATGCGCTGTAATCACACGACATCTGCTCAGAAGTTATCAGTGAGTGCACTGGTATTCCAGTGACCTCGGAGGGCAATCGAGTTTTCGGCACGGAAACATCAATGACACATCCTAAAATAATATTCAGTTAAAGTAATACAGCTGTATTAGCCGGAACAGCCGTTAAATCTGCGGAAAAGTGAGCGTCTTTCACTTACTTGGCTCATATAGCACATTCCGTAAATAAGATTAGAATCTTTATCTCCATAGTATCGGCCGTAGTATGGATAGTGTCTGTCGCGGTCTTTCGATTTTTGACCATTGATCAAGGGCATCAGAGAAAACACCGTACCAGTGATGCAAATAGAAGAAATATAGTAGGAACTGAAATTTCGAGCCCATTTAGACGATTTTTTCAAGATGGACTGATTTTTTTCATCATCGGGCCTACTCATGATGTGGATCCATTCCGATTGCATTACTTTCACTACATCCTGAGAATGATACATCATATTGGAGCTGATAATATCATTGAAAAACTCAACAAGAAAGATGATGACCACCAAGTAAGAATTGTGCAACAGACCTGAAATTCACTAATCGTGAGGATGAAACTGGAATACTTTATGACTGTTGTTCCATAAAAAACATTTCCTAAGAGAGTCTCGAAGAAGGAGTCAATTTTACCAAAAAGACAGTACATATCAATCCATTGTGGCATTATGATGACAAATGCTGAAAAGTACATCGAAAACTGGAGAAATCGTCTACGAGGAGATCGATTTTTTGTAGAACTTGATTCATCAGGCCACAATCCTGACATTATCAAAGCCCATTTATTGTAAAATATAGTCTTATCATATTCTTGGGACGCTTTTGCAGATGATGAGTCAGTGACCCGATCCGCCATCCTCAGCACTCTCTGACGAACCAACCAAAATCTATTTGCCGTTGAGAACCCGACTGGTTTACAAATAAGACTCTGCACTCTGCAACAAACAGTGAGCTACTGACTTCAGATCGTGTGAGAGCAAAGAAACTATATGCTACTCGTATCCCTGCATCTACGTCACGTACATTATCGACTGTTCTTCCGTCGAGACATCTCTTATACTTTGACAGCATTGCGGGTGAGGAAATGATGGGTTTTGTTTGAAAAGTACAAGTTGTTGACATTTAATGCGAGTTACAAAGACCGAGGTCAATTCCAAGCCCTAACATAATGAGAGTGCAACTCTTAGTAGTTTTTGGCGACGTCGTAAAAACTTGCCCTGCTGTGGGTATTGATTAGGCTATGCCTTCGACTTATTTGAGAAAAAGAAGCAGACACAACTATGTTACTTATCACGTACTTTCGAAATTGCCAGTACACCTTATAGTTGCTAATAATATATAGGTATAGCCCTACATTTTTTCGTGTACTAGTCTCCCGCGCTTGCTTTCGCGGACGAAGCGCACGCGCCGTATCGGATCCCAAGGCTTCCAGAATGCCCCGAATGCATGATCCGCGTACGGCGTACGCGAATGCGAGACAATGTAGAAAACTACTTGAACTTGCGTACCATGGTGGTGAATACTACCGAAGTTCACGTATGTAACCGTTCTATGAATATTCGCGTACGCGATCAAACTAACGCAACATTCCTTACGCTACCCAATCGATGTGAATTCGCGTATGAGTCTCAATTCCCAGAAATCAGCTTATGACCATGAAACTATGATTATCTGCGTACGCTACCCGAGTAATGGGGACTCGCATACGCGAGTTTGCGTATGGAACCTGTTTTTCTGAAATTCGCGTGTGAATACTAGGCCGTGGTCATTAATGTACGCTACCCGAATGACGAACTTGTATACACGTACGTGAATTCACGTATGGGGACTCTTTTCCCGGAGTTCGCGTCATAGGAACACTTCACGGTTATTCGCGGACGCTACCCAAAGCGTGAAGATTCGTAAGTCAACACGCGTTTGGGAACTTTTCTGCTAGAATTTGCGTGTAAATACCAAACAATGAATAGTCGCGTACGCTACGCAAATGATAAAGATTCGCGTATAGGCACTTTTCCTCTGAAATTGGCGTGTGAGAAGCACATCAAAAGGAGTCGCGTACGCGAGATTGGACATGGAACGTTTCCTCTTGGGATTCGCGTGTGGGAAACACATCTCGAGTCCTGCTCGGGTATTCACGTACGCTACTCGAATAATGGAGCTTCGCATACAAAAACTCTTGTCCTGAAATTCGCTCAGAAATTCGAGTGTGGATATCAAACCCTAAAAAGTCGCGCTCACTACAAAAGTAATGAGAATGTATGGGAACTTTCCTCTCGAAATTTGCGTGTGGATACCAAACCGTGCATGGTCATTCATGTACGGCTACTCCAGTAATAGAGATTCGTTGTGAGCTGAACGTGTATTCGCGCACGGGACTTGTTCTTCTGAAATTCGCTTGTGAATACCGAACCGTGGTCATTCGCGTACGATACATGAGTAATAGAGATTCACTGGACATGAATTTGTGTGTGGGACCTGTTCTTCTGAATTTCGCGCTCGAGAACCACACCATGATTGTTCGCGTACGGCACCCGAGTGATGAAGATTCGCGTACGAGTGTTTTAGTTTGGCAACTGTTTCTCTAAAACTTACGCGTGAATACGAAACCATCAATAGTCGCGTGCGCTACTCAAATAATGAAGTTTTGCGTTCCCGCGCGCGAATTGGTGTACGGGGACTTTACTCCAGGAATTCGCGTGTGAGAACAGTACCACGATTACTCGCGTACGCAACCTGAGAGATGGAGATTCGCGTATAACTTCTTCCATCCTCACATTATATCGTGTGAAAATCGCACTTCGACTATTCGGTACGCAACTTCAATAACAAAGGTTTGCATATCAGAACTTTCCTCCTCCAGCTCGCGTGTGCATACCAAACCATGAATAATCGCATACGCTACTCGAACAATGATAGCAAACGCGAATTTCGATCACTGGAATTGGTTCCGCGGATAACCACGTTTTGCTATTCACATGCGATTTGGAGGAGAAAAGTTCTGATATGCGAACTTTTGTTACTCGAGTCGCGTACCGAGTAGTCGAAGTGTTCTGCTTTGGTCTTCAGTGTTCAGTACAGTGTTCGGTTTTCACACGCTAGTTTCAGGAGGAATGAACGCATACGCGAATCTTCATTACTCGGGTAGCTTGCGTGAATTCTATGGTCGGGATTCACAAAAATTCCAAGGAAATGGTCTCATAGGCGAATTGGCGCACACGAACCTCCACTAGGGTGACGGACGCGAGTAATCGTGCGTATCCGGTTCTCACGCGCGGATTTCAGAAGAACGTTTCCCGGATATGCGAATCTCTATTACTCGTGTAGCGCTTAAGGATGATCACGGTTTGGTAGTTACTCGTTAATTTCAGGAGGAAAGTTCCCATACGCGAACTCGCGAACGCAACTCTTCACCGTTCGCATGGCGTACGAGACATTTCGTGGCTCGGTATTTATACGCGAATCCCGGGAGAAAACTTCCTGTTCCTTACTCTCTTGGAAAGATCAGTATATTCTCAGGTTCCAATGACTTTTCAAATCCCTACGAAGGCTCATCATCCACTCTCTGGGCTCATATATGACAACTATTAGATGTATACATGATTGCAAAATATATCATGCACCGTGATGTGGAAATGTTTCACACTGTGAGAAAAAATCTTTAAAAACAGTCTCATCATCTGAAAATTAACATTACAAGGTTAGGGGGTTAGTTGCGATCTAGTTCCACTGTTTACTTACTTAAAAAATTTCTCTTAACAGTGCAATTCCTACCTATTCAGATTTCAGCAAGAGTTTGAGATATGACGCGTTTCTGTAGCAAAGTGCGTAAAATATCATCAGTCCCCTTATGATATGCCAAGTTAGAGTAGAACGTCATTCCCCATTTTCCATTAATAGCCCAAGATCATATCATCAGCGGTTGTGTTATTTGCGGTGATTTTTCGATGACTGAGCTTTCGTGAACAACGAGAGATCCGTGTGCACAATGGATAATGCTCATTTGCAGCATATTTGTCATCTATTGGATATGAAATAATCATTCCGATGCTACAAGGTCGTCCATAACCATTGAAGCAGCGTATAATATTCAAAATGAAGATCAGAAGAGGAAGTGAATTTAGCACAATTATGTTGTTAAGGAAACAAACTTATCGATACCGAAGAGGAAATAATCAAAATATCCCTCGTCAGCTCGAGCTATCGCCGAACATCTTGAGTAGTGTCCACTCTCACTCGCAGAACATCATCAAATTTTTGTGCTCGCTTCAATCTTTTAGTTTGCTTCTGACCTTGTCAATAGGTGAAACTTTCATGTTGCATTTGCATTACCTCTCATGCGTTCAGCTTGCTAGATCTTGTTTAGCTGTTATCCAAGAAGGATTTGCAGTTGCTTGAAATAAAGGATGCTTGTATGTATTTTACTAATCAAGTTTCGTTGTGATGACTCTTGAGGAAAGCCGATCGACAAGCATCGATCAATTTTCCTCACAACAATTTTCCTATTCCAATACAAAGCAATCTTCTGGAACGATTATTTATATTTCTTGCGAAATCGCACTATTCATTGAAACATAATAAATGTCAGATAGCGCAGTAACATTTTGACTTCATTCTGAATCGGGTCTCACGTCTCAGAGTTTTACAGTCTTCACCATGAAGCACTTCCATTCATCGTTCGTGCTCCTATTTGTGAGTTGGGTATTACCAAGTAAGTGAAGTATTTGTGATATATATGTTACCGGCAAAGTCCGGAGGGAGGACGTTTCTCCGGACTTTGCCGGACAGCTCGGTAGGCAATTCGCGGAGTGCCTGCGGCTCTTTCGGCAGTTCGCGAATTGCCTACGCAGCTACATCCGGCAAAGTCCGGAGGAATTTCGACTTTCATTTTTTATGTTATTGCATATATCTCCAGTAGCTCAATACCTGAAAAAATGTCACCTAATCAATTCTTCTGATTATTGCAAATGAAATATCATTCACTGGGAGTACTTAGACAATTCTAGTAGAATTTATTCAATTCAGTCAAAAATACGTAAAATATGAGTCCCTTTCCAGTACAGCACAGTATCTCATCACAGTAAATTCCAGTCACTTATTACAGCAAGTGTTGGATGAATGACATTTAGAATTACATAAAAGTTGTAGTTTTCTACATTTGCATGAGTTATTAATACATTTTTTCGTACAATTACACTTGACATAACCTTGTCCATCGAACATAGATTCTTTATTGCTAATTGTACGCAGTGTGACAGTGTTTGATGGTACCTGAGAAATTTCCAAGAAATTCTCTTTGCACTTGTCTATTTGATTGCGTGAGAAGAGTGAGTCAATGATACCTTTTTTGCTGCCAATCTTATAATATCCATCCTCGGACACTTCCATAACAACTCCAATCAAATTTTTCGGATCACCTTTACTCCTATCTACACTTGGTATAGGAACTCTGACTGATGAACCGACAGGAATCTTACAAAATTTCTTATTTGACAGAGATAACATTTTTTCAGCCTGCCGTTTCAGCCCTGCAACTGCCTTGGCCTTGGAAATATTCCTCTCATTCGTTATCCAACAGCTGTTACAGTGTACTGAGGATCCGTATCCCTCTTGTGACTCTCCGCCCACAGTTTTTCCACAAACAACATGAACAAATCGATTGCAAATACTGCATTTATGAGCTTTCGATGATTCTTCATTACACACGTGACAGATATGTGAGTCAAGTCCCAATTCTGATGACCCAGATGCAGTATTCGGCTCTGGAATTTTTTTTAAAACAAATAAAATCGGAGTATATAAGCAAGTAGAATTGATCAAAAACAGAATCAAATGAGAAATCGTTGGTATTCACCTGTGTCGGGAATCATCACTGAATTACAAGCCTCGGGCGTTTTTTGTGTTTCATCGTCGGCTTCACTGAGAGAATGGATAGTATCAGTCGAAGATCCTTGATTCACATTCAGAGCAGACTCCAACTCTTCTTCAGTACGCAGAACTTTTTTCAATTGATCAGGGAGTATATTCAATCCAAGGTGTGCTTCCCTCCCTGGAAAATCAGAAGTGAGATTGCCAAATAAGGTGAAAAAAATGGAGATGCTTTAGTCTGAATGATTGAGAATTCTCGCGCTTGCTATACAGAGAAATCAACTGTCAGCGATAATTCAGTATGTTTCGAATCACATTTCACGTGTATATTTCTAGACGGAATATACACGTACGTGCGTTATGAACGACCGAGAGTTTGAACGGAACTCAGCAAGTAAACAGTGAGAAGGAAAGTTGTTATTGAGCCATTTGAATGCGCTCTAAATCAAAACAAAAGAATTTGTGATGATGATAATTCCACTCACCAAACATTGCTTTGAACGGGGTCTGATTGATTCCACTGTGATGAGAGGAGTTTTTTTGGATTTGGACGAACCGCAGACCTTCGCTCCATTTTTTGGTTTTATTATCTTCCAACCAAGCTCGAAGAATGTTTTGTATGTCCTGGTTGGCTCTCTCAACACTACCTTGGCTCTGGGAATGTCGAGGTTTTCCGTGAACTATAGTGAGAGATGGCCACATGACTTTGAATTCTTCAATCACTTGATTCACGAACTCTCGACCATTGTCGGACTGAAGAACTGAAGGAGCGCCGATGATGCAAAAAATATCAATTAAATGACGTGCAACCTCTTGCGCTGACTTTGTTTTCCAATGGCCGCAGTATTACAAGTTTAGAGAGATGTTCTTGATAAACAAGAATGAATTTGTACGGTCCGTCTTTGCAAGTTTGCATGTCAATCAAGTCAACTTGGCCACGTTGGTTTATTTCATTGAACAGCAGAGGCTTCACCACTACACCTTTTTTTGGAAGGCTCTTCTTTTTTTCACACGAAACACACAAACTCAAGTACACCATTAACACACTTCTTGGAATATTAACAAACTTCTTATTCACTGCTTGCTCTAGTCTGTCTCTTCCTCCATGCCCACATTCGATATGAGAATCATGGATGGCATCAAATAGCTCTTCGTCACTCACATAATACCTTACTTCAGGGTTCTCCTCCGTAACTGGTGAAATCAATTTCTTGCAATCTCCAACTTGCAGCACATCAAATCGCTTGAGGCGGCGATAATCACGCGAGGTCTTGCTCTGGTTTTTTTTGGCAATCTCTACTTCTTGAATCATTTTCGAATAGTCTTGCTTGGTGAAAATTCGAGAAGAGTTTTGTGACTTTGGCAGTGCACTCAATTTTCTTTGAATTTTTTTTTCATGAGCTCACTTTGAGCTTGTTCATCCATGGTGAACAACTGCCAAACGCGGAAAAAGTGACGATTTCAATTATACTCGCCGATGCGCGGGGGAAATTCACGAACAGTCGGGCTCAGAGACTCGCACCAGACAGACTACTACTACAAAGTGTTACTGAATATTAGCCTTGAGCTGAGCTTATAGCTACCATAGTTATTGTTTACTTGCAGAATTGGGATGAGAACATACACAGTAACTAAACTCTGGTATTCTCTCTCTCTCTCTCTCTCTCTCTCTCTTCTCTCTCTCTCTCATCTCTCTCTCTCTCTCTCTCTCTCTCTCTCTCTCTCTCTCTCTCTCTCTCTCTCTCTCTCTCTCTCCTCTCTCTCTCTCTCTCTCTCTCTCTCTCTCTCTCTCTCTCTCTCTCTCTCTCTCTCTCTCTCTCTCTCTCTCTCTCTCTCTCTCTCTCTCTCTCTATGCTAATGTATTCGTTTTCTGATGAGGAAAGGAGCAGAGAGGGAGAGAGAGAGAGAGAGAGAGAGAGAGAAGAAGAACGACAACATCTTGCAATGATACCGACATAATGCGTTTCAATTCACGTGAAATTTGATGTGCTTCGTACTCGGAATTGCCAATCGAGCAATAATGGATCGAAAGAAGGTGATATTCATGCAGAAACCATGGGCGATAATATGGAAAATGGAAGTCGAAATTCCTCCGGACTTTGCCGGATGTAGCTGCGTAGGCAATTCGCGAACTGCCGAAAGAGCCGCAGGCACTCCGCGAATTGCCTACCGAGCTGTCCGGCAAAGTCCGGAGAAACGTCCTCCCTCCGGACTTTGCCTGAAACGGGCCCGGCAAAGCCCGAAGTGCCTAGGCAATTCGCGAACTGCCGGCACTTCGGACTTTGCCGGTAACATATACATATATGAGTACATCCGTGGAAACTTTGAGATAATGTGTGCCTGCTTGTACGAACCCTTAGAACGCTTCAGGAGAGAATCTCAAACGTCATTGTGGTTTTTCCATTTTTCGACTTTTGTGAGTGTGTAGCACCATCAAGAAGCTCGTTAGGAATTCGGTCAGGCAAACTCATCAAATACAACTGTATTGAGAGCCAAATTCTATTGCTATAAGAGTCCAAAGACCACTTTTTGTGTGTGCGCTGAGAACATACACTTTGTGGCACAGTTTTGCCTAAAATTTTACTCTCTCAGTTTTCCTCAATAAAAGTGAATTTGCCTCACTCTACACTTTTCCGCACCAACTTATTCTAAAAGTAAATCATCAGGCGCAATTTTTCTATGACATCAAGTATAGAAAAAAATTGACTTTCCACACTTTGGGAAGTACTTTTCCGCAAAAATCTAGTTCTGTTAAATTTTCATGTCAGGTCTGTGTGGTATTACTGCGATCCCTAATCGCGAGACTACAGAGGTCCTAGTCACTTTTTTCAAAGTATGTGATAGTCAAATTGAAATTCCAAAACCCCGAAGCTGTATAGCTCGAGCCGTTTGGCCGTGAGATCAATTTTAGTGGTGAAATGTCAGGTCCGTCTGACGCTACCGCGTCTCTCCATGTTATCCTTATGGTACTGATGAGTGGGAAAATTCACATCCGTGCGCGAATTTATTCATACTTTCTATGTTTCAGAAAGTCGAAAAATACATCTTAGAACTTTTGGAAATGCGAATTGGGGTTGGCACATTTTCAACCTCCAAATATCGAAGTTTCCACGGAACTATCGATATATACAATAAATAATAAATAAAACACGTTCATCGCGGTCAGTTTTATCGGCGAGGATTAAGATTTTTCACCTTTCAATCTCTACTGATTCATTATTTTCAAAAAAAGTTCATAATAATAATCTATTTATTTGAGTGAATCATTTGGTCAAGAGTTCAATCATTATTCGACGAAATTCCCACCCGCATACAGTTTTGCTTGTCAAAATGTGCAACGTCTAATTCACGACTGCTATAGAGTTACAAAAAAGTACTATTGTTTTTCATCATTATTCAATGGTACATTTCCATACTGAGTTATAGCGCCCGAAATGGGCGTTATCACTATACTAGAAAAATTTGTCGGTCGAGCGAAGCGAGAAGACACAGTCGTCTGGCGAACTATGACAACGCTAATACGCGGCATTCTTAGGTTAGAGTGATGGAAAAGATTTCTCCGAAAAAATTCCAATGTATTGGCATGCAATAACAAAACAAATCTTGCTAGGTTCATCCTAATTGAATCTCCTCCAATTTCAATTGATGACTTTGGGACTGTATTTTTTCAATTATCCGTTTGTATCGATAGATGGATCTGGATGGATCTCATACTACCGTTAAACTATATTCTCTGAGACGATTTACACCAGACGCATGAGTTCATCGTAATTCCGAACTTGAGAAGATTTTATCCATTACTTATTGTTACATATCCCATGCATTTTTCAAAAAAAGTTGTCGTTGCGTTCCGGAAAAAGGTCAGTTTTCTCTTATCCGTCACACAATCCACTATATAAGAAAGCTTATTTGGTTGAATCAGAGGATCTGATTGTCGCTCATTCTATGCGAGTCTATCTGTTTTTAGTTGATAGAAATGACAATAAGGCTGGAATTCATAGAGCGCTCCTGATCCGCCGATCCTGATCTCGGATCAACGACTATGAAACAGAGCCTGAGACTATGTACGATCTTGCCTACATTCCCTTACGCAAGCGAGATGCATCTATTCGTCGGTGGCCTGTTTGTTCATTTCCACCGTCAGTTTGATGTTGGTTACTTCCCGGTGATGGCTCAACAGTTGTCATCTGCTTCACAAATCCCATGTCAAACAGAAAAATTCTCTATTTTTCGAAATAGTAATCAACGAGAATACTATGCCGATTCGTTTGACTGCAAGCATAAAAATGATTTCACCGATAATACGCGACACAATTATATGCATGAAAAATATCATACAGTTTGGGACAAATCATATGATGAGAAATTTAGGATTTATTCAACAAGTTGGAATTCTTTGCCACGAATGTAAGAAAGCAGTGCTATTTTGGACTCATCCGACGAAGAGTATAAGTTCATAATGACGGCGGATCGATATGACTGGTCCAGACACCCATGTCGTCGAAACTGTGGGCACGATGAGAGACCAAAAACTTGTTTTTACGTCTTTGTTGTGGAGCAGTTTTATTCCATGGGTAAGGCGTGCTACGATTGTCCACTCAATATAACGGATTGCTATAGACCGCACTGTATTCCTATCGATGGAGTTCATAAACTACTGTACGTCGTGAACCGTCAGATACCAGGACCACTCATTGAGGTATAGTAGCTTCTTTGATCAAGTTTTCTTTTTATAAGAAGTGAAGAATCTATCATAGAAGTCATCAGCCGTGCCTGAAGTTGTTGTTTGTCTCTCGTGCCTTCTCACTATTTCAAGTTTCTATCTGAGAAATTTTCGTCGGCCGTGATACATTTTCTGATTCTATAAATATATTCTTACAGAGTGTAATCACACATTTCTCGAAAATGTGGCTTTGAATAACTGGAAGTGTGACACGGTCGGTTTTTTGAGAAAGTTTGTTTACGAGATCAAAAGCACTCTCATATTACTGGATGAGTGTTTTTGTGTTAGCACGCGGTTGACCTGCGCATTTCCAGTGGTTTGATTCGAATCCACACAATTAAGGTATTCGTGCAAGTCATATAATTACAGGTGTGTCAGAATGATAATATAGTGGTAGACGTGAGGAATGCCATGATTTCTGAAAGTACGACGATACACTGGCATGGAATGAAGCAAAGAAGAACACCTTACATGGATGGAGTACCGTATGTACATATCTCAATGTCTAATTTTGCCTGGAGAGAGTTTTCGGTACGTTTTCCAAGCTGATAGTTACGGGACACATTTCTGGCACTCGCATATTGGTAAGATTCTGAAATCAAAAAGTATTCCTACAAGATGCCTCTAATGCAGAGGGATGCATCATCCTAGCTGCATCTTGATTTTTTTTCTAATTCATAGATTCGAGGTACATTTCTGAATCCGTGGTTATTTGTGAATCGATTCGGATTTGTTTCATTTTAGAAGGCTAATATAATTTGCATGTATCATAACCCACCTAATAGTCACTCTGTTGGACTCCATGCATGTCTTTCTTATCTAATTTGGGTCTCAAATCTCAATCGGATGAATTCGAACTACGCATCTTTATCAGCAATTCAAATTATGAAATTCTGAAAATGCACTTCTTTGTGTTACAAAACGTGCTTCACTTGAAAATTAAATATCAAATTTTCAAAAAGCAAGCTCAACTTGAGATTACTAGTAATTGAAAATTTAAAGGAATCAAGATTTTGCGAGAATCACACGTTTTATTAATGTTTTAAATTATAAGATTGATTAGAATTTTCTGGTCGATTGAGGATCCAGGTTGGAACTCACTCATCTGCATTTTTAAGGTGCTCAGCGAGGAGTTGGCCTCTTTGGAGCTCTAATTGTTCATCCATTGGTTCAAAATGATCCTCACAGACTGCTATATGATTATGATTACCACTACATGGTGATTGGAGACTGGTCCCACTTGGACGGAACCAATGCAGAGATAAGACAATATCATGACACATTCACTCTTCCTCATACAATTTTGATCAATGGTAGAGGACGATTCCAGAGCTTTGACGGAAACGATGGAAGTAAAGTATATACTCCAATTGCAGTTTTCAACGTAGAACAGGTACACTTATTTTGGATGAGTGGACATCGCTCATACAAACTCCAACCTGTTTATAATATTACTTAAAAGCAATCTCATTTACACAAAATTTCATGTCCTTTAGTAGCACAATGCAATTGAATCACATGAATCGTGCGAAGAATTTTTGACCACCGTGACTTTTTTATCTTCAGGTAATATCGCAAAAACTCAGTTCCTTAAAACTTTTCAGTTCAAAAGATACAGGTTCAGGCTGATTCATGCCGGTGTCGAGGACTGCGCGACTCAAATATCGATCGACAATCATTCTCTGCTCGTTATAAGTCTAGACAATGAAGATATAGTGCCGATCGAAGGTAAAAAATCAAATTTCAAGTATTACTATGACCATGAAGGAGGGCCTAGCTTCAATACAATACTATCTCACTACAGTGGATGTAATTAACCTTTGGGCCGGCGAAAGGGTTGACTTTATCTTGAATGCGAATTAAACGGTAGATAATTATTGGATCAAATTTCGTGGGTTGGGATTGTGCGCGCCAATTCCAGCTGTGAATGCGACCGGCGCTTTTCAGATTGCTCGGCTTCGATACAGTTCGGCACCAAATCGAGATCCATCATCGCCAACTGGATATCAGTTGCCAAAGTATACAAGGACAACTCGAGTAAGATGGATTCTGATGTATTTTAAATTGTGATCTAACAAGACTAATGCCTATCTACTTCAATTTCGATTCGTTAGAGATGACGAATGATATCAACTTTGAACAGATATATCGTATTTAGACAAGATAATGTTATATGGTCGCTCGGTGGTTTCTTCTTATTTATCGAAAATTCACACACCGAGGAAATGCCAAAATTTCTGTATAGATTTATTTGTAACTGTGTGACTTTTTCACACCAATGTTGGGATTCTTTTCGGCACACAAGTCTCGTGATGATTTGAAATGATTTTACCCTTCCTACTAGCTTTAGATACTGAGTAATTCCAAAGCCCGAGAACGTTTGCAGCTATATCATGAAGTCACAATGTTTGTAGAAATCTTGAAATGTAAAACATATTAGTTGGTGGTCGAACGAAGAGAGTGTTTCAGATCCGGGTCACGAATTTGGCTGAAACTCTGGAAATAGTCTTCTTTCAGCACCAAAAGAAGATACCCAAATTTATAGACCCTAACGTTCAAGGGTTTTCGAGCTACAGCCTAGAACCTAATATGCATTACAGTATACCTTGTACGTATAATGTAAGTGTACCCAACATGCTCCCCCCCCCCCTTAACCCATTTTGTCTATAGTTTTGACCTACTTAAATATTTTTCTACGTACTTTATTGCATTTTGAAGCTCGCTCCAAGATCTTGAAAATGAGCTGGTAGGTCAAATTTTGATTAACCAGAACCGAGCTATCTCGATTTCTCCAAGTAGTGCCCTTTGCGAGTTTGCGAACGGGTGTACTCAACATGTCCCCATTAAGCATTTTCTCCACAACTCTGGTTTACCTCAACATTTTTCACCTTTAGCTCTTTCTGAAGCTTGTGTCGAGACCTTCAAGATACGCTAAAATACTTTAATACGTATGTACGTCTAATTTTAATCAACTGGAGTCAAGTTGTCTTATTTTCCCCAAAAGAAACGATGACAATCGTCGGCACGGTGTCCTTGAACCAACTTTAAATGAGTCGGAAGACCACCTCGCCAAATATTTTCTTAAATGGTTGTTCAGGGCTCGAATAACATCTTCCAACTGTTTTTAAAATCGCCTACGTTAGAATTTTCAAATAAATCAACTTTTATGATTTTTTTGAAAAAATTGTCAAAAAACGACTTTGACACGCTTTGGTGATGATGAACGCTCAGTTATATGCTTCAAATTTCACAAAAATTTCGTCACAAAGTGCAGATGGTTCATGACACTCTATCCCAAACTATTCGCAATGTAATACGTAGAGGAAGGGATAGGCTTCGTGAGCTGTGACTAATGCTCGGGTAGAGAGTCAGATATGGCGAATATAGAAAGGTCCACCTATCTATATTGGGAAATTTGTCGTCTGCTCACGGCTCTGTCTTCTTCTTACTCATATTGGTCCTAATAATATGTACACAATGCCTTGGACTCTCGGCAAGGTCCTCATTGCGCAACAAGAGCTCTCACTCCGGTTCTGGAGAGCTTGCAGATGTGTCATACCTGCTCCACATTTCACATTTGAGCGGAGGGGGTAGCTCTATCGTAGTTCTAAGATGCCATGTGCTTGCTCTCATGAAGAGAATCGACTCAAATTTTGGGTATTGTGCATGGAAAAGGAGGTGGGAGTGCAGAAGCTGAGAAGAGACATGGAAGACCGCTCCAAAAATGCTCAGCGATTGACGGGCAGGATGATCAAATACCTTCATCTATATGTCAGACATAGGTAAGTCAGATAGGTCGATCTATCATTCTGACCGTCAATCGCTGAACATTTTTGGAGCGGTCTTCCATGTCTCTTCTCAGCTTCTGCACTCCCACCTCCTTTTCCATGCACAATACCCAAAATTTGAGTCGATTCTCTTCATGAGAGCAAGCACATGGCATCTTAGAACTACGATAGAGCTACCCCCTCCGCTCAAATGTGAAATGTGGAGCAGGTATGACACATCTGCAAGCTCTCCAGAACCGGAGTGAGAGCTTTTGTTCGCAATGAGGACCTTGCCGAGAGTCCAAGGCATTGTGTACATATTATTAGGACCAATATGAGTAAGAAGAAGACAGAGCCGTGAGCAGACGACAAATTTCTCAATATAGATAGGTGGACCTTTCTATATTCGCCATATCTGACTCTCTACCCAAGCATTAGTCACAGCTCACGAAGCCTATCCCTTCCTCTACGTATTACATTGCGAATCGTTTGGGAAAGAGTGTCATGAACCATCTGCACTTTGTGACGAAATTTTTGTGAAATTTGAAGCATATAACTGAGCGTTCATCATCACCAAAGCGTGTCAAAGTCGTTTTTTGACAATTTTTTCAAAAAAATCATAAAAGTTGATTTATTTGAAAATTCTAACGTAGGCGATTTTAAAAACAGTTGGAAGATGTTATTCGAGCCCTGAACAACCATTTAAGAAAATATTTGGCGAGGTGGTCTTCCGACTCATTTAAAGTTGGTTCAAGGACACCGTGTCGGTAAAGAGCATGAAATCGTTTTTATAGCTGTGCCACCACATGAGAAGCTTTTCGCCGGCCCAAAACACCTATTTCAACCTAGTTTGATGTGAATAACACATTCTCAGTGGTGAAAAAAGTCTTACTATGCACTCCCTTTCGAGGTAACCACATGGGGGGCGTGTTGGGTATACACCACTTTGGCCTTCATGTTTTGCAACCGATCACAGTATTTTGCTCATAAATTCGTTGCAAATAAAATTTTTGCAATTGAAAGAAACGTATCTTGAAGGTCTTAAAAAAAGAAATCGAATGCGTCAAAGTACGTTGAGATTGGTCGGACCAAAAAATGTTGGCATCAGTTTTACTAAACGCGATTTTCTTGGCTATTTTCAAGTGTGCAAACACAAAAAAATGCAAAAACTCACTTCATGTTTTCTGCGAAACGCGTCCAAATGATCAATTTTCTCATATATCAACTTAACAAACGTAATAAAAAATTGCGCGTACGTCAACGAGTACCCAGTTCTGAGATCGACATATAGGGACATGTTGGGTACACTTACCTCATATCATTCTTTAACATAGGCTCATAAGGCGAGCCCACAAGGGCAACACCAAAAATTCTTGGATACAGCTCGGAAACGCTTGAGAATTAGGATCTATTGTTGGTATCTTCTCTTATTGCTAAAGGAAGACTATTCCCAGGGTTTCAGTCAAGTCTGCGAGCCAGATTTGAAACACTCTCCTATTGAGTTCCTGAAAATTGCCAACTTACACTCACAAAAAACGTAAAAAGAAAGTCGGGTCGAGCTTTGCATTTTGCATAATTCACTCGCAAGTTTCATAAGAGAATGCTGGCTCTGCATGCACCACCCGAGCTAAGCTTATCTGAAAAACTGAACGCAAAGTGAATGAAATGATACTAAACATTTATATTAGGGTGGGCCGAAAAAGGGCTTTTTTCGGAAATTGATACGCCCTAGCGTGGAAATGTTGTGTTTGTACATATAGATGTGAAAAAAATTTTGCTGGACGCTGAGAAATGAGATTTTAGGTCCCAGCAAGAGCCATCAAGCTTTTATCAAAATTAACGCAGGTTTAAATGGGAATGTGCCTAATTCGGCACTTTTTTCTTCCTAACTATGCTCGCATTTTTGGCGCATCCAAGCATTTTCCAACGTACTTTAGCTCATTTTGAAGCTTGTTCCAAAACCTACAAAATGAGCTAAAGTACGTCCAATTTCGACTAACCCGAGCCAATCTATCTCAACTTTTCCATTGTGAGTTTTGAAAGGAGTGAGGCGGGAGGGAGAAGTCGCTTATTTTCGGATTTTTCAAAACTCATCACTTTTTAAAAAAATTGAGATAGATTGGTTCGGATTAGTCGAAATTGGACGTACTTGAGCTCATTTTGTTGGTTTTGGAACAAGCTTGAAGATGAGCTAAAGTACGTTGGAAAATGTTTAGATGCACCAGAAATACAGGCAAAGTTTGAAAGGAGAATCTCCCTATTTTTGGGATTTTTAATGATGATCACCTTTTGAAAAAATTGAGATAGGTTGGCTCGGGTTAGTCGAAATTGGACGTACTTAACTTATTTTGTAGGTTTTGGAACAAGCTTTGAAATGAGCTAAAGTACGTTGGAAAATGCTTGAATGCACCAGAAATGCGAGCAAAGTTAGGAAGAAAAAAGTGCCGGATTAGGCACATTCCCATTTAAACCTGCGTTAATTTTGATAAAAGCTTGATGGCTCTTGCTGGGACCTAGAATCTCATTTCTTAGCGTCGAGCAAAATTTTTTCCACATCTGTATGTACAAACACAACATTTCCACGCCAGGACGTATCGATTTTCGAAAAAAGCCCTTTTCGGCCCACCCTAATTTATATACAGAAAGGCTATGAGTGCGTCCACGTCGAGGTAGGAAATGCCCGACTCTGCATCACAAGGCGCGAAAATTGAGAGGAGGCATAAATCAAGGGCCAACTCTTCCGTGTGCTGTTGGACACGTATAACTGAATGCGCTTGTGAAAATTTTCGAAATCGCTGGCGTTGCCGAGCTGTCTCGTACTGATGCGAGCCGCAGACTAAAAATCACGCCATATTACACGTAAACACTCATACATGGAAGGCGCACATCGAGAAATCGAGGCGAATTCCTTGCCATTAGCGCCTATGCTTTTAGATGGCTGCTAGCGACCAAGAGTCTGTTTTGATTTCTCGCTGTGCGGCGGCTCCCGACCAGAATGGTATAAGTCCATTTTGGTGAAAATTGAGTTTTTGACGAGAAACGATAGGGAATATATGCAAAAACATGTACGTGCAACTCCGGGAGTGAAAATGCGTGTTGACGCATCACAAGTGACATAACCGTTTTTGGTGGGAAAAAAGTTTCGACTTATTTTGGGGACCAGAGCGGTATAAGTCCATGCTTGAGCACGTAAACATCACTTCCGCACCTCGTATCCTTCATTACAGTGTTCCTGTGGGCTACGTAAAGTAGTAGCAACCTCCAGAAACTGGAATTTAGGGGCCCTATGTTGTGGGGTGGTTGCATCGAGTCGTTGAAGTGTTAGCAATTCGAACTTCATCGCTCCCTTCTTCACGCTCTTACGTGCGAAAAAGCCTCGATCAGGATTCTGTGGGCGTCCGCAAGCATATCTGATCGTGACCTTGTTGGGGGTTCTAAATTGGACTTTTGGCATCTTACATCGTCAGTAACGAGACCTGATTTACAGGGTCAGTCGAAGAAATTGAGTCGATAGAGCAATCGATTTTGAACTAGCTATCGTTAATGTTTTTCATCATTTCTTCAGAGATACGATCTTTTCGGACCGAGTAACTGCATCCAAGATAAAGACAATCTCAATAATCTATATACATGGTTTCTTATTAAAAGCATGTATGACGGAGAATACCTATACTCATCGGAAAGTAGACATGTCGTATTCACAATTATTCCGGGGAATCATTTTGGATATCATCACCTTGCACTGTCAGTATCCGTAATTATCCAACTGTCAGCTCGATTCTTCTGCTAGTTACAAATAAATCTCATTGTGGTAGATACTGAGCGTAAAGAATATTGGACTCCTCGAATTAAGCTACCTCCAACTAATTTGAACCCCATTATTATATATTTTTCATCAACATCAGTGTGAATTTATCAGCAGAAATTTCGTACTTTACTACTTCCTAAACACTATAGCGTATGAATTAGGCTGATTGAATGGATACGTGTCGACTGAAACCCTCGAATACGGGCCCGTGGGCTGCAATCTTAAAAATATTATCGATTACAGTTGTGGTACTTCAAATGAAACCTGTTTGGTAAGATCCGTCGATGTAAACTGATTATGTTTCATGAACACTAGCAAATATCTTCACCAACACCTAGACATAAAAGCTCCCAGTCGACAATTTCAGAAATAAACATCAACTCATACCGTTCTGGCCCCCAAAATTTTTCAACTTTTTTCCGCCAAAAACGGTATAAGTCCACATTTTTCAACGTTTTTTGGCCCATAACGGGTTAAAATTATACTTTCTCGACATTTTTTGATCCAACACAGTCAAACTTGATTCGCCTCTCTACTTTCTTTGGTCCAGAACGGTATAAGTCCACTTCAAAAGAAATGATGGACTTACACCGTTCTGGTCCGGGAAAAAAGTCGAGAAAATTTGGGGACCAGAACGGTATAAGTCCATTTTTCATTGCAAAATAGTGCGTCAAAAGTGTAAACAATTGAAAATGATTACGCCCCCTGCATAAATGTCGTAAAAACACACTCATTACATGGTAAATGAAGCATAATTACTGCAAATGACAATCCAAGTTTTCTATCGTCAGAAAATTTTGAAGCTAATTTGCCAGGAATGGGAAAAATGGACTTATACCGTTGTGGTCCGGAGCCGTCCACATGTGTTTGAGCTGTGTGAACCATCAGATGTAAATGATCTCGATTGGAAGGATAGTAAACGATTGAAATAACATTGCGCACGATGAATATTTGTTCAACCAGAATATTTAATATATTCCCTTTGGTTCTGATATTCATGTCGACGAAAAGAGTTTAGTGTAAATATGTTTGACTGATCTGCATCATGATCATGGTATGAAGTCTGGATATTCAAAGCACCGTCAAGTGCATGACGATAATAACTGTTGATCGGTTTGCTCTTACAGATTTCAGGAAATATTCATTTTTCTGTATTGATCTAATCGTGAATCAATTCAACACAGGTCTTAAATCCCTATCAAGGTGACGGAGTAACTCAAAATAACACAGATATATACGTGCCATGGTTGACGTCTATAGCTCCTGCCGATATCACTTTGCGTCCTGTTCCTGATCAGCAAATCTATATATCTTATGACTTTTACAAACTCGACAATTACGAATACCATCGCAAGAATCTTTATGGTTACGATCAAGGTAAATTCGTTCGAAAAGTTAGATTTGTGAGATTAGATTTGATAAGATTAGATTCGTGAGAAATGCAATGTATTGGCAGAGAACAATGTAACTCATTTCTCACTCGAATTTTCACCACAATACGTGTAGTTGAGGCTCACTGTATCTACAGAAAAATATCATTTCACAGTGCCATTTCTACGTCGAATTGGATCTCTTCAGCTGAATCACATAAGTCTCAAGTTACCATCTTTTCCCCTGATGTCACAGAGAGATATGATAAAACCGGGGAGCTTTTGTAACTCAACAAACATACCCCAGGATTACTGTACAAAAGAACAATGTGCATGTACTCACGTACTACGAGTCAGGCTCAACAGTGTTGTCGAGCTAGTTTTCGTCGACGAAGGTGAGGGTTTTATATCATAGGAGTCTTGACTGTGTTTTACACTCAGTTTTATAGACTATAAATCGTTTCTTTCTAAGATTATGGAAAAGTGTAACACAATCCCTGAATGGATTTCTGTGAAGGTCAATATGCCGTTGAAAATCATCCCCTGCATCTACATGGGCACTCTTTTCGAGTGGTGGCATCGCAAGGATTTAGTAAAGCCATTACAACTGATGAGGTGAAACAGCTTGATCGAGTCGGTAAAATTCATAGAAATCTCAATCAAAGTACCCCAAGGTGGATACACGATAGTGAGATTTCATGCCAACAATCCTGGTGAGTAAAATATTATGGCTTCCAAAATCCACGGTTACATAGGTATCTTTTGACAATTCTCCGATGTTACTCCGGTTATCTGTGAAATAATGTTCCTCGAAGTTTTATCAAAACATTTGCATGAATTTCATCTCACCAGATCTCATGTGAAATCTCTCTCGTTAATTTCAAAATTGTTCAATTTACAGGTTATTGGTTCTTCCATTGCCACTGGGAATTACATTCTAACATCGGCATGGCTTTAATTTTTAAAGTAGGAGAACATGACGATTTTCCACCTGTACCCAACAATTTTCCTAAATGTGGGAACTACGCATCGAATCAACCCAGATAAAGGCAAATCAATCTTTTGGTATATAATTGTTACCTTCGGATGCTCATGGACTAATTTTTTTATCAAAAGCCTGTAAGTTCCATCACCATGTGGGAACTCTCGAACAAGTAATATGACTTGAGAATGTAGTGAGTAAAACAAACTTTGTAGAACAAGATGACTCTGTCTCCGTTCAATGAAATTTACGAGTCACTTATAAATATTTGCGCGCATTGATTATTCGTCTAATCTAGTCTACAATGTTTATTGTCCCCCAATGGGTAGTAGATTTTCATTTCTGTAGCAAATGATACTAGCCATATACCGTATTTCTGGGAAGATTACTAATTTCAACCTCCGCAAAGAACTTACTTAAGATGAATTACTCGTCATTATGATTCAGGGTTTGACACGAAACTGATTTTTGAATTCCGGTTAATTACGGATCGGGGAGTCGAACTCCTGTGATAATTTTGGGATTGATCTCCATACATCTTGGATACACAGCAACAAAACTATCCGTTACATCTCCAAAATCATCACATAACTTGACACTCCCCTCCCCCGATCCGAAATGAACCGAAATTCAAGAATCAGTTGCGTGTCGAACACCCTCGCCTTCGGCTCGGGCCGAAAAATGTCAGTTGTTGTGTGGAAACCAACATTCTCGCCCTCGTATCAAAAAGTAATATTTGACAATCATACCCAAAATGAGCGAAGGCTTCCTTTTGATCCGATTCCCAAGAACTTCAATAACCATTTGACGGTACTCTAACGGGATCTTATTCGTCTGTAGATGAGCAAATGAATACTTACTTAAAAACAAATTCCTTAGGAAGTTATTCTAAATAATTAATTCGTCATCCAACTGTAAATGTGAAAACTGAGACTATTATTGCAAAATTACGCATAATGGCCGTGATATCATTGAAGTATCAGAACCGTACAGTTATCGCTTCGTACATACTTGTGCTGCACTGTTGCAGTAGGTTACGTAATGAGCATCTGACACGCGATCGAGGGCCCCATCACGGTTTGTGGATCCGCGAGCCGAATCCGACTCACGTGGGAGGGCTGACCTCGTGCTCGGCTGGTCGGGCCGCGACATCGGCAAATTCCTTCAAAAGCCGTGCGCCGAGCAAGCTCGAGACACATTTACACGCCCATTGCGATTGGTCGCATACTCAACAATCCCAGAATGAAGCAAAAACGCTCGAAAACCCGAAAAAGGCGTTCTTCTGAACTCGGTTGCGTTTTCGTGTGTTTTGAATGAAACATACACACAATAGCGATGTAATGAACCACTCCTCAAAATGAGATAAGATATACTCTCATCGCACCAGGCGTTAAAGCTTTGAGCGTATTAGGTACGTTGGCGGGCGAGGGTGAAGGCAAGCAATCGCTGATCGATAGCGTGCAGGCAAGCAGTAGAAATATATGGCAGTAGGAGCAGCAACATTTCTCAGGGGCGAAGAGTGGCGCAGGCGCATCCACCATCCCCGGATCATCCCTCGCTCTCACTGCTCTACTTCTCTACTCTCCGATGCGATGCTCCATAGATATATATATATATAGACATGTTTTCGAGCACATGCTCAACGCTACCTGCTTTACTCACGTACCAATTCATACCCTTTCAAGACCGGCTGCAGCCTTTTCAATGCCTCTGACACTGCTTCTGTATATATCTGCATACCCTCACATTTGTGTACATAACTCAGGGGTGGTGGCACACGGTTGACCCACGGAATATTCCCGTCTCCGATCGATGAAACATTCTTTTCACGGACCAGCTAAGATGCATATGTGTATTCAAAAAAGCGTTTGAGAGCGCTCTGAAAATTTTTCATGCATGGCTTGAAAATCATGCAAAAGACGCCGAATGGGATAGCCACGACGATGCACGAGTAGTACGAGCCAAGATTTGATCGGACGGTGGGTTTATGGATGTATGTGGCGCTCACGATGCGAGTAACGAGCGAGGCGGATCTCGGGGCCACTTATTTTTCTCCGGAGAGCCAAAGATGATCGAGGAGCCGGATGTGTACGCAATGAGCGGGATACGAACACTTTGCTACTTATCCATGGCCATATATTCGCTTTGGATCTTTGCATAGTACTTACTCTTCTTTCTCACAGCAAAAATCTATACGTGCGCTCACGTATCGGGGCTTAAGCTACGACATTCGCATATAGAATCGTGGATTTTACGAGACGCTCGGATGGAGTGGTGCAATAAGGAGTTAAACCGATATAACCAGAATGTAAGCATAGGAAGAAATGTATTGCAATGATGAAGAAAATCGAGTTGAATCGGTAATGCTTGGGATGGTCAAATCTTGACGAGGCCGATAAACGGATCGAATAGTAGTCAAAAAAGAGTACAACGGGCGGGCTCTACCTGATATCAAGTCCACATTGTAAACAATTTTTCAAACAAAATTTAGGCGTTTCAATTTTTTCTTCAACTTTACCTCTCAGTTGCAATGATCTTGAGCCCGGAAGTAACGAATATAGTTTTTCAAAACTAGTATGGGTGAAATTTAGCCGTCTTTGCCAGAAAAATCTATTAAACCACAAATTCAATCCATTGGACGTAATATCCATTGATCATGACTCGTGAGATTATTACACGTTATATGTACTTGGGAATATTCAACGAAATAAATTGAAATATTCTCCCTTCAATTACTCTCTCCTGCTCTTGCAGCAGTCCTATATCATTCATCTTCGAGAGTTGAATTTTACGAAATTTCTCATTATTTAGCGCTGATATTTTACTGAATGTTACGTCATTCACTCTCATTAATCTGGTCCTTCCCATTCTTCATTTCGAAAAGTTCCTCATTATGTTACGTTGATCCAGTCGCAAACTATGTAACATACATTTTATATGCTATAATCCTGTTTCCTTCATCCACCTTCATGCAATCACGTTTTTAGTTCAACATCTTCGTACAGCAAGTCACATTTTATACGAGTGATATTAAATTTGACGGCACGTTGCGAGTTTCTCGAGAGGGGCTTACACGGTTACAATATCGCGTTTCCCCAGTTATCCCATGGCGCAAAGCTTTGTCTTGACAACTTAAGGGTTTTAAATCCTAACTCAGAAAACAAGTTCTTGCTCTGATACCTTTCATTAGCTTCAGCCATCGCAGTGATGATTTTCAAAATGTCGGATTGTGATTCACTTAAGATTTCAATAAAATAATGTAGAAACGAGAAAATCCAGTGATTTTCTGAGTCACTCATTTAAATCACTCCGCAATGATGATTCTCTTGCCATTAGATTTAAAAATTCCATCATCTGATGATTCCCGATGGATATGTGGTGACGAACGAAACAAATAATTTTCTCGAATTGTGTTACGCCCTTTTTCTAACAGTTTCTGTGGCAATTCGCACTGTAGGGGCGAAGGTGGTCTTAAGGAACCTCCGAACCCTTTCACGGTGGATCAATTCAAGGAAAGTGCAGGCGTCAGAGTTTTGCGAGTCTCATATATGCTGGTATCCCATCATTTCCTTCATTCTTGAGTCCTCCCATTTCAATGCAGCGCGTTGATGCATTTTTCGCAGTCGAATTAAAGAGAAATCTGAAAAATTCCATTTCCGACCTTCTCGTCACGTGTAACGAGATTCCGCGAAGCCCATACCCATCGGTGGACGAGCATTAGTGATTGCGGGATTGCCTCGGTCACTAGAGAGCCTTATATGCATGGGCGGATGGTCTATTTAGATTTCCATAGGCTTTTTAGTGCGTGTCCACTCAATTCTGTCCGATCGCAAATCGAGTTACTCGTACAAAATGCCTTCTGCAGTTCCACCACGCAAATTTCTGCAGTCGTCGCCTTCCATGAGTGAATTTGAGATGCTCCGAGATCCGATTGTGCATAATTTAGCGGCTCAAACCCTCAAGAGTTGGCCTGAGTCACTGATCTGTGAATTTTTGCATACTGTCCACTCAATTTTGTCGGGAGTGTATGTAGATATCCAGTTATTCTGATTGAAGAGTTAACTCTTTTGAACTTGAATCTTATTAGCATGACAGGATAATAGTGTGTTGTCGTCTTTGGTATTGCGCTTTTGTTTGCGAACTAGAGAACAAAAAATACGCAGGTGTGAGACTGGACTATCACGCTGATAAATTTTTGCATCACAGATGAATCGCCCTCATTCGACCCTTAAAACTTGATAGAAACAATTTCCTGCAAAAATCTCGCGAAATAGCTCGTACCTTTTGAAGAGCTTCTCACTTAATTATCAAGATCTGCGAAGGCTGTAAGTTACGAGCTAGCATTTTTATATCACTAAAGAGATTATAAAGTTGAAACGCGAGGAGCTGTAGAGGCAATAACTTCCAGGCGGATGAGCTCATTCAAAATTCACGAGTTTTGGCTTTTGAAGGCAATCTGAAATTCCAAACGAGCTCTGTACGTCCTCGCAGCCGTCGCAGTGAACGAAAGAGAATTCAGAAGCCGTTCGAAACATGCATCCAGGTCGATTATCCGCCGAGTCTGCTTATAGCTTAGAATATTCTACATTGGTTTGCAATGAATGAGTGAGTGATGCGATCAAAGCTATCTCGCAATCATCGGTCTATCATACATATATAGCGCGATAGTGATGTGCGCTTCATCAGTTGCATCGGACCAAGCATATAGAGTAGAGCTTGCGATGGACTGGACCGGTCATACAGGCAGCGTCGACGTCTCATTTTCACACCCGATAGCATCACACGTGATGAGCTTTCCCAACGGATTCTCTCGCATCCCTCGACTTGCAATCCTCGGTTGGACGTGAGAGAATTGCAAATTTTGCCCGTTGCAATTGGTCCAAGTGTGAGAGAACGTACATACTCGATTGGCAGGAATGCCATAGTGACTCTCGAATGAAATGCTCACTTTGATTTGAATTCATGCTAAATCCATGCATAATGCTCATTGTGATTTGCTATCGACGATGTGGTGGTTGATTTTGATCTGGCTTAAGCCCTCACTCGGGCCTTGAATAATCTTGCGAGGTGTAGAAGTCAGTAAAACATGCACGATGTGAATCAAGTTGATACAATTTCTGTACGTTCTCGTCTGGCAAGTGCGTAAAGCTAGGATGGACCACTGGCCCTGGGGTTTAACGACCCCCCCCCCCCCGCCAGTTCTCAGGGGAAGGGGGGGGGGGGTAGGGCCTTTTCGGTCATCTGGCCTTAGAGGTGCCACGAGCCTCCAACGCCAGTTTACGCCAGCCGGAACGTGGAGACCACAACTCAAATCCGGTAGTCGCACGGCAGCAAAAATACCTAGAGGTTGTAAATAGGTCGTGGGGCCCGTGACAAAAGTGCATTCGGGTAGTTCGCCGCGAGACCTATACGACCTGTCCAGGGCCCTACACTCCCCACGCTTGGTGCGAAGCCTAATAGACGAACGAGACAACCCTGTACCGAGGGGTGGGTTCGGGCGTTGGTGATGAGGAGCAGCCGTCGTCGGCTAACACACCCGGCAATGGCTGTCTTTCAAGCCAACGCGATTGCAGAGTGTACCCCTGCCCCAGCCCTTGGAGGCACCGTGATCAAATCAATAGGCAGGAACCCGGTTTATATATAGCCTTATTCGTATGTAACGTGACAAATCTGCCATTGTAGATGTACAAATCTTCAAATACTTTTGCGTTAGGATGAGATCACGAAATATCGAGCCTCCCCTTTGCCTTTCCCCTTTGGAGTTTCAACTTTGGTATGCATAGAATTCAGGCCCAAACAAAAAAAAATCAGACTCACATTCCACTCACTCAGCGGATTATCAGTTATACAAGTCAATACTTACTGCATCGAAAAGTCATCATAAGGCCATTCGCGTTGAGATACTGACGCTGGTTAATGCACTCTATAATCGTACCTGGAAGTCAACTTCACTACTGCGATTCCTTCAATGTGCTAGTTTCACATATGGCCAACTGAGCTGTTGTTTGAACCGGGGTACATGCTGTTTAAGTGTGCATTGGCCGCATGAGTATGAAACGAACCGCAAAGCCGTCGCCAAAGCTCGTAATAACGACAAGAAAGGGCCGCCAGCCGCGCGAGCCATGCAGTAGAATAAGCCGGATATGGTCAGACGTGGCGCTCAATCGGCTTGTGCTAGTGTATGCACCTTTATACCTGCGGTGTGAGAATGTTTGAACGCAAAGTACACATTAGCATCCGTTTCGGCAGTATAACACTGGGGCCGTCCTTGGGATTTATCTAGTTACTGGCAAACTTCTTTAATCATTTATTTCACAGCTTTTCAGAAGGGATATGAATAGCAACTTATTTATATCCAAATTCTGTCCTTATAACTCGATATTATCAGAGTCTAGCAATCAGTTACCACTTTCTTGGAATGTCTGAAGAAAAGTTGAACAATTCTAAGATCGATACATCCTCTTGCACAAAGAATACATTGGAATGTGGATAAGAGCTGGGAATAAAATACCCGTGACAGAAGAGTTTAGAATAAGCATATTTTGGAGTTCTGATTGTGAGAATAAAATATTTTGACAGTCATAAACCATTCTTGGTCTTACAGATCTCGCGCTAGGAAATAAGCATGACTACAAAAACGCACTTATGGAGGACTGAATCATTTTTCAATGAATGGTCGAATTTCCTATTTTGGTGGAAACCAGAATAAAATCTCTTCTGCTGAAAAAAAATTTTGTATCTCAAGTCAAGGGGAGTCGGATAAAAATTTGCAATTCTGTCCCAATGCTAAAGTAGTATTAAGGCGATACAGTCACCGTGCACTGTGCACGCTGAAGTTATTCGTACTTTTGTTCGATACACTTGCGATTTGGACTAACCGAGGAGAAGACGAATACTTATCATCATCCAACTTGAATTCGTCCTCTCGTCATTTGACTTAAATCGCAAGAGAACTGGAGAAAAGTGGGAATAACTTGAGCGCAGGCACGTCCTAAGCTATGATATAGGCACTTTGTAATTCGCACTTTTATCCGATTCTCTTACGATTTGAGCGAAACGATGAGAAGACGAACTCGAGTTAGTTGATAATAAACGCGGGTCTTCTCGCCGTTTCACCCAAATTGTAAGAAAATTGGATAAAAGTGCGAATAACTTTCAGTGTGCACGGTGACCGTATCGCCTTAAGCCATAATGAATGATGATGGTCATTAATCTGTGACAGTGAAGAAAAGATCAAGTGTCCGAAATACCGTTAGACTGAGATAGTATTTTAATAAATCCTTGCTAAATTTCTCACCCAGACGGAACAAATTGCCCGTGAACTTTTGAGCCATTTCTATCCGGATTTCTTCCATTGAGCTTCACAGCTTCATAACTTCATGCCATCTCTTCGCTTCGGAAGCTATAAAGAATACTTACAACTTCAATTAATTTTTCTTTCTTAGGTCTGAATAACAAATTACAAAAACGTATGAGTGACGATACAGTACCCTGTTGGATATACCGTCAAATTGGGTAACTTTGGTACAGTGGGTGCAACTTTGGTACACCCCTGAAAAATGACTTTCAGAGCTGCGTTCGGCAAGGTAAACGATTGTATCACTCTGAAACCTATTCTCCCCTCTTGGCACATGCATAAACAGCGTGTTGAGCCACCGTAGATCCCGCGTGAATGATTGTAGTCGTTTATCGAAGTTTTTTCCAAAAAAGGTGATTCAGCGAGTGGTCAAGTTAGTGTTCCTGGCAAGAACTGTTCCGGAACGAACTACGGGTGTATAATGCTACACTTTCATGACATATACCACCATACTGAGAATAAAATATTGCCGTCTGAACAATACAACTGTATTGTTGCCTGGTATTGCCGTCAGACCAATACGGTATTGCCATCACAGCATTATGTTTTGTTATGACAACAATCTAGTATCGGTAACCTTCAAAAATCTTCGGATAGTCATGATAACCCCACCGATATCGTTCTGGTCAAAAAATTGGAAAGCTCTCGTAGCAAAATAGTTATAAAGTGTTTGTGACTATATCGAGTATCACGGTATTGTCTACGTGCATTGCTGTCGCTCCAAAATATGGATGTGCATCGATGCGGGGCTCGGAGAGTGACTGGGTCTCCCAGATGTTGAATGCTTGGGGCCTAGGAAGACATTGTGATATTTTTAAGTGTACGTCTGATGGCAAGGCTCAATTTTGCGTGATCTCTCTCAGCCACCTTTGCATTCCTGCTTCTCATTCTAACCACACATTCAAACTATTTATTCATTCAGCATTGGTGTATGAAATTAGTTCGTCATCGTTCAACGTATGAAATGCTATTATTAATTCTGGGGCTATCTATGTCCTCGATGATTCAATTAGTTGACGGTTTGACAGGGATATCTTGCTCTGAAATTTGACGGTTACTACAGGAATGAGAATTTAGAACACGCATTCCAAGACATTATCGCGCAGGGTTGCGTTATTTACATTGCAGTAATTTCGGAGGACTTAGGTATTTAATTTGATCGACTTATTTTTTCCTTCGAGATCATAACCAAAATCTGTTCGCCCGCTTCTCGCAATCCAAAATCTCTATTGGCTATACGATTATTTAGTCATATTAACATTATTCATTTTGCTCTGACAGCAATACCAGATCGTTCTTGTGACTTGATGTGGCAACAATATCGGTATCGTTGTCAGACCTTTATAACCTGTTTTAAAGGCCAGCACGCTATATTATTTTGGTCGTACGACAAAACGTAAGGCCGTACGACCAAGAATTTTTTCTCAGTGGCATATTGAAGAAACCATCGTTATATTGGGGTATTTACAGCATTTGGAATCTTAATGAATGAAAAACACGGGGAAAAACCATGAAAAAACGTACCAAAGTTACCCGACTCTAGGTAAGAAGTATGAGGATACGGTAACTCCAATACACCTCCCTATGACAGCTTCTTTCCATCTCACCTTGAGTCGAGTGATGGTCTACGAGGTTTCAGAATGATTCAAACAGCTTCAAATAAAACTTCTGAACGATTAAAATTGATTCACTCGCATGGAGGTGGGTAGAGTTGAAATATCTTGTAAGTGTACCTAATTTGCCCCATCGGGCTCTAACTAAGGTACACTTCTTCAACTGCTAATAGCTCCAGCTCAGACACATCAAATTGACCTTTGTAGCCCATCAATCGAAAGCTGAGACTGTAAGCTTTAGATTTACTACTAATAGAAGTGGGTTTTATCAATGTTGGAATGCCGAGCCAAACAAGATGAAAAGCACCGAAAACGTACCAAAGTTACCCAATTTGACGGTATGTTCACTTTGATTACATTATGAATTTGTTTTTTTCGTTGATATAATCAAGCCCATGAATGCCTATATTCTTTCATGAGAGTTGGCTTGCTAAAACAACTCACGCTGCTAATTTTCACAATACTCAGTAGTAATAAGAACCATCACTAGAATCCGAGTAAATATATTAATTTGTGTAATTTACAGTTTCATGGAAAATTAGACGCGAAACTTCAAATGTATGCACAACGTTTTACTCGGCGTACTGATCATTCCCCTTCCGAATGCTGTATTCCCGAAGCTGGTATAGTTCCTTAAGTTGATCGCACTCGATAACCATACCCAACAGAAGTTGAAAGACTTGAAAACAAGGTAAGACGAAAAGTAGATTTATTCGTAAGATTAGTAGGATGTTAGCATTACATTGTTATGCGAATTACTTTCAACTTTGGGACTCTTGCTTACCTATAGGGAGTAATTAGATGCTACAGGGTAATTAATGTTCGTGAAGGCGATTAGGGCTCTTGGCCGAGTACCCGCGCATCTCCCTTGAGATATAAGGCAAATTCTCGATACAGCTAGCCACTTTGCGCGGTTAGCAGCATAGGAAGCACAGAGAAGGCAGCTGCATGGTGTTCTGGAGCACTTTGGCCGGAGCGGCAAAGGCCAAAACCGAGATGCTCATTACTCGCACGTGCAGGATCTACGTGGTATTCGCAAAGCTTTGCGAGGACTTGGCTCAAGGTCCGACAACTCTAAGCCACAATTCTCAATATTGCATCATCATTAGAGTTCTAATAAACTTGCATATCTAATAAAATACTGGCTGTTGAACGTGTAATATGTGCTTTAGAGGTATTCACATACATATTCCCGATGCTTCGGGTACGGCTCAAAGTTGAGTCCGAGTTGCCTCAGTAATAATTTGCTGAATAATGCTGGAAGCTTCCCTTCTATACATCCCTGATTATTATTGTTCTGCCATAGCTCAAAATGAATAATCTAAATGATATCGGTAACTATTCTGGGTCACTCTTACAATAATGTTGGAGCACCGAGTTGCGTATTGTCAGTTAATCCCTCAAGTATAAAAATGAATAGAAAATGAATTATAGTAGGGTTCGGAGTCTAAAACTCCAGAACCGAGTAAACTAATGTCTTACCTCATCAAAAAAATAAAGGACAAAGATTCTGACGATCAGAGTGGATTGATTTGAATATTTTCTTGAGTCCAAATGTTGGGATGTTGTAAGTAATCTGGTTCAGATGTTGAATGGTCTTTCCAAAAATTTCGAATTTGAGCCATCCTGCCGTGTTCCGCCCATTATATTCCATGGTGAATATTGATACTGGTCGTGAAACAATGGCTTAGATAAGGAATATGGCTTTTTTTTAAAGGATGACTCATATTGATTAGTAAGAGAAATGCGAATGAGCAGCGTATCACTCCTTGTGCAAACCTTTTCAAAAACGGATTCCAAAGCTCTAGCCCTACTTTTGGGTGTCTCAGCTCCCATACCAAAACATTGATGAGCCTCAAACTCGCTCGAAAAAGAGATTCCCTTAAAAACCGCAGCATTGAAAATTTCCCAATTTGAGATTAGAGAGATTCAGGACCGTGCAGATAAAAATCAAGTATGCCATCTTGAGGTACGTGAAAAGACCTACAAAATAAGCCCTGACAAAGTCCCTCTAGTCTCGCAGTGCAATTGACAAAATTGGAAAACAAATTTTTTGATCGTCTGTGCGCAAATGAGCCATTTGCACACTGTTTGTCGCTTTCCATTTGCTCACAGAAGATCAAAAAACATAGTATAATACTCGGGCGCAACGTTTTTCGCTTTCTCGTGTCTATTTAGACCCTCGCCTGCGGCTCGGGCCTAAAAAAGTCACTCGAAGTGCGAAAACCATCGTTCGCGCCCTTATATCATAATATACTATTTGGGCATGCTTAGAGTGAATTACCCTCACTAAGACTCGAATTTCACAGAGTCAGATTTGTGCAACTTACATAGCAAAATTTTGACCGGTAGTGCACTATGAAAGTGAGGGTGATGCCTTATTTTCATTGAACTCGAGTCACTATATACGGCTTACTCTCGGACGATGGCTTAATTTCGACGTATGGTCTATAATAGTCAAAACACGGTAACGTCAGCCGATGAGCGTCGTGATTGACTAATACTAACTTCAACCACTAAACCGACCAGCTATACCCTGCGGCCGGCTGCAACGATGCGTTACATCGCAACTACTGACCATAAACTGTCTAACCACATCAATGCCGATGGACGTTTTCTGTTGCAGGCCAACGCAATACAGATTTAATGGCCACTAAAGCTTGTCTAGAAGCTTTGCATGTTCAGGCAAAGGTCAAACAATCTCGTGTGAATGTATAAACCTGGTTTGGTTTGGAGCACGATCGTGTGCAAGATATTTCCCTAATCTCAAATAGCGAGGGACCTTTTATTTCATCTGAAAAATCTCTTCCGTTCACGGATGAAGTGGCTAGTTTCCCAAAATTATTCAGAATATTGCCTGCAAAGTATTCAAATTACCAAACCTGTGGCATAAGTGGAAAATTTATCGGTGAACCTTCGAAACTACTGCAGTATGGATTCAGTGAGTCCAATCGAACTTTCGCAACAACGCTCTCGTATTTTCAATGCTTTTAGGATTAATGAACTTATCTCAAAATCATTCTTATCTTAAACTTATTTCGAAATGATTTCAAGGACATTTTGTAAAATAGTAGGCTATCAATATGATTTCGAAAGAATAGACAGATAATTAGCCTTTGAGATAAAATGGGCTTTTACGTGCTGATTATGAGTTGTTTAGAATGATATCATTTATCACTATACCTATACTGTGAGTGTGATATAGGAGTATCAAGTTGCGAATATTTCATGTAAGAATGAGCATTGGATCTGAGTCGATATTTTGGATATTAACAATTTCGCAATCATTAATATTGCACACATTCCCTTCTTTTGACTTATTCTGAATGTTTCCTAAGAAATGCCTGTGCTCATCAATCTAGGACGTGATCTAGGACTATGGTAAGTGTATCCAACATGCCTCCATACGTCGATCCCAGGAATCAGCACTCGTTGACCTTCCCGCAATTTTTTTTTTTATATTCGTTATGTTGAAACATGAAAAAGTAAGTGGTTTGGACTGACCCCGGGGGACTCGAAGTCGCTAACGAAGTGCGTTTAGTAAAACCAGTGCCAACAGTTCATAGTTCGACCAATACTAATATACTTGAGCGCATTCGATTCCTTCTGCGAAACTCGTATTTGAAGCGATTGTGTGAGTGTAAAATACGGAGACCAAAATTGGTGTGTACCCAACATATCCTCTTACTGTTATCTCGGAAGGGTTTGCAGAATGACTTTTTTATCACTCAGAACGCGTTTATCACGTGAAAATAAGCGGAAAGTAGCGATTTGGGCCGATGAAATAGCTTCGAATGTGGTTGCAGAGGGATAAAAACGACCCCACCCACTTCAGCGCCGATTTACATTATTTTGGATGATGCGAGCATGTTGGGTACATCACCCTTCCGCGAATTCGCGAAAAATCACCTCCTGGGAAAAATGTGATAGCTCAACTTCGGTTATGATTAAATTTGAACTCATCTTAGTTCATTTTGACGGTCTTGAAAAAAGCTTTGAAATACCCTGGTAGAAATTGTGAGCATTGTTTGGCCAAAAACTGGCCAAGTCTAACCTAATAGCATTGTCACTATGTCTATATATTGCATGGGTGTCCAAAAAATTGGGCACATTTCTATCAGGGTACGCTGAAGAATATTTGAAAATATCCAAGGAGATCGAATTAAGCTATCGTCAAAATCGCTTATGGGAGAGGGGGGGGGGGAAGTCAATTACCTCAATTATTATTCATCATAAGATGGAGTCTTAGAATAAGGTTCGGTCAAAAAACCATAACTTCACAAGGCACCTCTGAATATTCACGACTGATCCCAGGCTCAAGAGAAGGTGATGCGCAGGTTGCTCTACGAAGATTCTTGGAAATGTACGCGAGATCACGCTCGCTTTCCATGAATACTGATCAAAGGAGTCTGGTCAAAGCGATGGCCTTCGAGGCGGCACTTGGTCCCATAGATAAAACGAGCGAGCATTTGCGTATACGTCATCACCTTCATCCACCTTTGAACCTTTTTCTAAAGCAGTGTGCAAAAGCACCAAATGGCATGTTTTTTCAAAAACGCTTCAGGCAGTGCCAAAAACGCACTTCACCTTCATCATTCTGTGTCTATCGCGCAATCTTGCGTGGGCGAAGTTTACATGGAAGAAAATAAGAGAGACTCATTCGCGTTTCTTTCAACCTGACATATATACCTAGAGACCTTTTTTTCCCACGCATTCAGGAATGAAAATCCTCACCCACGTACGACGCGCTGAATCAAGAATTCCATCCATCGGCTTTTCACCTCGGCTCGGCGAGGCTTTCACTCATGCCTCGCTTTCATTCGAGAGATGCGCCCGCGAGCTAGCACTACCACCAGATCGTGGGTGGTGGCTCGCTAACATTCTAAGCTACCCCCCATCATTTATTTATAATTTCTGCTTATACAATTGGCTTTCGAGCGACTCTTTTCTCATTTTCTTTCTCGCCTCTGAGTCTCGCATTCCGTATCCGCTAATGGATGTTCTGGCAGGGTCAATCGCCACCAGCCGCGCGTTCACTTTCTTTTCTCCTGGCAATCGCGATTATTTCACCCCCGCCTTTTTCACTCGGGAATTGCGCGACAGCTCTTACATTTTTACTCGGATAATGCATCTGGGCCGTGGGGAATGGACGACTTCGCAACGTGACACCCCGCCGCCGCCGCCGCAGATTGCAACGGATCGAAATTAAATCTCTGACTTCTCTCTCGAGTTCTCAAGTGCAGTGCAGGTGCAGACTGGGTGTACGGGAGAGGAGTGTTTGGGGAGGTATGAGTATATATATATATATATACTATAGGCTAGCGCGAGGTACCGAGCATAGTTGCGCGTAATGAGATTCGAGCTCTGTGCATCAGCTGCTACGCGAAACCGTGACTCTAAGGGTGCGTCCACAAATGGAGCGCGCGCGCGTACCCCCGTGCTCCTGCGCGGCTCCCGTCGCGCGCGCTGCTTCTACCATTAAGAAATTACAAGTTTTCCTCGTTACCGACTACTTTCAAAGTATATAGAACTGGAGCACCCATCAGTTGTGTATACTTTGAAAGTAGTGCACTACCTATGGGTGACAAGGGAATTTCGTAATTTTTCTATGGTAGGAGCAGCGCGCGCGCCGGGAGCCGCGCGGGAGCACGGGGGTACGCGCGCGGGCTCAATTGTGGACGCACCCTGAAGAAGGATCGAGACTGTGTGTAAGAAGTGTAGAATAGCGCCGCAGTTATTAGCAGTTTCTCGTAAGGCTGTCAAGCAGGGTGATATATGCGGTGATAGTATAGTCATCCTGGTGAGGCTAGAGAAGCGGAATTGATTCTTTTCAAGCGACACGCGACGATTTGTGAATGAACCCAACTGCCGTGTGGTTGACGATCCCTATTCCTGAATCTCGCCTTGCTCCGGAATCTCATTAGTGGTGATGCGGTATTTGTTTTCACTGTGCATTTGGAGCGTGATGTTTCGTTACGTTGAATATGAACTGTGGTAACGGAAATATAAGAAAATTGCCGAGTTTCTCATGCTCCTTGGCTCTTCCATTTGCAGAACTGATTTGATGAGAATTATCAAGGTTCTGACGAAATTTGAGAAATCTTACAACTTGATACAAGATCGCATGACACGAGTAGCTGCTGGTTCTTATCTCTCCAAATTTCATGCTACACGGCTGTGCAGAACCATTGGAATAATTTGAAGTTCACTCATTTGAACGTGGATTAAAATGCAACCCAAGAAAAACTCCGATCGCAATTTCAACTGCAAAGAGAATCCATGAAGATATTGATGCCTTTTTAGGGATAAAACAATACGAACGACATCAAAGCAATGGTGAGCTTCCGCCCATGGGCTCGAACTGAATAAGGTCCCTGTTGACAGGAAGTGTTTGCTGATTAAGGTATAGTACTAGCAGTACTGATGAGTCCAAGTGCAGGTTATACTCGCGCTTGACTCTCTCCCGGCCGTGATATAGGTATAGTGAATGGGCGCAGCAGACGACAACCTAACCCCGAAACTGCAGAAATGCGAGTGACACTTGGGCTTCGATATTCTTTTGTATAGACTCTGAATTGTCAATCTGTTGGTTTCTATGTGATTTTCGTTCTCTCTTCCTCTTGTGGGCCGACTTCCGTGAAAATCTGTACGGTAGATATTACTCTACTCGTCATTTCCCAGAATCCGCCGTGTTAAATCGACTTTCACGAAACTGCTCAGAGCTTTTCTCTCAGACTCTGAAGGCTCCTCTATTTTTAACTGAGTCAGTTTGAGATATCAAACCACTGTGCCGAATTTCGTAATTTCCTGTACGGTATTTCGAGGACCGCTAGTACTATCTTAAAATAACAAAAACTCCTCAAAAAACTCGATTGGAAAACCTTTATTGTATTTTCGTCAAAAGTATTCTATCTAGCCAGGAATATCACTTGTTTGAGCCTGATTCAAATTATGAATTTCTCTCAATGCCAGGCATAGCAATTTTTCGATCGTACTTTTCGAATCAATCATTTTTTTTCAGAGTTGCCCGTGAAATTTTTCCCGATCAAAAATCAAAAACAGTATGTGTCCGTACTAAGCGTGTTAGTTCGTTTCGGGCACTAGGATAATTTATCTGCCGAGCGGCAGACATGTCGCCCAGGTGCTTGAAATCAGCTTGCAAGCGAAGTGCGAATTTTTCTCACTAAAACTACGTTGCCTAAAATGCGGCTCACTTAGGTTAAATTGATTAAATCATACTCGAGGTGGGCTTAGATCAAAATTTTCAAAAAATGAGAATAATTTCTTTCCATCGCTATATCTTTCCCAGATTTTGATTTTGACTACGACTATTGAAACCTCGGTTATTTCCTGGAAGAATTTGATTTAAATCTTTGTTGATAAAGTAGTAGGGTAACATTTTGAAGAAGACGAGAGAGAAGAAACGCGCAGGTGAATGAATAAATGCGCTTTCAAGACTTCAAGTCAGGCTAACTCAATTTGATACTTTTTTCGAGCGAGTACCTCAGGAAGCGCATTTTTTGCTTGAAGTTTTCTGACCACATTGAGAACGTTTGCTTACTGAAGCAAGTACCTATACAGCTCACTTGAGTAACTTTACGCAGAGCGACAGTGCGCCAGTAAGTCTTAAGAAATGTGTGTTACTTCAATTGATTCTCGATAAATTCTTATCGAGCTACATGACAAGGTTCATTTCCGGGAACATGTATTTGAAATGTGTCGGAAAAATTGGCATGACTTGAGCAACTTATGATATTTCTTGGGTAAGGGAGCTGCCTCCACAACAATTGAAAAATTGATTACTTCAAAGTATACATCATGCGAAACTTGCAAGGAAAGTTTTTTAATATGTAGAAAGGTTCCTCCAAGAAGTAATAAAAGGATGTGAGGGAATAATATCCAAGGACATGAAATTCTCACGACCGATACTTGATTATCATTTTTAATCTGAAGAATTGGATACACATCAATGCGAGAAATCCCCCATTTTAAATTCTTCTTCATTCTTTTCCAAAGTTGTTCACGATATATAATTTGGTTATTGATGCATGAGCCAGCATCCCAATGCTGTGGGCAAATCATCAATAGCCTGTACAAATTGGATTTACGCTCTTTTTCTCATTTTTTTGTTTCGTAAAAAAATAACTTATCTTTGGAAGCACCAACAGCTCAAAGGAAAAGATACATATCGATAACGGTGAATGGTGATTGGAGTAGGCACGGGTCTGCAATAGCTGTAAGCCCATATATCAAACACTAATTACTCAAATCTCACTCAAAACCACTCAAACTTGAATCCGTGTCCATGAAACTGATGTTGAAATTTGGAATTAAATCGAACGATCGAAAGGAATTTTGGAGTCTCGTTGGTTAAATTTCTGATGGGATTCGGGTCCCATTCCTTTTCCCTCTTTTGATTCGACTGAGAGAACTCGTGGATGGGTGAATGCTTTTTTGATTGTGATAATTGAAAAAATTGTTGGCAGTGGTTGAAAACTTTTGTCAGAGCGAGAGCTTTGTATTAGAAGCGAAATTTTCCGTGACTGCTTTTGCGATTGAAAAAATAACTACAGGCGAAATGTTTAGTATCTCGAAGAGCAGATTACAGTACGGGAAAGCAATTTGCGTGGATAACCAACTCGGGAAAGTCATTCAACTGCCAACCTTGTGTTGCTCTCTAAAAATCTCATGCAGTCTGGGCGAGCAGGCTTAACTCTCAGGTGCCATCTCGGATCAAAATGACCTCAGGCGTGACTTCCCAACACTTTCACGATGTCGAAACCTCAGGAATTCGGCTACTTTGCGTCCTTCACATTCAGCAAATATGACTTGTCATTGATCTTTCCGGTGCCACTCAAGTCAGACACAATTTCAGTTGAGATCATTCAAAATCAAAGAACTGCAACCCTGATCCAAAAGATTCCGCAATGAATAATTTTTCGGAATTTTCGGTTTAGCCCTTCGGTACTCAGTGGTGTAGTCATTTCTTTTCGAGACCCTCGGCTACAACCGAACAAATTCTTGAGGCAAAATATTTGACGCAATCCGAAAAACTTAAAATTTTCTACTTGGGCCACCCTGACCCCAGTGTGTCACTCATCATCGACAAATGGAAGTGTGTCGAGTAAGGGTTTAGTTAATGTTCCTGCAATACCCATCCCACCTACTCAAAATTCAATTCGGCTATCTTTTCCTCCAAGCTTCACGTATCTATAAAAATCATAAATATTGAGATATATAGCAACTGCTACGTTGTTATAGGTCGAGAGGAAGAGTGTCTTTTACTGAACTGAATCGAATGAAAGAAGCAGGGAAAGATCGTCCCTGTGCATAGCCTCGGAAACGTTAATCCGGCTGGGTCTCGGTCGCTCGTCACTGAAGCAGTGAGAGAGAAAGCCGCGGCGGATTTTAATTGCCAAGCATGTAGCGGGTATACCGCGAGGTGCATAATGGGATGACTGGCGTGCTCCAGCCACTGACCCAGATAACAAGTATCTCTCTCACTCACAACGACGAGCCTCTTGGGCGCAGATTGTCGCTCATCGTCCGTAGCGGGCCAGATAGCCGCTAAAGGGGATGAGCTGCTCGATAATAAAGCTATATGCTGTACTCTGTAACACCAATGGAGATGAGACCGATAGGGAGCATTGAGTAAACAGTGATCGAGTGGTTTGGTGATATTCTATACTATGACACGCTTTTTTTGCATTTCATTGAAAATTAGAGCTATTCCAATGTATTTTGAACATAAAGTAGTGAGCCCCTTGATTCAGTTGATGGGTATTGACGCTCGCAGATTGCACTGGACTTGGAGAATTTTATCATGATTTCTGTAATATATGATGCCAATCCGTGGTACACTGTGCGTAAAAGTCTATAACTTTGCAGGCAGTCTATCGCCTTTTACTCACAACTTATTATGAAGTATAGTTATCGATACATGAAAGTAAATTCGGTGAAATCGGTGTTGCTCGCATTTTCGTGATGGTTCTGAGATTCTCGGTCCGGAAACCCACCACTCTGACGCGAAATAAGTTTATACGTCGACGACGCATCGTTGTATCGAAATGTACTATTTTAACGTTTGAGAAAATAAGCTGTGACATTGTAACTATTGATAAATCATACTCAAAAAATGAGAACTTCCAAAATAGACCGAATCGGCCTAATAATAATGACTCGTTTCGTCAAACTATGAACATTTATGGGCTGATTTTGGGAGTCGATGTCTAAAATTGTTCGATATCGAAGGAGACACGAGCCAAAGTGTTTGAGAGTGCAAAGTCCGCTGGTTAAACAAACTCAAGGTAGCTTCTCGTTCGATCAAATCTGTTTCAGCATGCGTGCATACATCACGCGACAAGTTGAGCCGTTGAGAAAGACGGGTGCCGAGAGCGGATAATTTACTTGCGGCTTAGACGCGAATTGGTGCAAGAGTCTCACTTCGTGAACACGTGTGTAGATAAGTATAGAGTTGGAAAGTGACAGGATCGAGTATAAGTAAGTATTTATCAAGCAATAGGGTTTGTAATACCAAAACCTCAAGTTGGTCAGGATAGAAGGGAGAAGAGTGAAAAAGTGAGAAGATTAAAGTAAAGCTCTCAGTGGTGTCTCTGGCTCGAAGCCGCAGCGCGGACCTTTCTGCCAAGTTTGGTTTGCTTTGAAGCTGCTCTTCTTGGCTGAGTCTTGTTGCTCCAAGCGTTGGCCGATATGCCTTTGCTATATACACTATGTTGCACGCCGGCTTTTCAATTTCGAGCTTTACTTATGCAAAACAAAAAATCTCTTTGCCAATTCTTTGTCAGATAAGACAGTGGGCTGCCTAGCCCCCGAAGCAACTTTGCTCGATGTACACATGCGTATAGACAGAGCACATCAGTTTTCTCTCGTTCCCACGAGTTTTTCTTTCTTTTCCTGCCATTCTCAAGCTATATCTCTCGTGCTTTCACAACTTGGAAGAATGAAGTGTAGCGTTACTACAATTGGATGAGCGCAGTTGTTGGTGGAAGCTGTTTGCCCGGCTAACTTTTGACCAAACTTGCTTTTGAATCGGGTGGAAATGTTTGCTCGGAGCTAGACTGAATCTGCTACATCTCACGGATTTGTATGTTGGACTAGTTCATGGTTGACGCTGCCGAATTTCACATTCTTTGAAAATGATTGGAACGTCAAAAATTCCTCATTGTGCGACTGACGCATGCCGCCACCCGCAAAAATTTCGACTCTCAAACTCATACAACGGTTCCGCTGAAATGGGCCAGTAGAGTTTGCTACGCTCGTCAATTTATTCTTAATCCCTAAATATCTAGTCATCCTCTCTACTTTTCTTATTTACCACTAAAGGGACGAATCACAACGAACGGGTAGGCCGAGATGTATTTCTTTCGAGGATTTGTGCTGATAAAATGTTGATGTTTTTTGGTGAGGAGTGGAGGAAAAATTCGTGCCACGAGCTTAGTAATAACATTTTTGGGTGATGCATGAGCCTTGGAAATCGACATTTTTTGATTGTTTTCTTTTATTCCCCAATCATCATTTCACGGACACTGCATTAAAGACTGTATTACTGCGTTCTGACATATGATTTACTGGATATTTTAGTTTCGTAAATACAATCCTGATATTGGTGGTTTTGATAAGCGAGAATGCGTCCGAAACGAGATGTTCGTCATCGTATCATTTGTTTTTAAAAAAATCTGGCCTTTTCTACTAATTAATGTGTCATGTCTGATGTGTCATGGTTCTTTGGAATCACTGATATCGTCTCGAACCGCATTATCCACGAAAGCACTGACTTGAAGAGAGAAATGGTATTTTTCGATTCGAAGGTGGAGAGTTTGGTTTTGCTTTTCAAGTGATTATTTTCGGCCCGAGCCCTGCACGAGTAAAGCAAAAAAACTTCACGCCCGAGTATCGAAATACGTTTTTCGATCGACTGGGCGTAAAGTAAACGAAAACTACAGTGCGTGAAGCAGTGTTTTACGCACAATCGATCGAAAACAACTATCCAACTGCACTTTTTGACTTTTTTAATCTTGATCCATTTGAATGTAAATTATTTATTCTTCTCTCTCTGGAGAACAGTAATCACCAACTAATATTGAGAGATTCTCGGAGAGCATAAAGGCATGAATTTTGGTCCTCTCGAAGAAATAATCCGATTCGCGGGTGAATATGTCGGACTATGAGCGGAAGTACCTTCGTATTCAAGCTCAGATGCTGAAGAGACTACAATTTTCAATGAATCGCGTCCAACTCATGAGGTTATGTAAGAACTTGAGTCAAAGTCAAAATAGAAAATTCGGAGATTCGGCAATGTTTCCATCTCATAGCTCATTTAGTGCCTTCCAGTCTCATAATCTTCGAGCACATTGCTCCGTATAGAGGAGGCCTGGGTTGGTCTGGTATTGATTCGCGGCGAATGTACTTTGCAGTTATCATCGTGTATGAAATTAGCCGTATATAACTCTGAAAGAGGACCTGGAAAGGCTAGAAGAAAGAGAAAAAAATCGTGTATAAAATCATGAACACGAAGAAACCTGGCTACCTGACTGCGATGTTTGATAGGGATCAATCTGGGCATCCTAGCTGGAGTATTGCACATCATTTTGACCTAGACATTCCATTCATGACTCTCGATCATACGGCAGAAGATCGTTTCAAATCCAGTGTACTCGTTTCCGGGAAGAGCTCCCGCTCCTTGAAACGAACTTGCTATCTTTGTCAACCTTCAAATTAGCGGTCTTTGAATATCTATTCAATCAACCTGCCAAATGCGTTGAGAGTGAAGATCGCCAGTCAGCTTATATGTAATTTATACTTCATAGTGCATGACTCTTGATAGTCCACTCAATAAGTTTCTGAAGTGTGACCTAGTTATATTCTGACTGAAATGATGAAATCTTCTCGCCTCGACAGTGGAATAATTTCTGTTTCTGATATAAATTTCTGATATATTTTGGAATATATATTCAGAATATGTATGTATTTATATTTCTCCTTCGCAAATGTCTATGTATTTCTTTAAGCGAATCCACAAATGAAGAGGTATCTATCTATTTCTCTCTCCAAATATGTGGGGATAAGTTCACGACGAGTGATATGTAGACACCGTCATTAGCAAAATTCAGTAATACGATCAGAGGTCTGTTTCTCAACTCATCGTGATCAAAGCTCTGAAACAGGTATGGCGTAACTCTGCAGCATATGAATTTGCTCTGTCAATATTGTCACAAGTCAGATTCCACCTTTGCCTTCGTGCATTTGCAGCTGTTGACTTATTCAGACTGCCATCTCGCCAAGCTTGCCAATTTGAATTTGTCTACATCACTATGCTGGATACCTCTGCGAAATGTGAATATTTGTACACATTTCTATATCTGAATTGTTAATACAAAATTGCCTTCGTATGACTAGAGTTATGGTTTTCGTTGAATGAATCATGAAGCAACAAAGGGTCAATGCTCTTTCTCGATCAATATGGAGTAAATAAACGCGGACAAGACCGTGGCCTGTATAAGTTTCAACTATAAATTTCAGCCGTAGATGATGAATTACTGAAAAATTAGGGGTCATCTTTAATTAATCGTATGTATAAGTTGACACGGGTAAATTGGAGAATATTGAGATTTTGTGATTTTGGCTTGATCATATCTGAAGAAAACGTTTAGGCATGTCACGCTACTCATTCTCCGGTCTTGCTTCAGAAAAATTGATCTCGAGAACATTCTTATGGAAAAGTAGATCGTTCTGAGGTCTAAGAATTATTCTCCTCGTCAATACACACTATGTAGAATAGTGTGTATTGACGTAATAGAATTTTCTTGTCTCATTGTGAATTGATCTATGTCATGGACCACATTGTAGACCACAAAGCGTTGTCCAAATTACAATGTAGGTAGAATCATAAATGAGTGCTGTACTGTTCATTATGGATAAAAATGTTATTCTTGCTTGATATACGTTTCTCCTACTCATTTCGATTTATTTGTGTTTGTGAGAGATTAGACAATTATACTAGAAACAAGAAAAGGTGAGAGAGTGCAGGAAACGGTTTTGTTTGTGAGTTTCGGAATAGACTCTTTTCGAAGATCACATCAAATTTCGAAGATCACTCCAAAATGTAAGGTCTAACGCCCAAACTTTTTGGAGTTAGAGCTCGTGATGGCCACTTCAATAGTCGAAAATTCTGTTGGATGAGGAAAGTATTCCTGGCCGTCGACGCAGAAAGCCTGGATTTTAATCGCGCCCGGCACTAATGTGGAGATTCATAAGTTACTTCCTCGATGGCTCCGGTGTTTCGGAACCCTTCTGAAACTGTATGAAAATCTAGAAATAAGGATCAGGATTACGATAGAAAAACAATTCGATAAGGAAGAAGAAATAGCTCGAGTTTTTGAAGCCTGTCTGACCAATTCAATGTTGTACTACTGGAATACACGATAAATCATATGTTTCCTTCTAGATCCAATGATTTGGTTTATTCAAAGATGAATTATTTGTTTTGTCTCAAATTGGTCTTCGATGAAGTCTCAGCAAATACATTTTTCACTTGAAAAATAACATGAAAGATATTCTTCAGTGAATCAAAGTCTCGTAGGACCATACTTTGATCAACAGATTCTATGCTATCTATATTGTACTTTGTAGCAGAAATAGCGCTCGTAGCGTGCATGGAGATGAAAAATAGAGCCACGCAAGGTAGAGGTATCTAAAATCCCGGCACCGACAATTGAATTGAAATATTATTGTTCCATAGCTCCCCAAATAGGCTAATTACACAGCCGAACACACAAAGTTTTTATCCATGCCATGCATCAGCCATTTCGGATTCATAGGCAGAAAACTCACAGCGTTACACTCGTCGGATAAAATTTTCAGGTCTCCGAGATTCGAACGGCACATTCGCCTTAACGGGTTTCGGTCTCTGTGCAACGTGTACATATTCGCGGGGGTACTGAAATTTATTCGGGTCGCGTCTCATCACATCCAAACCGTATATCACTATATCTATATGTTATGCTCGCTCAGCACGAGATGTACTGCGCGATGGAGCGACGACAAATTACGGCTTACAGCTTTAGCCCGTTTTCAACGATATTTACGAGTTTTTTACCGTTCTCTCTCGAATCGCGTGCAGAGAGCGAGCTGCGAGTTGTAGACGCGCGAGAGCTCAAAAGTGCATAAGCTACAAGAGCGGAGAAATTATCCACCACCACCCAGTAGTCTACCTACTATATAGATACAGCTTTCGCTTCGTACAAAGTCTTTCATCGTCGTGCCAGAGACTCAGCGCCACTGTAATATTCGTCGCTCTCTGTGTACAAACTCGCGGAGAGTATACTCTAGTGCAATACAGGGTGAACTTTCGGTTCTTCCTTGGCGTATCTCTTTCTTCTTGTCCTTTGAAAGCGGATTTTGCATACCACCTTTGTCCTTCGTAGCTATGCGACGAATCCTATTGGACTATTTTGCATTCCTTAATTTTTCCGTCCATAACCTGTCTTGTGAATGGCCAAAGTTGACGAGAGCTATTCCGAGCTCTCGCTCCACTTTCGGTTCCGGTGATTCAATGTCTTGGGTACTCTTTCCCTTTCTCAACGACGATGACGACGATATCACGATGAGAACAAGTTTCTATCTAGCCAAGCTCAGAACGGTCTCAATTAAGTTTTACTATCTTGTACGAAACTTTTTCGTTGCGCAGATATAGCAAGATACAAGAGCCTCTGGTTATTTCGCTATCAAAAGGATGACGCCAACTTTACTCTTGCATACATTTATTCGCGCGGTGGCGTTTATATTTAGAGAGATGGCTTGGCTCTGTGGTCGATACGTTCAACACGTTCACTGCGATGGGCCCCACGGGTGGGGCCCACTTTTTATTGAATTGCAGCTTGGACTACACAGCGAAGACATATCCAATGGCTTATGTCGTGATTATTTCTCGTTGTTTATGTTGTAATGAACATGTTTACACAGCAGTTTCGGTATCGGACTTGATTCCGATGAGTTTTGCTCGATCTCTGTTTTTTACATAGTTATTCATTAATCAAGTGAGATCAATCGATGAGTAGCAGATCATTCCCTATGAGGTCGGCGGTTTTCAACGTGTCTTAGCTCGTTTGAGAGCTCATTTCAAGACCTACAAACTGAGTTGATATACTTCGAAGAATGTTGAATCCTACTCGGACAATCTTCAATTTACTCGAAAGAAAAGTTTCGGGAAAATCGAAATTCGTTGGGTTTTTCCAGATACAGCCCTTGCTTCATCTCCTCTGTACCATCATGCACTGTAACTCTCGGAATTCAAACTAGAGAAGAGATTGCTCTATTTAAATATCTGGCTTCAAATGCTGCGAACATCTGAAGTATGTCAATGAACCGCAGCCTAAAGATCAGGCTTGGCAATGCATGTGAATCGCAAGCGCGGTAAAACCATGGTCACGATTATTATATGCCTGGAGGAGATATTGAAGCGCAAGCCTTTTTAGAGGCTGATTACATCGACTTTGACGATTTGGTTGGTACCCCTTACCACCCTGATGGATATTCTCAGCGTTAGAGAAAATTTTTTGAGCCCCACCGGTGGGGCCCACCGCACAGAGAGATGGCTGCCAACTCTGTGCGCGATGGGCCCCACCGGTGGGGCTCACTCAATTACATGGAAGTACTGTAAATAGATGCCAAACTGATGATTTTCCAAAAGGTTTGGCTTCCGTAACTGCTCAAACGCGCATTTGTACTCTCTCGAAATCTAAACCGAAATCGCAATTTCGCCTTCGGAGTGAACGTGTTAATAAAAAGAAGATCAAAGATTGAATACAAAGGAAATCGACGAATTTGACTTGATTGTAGGAATAAGAATCATGTTCACAATCCGCATCTAAAGTTTCCGAAGTTTTTGGAAAATACGCTGCTAAATGAGATTAGCAGAATGCTTTCTCAAATCAAATTTATGAAATCAACAATCCACCTATCGATTATCTGAAATTCGAAATTTCATAATTTTTCATCATAAAATGAGAATAATTTTATACGTTTATCCAAATTTTATTATAAAATCCATTCACATATACTTTTTTATTGTATCCTTAAATATTACCAAATACAAAATATATAATTACTTCAAAATAACACATTCATCAGAACCAAATATTCATCAGAAAATCTTCAACCTTTGTCAATAACAAACCATTTTGTCCTCATCAAATTCACTATCTCCTTTTGATCTAAGTCTTAAATTTCCAAAAGAAAATCCATTTCGATCACGGATACTCTTCCAGAATACCAGTTATCAATATTTCCATTAGATGAGCTCGCAGTTTCATCTCATCTGTACAATAATTTCTTTTCGATGGATCATTACCAGAACAAATTGTCACTGCATATGCTGTTGCGAATAGTCCGCAATAACTAGAATCAATTTGTTTTTGTACTTTCTTGAATATTACAAAATCCTCCTCCAACGTAGGATATCTTTTCTTAATGAAATCTCTTTCTTTGCTATCCAAATCATTAAAATTGTGAACGTCACAGAAGAGACTGTCATAAACGAATAAAAAAGGCGCTTCATAATGAAGGCATCTCCAGTGTTTGTAAGATCTCGAATAGATTATTTGTATATCTTCACAATAAGTCTCTGGCACCATTCCACTTAATTGCGTTAATACCGTGTCTATCGGTTCCAAATGTGGATAATTATCCTTCAACGCATTTAAAAATGCATTGATTGATTCATCTCCTAACCATGACCTGTTACACAATACATTTTTCGATACCCTGTGCGTCAAAGTAGACTTAACGCACAGTTTGTCGACTTTTACTCACAGTTTATCGAAAAGTATAGTTAGATACACGGGCGTAAAACGTATTATTCGTATCCTCGTGATGATTTCGACCCTCGCCTGCGGCTCGGGCCGGAAACCCATCACTCGGACGCGAATAAGACGTTTTACGCCCTTGTCTCGAAATGTACTATTTTTCAATTTCTAAGAAATTACACATTCCAATACTCGCTGATGAGCACGGAACAATTTCCATTTTACTTTCATCGCAATACTCGGCGTCATTTCCAATCTTTACAATCTTTTCCTCAATGCATTGTTTTTCACAATCTAATTCCGATTCACCATCGTTTAAATCAAATATTACAATGTAAATAGGTTTATGATCTGACAAATATGATTCATATGTTCCTGACAAAAATTTAGTCACATTTTTTGTAATGAAAATATTTCTTAATGGAAATATTTCATAATGGAAAGTATTTCTTCTGAGATGCGATTCATTTTTTGAGGGTTCACAAAATTTGAGAAAAAAATTTCTGCTTTTGAGATTTAAAAATGATTTGTACTTGCTCATGTTAACTCAAAAATAAGTAAGATGCATGATCGTGATGTATCTCAATGTTATAAATCGATTGGTTGATACGAAATTCTCGTAGAGGGTCAGTTACAAGGGAAGAGGAGGTAATATGTTGTAGCAGACGAAGAAAACGGAATGATATGGATCCATAGGTAACGCGAAAACTCAAAAACGCTTCGATAGATTATTCTTGAATCTGTGAGTGGATTTGGAAGACTCTCACGCTGAGGCCAGTGAAATTTGAGCATTATTCGATGAGTATTTTTCGACTTATAAATTTCTTGATGACAAATTTTTGATTTTTATTGAAAAAAAAATATCTTGAAAATGATTTGTAATTCCTAGTCCTACTTAAAGAAATTTTGAGAGAAGTAATTTTTGATGTTTTTGAGGTGCTAAATCGATTGGTTGATACGGAAATTTGTTAAAATGTCATAATAATGGTCTTACAGACAAACGTAGAAAGGAGTACACAAAAAGTAGAATGAAATTGGAAGAAATCAAAATTCTGTATTAACCAATCGATTCATCACCTCAAAAAATCTTTATATTGAAGGACTCATATTTTTCAAAGGAGGAGGAAAATTTATAGATAGTTCTTAAGATATGGAAAGATGAGAAATTTTCAGGAAAAATTTTCTAATTCGGGGGATAATGGTCGGGGCGTGTTCAAATTGTAGGATTCTATCTACAGATGACAACGAACATGTGTGCAAAATTTGGAGGGGATTGGTGAAAACAATGAGGAGTTTTGCTGTGACATAGAAAGGGAAATATATGTATACACACACAGACACGGTCAGAGAGCTCGGAAGATGGGGTGATCGTAATTTTTCCAAGGCGTTATCAAGGAAAACTGTTACCTACAATTGATAGATCTCGGGAAAACGAAGAGGCGGTACAAATTTCATGTATCCAAGAGCTTTCTTGGAAGAGAAAAAAATTTTGTAAAAAAAATGCGAGGAAAATCTACTACCATCAAATGAAAGCTTTCTCTTTTGAGAAAGCAAAAATCAGCCACATCTTCTGTCATATCGATACGTCATAGATACAAGAAGAGCGCTCTAAAAATCTAGGTCCAGTGTGTTCATTTATACACAAAAATGATAACAGCAGAAACAAATAATAAAGTAATACATTAATAGAATTTAATAAAACAAACATAAGTCTTGCATGGCTGCATGCTTGAAAGGCACATATGTGGTCAGGTCCCTGATACTGGCAGGTAAATCATCCCAGGTGCGACACAACCTGGACGCCACTGAATTACGATCCAAATTACTACTAAATTTATACATATGAAGCGGATGAGGGTCTCTCACTGGGTGCGGATTTCGACGAGGTCGAAAGAGAGAAGTGACGAAAGTGCAGTTTACTTTATCATCGAGGGCATTCCAGACAAAAGCAGCGTCTTTCAAGTTATGGAAGGATTTTATGGTACAAAGATGTTTTTTAGAAATTCCACTAAAGTCATGATCAAAAGGATGCATAGGAAGCCCAGTTCTATTTGACAAAGTTCTAAGAAATTGTCGCTGAACTGATTCAAGTTCAGCTATCCTGTAATTATGGTGAGGTGTCCAAATCATAGAACCATATAACAAGGATGGCACAACTAAACTTTTGTATAGATGGAGAGAAGATTTAGGATTTCTAAAATCACGAGTATTACGACTAATGAAACCCAAGTTTTAAACGCTTTAAGAACACTCGCACCGATATGCCTACTGAAGTCTAGATTTGATTCAAAGATTACTCTTAAGTCACTGAAGCTTGACACTTTTTCGATAACCTGGGTGGAAATTAAGTAATCAAAATGGATTGGAAACAGGCTACGGCGAATAAACATATTCTTGCATTTGGTTATATTCAAGGTCAGGCCATTCTGAATAGCCCAGTTAACAATATATTTGTCAAATTGTCCTGAAGGAACTTACAGTCATCCAGAGTACTTGTACGTCTGAAGAGTTTCACATCATCCGCATATATGAAGCAGACATTCTGAATGATTAACCACACTAGCAGTGTCATTGATAAAGATATTGAATATTAAGGGCCGAAGATGTGAGCCCTGTGGGACGTCTGATGTTACTTTGACAGGATCTGAAAAATGACCATTAAATTTCATAATCTGGTACCTGTCAGAGAGATACGATTCGATCCAATTAACCAGCTGTACAGGGGTATCCAAATTATGCAATTTGCCTAGGAGCAACTTTTGATCGACCGTGTCGAACGCTTTGAAAAAATCTAGATATGAAACGTCTGTTTGCAGATGACAGTCAAGATTTTCTTATGCGAAGTCATATAATTTCATCAGATTTGTTATAGTTGATTTTGTAATTTTTGTCCCACGACAGTGAGCCAGTAAAGTTTGCAAAAATTGCGATTCATGTTATCTTTCTAGTCTTGAGCTGTCTGCTATATGCCAGATTCCCAAGAGGCAAGATACTCCCATGTATATTGTTTCCTGTTTTCATCCACTTCCGCCCAAGCAATTTGCATATATATCTACTTCTCGGATGCATTTTCATTTGCTCTGAAACTGTGCTGGTACAATATCCAGAGAGGAAAAAATGCAATATAAACCTGTGCTAAAACTCAGCAGTTGGTTTTCATTGCATTGGATAATTCCATCGCGATATAATCAAATTTTCGGTCGATTTGTTCAAGTACGAAAGTGCATCTTGCATGTACCACTTTGAGAGAATTTTTACCAAGTGCGATTCGAAGTGGCTACACAAGACTATTTTTGCTCGTCCAACTGAAAAGAAAGGATAGCAAGACAAGCTGAATCGCTATCGCAATTCTGTATCGACAGTCATCGATGTCGAAAGACTTTTGCCTCGTGCACCTTTGACCTTATTCTTCGACAAGAGTCGAAACTATGTGGCAGATAAGGAAACCATTCCGTACATGTAGCCGTCTTACATACTCGGCCAGACTTCCTATCTATCTCAATGCTCTTCTTTGGTTGAGGATTTGTTGGAAGAGATACAGGACGGTTCGTATTATCCGGGTCGTAGGAGAGAAGAACGGAAGATTGGAGGGGTTTCAAAGGGAGCTTGGAATATAACGGAAATCGATCGACAGGCTTTCGAGTTAATTACTCGCGATTTGCCTGCAATTTTCAAGTAATGACCCGTGTACGCGCAATGCCAATGAATTCGTTTCGCTATGTATCGGTGGTTACCTTTGCGGAAATAGTCGGATTGGTTGCTCGGTTGGCTGAGCCCAAATCGGGAATTTGAGATTCCGGCGTGTTCCCGAATTTTGAGGGTATTCATGGTAAAAGCTACGCGCTTCATCGTCACGATCTCTCGGAGCTCTCTCCGGTTGCATTCACTTCAACTTCAGTGCTCTGGGGAATAGGATAAGCGAGATCGATTTTTCAATACCGAACGATTAATGGAACTTGATGGTATGTGATCGCGTTTTCTTTAACAAGTGTTTGATGATCGAGTTCACACTGGTCTCGAGGTTGAAGTGGAAACACCGCTCCCTTTATCTTGATCGAGGTGACACTTTATCGCACCAATCAGGATTTTGAGGGACTCAGTGAAACAGTCGAAGAGCCAAGATTGTTTGAGCAATAAAGGACTCCCTCAAGCAGTGAACTATGAACGAACCGCAGCAGGCACTGAATATTCAGATGACTGTAAAGGAATCGGATATAGGAATTTGTGTTTTAGGCGATTACAATCGAGGATTCGTAATCAGTGGACTTTTCCTTGAGGGTTTGACCAGGCCAACTTATCCGATTCATCGGGCATTTGGATTTGATGAATGCGGTTTTGCTGTAATGCAAGTATTTGAGATAATTTCGACCACAACATACTCAGAATAAGCACCTTACCAGGTTAGACTGCATATTCCATTGATTCCGACTCTTATCTCTCAGCGAACAGTAGAATATATATTGTTAGAGGTAGAGATTATCGAGTAAACGGAATTCCGATTCACACCGCAAAAGTTGACGAGCATCTCTGAATTGTCGCACGCTGGAAATAGGAATTGTGTTACTCTTTGAGCCATCAATGAGATTGTCACTGGGAACTCTTGCCTTCAAATTTCTGTGATGGGGATATTTTCTTCAAAGTTTCGGAAATTTCTTATGAGATTTGATGGAAAATTGAAATGTAGTAGCACTGTCGAAGAGATATGAGGATGCGCTTCTATCCTGCCAGCTCGCCACTAATGTCCATCTCCTCGAGTCGTATGCATTTCTTATCTCGTGTGTGTCTTGTCTCAGCACATGATACACACAGCTAGCTCTTCTCTCGCTTGCGGAGGATGCCTAGATATACAATATAAGGTATACATACATCAGCAGAGCGATATACGAGTGGGTGGCTCGGGTGGAGGCTTGAACGCGTGCGCGCAGAGGGTGTGTCAGACAGAGAGGGCCATCAGGAGGATGGAAAGGGAGAGCCAACTCCGGGACAGCAGCTGTTGTGGCAGCTCAGTTTGCAGTGGGAGCTGCTATCGTGAATTTCTCCCAACGCGTCGCGCTCCCACAACCGAACCAACACCTGCAGGTGCAACCAAAATCCAAAATCAGTGCGCGTGATACTTTTTAAAGGGCTTCCCCACAGTGCGCGAGTGCATAATTTCCAGCATGCCATCAACCCAAAATTATCGACCAGGACAGTCCCCTGGGCTTGGTGTGCTTAGACCAGCCTAAATAGACGACATAGATTCCACGCTGGCGTTGGCGTACCACATCGTCGGGGGCGATGATGGAGAGCCGTTGCAGTTTCTCGAGCCCTGGTGCAACTTCATCATCGCCGACGTTGGCTGTGACAACAGTTGGTCCCAATTATAATAAAGTGGGCTGGAAAGTAGCCGAGTTACGGTGTCGGTGTCCCGTGGCATCAAAAGTCCGGGGCCGCGACCTCGTGCTGCGGCTGAGCCAGCCCGACTCTGCCGCACCAATGCTTGACTCGAACTACTAGATCGGAGCGGCACAGTGCATAGTGTGCTGCTTGGTGGTTGTTGCAACGACGAGCCAGTGCGGTGAGTCCGGCCATCACGTGGCACGCTTCGAGTGATATGGTGGTCTGGTGTGTTGTGTGAGAACTGCAGCACTGTGAGGATGGATGCATGGATAGATGGATGGATGGACTCTTCTCCCTCCTCATCGTCGTATGTACAGCCTTTTATGGGGGTGTAAAGCACATCGCGAGTATTGTCGACGCGCTCGCCCACTCACGCGTGAGTTGCTCACGAGGCCCGTGCGTCATTCTTGTAAGCTTTCAAGAAAGAAAACTCTCAAGACGCATTGCTACGAGTGCAGTGCTGAGTCGAATCGATTGGGAAACGTACGGAAAAATAAAATTGATTCTTTTCTTTCGAAGCAACATGTATGATATTGCTTGGTGCCTTTGGGGGCATTCGCGACATTCACAGTTACAGCCCCAGTTACAGATTATTTCATACAGAATTCAATGGAGTCATGATTGCAAACATATGAAAGAACACCATGAATTAGTTCCTCGGCGTTCGAAATTTTTCCAATACAAGAGGGCAGCTTTTTTCAATTGAGAACATGCAAAGCGTCAGTGGATTGGGCGATCCGCGCTGTAGGGTGGAAGTAGTGCTAAAATTGAACTTGTGCATCAGATAATCCCTTGTAAGAAAAGCTCACACAGACTTTACTATCTTCGGCCTACAGTAAATTCCTGTTGCCAAATCTCTTCATGCGAGTTCAAATGCGAACTTTTTTTTACTCTGTTCGGGAAATGAAGGGGAGTGTGACATTTTCGCTCAGTTTTTTTGTTTAGATTTTCTCATCGTCACACAGCTGATGGAAGATCGTGTTCTGCACTTGAGCGCTGTTCTGCACTTGAGCGCATTGGTTTTTACATTCCCGTAATGATTCAAGCCCTCGCTCTTAATTTTGGCTGAAAAATGTCACTCGCGGTGTCTGAAAAACAACTTTTCCAATTGCATATGAAGTTTAAAATATTCGCATTAGATGATAAAATGATCTTTCGATTTCAGAACAATAGATTACTATGGGCGCAGAAGTTGAATTTTGCATTTCGAGTGATTTTTTCCGAACCGAGTCGAGTGTGAGGGTGTGATTCCTCCCGCGGGCGCAGAATCTAGATTTAGAGGATGCGTATCATACTGTTTTTTGATTTGATAAACTGTAGTGAAAGTGGAAAACTCGTGGGTAATAGTATATTATGACACTGCACGTAGATGGGTAGTTTTGTACGAAGGACTGTTTATGGCACGAGCGAAGCGAGTGCTATAAGTCCTTCGTAACAAAAATACCCATCTGCACGCAGTCTCATAAAATAATTTATGGCACGAGATTCCAAAAATCATGTTCAAAGTTGCGATTTTTAGGTTAGAGTGCTATAAAATACTTTGGCACTCAGACTGTCGAGAAAGTAGAAAAAATTTAGGGTCCCGGTTATAAAAAACACATTTAACACTTTGCTTGCAAGCCTATTTGGGCACTGGTGGACATGTTTGTCTCGCTTTCCTCGACAGGAAAATTGTCCTAAGTAGTGCTTGAAATGGGCTCAGTGAGGAATAAGCTATTCATACCTGAAACAGGAGTAAAGTATCATATCAGTGCAGTAAAAATAGTTGAGATAATTTCTACGTATGCTCAGATTTTTCCAATAACGAAGGCCAAAGTGACTGCCAAATAATAGATGTGATTGAATGTACGAGTAAATAACAGACGAACTTGGGGTTTGTGTTATACATGCCTAACCCTCCAAGTAAGGAAAATTCTGAAATTAAATATCATTGAAACGTCCTGAGAAGCAACATTCATCATCAGAATATCACAATACACGACTCGTCAATCAAGCAGAGTATCATTTTTTTCTGTTGACGTCGATGAAATAATCACCACGTAAAGCTGTTCCTTCAATTCGTCAACTTGTCATGGTTTATCTCTCCTGAATCAAGCTCGAAAAAGCTGCTATTCAAATGCAAAAGAGGGTGAACAGAGTCAACTTAATTGAATAAATTTCTGCAGCGCTGCCAGCACTCGGTGCGGTTTAATGAAAAACTCGGCACTCTGGATTTGTGGCCTACGTGGAAAGCCTGCATCCTGACGGTCATAAGCGATTCCACGCTGCAAAAACGATAGTACGCGGCGTGTTTGCAGACGAAACGACGGAAGCAAGTGGACAAATACCCACGGTCAATATATAAATCCCCAGCTTCTGATGCTGTAGACCGAGATGTATACGAGAAATTGTAACAAAGCAGCTGAGCCGCGTAGCTTAATTAATTTATCTGCATCCCTTTGTCGAGCTAATTGAAATTAGCCCGAGCACTTTGAAACACCGGCTGTTGTCTTCGCCTTATGAGATAACAGCTAATTTCAGGTTGCTTGCAATTATCCGCAAATTTTCAGAAAAGATGCGTACCAATTTAGCTTCAATATATGAAAAATAAATTTAAAAAATGAGAGTGGGCATGCTGTACTTTATTTGAAACAAGCAATGCTCGAGTGCTCTTTATTCAACGAGATTGCAATTAGTAAAAAAGGTGAGCCTCGTGTGCCCTCTTGTATTCTGCAAATAATGCTCACTAGAATATCCATTATTCTCTCAGAGATTGAGAGAATATAAACACTAAACACTGATTACTATTACCCGGTCCACTGTTTCAAATTACAGAACAAAACTTTTCTGTAATTTATCGGGGTTTGTAACGTAATTCGTTCTTGATTTGGTTGGATTGCGTTGAGTTCCATTGGCTGCCTGAGTCCATACAAGAGCACCAACTTTGATGATTATGATTGTCATGATTATGAACTAGAAAGTGGTTTTGATGAGTTTCTGGGATAGATTCAAGTAAAAAACACTAATCATCGAAATGCAACCAAATCAAAGATCGATTTTGTAACCAACCTTGGATTTGATATTCTACATTAGGAACAACAATTTTTGTGCACATTAAATTTTTTACTGCGATTTCTGTCATGAAACCGTGATGCTTGCGTATATGGACCATTCACGATTCATCGTAACCATACGCCGGAGACAATCCAGCTCGTGGGATGATTTGCAATAAATCCAATCCTCATGCGAACACAACCGATACTAGTGTCACAGCTCGATGCTGAAGGTTTCAACGAGTAATCCAATGAACTTTTTGGGATCAAAACACATTGTGAATAAATTTCTGTCAAAAAAAAAAAAAAAACACTTGGTTCGGTTTCAGATGATGAATATGAATCTTCGTATTCATGAAGTCGAGCGATAAAAATTCCGCACAATCAATAAGTCAGCATATTTGAACGAAATCGGGTAGTACTCATAATAATAGAACATTGAAGTGATAAGATAAATTTAGTGCCTTTCACTTGTTGAGTTCACAAATAATGACCCATGAAATGTTCAATACTGAACTCGTGCAGATTGTGAAAGAAAGATTATATAATATTTTACTCCCTCAATAAATGTAGAGTTTGGTGAATGCGTTCTCATGAATAGTTTTTAAGTATTCTGACCTGATTAAGCAAAAGATTAAGATGGTAATACTCAAGATAAGAAAGTTGAAACTTTTCATCTATACATCATAAAATATTTTCATGGGCTCAAAAGGCAAAATCAGCGGTTCTTACCGAACTCTGGTATTCATTCCTCCCTAACCCGTGGTTTACGGACGACTATGAATACCATCAGTGTAGGTGAAAGAACATTTGAAAGCTCATCACATAGAAACGGAGGGGTGCCATAGAAAAGGTGGGGTCTTACTATCTCTAAATTAATTGGCTTCCATCTACTTACAAGAGGAGGTCATGGTCTGTGGGTCGGGGATTCGGCTGAAACTCTGGGAATCATCTCCTTTTGGCACCAAAAGATGATATCCAAAACCGCTTACTTGAATGCTGAAGCGTTTTGGAGCTACAACCCATGACATTAGCATTGCCCATATAGGCCCATGTTAAAAAGTCGCATATATAGATATACTGACAATGATAATCTCTATAGCTGTAGCTCTAAAACGCTTTAGCATTCAAGTAAGCCGTTTTGGATATCATCTTTTGGTCCCAAAAGGAGATGATTCCCAGAGTTTCAGCCGAATTCCCGACCCACAGACCATGACCTCTCCTTGTTAGTGTTCTTTCAAGCTTCGCCACACATCACTCGACCGCAAGAACATTATACTAGACAAAATACTAGTCATTATTCTACAAATTAAAGAAAAAAAATTGGACATGGATCGGAAATATTCGCAGTTTGTGATACGCAATATGAATATAAAAAGATCTGCGAGAAATGTTTGAGAGAGGAATAAAACATACCGCTCTAAAGAAAGAAATTCGATGTTCTGAAGCACGAGCGCATCATTTGCAACGTGTCAAATACAAATATAGGCGGAATAAATATTGGGAGAACGTGTGTGAAAACGCGAGAGAGGGATTACTTTAAAATTCACATGCTTGCCGTATGACTAGTAGATGTGAGCTTGGCTGAAACTTGGTAAGAATAACAAAATCCAAAAATAGCCTTGTCTACATCATGCCCGACAAAAATGCTGACACTAAATCTACATAGCCGATAAAGAACGTTTTCATTTAAGCTTCTTTTTCATAAATTAATCCGTTAAAAAAAAAAAAAACATCCTCATGGCCTTCTGCGGGACAAACCCAGTTTCCACGGCAAGCCTGTGAGATGATTCGAATGTGGGCGTTCGAATGCATAATTCAGTTGGTATTTATGCTCGTCTCGCATCCAATATCCGAGAGACTTTACGTTCAAAATCACCCATGACTCGGTCGGTAGTTTAGCTTCCATGCATTTCCTCTTCTCACAGCTTCAACATTGAACTCCATTCTCGGAGATTGAACGGCTTTAGCATTACTCAATGATAAATTAAACAAAGGGTCACGTTTTCCAGCCTCTCCACGCTGGGAAGGAATCAACAAAAGCATTATCGGCAACGTTCAACTTTCAATAAGTCAGTCCTTTTTGTTCAGCTCTACTCGCTCTTCTCGTCTACCGCCTTTACCTCTCTCTCAATTTCAACTTGTCCCTCTATATAAGTATCTCGAGCCCAAGCTTGACCTATCTGGGGAAAAGCCTTTGTGAAAACGGGTAGCGGCGGCGCGGTGGTCACAGCCATCAGTTGGATGAAAATTTTCGAGAAAGCGGTCCATCGTCTCACTGACGAAGACGAGAAAAAGAGAGGCCTGGTTATAGAGCCCTGAGGGGAAAATGGAGTTGGAAAAATATAGGTGGGCGAGGAATACCTATAGCCGAGGCTTTGACGTACGCTCGTCTGACCATACTCGCCCCTCTTCTACTTGTTTCATCGTGCTATACATCTCCTTGGTGACGGAATTCTTTCATTCACTCAGTCGCCTTTACCTCTATCATTCCAATTTCGACGAATCAAACTCGCTTCTTAGATTCGTGTTCTCTTTCATCGCATATCTTTTTTCGTGCCCGCATCCGCCTTGAATCGGTTAATGTGCGGAGTAACGATCCAAAGTGAAAGAAGAAAAAAAGATAGCGTAGATGGAGAAAGAGTGAGTTGAGAAACGAGGAATACGGTTGCGTGAGCACATCGGAAAGAAAAGTAGAAGGCGCTGATGGTACTACATAAGAAAGGTTCAGGCGCTTGTAACCGCGCAATGGAATCGATTCAACGATGGTGGCTCGTTTCTCACGATATATTCACTGCCAAGAGCTGCTGTCCCGCGCTTCCTTCTTTTCTTTTTTTTTTTTTTTTTTTATACACCTACCACGCAAACTTGCTAGCAGTCTACTTTTTACGTCTCGTGATCGTTTTCCATTTCCCTTTTGAGAGCTGTGACTGCTTGTTCTTGGCTGATTTTCAATTACGGAAACCCCACTTAGCTCAAACACCGTGGGATGAGATATTTTCTTGAAGTATGATTAATTGTCCCGGAAATTATGCGATAAGATTTTTCAAGGCTTTTTACAAATTCTGCTTTTTGCGGTTAATAACAGAATGGTATAGTGACGTGACTGGGCTCTCAAACTGTAAAGATGATTATTATAACGACTCTACGGTACTATTATGATCACATATTAAATTCTCTTTGACGAGTAGCTGCTTCTTGTCGAGTCATAATAGCATGAAATCGATATGTGGTGCGGATATCGGAGAATCTTCAATAGACTTATTTAATATATCGTAGGATCTTCAATAGAATTTATATATGAGTACCTCCGTGGAAATTTTGAAATAATGTGTGACACTTTCTACGAACCCTAAAAACCCCCTAGATTAGCTAATCTTACCTGAGCAAATCATCTTCCCATAGGTTGACTAATTCTACCTGAGAAAATCTCCAAATTTTCCTGTTAGATCGACTAACCCTACCTGGAAAATGTATAGATTTTCCCCTCAACCTCACCTGAACAGATTTTATCCTAGATGGATTAACCTTACCTAGAAAGTTCTGTATTTCCTTCTGGACTGATTATCGGCATGTCAAAGTCAACTTTTACCGACACTCAAAATCTCTACTTCTTTAACTTTTTCCACGAAATCTACGAAACACATAAAAAAATAATTCTAATTGTCACCGGTCGTCGGCCTATCAACAACCGAGATGAAAATGTTACTCACAAGTGCCTGCGAAAGTCTTTGATTCGTATATAAAGATGATTAAAATCTCGATTACCAAGCCACTTAGGCGAGGTGTCGTCAGGGACTAACCTGACCAGATCCCTTCGGTCCCCCCTAAGAGCCAGATCTGTCAAGGGAAGGCGAAACGCACCAACATCAAAAGTAGAATCAAATTTTTTGAGTATTTCATCTCATTCATTCATTTCCATCCAAAGCCTTTAAGTTGCAATCTCGCATTAGAAGTGCGTTGAAGGTACATAGATCGATTTCAATATCGATCTATGTTCAAAAATCACCACATCCGCTGATTAAGTTAGCTTGCAATGGCCAATTCATATATTACATGATTTGAAATTCCCGCGAGCGATAAAGTCACGATCGGTCATATCGATCAAGTACGAAAATAATTATGAAAGTAAAGATAAAAGTTCACGCAGATTAATGTACTCGAATTAATAATTCATTTCTGAATCCCAGAGCTAAGCGAGCGTTAGAGAACAGGTCATTTTCATACGAAAATATTCTTCCCATCAATTTTAATGGACAATATTTGATAAAGAAATCTTGAGGCAGTCGATTGCCTTATATTTATACCTCGCGGAATCGAGCGAGCGTTAGCGAGCGACGATATTGCTAATTATCTAATAACTGCCAATCGCACAATAATATTTCCAAAACCATACACGACGATAGTGCTGAAATTATTCTTGATTGCGCCGAAGTGGTCTTACTTACAAGGGAGTCCGGAGGGTCCGGGTCACAAAATCTCACCAAACTTTTTTCACAGTCTAGTAAGGTATCTGTGCCTAATTTGCCCCCATTCCCTAATTTGCCCCCATTCAAGTTCTCACATGTACGAACCCGCAGACCTTGCCCCGCATTTTTTTCATGTTTGTTACGTTAAAATATGAGAAAATGAATGTTTTGGACCGATCCTAGATGACCCGCGCCTTTCTTAGAACAGAAGAACTGATTTCGCTACTTCCGACTTCTTTTTTGTTATTCACTAAAAGTTATGCCAAACAAAATTGATGGAATCAATTTTAACGTGCCTTAACTCATTCTCTTTGTCTTTGTCCCAACTTGAGAATGCTTTTTGCAGAATTGCAAAATTCGATTTTTAGCCGATTCTACGCCCATATCACTAGAAAAAGTGCAGTGTTCCTAATTTGCCCCTATAGTCTTTTTCCAAACTCATTCCTCGGTCCATTAAGATGCACCAATTTACCTCAAAAAGTTTTAAGGGCAGTAAAAAAAGCTACAAAATGAGCTAAAGTACGTCTCATTTGGAGGTCTGGGAGCCGAGATATCCCGCTTTCACGAAAAACCCGTATAATCCCATGAAAATAGGCCTCTTTTCCCTGTGGGGGCAAATTAGGAACACACTGACAAAAACTCGCAAAAAATCTTCTTTCACGAAAATCAAGATATCTCGGCTCTAATTTGTTCAAATTGAACGTACCTTAGCTCATTTTCAAGGTCTTGAAACAAGCTCCAAAATGAGCTAAACTACGTTGAAAAATATAGAGATGAGTTGAAATGGCGAGTAAAACAAAAGTAGTGGGGGCAAATTAGGCACACTTACCTTACCACTCAGAATATGAAGAATCCAGAGTAGAAGCTCCGTCAAATGGGCCTCTTGTTCAAAGCAAAAATTTATTTCCACAATAGTTATTTCCAAATTACAACAATAATTTGACATTTTACTTACCGTCAACCGGGGTAACTTTGGAACACGGCGGATAACCTTGAAACAACCCATGAAAGAGTGGTTATCACGCACAGTTGGCTAGGCAAATGATCCTGAGGCCTTAATACCGGTTTCTCCTCTACTCTACTTGAGACAAGCATAACCAATGTTTTGCATTGGCGCGAAGGCCTCAACGGACTTCTTCGAAAGTGCGTTTTTAACCCAACAAACACTCTCTCGGAAAAAGTGGTCTGATTCCGACTTTAGCAGGTCGAATTCGAGGTAGCGGAGCTAGATTCTACCTTCTATACACTCTCAATCATTTCCCAAGATTCATATCATCCTCGAATTCTACATACTTGAGGAGCCATTGTATGAGAGCTTAAAAATGAGCCAAAGAACGTCTCATTTCGATCCATGGAAGCCAAGTTATGGCAGTTTTTGTCAGAAACCGACTGTGAAGGTATTTTCCTCCTCGAGAGTTAGCCGTGGTACAGACAGTGAGGTATGCTGAAGGTGTCTACGCTCGATTATAGAAGTTAAATTCAACCAAATGGACTTTCATAATAGGTCAATGGAAAACTAAGACACTCAGTTATCGATTCCTGATGATGAAAATCGATGGCGTGACCTAGTTTATGAATCAATTGACAAATAAATAATGATAACAATTTCTGTTCCAAAGTTACCCCAGTCCGTGTTTAATTTTGGAACACGACTTTCAGCGCTCATTGCTCCAACCAGATATGTCCAAATGGACCTTATAAACACCTCAATCGAAAGCTGAAACTGTAATCTTTCGATTGACCACAGACTTCTGATGTAAGACTTTCAAGTTTCGCGAGGTTGAAGAAAAAAAACGCGATTTTTGTTCCAAAGTTACCCCGGTTGACGGTAACGCATACCGGACCAATTGCATCAAGTTTGGCATCGTTCAAAGTACTCTCAAAACAAAATTCAAAGAGATACGAATTTACGCTTTTGAGTGATTGCATTTTTTCATTTTTCATCAAATTGTCGCTTTTAGGGACTCTATGCAAAGTTTTGAGCACCATAGGATTTTATTCTGATAGAATACGTTGTGTTCAATATTCTCCGTCAAGCCCCATCTCAAACCTATCAGGAGCAAAGTTGTGGAGTTTTTACCAATTCCAGAATGCCAATCTAAATTTTCTGCTCCAAACTGGAAATTTACATAGCTTAGATGCAAAATCGATCTGGGCTAAGCAAACTAACACGTGTCGCCCTATTTTAGCTCTGGTGTAATATGTTTCATCGCGGGCGGAATATAATTTTTTGAACTTACTTCATTGCACGGTCTTAACTGGAATAGCCCAATATACAATTCAATATTTTACCTACTGGCTTTTTTTTCGGCATTTTTCAATTTCACAAACCGTTCGTTTAACGACGGTGGAAAATATATCTTCCGTGCTGCGGAGAGGCAGGCATGCACAAGGAATCGAGTTAGTTTAGAGAAAATGGGTCAACATGCTCATCCAGTATAGGCTCCGGACGAGAAATGGGAATTTGACTCTCAGTCAGATATTTATATTCACTTGATAACTTCTCCAGCCGAGCGGCTTCCTCGTGCATCCTACTACCACGAACTCACATCATGAATATCCATCGTTGGATATGTATGGAAACCCTGCCACTCGTTCTCGGTAGAATTTCAGAATATTTGATATCCTATCTGATTCTCGTGCATTTTCATAACTAACTGCATTTTATTGCATGTCAGTTTTGACACAACCCCCTTTAAATGAAAAAGTTCACTCAATATGTGACATTATCATGTCAATTTATCTGATGATCATCAATGCTCGGATTGGAACAAAACGATCAGAGGGTTTTCAAGAGAGTTTTTGCAGAAAAACTTACAAATACATCGAATCTCTTGGATTGGGAAACGAAAAGCATTCAATTTTTACGAATGAGAAACATTCATGAATGTTTATCATTTATCCGATCCGTGAGTCATTCGCTTGGCTCATCATTCATATGTTACAGAATCGTGAGTTTAGAGTTTTACAAATTTCGACAAAAATTTTGTATAATATGCTCATAATTTTGTCTTTTTGAACGTAGCTCTAGAATCTTTTTTGGAAAATGTACTTCTGCATACCGTGTCTCTGTGCTCGATTCTCGAATAGGTTTGGAAGCATGGATAAATTCGAGATACGAAGCCGTATTTTCGGAGGAATGTTGGGAATTTGAAGTGTAGAATGAAAATTTGCATGAGGTCCGATCGGAATTCTACGAAGTGCTCAGGAAATGGTATCAGTATAAGACTGTTCAAGTGCCATACATTATGCAACCTAGAATAGCAAATCCCAGTCCCGTGAAATTTTTTCTCACGTGTCAAATTTTCCGTAATTTGTTAGTAAAAATGAACAATCAGATGGAATTGATAATTTCGACGATTTTCCGAAAAAAATATTATTCTCCTGAGATGGAGTTTGAGGTAATCCAGATGAAACTGTGAACTGGAATATTTTTCACATTCCAAATAATGTAAATGACCAGGTTTGCTCCGAGTGGAAAATGACTTGAACAAACAAAACAATATTCGTTATCTTTATTCATCGCGATGGTTCTCGGGGTTTGTAACGGAATTTACATTTGAATTCATCGAATTTCGTTGATTTGTTTTTTCTACATTACTGACGCAAAAATCGATCAATTTGCTTATTGGTAATCACGACGGTTATGATCACCAGAGTCGGTTTTTTCATGGAGTTAAGCAGCGAATGAAAGTCAACAAAATTCAACAAAATCTAAATTGGACTTCGTTACAAACCCTGCTGTTTTTAAGCCTCTCTGTCGAATTTAAATGAAAAATGTAAAGGTCTATGTAAGCTCCACCTTTTATTGATCAAGCTTTGGCTCTCAATTTGGCATAGTCTTATAGTAAACTCAGTTTGAGGATTGCCATTCATAACGACTTGTTATCGTGTTTCCATTCAAAAAATCTAAAATAAGCACATGTTTTTCATGATGTGTTTGATGAAAATATTCGTACTAGATCCAGTGATCGATGTATATGAGGAAATCCCAGAAACTTTTGACTTCTGGCCTCTAAAAGTGAAATTATAAAAAAAGCTGTGTACATGTCTGAAATTTTTTATACCCCTTCTTCGAAGGCTCCAAAAACATAATCTTCCATGTGGATCATCTGAAAAAAATCGCTAAACGACTTACAGAACAAAGTCTTGAGCGAGTACTTTTGGAAGATTCGTTTCTGAATTTTCATTGTTAGGGTAAGCATTGGGGGGTCTCTTAGAATACTTGAATGGACATGAAAGAGTCTTAACTTTCAGAATGCGTGACAAGAATTGCACAATGGTAATGATGGAGGCTTGTGATCTATTGAAGGTGGCAAAACACTAAATATTGAAATATCTCGGGAAAAATTTTTCTTCGTGGAGAGTAACAAATACAGACATCAAATACGATCCTAGTCATTTTTTATACCAATCTGAAATGTCCCTGAGCCCTTTGAAAGATTTGAAGAACATTCCGAGACGATTTCGTCTATATAAAATTGTCAATTGTCCCCATTCAAACAGATGGCGCTCTAAAACGCGCCAGAGTCTGAGCGTAGCGAAATGGACATGGTTTTCTGATACTATCACCTACTGTTTCTCGGTATTTATAGGAGTCCGTCCGTTGATTACAGCAAGTGTACACCGCCGAGAACGACGTTAATATACCACGAGTAGCACTAATTTCATTCCGGTTGAACGCAATTCCTTAATTTCCCCATTAATGTACATAGATGTGCAATAGGTTGATTTCTTTGTTTTCGCGTGGGTAAGACAATGAGTTCATCGCAGAGTCCCTCTAGAATGCGCTAAAAAGTGTATGAGCTTAAGAACAGGAATAATGATTTCTTATCGAAACGGAGTGACAGACCGTCTAATGCCTGTCACGGCTCGGTACATCGATGTACATCTCGCGCTAAAAGAAAAATCACAACTTTGGATCATTATAAACATCCCTGAAAATTTACAGACCCCGCTGTGGCACGCTAGAACCGTGAGAGCTCAACGAATTTTGAGAGTCGGTCCGAGTGACACGTCAATTCCTCGATTTTCGGGTGTTTTCTCGCACATGACCTTCTCTTGTATCTATCCGCATTCACCAATCGATCCCAAATTTGGTGTCCACTTTCAGGACATCTGAACGAAGAAAATTTGACTGGTTAGGCCTCACGAGACGTCGGACAGCCCAAATGATCGAGGATCGACAGCAAAAGTCAAAGGTTTCTGGGATTTTCCCATATGTTCGAGCAAATGGAGCACAGTACAAGGGGAATCTACTTTCCCTCTCAGATTCCTTGAACGACTCAGATTGTCATCCTCAAATTGATCGAATTCATATTTACTGCAACACATTCCAATTGATTTGAAATTTCATGAACGATATTGTAGAGTTTTGAAACACCTATAAAAGGGTGTATAGATGCGATCAATCAGTCTCACCAGAAATGACCACTCGAACTTTTCATAAAAAAAAAGAACCTCTTTAACACACCGATGACCCTAGCGATGTCCAATTTATTCTCTAAAACCAGCTCAGATCTCAGCACCGTCGAGACTCGCTTTTCCCTCAATCTCGTCGCTACTTCTTCCTCGAATGCGCTGATCTCATTTGTGTCTCACGAACGCACGACGAGCAAGATGAGAAACATCCAACGCACGGTTCGACTCCGTATCTCATTTCGGACTATATCGAAGAGAGAGAGAGAGCTTTTACAAGCTATATTATACATCTCGACTATATCTGCGCAAGCAAACATAAACATCATATACATTCACAGCAAGACTTTATATCTAGCTTCTGCCGGGAAATAATATAAAAGGAAAGAAGAGCTCGTCTCTAGTCTATAGGAAAGAGGCCAACGAGATGAATATTATATGTCTTGTACATCTGTACAGCGACAAAGGTGTTTTTATTTAACGCGTTCCCTGCGACGGGACCCACCCGTGGGCCCCGCGATTTTTCATTTTCCAATCTTGACCGACTCATCATAGCTTAAAAAAATAATTTCCAATGAAAATCGTTCATGGTGGTTTACTTTATCAATGGCATGAACAATTACTAAAAACAGACATACTCACCGAAATACGAAAGTCCAGTTGCAAAAAAATAGGTTTAGCAGCAAACGTATCAAAGTGTCCGATTTTCATATTGCACTCTTCTGATGTGCATTATGCTGTGCGTCAAACAAAAATGTAAAAGAATCAATCGTTCGAATGATTCAAGCACGCGCTTTTGTGTGGCATCTCCAGTGGAAAAATCGAGCACACACAGAGATTAGAGGGGCACACAACGATGACGACGAGGACCCTTGCACGTGCCAGCGTTTCTCTTTCTGCGTACATACAAAATATATACACAGAGCAAAGACACGCGAACAGCCCGCACATGCCTATTCGACTGAAAAATAGAAAATATCGCCCGACAACTGCGGGAAAGTTTATCCTGCCGAAGCGATTGGTTTTTTTCTGTATGCGGAAATCTAAACACGTGCCCGAGATTCTGCACTCGCTCTCTCTTTTGTGTATATCCTGTACGCGCGTGCGGGCACATAAAGCACTCCTGCAATAGGTGAAAAGTCAACGGGCGTGGTGCGAGATCGAGTTTGAAGCAAAAGCACGAGAAGAGAAAAAGAGCTTTGCGGAAATAAATTTTCGCCAGGATGCGGCGCGCTGAAGGACAGGCTTGAGAGTGAGCGAGCTTTCGTTTATTTTGTGTGCTTTACTCGTATATTACATCAAGCACACACGCTGAGAGGGGCTAAATGTTCTTGAGATTGAGAGTAGAGTGTATTGCGTGGATTTGAGATGTTTTTGCGTTCAAAAAAGGGTAGCGCGTGGTATATTTTTTATGTGAGTATGAGGGTTGGTTCGTGTACGAGCGTGCAGGTGTGGACGGTTTTACTGGGTCACAGAGCTTTTTTCATTTTGCCTCGACGAACGGCTTTGTGCGTGAACAAGCTATCTACCGGAATTGCATACTGGTGTGTCCTCTTTGTAAGTAAGCGTGTACATCGAATTTGATGACTGAGCAAGAGCAGTTTTCTTCTTTGACTCGTCAACACGGGCCGTAATTCCTCCTCCTCGCTCCATCTTTTTTGATCGGAAGCTTACAGTGAAACTCGATTTCAACAAGCTCTAGAGTTAGCAGAGAATGATTTGAAAAATCAAAAATGAAAATCATATCTTTTCATAGCTTTGATTCGTCATTTTTTAATGGCGATCGAATCGATTATTGAATCCTCATGAATTTGAATTTGGCTGTGTACATTTTTTGTTTTATCTTTGTTTGTAGCCCCAATAATAAAATTCAGACTTGGGTTACGACGCGAAATGTGATATGAATCTTGACAACAACTCATCAACGCTGGAACTTTCTATCGTACAGTGTTCTTGAAATTAACAAGGGCACAGCCATGGGGTATTTCACAATTGATAGAGCGAACTTGCCTAGACAACAGTAATGATGAAAAGTGTAAGCAAGAAGATCGTTGGGATAATCTAAGAGGGTACCGTCACTGCGATTGGAAGAGAGATTTCCACCGTATCTCCTTAGCTTAATAGCCTCAACTTGCCAATTTAATGCATGATATGAAAACCACTATATTTTTGATTACTCCTGTCGACATAAGGGTGCGTGGGCGTCATTGATTTGGAGGATCAAAAAAGATTTTAAAATGAGAGTGCAAAAGTGTGACATTTTTGCAAAGCTATTCCATTCTATTTCCCACAGAGTTCATGAAATTTGAATGTTTTTTTTTTTAACACTATTAATAGTGTTTCATATTCGGGCGGGGTTGCACGCATGTTCGTGACAACCTCGACCCCCGACTTCGCTTCTGTAAAATACGACTCGGTATGCGAAAATGACTATACTCGACATCGTATTGAAATGTATAATTGTAACTAATATGCTATCTAATACCGAGCCAGGCTAGACGTGGAGTATCTAACTTCAATTTGGCATGCAAAAAACTTTTGCGACAACTTCCGTTTGCATTAGAATTTTTCAACGTACTCTATCTCATTTTCAACTTATTTCAACACTTGCAAATTAGTTAAGGGCAACTTTGATTTTGGTACCAAATGATGTAGAGCTTGAGGGAATCCCTAGTCTTTCCTTGAGAATTGGAGCAGGTGTGTGAAACTCCGCAACCCATGGACAATTTTTGCCATACAGCCCTTATCAATTTCAATGTCTTCAGTGAGCTCATTTCATGCAATGCATTCTTTGAATCATAGAACACAATCTGACACACATGTCTCTTCTGGTGTCTACAACTTAATAATTCTTCTTGTTCATGATAACTCGTAGACTCTTTGTTTACTAACGCTGAAGAACCCCTCGAGGTTTCGAAATGATCGGCCAAACCGGTGAAAAGTTTTCAAATTCCATAGGAGAGACAAATGTTAAGACCAATCTTTCCGAAGGGAGGTAAATGGAAATTCCGTATCGATCAATCATTTAAAAAATGATAGTAAATGATGGAGATGCTTTTGCTAGATCTTTATTTGAGAAAATTTTTGATAATATCTTGTTTGGAAAATCATATAAAAAATGAGATGTTGAATATCGGATGAGTAGGATAAGAATCAAAGTAGGTATGAAGCTTGAAATAAAAGGAAATGTTGAATATAAAATAAAAGGAAATAGTGGTTGAAATTTGGCGGTTATTGGCTGAATGATCGAGGATTTATGGTGAGGGATGTAATAAAATTCAAAGGAAAAATTGCATTTTTCTCATAAAAATGATTGAAAGTGACCATAACTAATCGACGAAACGAGCTCAAAATGGACTGGGCTCACCGCTCACTAATGCTCAAGAGATCCTCAAATTTTCGAGACGATTGGTGGAAACGCCGAAAAGTTTTCGAATACTATAGGAGATTTAAATAGAAAAATCAATATTTGTACAATAGGGGGGGGGGGTGAATGAAAACTTTCGTAGCATCTAATCACTTAGAAATGAAATCGAATGATAGGGTGAGAGCCTCGAGATTTTTAAATGAAGGGTGGTTGATGATATGATGTTTGGACCAACATCACAAAAAAAGGATGTTCAGTGGAATAGATTATGTGGAAGTCCACCTAATTCGTCAATAGGGCTCAAATTCGGGAGAGATCATTTTGAGTCAATTGCAAATAAACCCTCAAAATTCCACGAGCAAATGCCGAAGGGGTTAGTAGGAATGGTTGTACGCAGGCATTATGTACGCAGCGTTGGGCAAATCCAGTGGAAAGCAACGCAACAGCTATACATTCAGACTGGATTTTTACATGCAATTTTTTGATATGAACATAGCTGTCGTGTTGCTTTTCAGTGGATTTTGCCCAACGCTGGTTGTACGGTAATCGAGGCGGTAATCAAAAGGCAACGAACACACTAACACACATACGGACATATGCACATAGCACTTTGTAATAATTTGTCGCGGATGTTGCATGTATTGGCGATCATGTGTAGGGAGGTACTAATCGATAGATCTCGTCGAGTAGAATGAGATATAATGATTCTCATTCGTCGGAAAGAAATTTGGAACGGTGAGAATTAAAGGAAATGAAAAAATTTTCTAAGTGAGAAACTCCGCACCATATGGTGCGTTGTTGTGTCTACAAATCGTCATATCAAACGGATTATTGATACAGGAAGTTTTGATAATATGACATAATCGCATCCTAATTTGGTCACGGAACTTTTCAAGTCCTTGGTCAGAAGTATTGATATAAGGATATAACTCTTCTTATTTGATCAAAATGTGATCAGTTGCGTGGATAAAATATATTTTTGCCACGCTGTGCGAAATTTTGTCTTTTCCGCACTGATTTTCCCGCGATTTTCCACTTTCTCGCACAGTTTGACGAAAAACACAAGTTCGATACACAGGTGAAAAAACTATTTTCGCATCCTCGTGTTGATTCCGATCTTCGCGTACGGCTCAGGCCAGAAACCTATCGACCGGACACGAAAAAGAGTTTTTCCACCCTTGCATCAAAGTGTACTATTCTGTTCTGACAAGGAGCATCCAGGTGTTGTGGGCCACAGATTTGGCTGAACCCTGGGGATAGTCTTTTTTCATCACCAAAAAGTGAAACCCAAAGCCACACTTGCAAATGCCTAAACCGTTTTCAAGCTAAAGCCCATGACATTAGCATCACCCATATGGGCCCATGTTCAAGATAGATATACCTATATAGATACACTTGTAATGCTATCGCTATGAGCAATAGCTCGAAAACGATTGCGCATTTGCAAGTGCAGCTCTGGGTTTCATCTTTTCACGGTAAAAGGAGACTATCTCCAGAGTTTCTGCAAAATCCATGTTCCACAACCCCTGGGTATTCCTCGTGAGTGCGATAGCCCATTCTGGGCAGTTTATGTCTTCTAGTGCCCGAAAGAGGCTTCCAAGCAAAGTGCGGATGTACCATTTCATTACGAGAACTCTAAAATCTCATTCAAGGCATTTTTAGGTTAGAGTAATGAAAACTTCTTCCAGCAAGTTTCTATCAATCTCACCTCATCAAGATTCGGATTTTTTCGAAGGAATAGCTTGTTGTTGATCAGGACATACTTCTTCATGGGTGAGAAAAATGTCGTAATAATTTTCAATCATCTGATCGATGTCCATGCCAAATTTATGGGCTTCTCCAGACTGGATTTGATCGTTTCTGAACTCGATTATTAAGACTACAATCATGTTAACTATCTTCAGATTTACGAGTAATTTTTTCAATAAATATAAGGTCAGTGTACCCAACTTGCCCCCATTAAGCCATTTTCTTAATAAGTTTGGCCCATCTCCATATTTTCCATCGTACCTTAGCTCATTTTAAAGCTTGTCTTGAGACTTTTGGAATGAATTAAAGTACAATCAATTTGAACCAACTAGAGCCAAACTGTTTGAATTCTCCCAAAAGGTGATTTTTGAGAGTTTATAAAAGTGTGTACCCAACTTGCCCCTATTAAGCCTTTTTCTTAATAACTTTGGTTCACTTCAATGATTCTCAACGTGCTTTAAGTCATTTTGAAGCTTGTTCAAAGACCTTCAAAATGCACTAAACTACGTTCAATTTGGATTAATTGGAGCCGAACTGTCTCAATTCTTCCGAAATAAATTATGGAAATTGGCGATAAATTGTTTTCATTGCCGTGCACGCACATTTGGAGCTTTTCGGTGGTTCGAAACACTATTTCTGACCTATTTTGACGCGATAAACACGTTCTGAGTTGTAAAAAAAGTCGTTCTGCACGCCCTTTCGAGATAAACATATGGGGGCATGTTAGGTACACTCCGATGTTGGCATCCTTATTTACAAATCGTGTTTTGCACATAAAACAGCTCCATATTCAAATCTTGCAATTTTGGAAAATGGATTCTGAAGGTCTTGAAATAAGGAATCGAATGCGCTAAGGTACGTTAAGATTGGTTGAACTCAACGAATTTGGCACCGGTTTTACTGAACGCAATTCCCTCGGTGCTTTCTTAGCTAAGCAATCACAAAAAATAGAAAAATCACTTTAGATTTTTTGGAGAACGCAGGAATGATTCGGGGTCGACGCAAACTACTCATTTTCTCATATTTCAACATAACAAACGTGAAAAAAAATTGCCGGGAGGCCAAGGAGTGCCCATCCCCGAGATCGGCATATGGGGGCAAGTTGGGTACAGAGGCAAGTTGGGTACACTTACCTTAGTATGAACCTCGCGCTATGATTTTGTACATTTTTATCACAGCTACTTCAAACTCAGTATTTAAGATTTCAAAACCGACTTTTTTGAAAAGCTGAAAAAATTTCCTTCAAAATGACCACTTGTTTAGCTTGAATTCGTTGATTTAAACCAAAGTTCCCGTCATTTTTGTCAGCCACTACAAGAAGCAGCTTGGTGCGAGGCTCCATGTTCGCTTCAGTCATTGCCTGGAAGCCTTCATGTTTTCACTCAAACCGTTGTTCATTATTCGGGCGCTGCAACTCCGGTTCTAGTTGATGAAATTGAACTCAACAAGAGGTCATTTTGAAGAAAATTTCCTCAGCTTTTCGGGAAAATTGATTTTGGAATCTCAAAATCTTGCGCATGCGCAGAAAACTGAAGTTTTCTGTCATTGAAATTCAAAAAGCGCCCAGAAAATAGCTTAAAATTTTAAGCGCCCAGAGACGTCTTAGGGACGTGCCTAGGGAGGTGCATATTTTCAGCAGGGAAGCTCAAAAATGCAGAGTGAAAATATTTTATTCGTGGAGAACACAGCTACATGAAGAAATATACTTTGAAATATTCCATAAAATTAGCTTTTTGAGAAAAAAAATAAAAGATGATTTTCACGGAATCATCCATTCATAATCGAGGTAATACGAGAACCAGTGTTTTAAAGTGGTTTTTGGTGGTTTTTGATAGGTTTCCTGCTCATCTTTCAGATGCACCGAACCGCGTCCCTTTATCTAACGTTATCTTGGAGCTATAACGATTTGAGTGTGAAAATGTTACAAAAATTTTGCAAAAAAAAGTTGAAAACAAAATTTTGATTTGTGTACCAGGGCCCGAAAAAATTTTTAAAATTTTTTCCATCATGACAGATGGTCTTATTTTAACCTATAGAATAATAAAAGTTCACTCAAAAAGAAAGCTGAGACCTTATGGGGTATTCCTTCGACCATATATCGTTTTCTCGTGGAATTACTCTGCTGCAAAATGAAAGAAAAGATGCCATGCCAAGGGTGCGAATCAATGAAAGCTCTTCATTTTTTCCTCTCATCTTGCTAGCTATATGCTGCATCAAATTAACTTTAGCAAGTGCTTTTTTCAAAAAATTACGCTGGCAATCGAATGAAAATACTCATGGGGTGGTGGAAATTGAATACACGTAGGAAAATTTTTCTCAAAATTGAGTAAATTCTTCTATAATGCTTTCTGTATCGTATATTCTTGACACATACATGAATTATGGTTTATGGCTTATATTTTCTTCAAAGTTGAAATAGAATTGACTTCTAGTGGCTTGGTTAATCTATTCATAGTGCAATAGGATATATTCGATAATTAGTCATCCAAATTGACAATTGGAGATGTTTTTGTTGTTGAGGAGGTCACCTAGAGTGATGGATCATTATGAGCGCGATTTTCCATACCCCTTGTGTGATATCTACCCCTAGATCAGAGATTGATACGCAATCCATCTTACTGCGAGACAAAGGCACGAACGAGACTGGTGTGATTTAAGGCTAACGTATCATTGCAATGTAAATTGCTTCTAAATCAGATCGGACCGAGATGGTGTAGGGTAGTTTACGGATTTCAAATTCTGTCAGTGTAATAGCCAGGGCCATATCTCTCGACGTACGAATTCGGTAGCATAATAGCTCATTTACGAAGATGATACTCACTAAACACCTCAACATAAAGATGTTCCAAAAAAAGCTGTACATCTAATGAGATTGAAATTTTAACCGTCAATTATTTCCTGTACCATTTTGGAATCACGATGTATTTGCAGTATGGAATCCCTCACAATGGCGTGAAGTCGATATTCATATGATTCATTCGTAGATTTGTAGATATGTATTTTGGGACATATGTATGATCGTGGTGAATCTATATTGGTTCTTAGAATTAAACTTACATGTACCTCGTATAAAAAAATTTTAAAAACGATCCTCCTCATAAGAAAAGGAACCCTGAACAAAAAAGTTACGTTCGATAAAATTATGTGGACAGATTCATGCGAGATCAGAGTGTTGACTTCACCATTTGCAAAGTCATGCTTATCTACAGTGAGTATTTTATTTTTTATTTTTGAGCGAGACGTCGGATGGGAGGTCCCAGTATCTCGAATTAATCATTTACGAAGCGACACGTATGATTCTGTAAAATGAGATCTTCAAATGCGTGCCTGAAATGATGTGAAGAATTTCAAGTGGCGCTCAATTTGCAAGCGAGATGAAATTTATATAGAATTTCCTCAGTCGGTTTTCTGCAAGTTTCAATAATATGCGTACTTTGCAATAGAGGCAGAATATTTGGAGAGAATGTACTTCAATTACTACTAATCAGCAAATCCAAGGGATCATTGATGCGTATTTCGTCAAGATTCCGCTCCACGGGTTTCTGAAAATCCATTGCAAAGTGAAAACCTTTACGTTGACGGTGGCGTTATTGGCGTCGTCGCCGTGGCAAAGCTTCCTCGATCCGAGCGGGCGTCAAAGAGCTCTACTTTGGGCATTTGAATATCAATCATCGTGATAATTGATTCTCTTCTGCATAATGAGCTCAAGCAGCTTAGCTTCGTCTTCAATAATTAAAGCTTCAGCTCCGATCATCTTATACTCCGTTTATCTTGCGATACGCCAATTCTCGCCAAGCTTCGGATCACGGGCTTTCAGCTTCCAGCTTCAGCGAGTAGTGCCTATACTCTTGGGAATACAAGTAAGTTGGGTGACCCAATTTTTATCGTCTCAATATCAAATTTCGGTTTTTTGTTAAGGATCACTTTTCAATGGAGCTGTTCTTGAGTCTTTACAAAGTAGTCGGTAATGATGCGTTTGTTGGTGCATCAAAAACATTTTTCCAATGCGTAGAGAATCAGATATTCGAGTTGGGTATTTGACAGGATATTGTTGTTTTTGCATAGAGTATTGTCTCGTACTGAGTATAAAGAAACTCAACTCATCATTTAGCATGAAAGCTCAATGCGGCCATGAAAATGATGAGATATTCTTTTCAAAACAAGTGTAACTGAGAAACATTTCCTTTGTTGCTTGCGTTAATGCATTAAACAGATTCAATTATTCTGGGGGAGTCCTATTGATCGAATGAAAATAGATTTATAGCTATTTATACCGCTTTCAATAGCTTCTCTTTTTCTCTCCATTGTGTTGATTGCATGGGCAATGAGGATCATTTTTATTGCGTTTTGGAAGCTATTATTCAGTTTCTTAATTACAGTCACATATTATCTAAATGATGTACGTGTATGAACTGTTGTAGGGAATGAGCCTCAAAATTTCCTTTATATAACATGGTTAAGATCTTCCATTTATTCTAGTAGGATGTCTGTGTGAACATTGTTACGATGACTCGAACATGGATTGTCAAACATTCCAACAGATTGCATAAATATCCGGACCAGCGTATGCGATAGTCTTTTTACGTCAGCAAATGAGATTTTGAGGGTTTGCAAAGAGTCCTTCCCATCTAACTCAACACTTGGAAATCTAACTGAATTAGATTTTCTACATATTCGGGTTGGGAAATTTTTCGTATACGCAGAATGGAAATTTCTTGCCCAAACAAAACCAATCCTTGAGAACTCTCTCGATCATTCCATGAGATCAGTGACGCAAGGACTGGGCTGACGTTGAATGTGATTCTACTGTCCAAGACAAATTTTTGAAAACGAATTAACTGACTGGTTCTCACGTACGTGTTCCATGAAATTCTGCCGACCACCAAGCAAAATTCGCACAATGGATCACTCTTTGGAATAGTTCCAAATGTACACCGAACTGTTATGGAAAACACGGTGAGAATCGGGCACAATATGCTTGCCCCCACAATACATATCATGTCACATATCTACGGATTGACTACTCTCATATCTTACTGATCACGGTCAAAGGCGCGTGCGCTTCTACTTGCACAGCTCTATAATACGGCCACTTGGTACCACTTGGTACATTTTCCCCTGGGGCGCGTTATTGACCAAAATATCAGCTGCGATGGAATTACTCTGCTGCCGTTCCTTCTCTCTCTGTCAGTTGCCCACCCTGACTGCATGATTTCATTCAGGATATGCGAATATCGGGAGAATTGACTTGTGTTATGCTCGATATATGCTGCACATCCCTTATTATTCAAATTTCATTCTTTCAGAATGTCTGATTTTGCAGATTCATAAGATTGCCGCGCTTATTGTGACTTGCGCGTAAAGAATTTGGGCGTGAGCCCATGTTTCTTACCGGTTATCGATTAATTTTCCACCATCGATGTTTTTATAGACTGCACTTACAGTTATCCTTCTGACCAAATATTTTTTTCACGACTCTTACCTAAAAATGCCGCGTTAATATGCGATTTTAGGGTTCTCGTATTGTAAAAATCGAGGTAAAAATATTTCCGCACCTCGCTTGCAAGCCCATTTCGGGCACCGGAGGAGATGTCTACTGTCCTAGTGCCCAAAATGGGCTAACGCGCTCAGTACGAAATTATACTGTTTCAGAAATGAAAAGTGAAAGCTTGGATTTTGAGAGATTCCGTGTTTCGAAATGGTGAATGCTCGTAAAGATGTTTGAATCACGTCTACAGTAAAATAATTAACACTGTAGAAGATTTTTTTGAAAATTGCCAACCAACTGATTGATAACCTAACCAACAAGTCAGAGGCACAGAACAGAAGTCAACGAGCTGGTTGAATTTTCACTCACTGATTGAAGATGCTAGTTGAAAAAACTGGAACAATCGTTCACATTGAACTCACCGCAAAAGATTGGAATGATTAAATTCGTCGGTATATTCTACTATATCAGAATTCACCGCGATAGATCCAGTTTAGTATTTAGTATTTATTTAGGAAACTTCACGGGCCTGATGGCCCAATATGAACATATACATATACAATTGAAAAGAAGAATATATATATAAATGACACAATAGTAAACAAGGCGAGAACGAGTATAATAGAATATAAAAATAAAAATTTCAGAATTGTAGAAAGGTAAGATATCACAGTAAGAGAGCTGAGAAATATGAGTCAAATACACAACTTAATATAGAAATCTCTGCAACATTTGTGAGCTAGGAGTTACACAGAATTTTGATCTTAGACTTGAATGTAATATCACTCATTTCGCAGACATCGTCAGGTAGAGGATTCCACGCTTTTAGACACCAACAAAGGACAGAGTTTGATCCAGTTTTGGACTTGTATGGAAGATTTCTGAAAAATGAAGTTTGCCTAGTGCTGTAGTGAGATTGAATTCTTCCTAACTTAGAGTGAACATAGTCGATACTTGGGATCAATTTGATGAAAGATCTAAAAAAGAGCAAATCATTATAGTCGTGAAGACTTTGAATTGTATGGATATTAAAGTGTTCATACAGGTGATCATAATTGTGATCAAAGCGATCAAAGTTAATCCTACATTTGAAAGCAAGATACTCCAATTATACTCCAAGATACTCCAAAATCCAGTTACTCCAATTCATTCATATGTACTCACATAAATCTAAAAAAATCACTGTAGCAACAGTTTTTTCGATTATAGATATACACATAACGAATCGATGAGAGAAGCTGAGTGAAGCGAGTTATATATAGTATTCCAAACCAGTTTTGTCTTGCTGAAAAAGAGATGGTTTACTTGGATTTGTCTAATTATTATTCACGCATCTTTCCCATCAAAGGTTCATCGTTTTTCAAGGATGAGTTTTATTACTTTTTTAATTTACCAGGATTGGAAAATGTCATTCAACTTGCCTTGAACGTAAAACTCCATGAAACTGAATTACCTTCGGGGCTAGAGTGTCTTAAACGAAATTTCTAAATAAAAAGCGCTTAACTTTGTTATCATCTGTCTTAGTCCATAATCTAGAGCATGCATACGTTTCTAACACGGTTCACATACAGGATTACACGTCGAGCGATACATCAAGCTCCTTATGCATCAGACGTTTTTGTAATCCATGGCTCATAACTCTGAAAAGCGTCCACGACTCAGCTTTTGATGTTCCTCCATTGCTATAGCTTGTGTAATATTCCTCCGGACTTTCAGCAGACTTGTTGTAGACAGAGGCGCTTGGGTGGCGAATGAGTGTGTTGAATCCTTTTGTGCGCGCTCATAAAGATTTCATTGATATCTAAATATTGAGAGGCATGGGCTTTTCATCAAAATATATATGAAAGTTTTAGCAACGAAATTTTTCTTTGAATCTCTCCTGCAATTGCTGTTGGGGTGTGATCAGACTCTCAGTCGTTACTTGGATGAAAAACTGTCTCTTTCTTCTCTATTATCAATGAAAAGCGCTCCAGGAGATGTCGAATAATAGACGCTCAAAAAACTTAGGATGAGAAATCCATTCGCAAATACAATATCAGTTTGCTTGCACAGTTTTAGTAAACTCTTTCGTTTCTTTCAACACGTTTACTGAGGCAGGACCCACCGGTGGATTCCGAGGTTTTCTATTTCTGAATCTTCACCAACCGAGTCACCAACCTATAATGAATCGGAAATAGTTTCCAGTGAGAATCATTCAAAGTCTCGGGCCGCTTTTCATCGATATTGATGTCAAAAGACAGAAATTGGAGGGTTTTTTGGTTTACTTTGTCTGCGTCATCAGCAACGAACCAAAAAAGAGTTTGCTTCCATCCAGAAATATTTGCCAAAATTCGAGAGTCCCGATCGAGGTCTCGATCGTTACCGAAATACAATTACGAAAAACCGGCCTCGCACCGAACGTGTTGAATTTAACGTAAGTACTTTGGTCGATCGCCTTCACCGTCATATTATTTTCAGACCACTTTTTTTAGAACTGCAAAATTCGAATTCGGATCAATTCAACTAGTCAACCGCAGTCAGAAGTCAAGCATCATTAAAACTCAACTATCGTTTTCGCTGCGGCGGGACCCACAGTTAGATCCCACCCATCCTTCTCTGTGCGCTGGAGATTTTTGTCTCATGGGATTTAACGTTGCGTGGGGCCCGGCGGTGGGTCGCCCCCGCACACAGGGACGGAATTGCGAGAGAACTGCGATTTTTGATTTCACAACGAACGCAATAGTTTACTCGTTCTTGAGAAGCGGCTCATCAATCTCATGCGGTCTTCTGAATTATGGGATACTTCAACTACATCCCAGAAGGGGAAAACGCAACAAATCTCGTATGCCCATCGACAACTTCGTAATCTTGTACATAAGGAAGAAAAACACTCAGAAACGTCTCGACTTAATTTCTTTGCTCGTCAGGGCCATCAGCCAACGAGATAACTCTCACGCTGAATCTGATGAGCCAGCACTGCCAACAGCTCATGTAAAAAGAAGGCATACGAGTCCTTCACCCCCAAAGGAAGTTACACGCACAGAATTTTTCGATAAAAATTACCAGACGGGTACAGGAAAAATTACCCTACATGCCGGCAATCGTGGGACGCGCCACCTAGGAGCGCCAGTTTTTACGGGCATGTAGGGTAATTTTTCCCTGTACCAAGGAGATGGTTTCTGTCATGCCACTTTGATATTGCTCTGTTCAATATCAAAGTCATCACGAGTAAAAATAAAGATGATTCAACAACTTTCAAATGAATTCATCAGTTTGTATGCATCAACCTCGAATCAAAATCCAGGCATCTTCATCAGAACGAATCAAATAATGTTCTTCTATACCGAAACTTTTGTGAGGTTAGGTGAGATGCCGAGCCGCGAGCTGGCGAGCTGACTCGCGGCGCGCGCAGGCGCACCCAGCTCTTACTGGTACGGTAAAAATTACCCTACAAGTGCCCGTAAAATTTGCCCAAATTCACCGCACTTTTTCACCAAATTCGATACAATTTTCGACCTGAAATAAAATTTACCAGACAGTATAGGTAATTTTTCTCGACACTCATCCGCAATAAGTAGGCTGAAATGTCGGACGTCCCACGATTACCCTAACTGTGCCCGTAATTTTTATCGAAAAATTCTGTGCGTGTACTTATCAAGAGGGCTCGTTTATGACCTCGCCATTGACTGACGCGACACGACAATATGCCGATGGACTTTTGTCCCAGTATCATATCAGTCACAGTCAGCCATGCAGAGTCGTAAGTTTCTTCACATTGTTTAGGAAATATGGGGGATGTCGCTGGGAGGGTAAAAGCAAGCCACACAAGGATATATAAATATAATATCCTATGCCATGCTACATAGCTGTGGATCATGCAGCGCGAGCGATTGCTAATAAAGCGGGCTTAGCCGGGAGTCATCGTCAAAGAGCAGCTTGCGGCAGCTGATTGTTTCCCAGAGACAATCGCGAGAGAGACAGAGAGAGAGTCGGGTGCGCCGCAAGAAAGATTTCGAGGCTGCCCGTGCCTGACGATCGATGCCCCAATGCGTTTTACTGGCCGTGCATCTATCCTTTTTTATTGTACCTATAGGTACACTTGGGAGCAGTCTGAACTGTCCACACTGCAGCCAACTTAATAATCACTCTCCCGTGCTATTAACATAGGAGAGGGGCCATTAAGTTGGCTGCAGTTCGGACAGTTCAGACTGCTCCCAAGTGTACATATTGAGTATAAAATACAGAATTTGGTTGGACGTACGTAGGTTCGATTTGAGAGGTAGGGATAACTTGGACTATTCTAGTCATCTGATTTTGCAAACTCCAGTGAAAGAAGACGCGGGAGATCTCACTAGAGCTCGCACTAGAGTGGAGCGTGATGATGGAAAGAAAAGAGAAGAATTTGCAGTCTGGCAAAGGTAATGTGGCAAAAGCGACACTTCGGAGGCTAGCTTTGTCGCCTTATTACCACAATTGCGCACCTTCGAATTTCCCCGTCGGCGAGCTTGCGACTTGCGAGTGCGTTGAGGCAACAAATAGCTTCTCGATCTGCTGGGTTCAAATTGCGGCAGCACCTGCTATAATATGCACTATGGCATTCTTTATATTATAAGATGCACTTGCCACGAGCTTTTACTCGAAGAAGCAACTCTCTTGCAATGCATTTCGTCAGTGTCAACCCCTCGGAGCCAAATATTTCTCGCACAAAATTTCGTCTAATATTGAGAGCTTTATTCGTCCACATGCTTTTATTCATCAAGTTCTCTGCAAGCGTACTCGAAAATGAAATTCTGAGTAATGAAACGTCCATTGCCTACGTTACATTATCTTACAGAAAAAAAACAAAGAGCCGACTTCGTGTGGAGTATCTCATTTGAGCTGTTGCATTTTGACTCATAATTGAGTAATCCCGTGGAAACTTTGATATTTGAGGGTCGAAAATGCGCCAACCTCAAATCTCACTTCTGAGGGTTCGAAGATGGATTTTTCAACTTTTTGTAACATATAAAGCATAAATTGATTCGTGCACGAATGAAAAAATTTTCACTTATCAGTACCATTAAGTATAACAAGGATAACGCGGTAGCGCGCACGGAACCTGACATTTTGACACTAAAATTGATCTGACGGCCAAACGGTTTGAGCTACAGCCTTGAGGTTTCGGGACTCTGATTTGACCTTTAGCAAAACTAGATTTTCACGGGAAAGAGCTTCGCAAAGTATGAAAATCAATTTTTTTCGAAATTCCGAGGCACAGAAAAGTTGCGCCTGACGATTTCCTGTAAGAAAAAATTGGCGCGGAAAGGCCTGGAATGAGGCAAATACACTTTTATCAAGTAAAACTGGAGGAATAAAATTTCAAGTAAAATTGCGCCACAAAATGTATGTGCTCAGCGCACACACAAAAAGTGGTCTTTGGGCTCTTATAGCAGTGCTATTGGGTGCTTGATATCATCATGTTTGATAAGTTTGCCCTCTCGAATCCCACGTGAGCCCCACCGCGATACTTAACACTCACAAAGGTTGAAATTATGGAAAACCACAAGGCACGAAACTGACATTTTGACCTCTTTTATGATAATAATTTTTTTGGGTAGCCCTGGATAGAAAAAGTAACGATTGCGCCGAAAAGGACAACAAAAAATACATCGAAAATGACCTTTCAGGTTTTTTTGTAAACCTCTTTAGGGTTAGTACACGCAGGCACACATTATTTCAAAGTTTTCACGGAACAACTCAATAGAGAACTGACATGACCACAAAAATTATTCCAAAATGCTCATATTATGGAAGTTAACGTTGAAAGAGACACGACATATGAAGATTTGGAAATTTTCTGTGGTAAAAGTGGTTTAAATTCGAGTTTGAAGTTTTTCAGGTTTTGAATTGGCGTCATTCAATATGGCGGCGACTGCACATGAGCGCGAACTTCGATTATTCGAGTAAAATGAGCTCTCTATTGTGATTCAGATGAGAATTTCCGATGGAAAATGACATCACAATAGTTGGCAAATTTAGTGGCACATGTGCAGGCACCGCCATATTGGATGGCGCCAATTCAAATTGTCAAAACTTCAGTGATGATTTAAAAACCACAGAGGTGTCATAAAAATTTCAAACTTCTTTTCCTAGATCTATCTCGTTGCGAGCTCTCAAATTATAACATTTCCCGGAATGATGTCAGTTCCCTATTACTAACTCGGATCAACACAAATTGGTGTTGATAAGCGAGTCCGCGTCAGCGAACAAGTATTTTATGCTTGTCCATTAAATTGAAAAAACACGATATTTCCGATTGATGGTATGAGAATAATAATGTCAAGATAATAATAAGAACCTCGTAATATTCTCAGCAAAGGATTTTAGATAATTCAGCAAAGTATACCATGTGTCGAAAAGTTGCCGAAAGTCGAAAGTTGGAACACAATGTCAAATTATTTGAGACCCACTTAAATTGAGCACTTGAACAAATGTTCAATTGATGACTCACCACTATAGTTTTGTGCAAATAAAAATGAAAGTGTGACGCAAAACCCTACAATAACCAGAAAACATTGATGATCAAATATTTTACACTCTATGCTGCTATAAAAATCCATATCCTGATAGCCACTCAGGAGCAGCAGCAAAAAATCACGATTAATCCGTTCCAGAATTTTATAAGCTTGTTTACTCGAGAGCAAGTGTTTCGGGCGTCACACTCGTACATATACACACGAGCTTTCGCGCCAACTTGCTTCGCAGAGATTTAATGCTCAATTGGCCAAGCTCGATTCTGCTAGCAGAACGTGCCAACTTATTGAAATCGATGAATTTCCCAGCCGATGCCGATCCATTAGGTATACGCGGTGTACATTTGTCGGGTGGTATTCGCAGCCCGAGAGAATCGCATCAAATTCTCAGTAAATAAACCACCTCTGCCATCGTTCGTTTCGAGCAATTCAGCCAACGCTCGCACTCCAGCTTTCGACCCCGTCGAATTCTGTATGCATTCTCGTGTTTGCATTTTCAGAGGATCTACTAATTAGATTATACACGGCTTTTTGAATTGAGTAATTCGATTGGAATGCAGTGAATCGGGAACGGGCATTCGGTATTCGATTAGTATCGATCTGCTGGATATTCAGGCATTTTTATGTGCAGCGCGCGAGTGACTGGTTTCACCATCAGAGGACAGAAATAATTTTCGATGATCAGGTACTCTGGAAAATTTTGCAGACCAAGCAAGTTATGATATCAGTATCTTGTAGAAATCAAGTTAAACTCGAGATCGTGGTTCTCAATACATTTTTTGATTCAATATTGCGACTCCTCAGATACCTTGATAATTGACTCTATTTATTGTCACGTGTCAATTTTCATTTTATATCCATGACCTATGGTATGATGATCTATGAGCTCTTATTAAAATTTATTGCAAAACCTTGAAGCTGATTGAGTGTAAAAAGCATATTGATATGTATGGTGTAGATCAAATTGGTGATGAGAGAAATGATCAATAAGTTTGTTTTGATGTGGGTAAAACAAAAACTTTATTGGTTGACCAAAAACTACTCATAACAATATATCAAAATCATAGTCATGTATTTAGTTGGTACCATTCTTAATCTTGAAGAATATTGATTAACTAGATTATTTCATCTAATAAAAGTTTCATCAGAAATGAAACAAAAACTATCCAATCCAAATTTAAAAGTCATAACTAGATTGATGTTGGATGAGTACCATGGATGATTACCCATGGCACTCAACTAACAAGAATGGTAAGACTGGTCAAGAAGCATGTTAGCAGCTTTATGATTTCCACTAAACAAAGGTCATAAGATAAAAATAGTTTATACCACGACATTTTTTGGAATAAAGAGGTATGGTTGAGGTTCCTCTGACCAAGTACATTAAAATTACATTATTCTGAGTTTGTGGAGAGTTGCGGCTCTTATAGTTGAGTATTCCTAGGTATGAATCAATTGGCAATCATGCAACATTGACAACAGGAATACAAAGTAACTCAGAGATTCAAAGAATCTAAAAAGCTTGCATGAGGAAATGTGTAGAGCAAAATTTGCCCACTCAACTACATGGTTAGAAATGGATGAAAGTAAATTTTAAAAAAAGTGCAAATTTGGGATTCAACTGAGGTTGCAAGAAATAAGAGGCTACAATGGTTGTGTGATTCTTCAAGTTCGTGAAGGTGGCCTTGGAAGTACAGAATTGACAAGGTGTCTGTAAAGCTCATCTAAAAGGAAAGGAAAGGCTGCTGCAAGATTTTTATAATCTTCAGTTTCTATTACACTGTGGGCATGCTTATTGATAAAAGTGAAACATTTTTTTCTCAATTCAGGCATATTATTTGTAGAGGCTACGATTAATACTTTCACAGCATTATCAGAACTTAGATTCAGGATAAGATATTGAGAGCATTGAGCTTTTAAATCATGAAGAGTAAACTTCTCAGATGCAGCACACACATCACTGACATTATCATCACTCATACTCACTTTTCCAGAGTAAATAAAGTTGAGAACTTGGTCAAGTATGTCTCTTTTTACATCCATAATTTCAATCTTGGGCTTAACGTCGTGATTCTGCTTAAATCTCTCAGCAAAAAAGGTACTTCTGGAAGCAAGAATGATTTTGTGAGCGTAAATTCACGCTCAGCGTCGGCTACAAGGGTTATATCACTGGAGTCTTTAGTGTTGAGGTACAGGAATTCAACTTTTATATCCCGGGTGCCTGACTTTCACCTTCATCCCGGCTTGCCTCCATGGGCGCGGCGCAGGGATACGCCCTGCCAGCGCGTCGGTTTGGAGGATGGCCAACACCGAGCCAGGCTCGATGATGACTCAGTCCTCCTCCCCGACTACCGAATTCTGGGCTCAGCCTCCAGCACAAGGCCGATGCCCACCCCTCGGTGGGGGGTTTTGGGACTCGTCTAGGCTTCCTGAGAGCCCAGGGAGTCCCTCGGGATGATGGATGAGTCTTACGGGCTCGCATTGTTATCGCCCGAGGGCGATCCCAATTTGAGTCCCTAGACTCACCCACTCCCGTGGTGCCGGATGGAGATGTGCGGTCTCCTCGCTCCGGCGGGCGGTAACTGGGGCCGGAGGGTCGTTACACCCCAGGGATGAGGCGCCATGCCCCAACCCCCCTTGCGGGTTTTCGGGAGAAGTCAAAGCGTCGAGCACCAGTCTCGGGACCAGTCTTCTCCCTACTGGCTTCGGGCCTAAGCCCGGGTACGGTGTCCCAGTAACTGGGGCCGGAGGGTCGTCACACCCCGGGACACAATGTCCCCCTTGCGGTCTCGATTTGAGGACTAGACACCTAAGTGTCGTCGTCCTCGCCTTCCTCTCTCATCCACCTCACCACCTCCTCTCTCCTTAGATGCGCCCTTTCCGCAAAGTCGCAGAAAACCCCGTAACTTTTCTTCCCTTTCATAATTCCAGACACATCCCATACTTCACATCCATTCATTCTCACACCCATTCCCTCCAAGTCCCTAAATTATACAATTCACATTCACACAACACATGCAACCAGTCCTTCCATTCGTCTCCACACACACACCTGGGCGTGTCACTCAGCCTTCTTTTGAAGAGCAATGCATTGAATGTCCCGTGCCCGGTGAGCAAACACCAGGGGCGCAGGGACGATTCAAGCAGTCCTCTCGGGATGCTTCCCACCAGTGTGACCTGGCTAATGAAGGCGTGAGTGGCACGCCCATTCCATGATCTATCCCACTTGTCCTGCCATTCGTCCCTCATTCTTTTCTCAATCATTTCCACAATCTCTCCCCCATCCACACCTACAACCTCATCCCCTTTCACCAAATCTGTCACACGCATGTCCACATTTTTCTTTACCCTCCAAATGGCGGCTCGTCTCCGGCACTCTAAGTCCCACGGTGCCCAACCGGCCAAGATCTGAAGAGCATCCGTGGAGACCGTCCGGCATACCCTCAAACATGCCAGTAGTACAACTCTCTGGCATGAGTTAAGGGCATTCCGGGCGTACTGGTACCGGAGAGAGTCCGCCCATACACTCGCCCCATACAGCGCCACCGCTCTAAACAATCCATTCACCCACTGATTCACGCATTTCATTCTGACTCCCCATTCTCAAGCACCCGTCTAAATTTGCCCACCAACCTGCAGATTTTGGGCTGCAAAGCCCGGAGGTGGGGAGCAAAAGAGAGCCTTTCTCCAATACACACGCCCAAGTATTTTACCTCCTTCACGTACCTAATTCTACGCACATCCTGTTTCCATTCAACATGCACGCTCCTATTATCCACATCTAGAAATCCCTTCATCAATATGCACACCGTCTTTTCTACGCTTACCTCCACTCCATCCTCTTCCTCCCATTCATAAACCAACAGCATAGGAGCCCTCATCCTACTTTCAACCTCATTTTTACTGTTTCCCCTCGCTATGAGGTTGACGCCGTCGGCATATGCGACGACGTCAACCCCATTTTCTTTCATTCTTTCCCTCAGCCATCGAAGGAGCTTGTTCATGGCGATATTCTACGCAGTGGGTCCTGGTATGGACCCCTGCGCAGCCCCGGCCTCAAGCTCCTTCCATACCGTCGTTTCACCCATTCTCATGCACGCCCGCCTTCCTTGCCAATAACTCTTCCACACTTTCATTTCTCTTGCACTCACCCCATACGACCTCATCTCCTTCAAGACCATGAGCCATCGAAGATAATCGAAGGCTCCCTTGAAGTCGATGAGGCCACACACTACATACTTATCATTCACACTCTCAATCACACTCCTCACTTCTTGCCAAGCACTCTCACACGACTTCCCTTTCATGAGACCGTGTTGTGCCTCTTCCCATTTCCCGTCCATGATTTTCACCACCTTGTCGTTCAGTCCCCATTCTAGCAGCTTTCCCAGGTTTGGAAGCAGACTAATCAGCCTCCAAGACCTGAGCAGCGCCATGTCCTCCCCTGTCCCCTTGGGAAGAGGCACAACACGTGCCTCTTTCCATATCTGTGGAAATTCCCCTTGCCTGAGACACGCGTTGAACAGAGTCAACATGTGCTCAGGCAAACCCTTCCACACACGGTTTATCATTTCATTCGTAATCCCATCCATTCCAGGCGCTTTCCTCATCTTCATTCTCGCAATCATACTATCCATATCACTCACACTAAATTCCACAATCTCCTCATTCATACATTCTTCCTCACTCACACACACATACTCATTCTCTCTCGCTTCAATGTTTGATGGGGAAATGCTCATCCAGGAGGGCCCCTCGCACTTAGTGTTGAGGTACAATCCAAAGTCTATAGTTTTAGTCGGACCAGGATTAGCAACATCAATACTTTGTTGGGGTGGACCAGTTATTGCTTTGATATTCTGCTGCATAGTCAGGGTCGTTACTGTGGATGCATTGTCTGTTCTGGAGCTAACACATGGATCATCATTTTTTTCAGCGAGTCTTGTGGTTGAACTTTGATTCGGAAAAGAAGTTGTTTCCATGGCGTTCATTCTTGATGCAACATTCGATGCAAATTGATCAAACCATTTTTTCTTGTTTCTAGGTCGTTTCCTTTTCTTTTTCATGGGAGTCGGACCATCTGGTTGTTCAGATGATGCTTGATTAGAGATTTGTTTTGGAACTTCCGCACATGGCAAGTTATTAGCTCCAGATGGAATGACATTTGATGCATATACAAGTTGAACATTTGGTCTCGTCGATCTTGAAGGACGGAAGTCCGTGTTGTGCCGTCCTTCAAGATCGACGAGACTAAATGTTCAACTTGTATATTAACCATCAAGGACGAATAAATCTATCAAAATCACTTATGACATTTGACCCTGCCGAAAAAAATCGGGTGATTAATCAGCTGATTAATCCGCTGATAAATCGCCTGATTAATCGGGTGATTAATCAGCTGATTAAGCATGCCAAAATATCACCCAAAAAATCAGCTGATTAATCGGCTGATTAATCAGCCAACTTATCAGGGGATCGTTCACCCAGAATTGCTAAATTACCGAATATTCATTTTACTTCCTGGAACGCACCTGGAAGAGTCTGAAGGAGAAAAAAAAGATGAGAATGGCTCAAAAATGAAAGAAAAACTATCACCGGCCTTTCCACTGCTGACACCCGTGACCGATGGTGGGATTCGAACCCACGACCTTCCGGTTAGAAGTCGGACACCTTATCCTTGTGGCCAGCGAGTCAGGTTACCTGGTGACCCATAAAAGCCATACTTGAAAGAGTTATTCCGATCCGTCGAAGATTTCGAATGGGACGATTTTTCGATATTCCTTCCCGGTCTCGGTGAACAATAAGGAACCTTGAAAAATATATTCCAAAGCATCTGCATGAGAGCCGCTCAATCCAATGAAAAATTATTTTTGGCCTTGGTGAACAATGGAAAAATGCGGAAAATTATATCTCGGGAGTTTTGAGGGTCGCTGAAGTCGAATCCGATGGAATTGTTCCTCTACAATTTGTTTAAACAAAGTTGTGTAAACAATTTAAGCGGAAAAAATGTTTTCGGCCTTGGTAAAAAATGGAAAAATCTGAATGAATATATTCAAAGGGTTTTGAGGTTCGCTGAACTCGAATCCGATGGAATTATTACTCTACAATGTGTTTAAACAAAGTCCTTTAAATAATCTGAGCGAAAAAATCCTTTTCGGCCTTGGTGGACAATGGTAAAACCCGGAACAATATAACTCGGGGTTTTTGAGGGTCGCTGGACACGAATCGAATTAAGTTATTACTCTATAATTTGTTCAAACGAATTTGTAATATTTCTGGGAAATTTGAGGAATCTTTCTGAACTTTTTAGCGCGAGGTTGCTTAACTTGCCAGTCAAATATTCATGGGATACTTGAAAGCCATCCTTTTGGTATATTGCTTTCAAATCTTCTAGCAACCTTTCAGAAACCTTACAATATTTTCTCTGAATCATGATTGATGACATATTGCCAGTGAAATATTGCAGGAATAGCTGAGAATGATATTGAATCGAAGATGCTATACGATGAAACTCCTAGGAATTTCCCAGAAACCTGCCGAAAACGTTTCAGAAACATTTCAGAAATATTTTTTAAAAACTTCAGAAACAAATCAGGAACATTCTAAAAACGTGCCAGAAACCTTTTAAAAATCTTTTAGTAATTTTCCGAGGAGCTTTTCCGCATAGGAACTTTCCAAAAAGCTTTCAGGGAACTTCCAAAAATGTTCGAAGTGAGCTTGCTAAAGGTTTATATATGGGTATTATCGCGATAACTTACCCGTTTTGTACCCAAAAATTCAGAAGTTGAAAACTGATACCCCGCATGTCTATCCCAACTTGTCACATTCCTTTACGTTCATTGAGTGATAATATGCGATGAAATATATGCAGAATTTTTTTTTGCAACGATCCAGAACGGTATATGTCATTTCCACATGTATAAGACATCGGGAAAGTAGTACACGGAACTGACATTTGCGGTTTTTGACAATTTATTGTCTAGCGAGAAATCCTGACTCAATGGGACCAAATGGTCTAGAAATTCGTATTTATATGGTTGATTTGAGTAGGATATACATGCTCTGGAGCAGACAATTTCATTCCTTTCTCCTTTTCGTGCTATTGAGTATCCCAGGGGGTGACTTCAGAATGCATGGAACTGACATGCATGAAACTGAAATTTTGCCCTTAAATTCTTCCGCAAAAATAATGAAGTTGACGTAGAAATTTCCTCGCGCAGATTTTATCTATTTCCATCACACTTGAAAGTTGTTTCCGCCTAGATGAATTGACTTGTAGCTTGTAAACAACTGAAAGACATCTTCATTTATATTTGTGAGAATTATGAAGTACTGACCACGAAGCATTCCCAGAGATTGTCCCAAAAGAACCGTAAAGGTTTGCATTGATTTTGATTTTTTATGTAAAGATCGGACATTGGAAGGCTTCATCTATATCTATAGGAATGATGAGATCTTCATCTATATTCATATGAGAATGATGAGATACTATCCTCAAAATACTCACAGAGGTTAGCCCAACCGAGCCATGAAAAACTGATGTATTGATTTGGATAGGTTTATGTGAAGATCAGACATTGGAAGGATGAAAATTCAATAAAAAATATCGAGTACGCCGTTTAGTTTTTAAATAAGTAAAAGACATCTTCATCGATATTCATAAGAATGATGAAAGCCTCTTCTTCGAACATTCCCAAAAGTCATCCCAAAAAGAACCTAAAAATTCATTGATTTGGATTGGCTTATGTGGAGATGGGTCATTGGAAGCATAAAAATTGAATCGGAAAATATCGAGTACGTCGCTTGGTTTTTGAGTAACTCAAAGACATTTTCACCTATATTAATGCAGATGAAGATCTCTTTTACTGTTTTCAAAACTAAGCGACTCTAACGATAATTGGCGATTGAATTCTGATCCTTCCAATGTCCAATCTTTACATAAACCAATCAAAATCAATGCAATTCTCTGTGGTTTTGTTGTGCCAGTCTTTCCAAATGTTCGAAAAAGAGTGTCTCATCATTCTCATAAACATGAATGAAGATCTTTATCTTATATACGAATAGTAAGTAACCGGAACACATAATGCCCCGAAAAGACTGGTATTTATAGTCACGAATCAAATCAAATGAGCTCAGATATTTTCATTTCATTCGAGTTCCGTGACTCTCGAAACCACCGAATTATATTTTTTCGGATCTCACCATTGTTCACCAAGGCCGAAAAGAATTTTTCCGCTTAAATTATTTAAACAACTTTGTTTAAACACATTGTAGAGTGATAATTCCATCGGATCCGAGTTCCGCGACCCTCAAAACCCTTTAAATATATTCATCCAGATTTTTCCATTTTTCACCAAGGCCGATTACATTCTTTCCGCTTCAATTGTTTACACAACTTTGTTTGAACAAATTGTAGAGGAATGATTCCATCGGATTCGAGTTCAGCGACCCTCAAAACCCTTAGAATATATTTATTCAGATTTTTCCATTTTTCACCAAGGTCGAAAACATTTTTTCCGCTTGAATTGTTTACACAACTTTGTTTAAATAAATTTTAGAGGAACAATTCCATCGGATTCGAGTTCAGCGACCCTCAAAACCCCCGAGATATAATTTTCCGCATTTTTCCATTGTTCACCAAGGCCAAAAATAATTTTTCATTGGATTGAGCGGCTCTCATGCAGATGCTTTGGAATGTATTTTTCAAGGTTCCTTATTGTTCACCGAGGCCGGGAAGGAATATTGAAGAATCGTCCCATTCGAAATCTTCGACGGATCGGAATAACCCTTTCAAGTATGGCTTTTATGAGCCATCAGGTAACCTGACTGGCTGGCCACGAGGATAAGGTGTCCGACTTCTAACTGGAAGGTCGTGGGTTCGAATCCCACCATCGGTCACGGGTGTCAACAGTGGAAAGGCTGGTGACAGTTTTTTTTCATTTTTGAGCCATTCTCATCTTTTTTTTCTCCTTCAGACTCTTCCAGGTGCGTTCAAGGAAGTAAAATGAATATTCGGTAATTTGCAATTCTGGGTGAACGATCCCCTGATAAGTTGGCTGATTAATCAGCCGATTAATCAGCTGATTTTTTGGGTGATATTTTGGCATGCTTAATCAGCTGATTAATCACCCGATTAATCAGGCGATTTATCAGCTGATTAATCACCTGATTTTTTTCGGCAGGGGATGCAGATGTTGATTGATTGGATTCTTGTACAACTGGCATCTTTCTCCAAGGAGAGTGACTAGGTCGAACAAGAGAATTTTGATGGTGCATTGGTAATGATGGATGAAGAGCTATTCCTTGAATTCTACTTGAATGTTGTTCCCATGTCCATACATGCCCAGGCATGTGATGCCCAAACAGAGGAGGGCCCGGAGAGCCTGACACATTCTGCTATGTCTTTTTGTTTACTTTCCTTTTCCTCTATAAATTAGTCTCTGTCCATGAATCATCAGTAACTGAGAATAACAACCGCGGGATTCTCGTGGAAATACACTAAACCTCATTTCTAATTGTTATACCTATGATAAATGTATTAAGGTATTATTTATTCATGACTCACTTCAGTGCACGGGATACGGCCGTGCCGGCAAGGCTAGTCACATGCTGATGAAGATTGAAGAAGCAAAGCAGTAATAGATGGCGGGGGGGGGGCGACGGTGGGATGCCATTTGAATGTTCAACGCTTATTTATTTCGAGTACTGATAATAATGTTTATATGCATATATTATAGGCCACACAAAATCAAAGCGGCAAGAGGTCAGTCCACGATCTCGAGTCTGACGATTTTACCATATATTTCTGTATTCTTAGCCTATTCGGCCGACCTCGACTCATAGATGAGATGGGCTTGCAAGCGAAGTGCAGCTTATTTTTCCATCATCAAGGCCCTAAATCGCATTGAAAGTCGGCATTTCTAAGTTTGAGTGATAACTGTTATCTAATTTCAAAATGCAGGCAATTTTTCAATTGCTTCCGAGCAAGCTCCTTGCTTCCCAGCGACTATTTCTACATGATTTCGACCCTCGCGTGCGACTTGGGCCAGTGGCAAAACCAGTTCCAAAACTAGCTTCAACCTCACAACTTCGGTGCGAAATATATAACTATTTCATCACGCAAAAACTGACTAGAAATACGCTGCTGAAAGAGATTAGCAGAATGCTTTCTCATGGCAAAATGTGACCATATTTTCAACTGAAAGACACGGACATTCTGCGTATCCTGCAGCGATTATTATTAATAATAGCCCGAGGATACCAGAATTTTAATGGAAACCACAATCAATATCAGTGATTTCTGGCATCGATTTTTATTATTCTCATTTTTGACAATCTTCAATTTTTTTATTCTGAATATCTTCAAAGAGAGCAACTCGGTTTACATAATTTTGTTACTCTCGAAGAAATCGTTCGATTGTATTAGGTAATAATACTCTTTTCGCGAAGGTAATTAGTGTTCACGAATCATGATGATTCACAAATAACACATGAGAGCATAATCTGTGGTTTGTGTTGTGAAATGAATTTTTTATTCTAAAAATCTCTAAAAACAGCAATTTGGTCTCCACCATTTTATTCCTCTCGACGAGATCTTTCTATTGTAGCTAATACTTGTTTCGCAAAGGTGATAGATTTTCACGAAAAATAATAACGTGTGGTTTCTGTGGTGAATGAATATTTTATTCTCATGATTTTTGAAGAGAGGAATTCGGTTTCCCACCATTTTGTTCCTCTCGACAAGATCTTTTCATTGTATGTGATACTCTTTCCGGAAGGTAATAGGTGGTGAAGAGAGATGATGATTTGCAAAGTAATTGCATGTTCTGAAGTGCATGTTGTTTGTTTTCGTTCACGGTTTCTCCTCAACCCTTCGATCGTTCTTTCTGAAATTTTCATGAGTGACGCAGCGCGTCCAGCGCGAGGCTGTAGAGTCAGCCTTTAATAAGGTAAGTGTACCCAACATGCCCCCCCTTAAGCCATTTTGCCCATAACTTTGGCCCATCTCAATATTTTCTGACGTACTTTAGCTCATTTTGAAGCTTGAAAAAAAACCTTCAAAATGAGCTAACATACGTTGAATGTTGACCAACTACAGCCGAGTAATCTTAATTCTCGCAAAAGGTGTTTTTTTGGGAGTTCGCGAGGGGGTGTACCCAACATGCCCCCATTCTTCTCCGCGATCATAGTCGGCGCCAAGATTCTTAACGCTCACAGCTGTCTGCCTTCGGAGTCTGAGCGATATCTAATGGGTAGAATGTGACGTATTGTACGATTGGAAAAGATGAATCTTCAGTGACAGATGCTGCTTGGCAAAATAATTGAATATGCATTTCGAAAAGTCCCACGGAAAAAGCGTATCTTTATAGACGCTCAGTTTTGATTCTTTCCACGCTAAATTTCATTCAAGAAGGCAAGAGATCAGTAAGACGATAATTTATTTTAAAAAATACATGAATTTGAATTATTGTTTCCTCGTAAGGGTCAAAGAAATAATAATAAAGGATACAAATTAAAATACACAATATCTGTGACTATAATTCAAATCATTATTTAGCATTGTGGCTAGCAACGCTACATCAAATTCACCAAAACATGTCTCTTGCATTCAGCACGAGATATCTTTCAACAAAAATTAAAGCACTTTTTCGTCAATGATCAACATGTAACACCTTTAAAAACAATAATAATCACATTAATGTCAGGTAACTCGTGAGGTTTCACAAATAAAATGTAAAAAATGAAAAAATTTTCATCAAAACACAAAGAAAAATTATTTTTGGAAGCCCCAGGAAAAAAAAAATTAAAAATTAAATTAAATTATTATTCGTGAAAAGCCCCAGGAGCGGTTCTAGTTTGATGTACAAACGTATAGCCCGACAGCAGCGCACTGCAGGAGCTCTCTTGTGGAATCGGACGGATGGGGGCATGTTGGGTACACCCCCTCGTTTTCAACTTTCCTCCGTATTTTGCTCATGAAATCGCTCCAGATTAGAGTTTTGCAACGCTGTAAAAAGGATTTTGAAGGTCTTGGAACAAGGAATCAAATGCGCTAAGGTACGTCAAGATTGGTTGAATCAAAACAATTTGGCAGAGGTTTGAATAAAGGCAATTTCTTAGGTGTGCAAACACGAAAAATGCAAAAACTCAATTTATATTTTCTGGGAGACGCAGAAATCATTCCGGGTCGGTCCAAATCATTAGTTTTCTCATATTTTAACATAACAAACGTAAAAAAAAATTGCAGGGAGGTCCTCGAGTGCCCACTTTTGAGATCGGCATATGGGGGCATGTTGGGTACACTTACCTTATAATTAGGTGTAAATCCGCGCCACACATCTTAGGGTGGTCATCTATCACTCATAAAAATTTCAGAAGGATCGATTAAACGGTTATTGAGAAGATAGGGTAAACAACACAAACACAAACACACACACGCAATGACCGACAATGATTTATGATGAATGTTTAGCGTGGAGGGGGTGGTCATGGAGGAAAAATCTGACCTATCAAACGAAAGATCTCAGCGTGGCGAACAAAACGGATAGGGCTGAATCCCTATTAGCGGAGATTTTTAGAATGAAAAATGGATTTGAGTGAAAAAATCGGAAAAATCTCTTGTCACGAATACAACCCTTCCTCTTTGAGAAAGCAACATAAAACCAAGAATGTGCTGGATTTTTGTGTGGTATAGACGATTGAATCCACGAATGATTATGATGAGTCAATGTAAAGATGAAACAATTGGACAGTCTTTCACTCTTGACCATGGGCCTTTGATTCAAAATCAATTGTTGACACGTTACACATCTAAATCAAACGGTCCCGCTAGCACAATTTATTTGGTTTTATTTAAATTAATAAACGGACCTATAAACCCTTTGTTTAGAAATTCTCAAAACTTTTTTGAAAAGCTGCTGGGTGGGGGATTTGGTGGAATAAGATATCGCCCGTGGGTTGAGAAATCGCATTAGATAATTCTTTTAGAGGTCCATCCGAACAAGTGAAAAGTAAATTTGATGCCTTTTGCGTTTTGCACTTCACTCCTTCACACAGTTTGATTAATTTCAGCGATTCAAAAAGTACATGAAGATTATTTAAATTCAGGATCGACTTTAATTCCTATAATCTTGAGGTAAGGTGGTTTTAGTATGGATCATTATTCCAAATAATCAAGAATGCGAATGAAAAAGTTGGGACGTATTATCTTGACAGCACCCATCAGTTTCACTTTTTATGAACGACTTTTGAAGTCAGTGCCAGTGAAAATTTGTGGATATTTAGCTCTGCAATATCATACATAAGATCATGTGGCTGCATCATTCTGTCATTCCTATGGGATTTTATACTCACTATAAATACCGATCACAATACATTGAAAATTCGTAATGTTTTTTTCTGTGATTGATATCCGGCTCTTGACTGTACCCACCGACGTGCCCACCACCAAGAAGGCAGTAACACTAATGTATTTATCTGCAACTCGATAAAGAAAATTACTACACATGGCAAGGCAGAAAATATGCTCTGGTCGCTGTAGGCACATTTCAAGAGGGAAGCGAAGTATACCGAGAGATACCCTTTTAGATTCTCGGCGCGGATGCACTCGTTTGAGAGTAGAAGCGCTCGAACGGCCTGGTATACCGAGCTCAAGGAGCCTCTGATCGGAAATTACGAATCAAGGATCGATAAAGTTGTTTCGACGAACAAAAGATTCTACGAGAAGCTGTGCCGAAAACACATCCGTGCGACTCTGCGATTGACATGAGGGCAAATTACGAGACGAAGATGATATCTTACTTATAAGTAAAGCACAAGGAGAGCATCAGGTCTGTGGAACACGGATCTTGATGAAACTCTGGGAATCATCTTGTTTTGGTGGAAAAAGAAGGTACCCAAAAGGGTTAAGTCCAATTGGCCTCCTATCCCAAGATGCAGCCATATAGGCCCATGTTGAAAAGACACACACATAGATACTGACAATGCTGACCTCCATCGCTGTATCTGAGAATAGAAGGCCCATGGGATTAAACCCTTGGAGATACCTTCAATTTTCACCAAAACAAGATGATTCCCAGAGCTTCATCAAGATCCCTGTTCCGCAGACCTGATGCTCCCCTTGTTAGTTTCAAAATCAGATCCTATCATATCGACGCCTCTTACGGAGATTAACACATCCGCTAACGCCCACGAAGACTAACACGGGGGCCGAAGATTAGCATTTGCTTTGTTACGGCCACGAAGATTAACACTTACTGTTTACGCCACGAAGATCAACACTTACGCCTCAGCGCCACGAAGATTATCTCTTACTGCTTCGAAGAGTAACACTTACTCGCGCATTTTTTTCTTGAAGGGACGAAGACTATAAGTATTCCGTCTTAAGGCTACGAAAACTAACACATTCTTCTTATCGGCACGAAAATTAACACATTCGTAGACTTCATTCTTGAAGGGATGGAGATTATAAGTACTTCGTCTTAAACGAAATACTTATATATACAGTATCCGTCCCTCCATGAATGAAGTCTACGAATGTGTTAATTTTTGTGCCGCTAAAGAGAATGTGTTTTTTTTCGTGGCCCTAAGACGGAATACATGGTCTCCGTCCCTTTGAACAAGAACGTGTGCAAGTGTGTTATAGTCTTTATACCGTTCAGGAGTAAGTCCTAGTTTCATGGGCCGTTGAGCAGTAAGTGTTAGTCTTCGTGCCCCTAAGGAGTAAGTGTTAGTTTTCATGGGCCTAAGGAGAATCCGTTAATCTTCGTGTTCACAACGAATAAACGTTAATCTTCATCAGTCACAAGAAAAGAGGTGTTAATCTTCGTAAAAGGCGTCGATATATTCTTGCTTCTGGGTCGATTACGTCACCTAATATTTTTACACTTACGCTGATTATCCTGCTCCAAGAATGAACGATACTTTACACGTGAAAAAACCTACTTTCTCCGTTTACCACCATTAATTTTTCATCATTACAGTCCTGGCATGGTGGTTTTTCCCTCTTCGAGATAAAAAAAAAACCGCGCGCACTGCGAACGTCAAATCAAGTATTCCCTGCGTTGAACAATCAACTCGAGTTATCAATCAGAAATTTTCTGTAAAAGAAGGTAGGAGGTGAAATATATGGCCAATGGCATGCAGTTTGGATAGATTTTTTCAATCTGCAAAATAGATTTTCTTGCAGCGAGAATGTCTCACGAAGAGCTATTCTTCAGGGGTGAAACTTGTCCACCTGCTGTGAAAAAGTTCGACAGTAGCTGGGCGGCCCAGCCTGGGCCTCGAAATAGCCGTGAAATCGTGTTACGTAAGAGTGGTAGAATATACTTTCAGCTAGAGGCACCTCTGCGACATAAAGAGGATCAACAGAACGAAGCAATGTCCTCATCTATCAAGCTTTCAAGAGCGCGTATTACGGTCGAGAAGAGAGCTTGAATGCGTGGTATCAATGACGCGCCCACGTGCTACTCATGGCCCGGTCCATCCACACTCTTTCCTTCGTCTCACGGGGCTATACCCGTAAAGTACCATCAACGGGAAAACCGATCACGGATGCGAGAGCGTGAAGCGTCGTCGTCGACAGTTGGTTCGTTGAGAAAATACGGACGATCTGACATCGGAAAGTCTATATGCCTGCTATTCTGCCGGGAGTTAATGGAGCCTCATTGTCACGGCGAGAGCATCGATTGGCCAATCAATAATTGTATATAAATGAGAGCCTGCCGCTTTTTGTCCGCCACCACGCCACCGCCGCGCCGCAGAGAATGATGCGCGATGCTGATGCCCCCCGACGGAAATGGAAGCTTCCGGGATCGCTAATATATATACCATACGTCCACATCCTCTAATATACATAACTACGTAGTGTGTATAGAGAGCTTTTTATCACAATGCCTGTCTCACCGTGCTTATGACGGATTGCATTAATCTGCTCGATGTCGAGCTCTCGTACAAAGCTCCTCGCAAAGCTCGCTTTCGAAGCTCTGATGCTCAATTTTTTACACCCGATCTGCTGCGCTGCGTATTACTAGGGAAGCAAAAGCGTTTGAACTTTTTGAGACTAATTTATGATCGAGAGAGAAAAATTAGGGGACACGTCTGTCAAGGACGGCAATATGTGCTTTAAAAATAAAGAGGTGACTACTGGAAATGGGATAAGGTATCTTTTATTTATAAATAGGATCATATTATAATTATGCATCAGAATTATTCCATCAAAAGAGAGGGATACCACCCTTCACTTGAAAGCTATACCCTCGTGAGATCCCGCTAACAAGCACCTAATTCGCATCTTTTTTCGATGCAACTACTTTATCCTATTGGCTCAGCTACTTTAGATGAGCTGCAATGTGTCGCCTACAGGAAGAGTAATTCATTTTCTGGACATCTTTCGATTTTTTGAATTTCATGGCGAAATTGTAGGACATTAATACACAGGATGCACGAAATAAATCTATTGAAGAGGTGGTTTTAGTAGTCGAATTTGAAAAAATCGATTCAATTTCGATGAGTTGTCAAGTACTTTCTCAAAAATTATCACATAATTAAAAAATTTTGGTCTTCTAAAACATTCGACCTTTATCTATCCCCGAACTCGTGAGAAAATACACTTGAAAAAGGACAACGTTTTTTTATAATTTTTAATCCCAAAACTGCATCCAATCATCATGAAATAAAACAAAATCTCGTCCGTACGTTCGCCGTGAACGAGAAATAGGTGATACGATAGCTCTCTTACGTGATGCTATATTTCATAAGGTTCCATCAATCGATATCACCATGACAGGTATCTATTGACGCCGGAGCAGTTTAAAAAGATTCTCAATTCTTCACCGCTTTTACGAGAAATCTCTTGCTTGTGAATTTTGGTATTACTTACTTCAAATTACAACTTTTAACAGGGTTACATATCACTTGGATCAGAAGTGCGAGCAGGAATATGACCGTATCATTTGGTGGGGCATGCGTGAGATCATCTTTTCTTTTACAATTTCATTCCGAGTTCTTTACTGAATAATTTAAAAACACTTTGAAAACTTTGAGTTGTTTTTAATCAAATGATGCAGTACATTCTACGTTGATTGAATGTAACGCATGACGCAGCAATTTTCCTGGTAAACGACTTGAGCGAAAAGGCGAATAATTTCAGCGTTCACGCTGAAACAATTTTACGCTCAAAGTGTAATAAAATTCCCTGAAAGCATTTTGTTGCATGTACACGCTACCTTCGATCAAGCGCACAATATTTTACCCCGTCCAATAAAATTGCAAAGTCGACTCATACGAACGAAATTACATCAAGCTTGATTGTTAATACAAATACCCATACATAATTTTGAGTATGGCCAATATCGAGAAGTTTTGGAAAATTTCGGAAAAATTCCATCTCCATAAATATGATGACGATCAGTTATGAGGCACAAGCATTTTTGAGGACGATAATAAATGCACAATAGGTCTTAGTTCCTTAGCCCCTGTTTACTCAAATTCCTAATTCCTGAATGAAGAGATAAGTAAACATTAGATAAGCCGGAATTTTCATTACTGAAATACTCGTAAACGTGGTTCTGTCGAATGGACTTTTGCAAAGCAGTGTCTAATACCCATAAAGCCTGCAGAAGCCAGGACCAAATTCAGGCCTATAGCCCGAAAAACTCTGTGACTATCGTTCGGATAGACCTATATCTGTCTGCTAAAATGCATATCAAGAAGCATTTTAAAGGCAAGTCCATTATGGGGTTGTTGGGATTCAAAATGATGCACTACAAATCGAAACAGAGCTATTCGACCATAGTTTGCAGACGTTGATTAAACTGCTTATTGGTCTTAGCAAAAATTTTAATTCGACTAGGCATGCAGGAAATGTAATATATTTTAAAAACTCTACCCAAAAACTGAGTGAAATACGATTATCGCTGTAGCGGTTGAAGCTATTCGCACCGTTAGTAACAATGGGTTGAAAGACTAAAAATCATTTTTGGATAGATTCGCCGCTTCCAGTCATAGACTATGGTGTTCTGTCTCTAGTTCTGTTCTGTCTAACGCTGCTGTAAAATATTGTCGTAAATTCTCATGCAGAGCGTCGAAGAATGCAAACACGAGGGGCCGAAGACTCGAAACGACGTTTCTCAGAATGTCAGCTGTGCGAATATGCGCGCCCCGGCGAGCTTGCAACAGAGAGGGGGCACAATGTGGGAGAGGGCAGAGGGGGAGGAGGAATGTGTGTGTGTGCGCGCAAGCTCCATATTTGTGTGTGTGGGTATGTGTGTGTATATATGAGAGAGCAGACGACGCAAAGTAGTGCAACGCTGCTCGTGTTTACTGATCAAGTGCGTTGATTGTTCAATGCAGGGTCGAGTACGTTGTCCGGCAGCCGCGACATGCACCAGCTCAGCGAGGATGTCCGCTGCCACCAGGCCAGTGGCCCCAAAGGAAATCGAGCCCTGTCACGCGACAGTAGTATCAGCAGCCGCACCGCAAGCTTTGAGCAGCCTCGCAAATAGAGCTGCCAAGCCGCGTGTCCTGCACCAAAGTGCCACAGCGAGCACGGAACCGTGGCATCGTCGAGTAGGTTAAACGCTTCGGCTCTTCAATATTCAAGAGTACGTATATTCGCCTATGCCATTTACTCCCTACGCTAGCTCTCTCTTTCCTCCTGGGACTATACCCATGCTCTCAGCCTTGCTGCATGTCTTACTGTCATTCACTTCCAAGCTTTACACTGCACCTGCCCCTGCATTGTTAATGCCACTCCAATGCTTCCTCTACTTTGCTGCTCTTCTACCAAAACCCTTGTGCGAGTCTTACGACAGTACTGCACATGTTTCTCCAATGTACCGTAGTTTTGATCATCATTGAGCTTGCACAAGGAATAGATGTTTCATCAATGTACCGTTGTTTGGATCATCATTGAGCTTGCATAAGGAATAGTGATAAGTGGCATTGTTGTTTCAGTGGGCATGCGGGGGTGACCGGAGTGATGGGATGGGGCCAGAGCCCCATGGAGTTCGGGTAGACCCGTCTCCAGCCCAGCTCCCCAGCCCCCTCCGCCATAGCTATCGTCACTGCTCCTGCCAGAGACGCAGAGGGCCCCCTCGAACGAGATGGAGGCCTCCAGCGCTCAGCAATGCAAGGAGAAGGAGCAACGCGTCCACAGGCCATGTGCCTTTGACAAGGTCAGTCTCTAGAAGCCCTGATTAATCTCCTCCTGAGTCAACTCAGCCGCAATTCTCTTTGGAAATCAAAGCTGATGGAGGATATTCTCAATTTAGATGGAGGGGCTGGTGCGGGAGATGCAAGACCCTGAGAATGGGGTGCCCGTGCGCAGCCAGAAGCAGTTCCTCACCTCAATACCTTCAGCTTTCATGGGTGAGTGCCAACGTTACCTGCGCTGTGGCGTAAGCCCAGCTGGCCAACAAGGCCAGGACAATACAGTAGGCTACCTGCCTGTTGCAGGTTACGATCTCATCGAGTGGCTGATGGATAGGCTCAACATTGAAGAATCAGGTACGGAATTCGCAAGCCCAGAAGAAAGTTCCTCCCAATTGATGCTGTAACACCTGCAAAATGTGTGCTGTACCTGCTGTTTTTGGAGCTCCTCCATTATTAACACATTTCAAAACCAATTAACCAATGCCCTTACATGCTCTTGGTCCCTCTGTTTTGATACTTAATTTTCTCACTTAATCAGTTTTCATCAGCAATTATGTACTCCAATGTCAGCCTCATCCCCATCCTCTTCTGTGAGTGATTTCCTTCTATTAAAAAATCCAAAATGATATTCAATTGAGACTCAGATAATATCCCCAAATCAAGGTATGACTAAGTTGAACTAGGTGATCAGTATCTTGTTGGTTATGTGACCAATTGCTAATTTTATTGCTCCTTAACAAAATTTTACTTTGTAATTTTTGTCAAACCTGCTTGCTGTTACTCTCTTAGTGTCAGATCTGAATACTCTATCACCAGTTTTCTATCATGTCCCATGACAAATAACAATTGTGTTGACAGTAGAGGCGGTCCATATTGCTAATCAGCTTTGCCAGTACGGTTATTACTTCCCTGTAAACGACTCCAGGAATTTACTTATAAAGGATGACAGCTCTCTCTATAGATTTCAGGTATTGGTCATTCTTCTTCTGTGCAAGTCTGTCTGTGGTGCATTACTGTGGTTATTCACTTTGTCAATGATTTGAAACTTGAATTAATGAGCAGGTCATATCAATGAGTATTTTTTGGATCTCCTGCAACATTCCAAACAAAAATACCACCTTACAACTCATTGAAAGATGTCAAAGTTGACCTGCTAATTAAATTTCCTTGTTTGCATGTGAACTTGGGTTAGAAAAATGTAGTTCTCCCATTTGTATGAAATTCCTTCTCTGAGCGATTCAACTGTTGACGTTATTTATTCTTGTTATATATTTTTTACGTAATACTTTTTTTTTATTTCTTCCATAATATAGATTTTCCCGTGTTTGGTCCTATTCTTTATCCTACTTTAGGTTGACTTCAGCAGTCAGAATTGGTATGATTCATTGACCGTTTTTATTTTTTGGGTATGATAAGTTTTTGTGACGTATAGTCGTTTTTATTGATTAGGAGAATGTTAGTTTATTGTGCGATTACCGATCTTCTATTTATAGTCACCTTATTACTGGCCATGGCAACATCGAACACCGGATAATGTGGAATATGCCATATACTTAGCAAAACGTACTCTGAGGAATAAACAGCGTCATGGTTTGGAAGAATATGAACTCGTGAGTTGTGATAATTTATAAAAACGTTGACGTCCCAATCACCGCAACTATTTGGAAAAAATATACCACATACCGTTTTGGTTTTCTAGGAGGCTTTGAACAGTTTGAAAAGAAATCTGCAAAATAAGTGGGACATTATCCAGTTACAAGCTGAAGAGCAGGTATGACGTTCACAAGTTGCATAATTTATTGTCGCGATGGAAAGAAGTGAACAATTGATAAGTAGCAGTCAAAATGACTCATTTAAACTGTAAGAATGACGTTTTCGGTAGTTGACTCTAATATTCAATTTTGAAGGGTTCCTTGAACTTTGGATCGTGCATCTAACATTTTCGCAAGAAAGATCCGATTAATTCATTTCATCTGCAGTTTATAAAGACTTTTTTAGTAATACTTCCGGTCTTACAGTTGATAAAAGCTCGCGAGGAAACCATGGAATGAGTTTTGAATGAAATTTTAGCCTCATGCACGTCTGAAATTGATTCATTTATCCTATATTTTATCGGCCTCGACGTGTGATTACATTTAAATGATGCGTGTGTGTTTTATGCAGATAAAATTGTCAAAGGAACGCAAGAAAGGTGACAAGATTGTTAGCGATTCTCAAGAGCGTGCTTTTTGGAGAGTGTACAGACCGCCACCAGGATGCTCGAGCAGTCTAGAGGTGGTACCGATACCTACCCGGGCCCGACCCGGACTTCCGCGCGCTCCACCTCGCAAGCGCACCCTCAACGATTTGCAGCGCGAGGTAAACTTCGATGATCCAAATTAAATGTTTAATTCAGAAAAATTTGTAACAAGATGCTCATACAGGAAACTCTCTCCTTTTCATGAAACAGGTGGAATTACTTAGAAATAGTGTAACACGCACAAGAATAAAGGTTTCAGCTGCTGTTGAAAATCTTAAATCGCACTTTGAAACATATGTGGAGTATGATCCTATGATGACTCAACCTCAGCCGTCTAATCCATGGATCACGGACGATCAAACATTTTGGCAGTTAAATAGTCCTTTGTTAGTCCTATTATAACATTTTGTGAATCAACCGTTTTTGTAGACAGACATATTATAATGAAGATGAACTGTTACAGGGTTGAAGTTCCTACAGAAAAACGCGTTAAAAGGTGGGGCCTTTCAATGGAAGAACTGATGTCGGATCCAACAGGTCTGTCTTTACTCATTGGCATTTTTGACATCATCATCATCAAATAATACTTCTTTATCAACTTACTAATATTTATTTCTAGGATTGCAAGAGTTCACGAACTATTTGCGGAAAGAGTACAGCCACGAAAACATACGATTTTGGTTAGCTGTAAAAGATCTAAGGCACAGCCATCAAGCTAAAATAGCTGATAAGGTTACTGAGATTTTTAGGTAAGTGGAAAAATTCACCTTTCAGTGAATGTCTCATTCCCAATATTGACACTCACATTTCATTTGAAATTTTTCTTTGTGCAAATTTTAGAGAGTTTTTAGCTCCAGGAGCGCCTTGTGAAATAAACATAGATGGTAAAACGATGGAGAAAGTTCATCAAGAAATGAAAAATCCGACAAGGTTCACGTTTGACTCCGCCGCAGAACACGTTTATACGTTGCTTCTTAAAAAAGACTGCTATCCCAGATTCATTCGCTCAGATTTTTATCGAAATCTTCTGGCTGCCGGTATTCAGCCTCTGCAAAAGAAACGGTATTTACATGAAACTAATATTCCTTTAAAAGTCCAAAGTTCGATTCTAAAATTTCATTTTGTTGCTCGGCAGATTCTTCAACTTTGGCGGACCAGGAAAGAAGAAGGTTGGTTCAAGTACGACAGCAGGGCTCGGAAGCTCGACGCAACAACCTCAGTCGTTACAGTCGCAGCAACAACAGCACAGCATGATGGGTGGTAGGCGGAGAGGAAGCGATCGAAGCCTCTCCGGTTCAGCTCACGAGTTGGCCATTTGTGGCGTGAGAGACACAACCGCCTCAACGTCGCGAGTGCCGCACTCCCACAGCCAATCCAATCTCACCGACATCCCTTACAGGTATGCATACTCTATACAACGAAAATTTCTGTGCCCGACCGTAACATTTACACTACAGAATGAGCAAGGGAACGTCTATTCAGAACACTAGTTCAATGAGTTATCATCACAGACCGTGGTTATCATCTATCATTTTGATTAGCTCTATTGTTTACTCAACTTCTTTTACCTTATCCGCGAAAATCGGTCGAAGATTATTCTGCCTTCTTAGCATTGCATAAATTTAAAATCTACTCAGAACTTCGTCTGACCATATCTAGCTTTATCTACTTGCCGAACAGTAATTTTAGAGCTTTACGACGGCCGAATATTTTTCTCGTAAATTGCTCGCGTGCTAAAACGAAAAATCTTCTGGTGTTCCTGTATAAGTATGCCAAGACAGAGAAGAACCTTACAAAAGTTTACGATTGCATTGTAGATAGTACAGTAATGCGCTCTACGTGCTAAGTGAATTCAAGTTGCGAAAGAACATTCTAATCTGCAGTCGTTCGCCGTTAGCTTTATCGCTAAGCTGAGAAGAACAAGTTTTCTCAATGTAGTGTGTGAGAGATCTATCTGATCTGAATCACGTATAAATTTCCCGTTCAATGTAAAGTGCATTTAAAAGGAGGTGGGAGGGAAGAGGAAAAAGAGGCGAGTGCTCCAGGGCTAAAGCTCTTGCGTCTCTCATTCGAATCGCTATTTTCAGGGGAGATCTGCACTTTAAGATTCCTTCAAGGCCTAGCCCACCCGGCTCTCAGTAAGTCCCCAAAGAATTTGCCCTGACGCTTCCGTGTGACTATATTCTGTCTTTGATGTTGGTCTCAGTGTGTTCTCGTACCGTAAATTCCCTCACCCGGACAGGCCCTTTTATTCCGAGTGTCTGTAATACCACTATTTCTCTCTCCTCTTGTTCACCCCACCTCTTCTCTTTCAATCTTGCATTCTGTGTTGTGTGAAATTCACTCCAACCGCGCCAACGTATGAGTTAGAACCTTTTTGTACTACTTGAATCAGAATATCGTCATCATCTTGAACTTTGACCTCCATTCGTTCAATTTCATATCAACACTTATTCAATCTCATTTAGTTAGTTATGAAATTGTTGTTATCTTCACTATATTTCACCTTCTCTTGCCTCTTGTATTTTTTATTATTATTTTTTTTTTTTCGATTACGGCCAGAATTATTCACTTATTTTGTACGTCACGAAGTAAATGAGGTAAGAGTCAGTTGTTCACCCTACTAGCTATAGAACCTCCTCTTCGTAATTTTGCAAGAACTTATTGCGAATTGGACGCAGCTTTTCCTCATTTAAATGCTCTCAGAAATTCTTTCAATTGATCAGGTTGTGTGAAGTCTTACATTCAAGGTGAATGACTATGATTCCACTAGAGGATAATTTTGCAATCAGGCATATACAACAAGGCTCTGAACGCCGTGGATGGCAATCTAGTTCAAATGCTAATCCCTCACCTTGCGAGAATTATCGCCATTCTTTTTCTTTATATTGTATAGATACTTATCCACTCGAAAAATTTTCAGTATAACTTTCATCTAACCCTTCCAATTAAATTATTTATTTTTTGGCCCCCTTGACATAGGTAATTATTAGAGGTGGAATTCAAGCAACTGTTTCAACCTCAATTCACGGTTATTTTTTCTTTCCAATAGGTATCGCCCTCTTGAAAAAAATGAGTCAGCAACTTATTTCGATACGTCACAGCAGCTTTAAGGGAAAAATGAATCTCCAATGTAAAAATCCCAAATGTATATTCATTTTATCTTCCCCGGCTTTTCTCGTTACAATGTCGGGCACTCATTACTGTGGTGCACGTGTAGATTCTCAGCAGTGGAAGCTTCAAGTCGTCGAGAGTGCGAATATGCAATCTCCGTTTCGCTCACGTCTGAAATAGTCATGGGAATCTTCTATAGCATATATGCAGCCCTATAGGGCGTCGCACCATTTCTAAGCTCTCCGTGGAATGAGCATCACCTCCAGCGCGCGCGTTACGCGTGAAATTCTCCGTGAGAAATTCGCCCCCATTGCCTAGCTTGCATGTATTCGAGACAGCTGCACTCCCTACGTACATACCTGTCTTATATGGATTGTTGATAAGAGGCGAAGCGAGAAGAAGGGCTCGAGTTTATCTGCGCGGCGACCTTCCACCGCGGCGCTCTTCTGCGTTTGTGAAATGAATGCGAAATGGGATCTAGTTGAAATAGGAGCAATGTATTATTATCAGAGACACGATGATAGCTGCCTTGTTTGCAAAAATGGTGCTTCATACCCTCTGTGAGAGAAAAAGAGATTCTGTTTAGCGACAGATCACATTCTAGAGATGGAAATTCTACACATCTGATTTGATGCGGGAGGTCGGGTACTATTCATATTGTGAGTGAATTTGGGGCTTTCCCGTCGGTGTTCACTGAGGTACTTCATATAGTGCAAAAAAAATAGTTCGCTGAAATACGATGTCTTGTCTCAACTTTTAGTATAATTTTGTAGCTAAAGAATTTACTAGCGCCACAAGCGTAAATTCTTTCTGATCTCTTTGTAATGGTGTAATTTATAACAATTTTCACTTCTGTGTGGTACACGTCCCTTTCACCTATTATACCTAGTATATATAATATCGATTGCCGCGGGTCCTTCAACACTGAAACTTGCACTCTTTTTAAGCCATGCCGACGCGTAAAGGCCCACCCGCAAAGGCTAGATTGCGGCTGGGCGACTATAAAATTATGATTTCACTTGTATTACTTTTAATTAAACCCAAGCTGCAGGTGATCATCGAAACACTTGCGGAATACCATAAACATTATCAATTGGTCAGTTCTAACCAGGAATATTTCGTAAGAGTTTTCGGTCATGCATAATATATTATAATCGTGGTATTATATGATGATTTGACCATCTGGTGAAAAATGATTTGATCGTGATCTATAGAATAATTTCTATCTGTAAACAATTTCAAATTTTCGTATCAGCGGGTTACTCATTCTGATGCAATGAACGCTTCAATGAGTGTATTCACCCAAATAAGCTCCATTACTCATTTTGTTCAACGACCTCTCAATTTCTGATTTGTGCCCAAACCAGGGATGCCGGCAGCTTGGACACAGCCCGCACGGTCGACGACGTGTGCCCTTGGGACTCGGCCAGCCCTCCTCCCGTAGCCTCGACGTCTTCCACTGGAGCCACTGCTCGCACCCCGGGTGCCGTCTCGACAGCATCGGCTCCAGCAGTGCCATTGGAAGCTCGCGTTCGCAAAAATTCATCCACGCAGGTAGATTCGTGTTCCTCGTCGTCTGACGTGAGCCTCGCAGTCGTCCAGCAACAGCAGCAGGCCGGTACTTCCAAAGGTTCGGTTTCACAGCAGCAGCAGCGAAGCTTCTCGACGACTACACCAACGGCGAGTAGTTCGGGGTCTAGGGTCAGGCTGGCAGACACGACAAGGGCAAGCGTGGCGACGTGTAGCTTTAGTCCGGTACAACACTCGTTCGACTTGGGCTACTCAACGCAGACTTTCGCTGATTCGACCAAGCTGGTTACGAGTACCACCAGAGCGCAGCTCTACCATCAGGCAGCCAGTTGTGCCGCAGATATTGCTCCTACCGTCTCACAACAACAACAACAACAGCAGCAGCAGCAGCAGCCGAGGCCCGTCGGCACCCTTGCCGAGGAGAGCGAGGTGCACCATGCTACCAGGTCAGTTGTAGGCTACATCACTACTAAGGCTCGAGGTAAGAGACTTTCCACACGATCGAGTGTAGTATATCTACAACCGTGCCTGATTCCAAGCTTCAGTGATTATTCTAGTTGTCTTACGAACAAAATTTACCAAATGCGAAAGCTAAGTATATAGAATTTAAAATAGGCAAGATCTTCAGTCCCTTGGATCTCATAGTTGACTGACTGCTAGTTGAGTACATCACTCAGTCCGTTTTCGGATTGGGAAGAGATAGGTAGGGCTAATCTTTTTGTTTTAGAAATAAAAAGAAAAGTGAATGTATTGCTTACCAAAAAAGCCCCAGTATTATGTCCGCTACGAAATATACTCAAAAAGCTCCGAATGACTTGAAGCTGAAGTTCGGACTATTCATCAGTTATAACGGACTGGATCTTGAGTAACTCTGCCATGATTGATAAAATTTGAATCGAGACCCGAAAGTAAGGATAATCATTGTAGGAAATGGCACAGATGTAAATTTCAGTGGAAGGAAACTCGAATTATTGTCGATAAAACAGGCCCAAACTTTTGTGAAATGAAAATGAGCTTAATTGAATCTTCGATATTATGGATAACAGTGCCGAACTTCCAAGCCAAGATAAAGACCCGATGCAGTGCATTTTTCGTAATTGTCAGCGACTTTCGTATTCGGGCCAATTTTTTGAATAGAGGCCTTGATTTTGCAAGATATTTTCAAATTTCAGTTTGAATAATAAACTGCTACTGGATCACCCGCTAGTTGCTACAGATTTTTCTTCAACGAAGTTCTCATCATACAATTTGATATCCCCCAAAAATTTGCTGCTGAAAGCTATTCGCGGAATGCTTTCCCGTTCCTGCTGATTATTTAAATATTTAAAATCATGGAAACCTTCCTCTGTTATTCTCATTCACCCATTAACGACCCTTCTAATATTCTTTTTGATATTGTGTGCGTAAAGTTGAGTGTGCGGTGCGCAAAGTTGAGCGAATTTTTTTTTTTATGCACGATTTTCAGTGCGCAAAGTTTCAAATCGTGCGCAAAGTTGTCTCAATCGTGCGCAAAGTTCCCCGATTCGTGCGCAAAGTTGAGAGCGTGCCAGTAGAATTATATCTCAAATTCCTCCCCATTTCCATGTTCACGTGATCCGATCAATTTATGGACCGTCACAGGTCAGGAGACGATTCGAATCCTGAATTCTCATGGATTCTTCATTTCGGTTGGTTTGATGTAATGTACTCAACGATGTAGGTGATGATAACCATCCCCATGAAGATAGTATATGTTTTCGATTTGCAAATTGTGAAATACTAAAATATTAAGGTCACACCATTTGTATGATCATAAACTGATGAAAATTACTTCTGCACTTCACATTCCAACCTTATCTAAATCACAGCGTATGGTCATATGATGATTTGAATTCCATTTTTGATAGCTAGATGATAATTTCGGATTCTTCTTTACTCATATGCCTGGAAATATCCCATGATTTCAGAATTTAACATAGTTTTACATGCATGTATTTCATTCTACCTGGTAGAAATGTCACCAATTTTTTGGCCACCCATGCGATATATATGGATATAGTGACAATGTAATTAGGTTAGACTTGGCCAGCTTTTGGCCAAAAAATGCTCACAATTTCTACCAGGTTAGTGTTAAACTCTGAGTTTCTGCAGCACGAGTATTTGAATATCTTGAACGTCGTCAATCTTTTGTCATGGAATTCGACGATGGATTTTTCCATGAAGTCAATTTTTTCATGATCGGAATTCTTCATTTGATACTTATGAGAACTTTGCTTGAGTCAAGGAGCTTGCACATAACGGCTAATATTAGTAAATTTGAGAATGGAGAATTATATTTCAAACGAAACGGTAACATATAGTATATCAATTGGAAAATTTTTTTATGATACATTTTCAGAACTTTTTTCAGCCGGCCCTGGACCGCGCCTGTGCCCTACCCTCCTTCCGCTTCTCACGGTACATGACAAGGGAAACAACTTTCCGCACCAATATCAAAAAGTGCAGTAAGCAACACGGGCGCAACTTTTCCGCTCTCGTTTCCGAAATTCTCGTGCGCAAAGTGAAACTTTGCGCACAGTTGTAACTTTGCGCACGGCGAATCGTGCGCAAAACACTTTGCGCACGTCGCAGAAGTTACAACTGTGCGCAAAGTTCACTTTTGCGCACTCATTTCGGGAACTCGTGCGTAAAAGTACTTTGCGCCCTTGTTACTTAATGTACTATTATCAACATTCATAATAAAAATTGAAGGTTCAACATATGTATATCAAGAATATTTTTCAAATCATGTCTACCCCTCCACATTCAATCTTGCAAATGCTGTATTCCATACTTTATGTTACAATTTATTTCCCAAGTTGAATAACATCTTAGGGTGATTATGAATCGCGGAAGATCGCTTAAAAATGAGTTGGCGCATGCGCAAGGGGGCTTGAAAAATATATCAAAATGTTGAAGAGATCGTCGGTCGTATGCGCAAATTTTCGAATGACAGAAATGAAGATGAACATTTTCTTCTCGAAATTTGGAAATGTGAACTGTAATTTCGTATCAAACAATCTCTTCAGAATCATGAGAAATTACGTGAAAATAATCTTGGTAGATTTATATTGCTAAGCTTAGGTGCCAGAGCTTTTGGACAAACTTCAATTGTATTGGTTTGATATTCAAAAGAGAAGATGTGGGGCTGAAAATTGACTGAATGCATCATTATATGATCGGGTTAGCCATCTCTGAAAAATTCATATAGATGAGTAGAAACATTTTCGAGATCTGGAGAAAGAATTGCGAATTAGAAATGAGAAAAAAATCAAAATTCAAGTCAAAAATGTCCGTATAGTCATAATCAATCGGTGGATATGGCTCAAAAAAGATTGGGCTCATTGCGCAAGGAGGTTGAACAATGCCTCAGAATTTCGAAGAGATCGATGAAAGTGTCCACGAGTTTTTGAGTAAGGAATATGAAAACTTTTTTTGAGAAAAGTGGAAGTCACGGTCAGAATTCTGCATTAATCAACCTTTTCAGAATAATTGAGAAATACTCGGACGAAAATATTTGACAGTTGAGAGTCTTGGATGCCGGGACATTTGGACAAACATGGTCTGAAATTCTGTTGAATTTCAGGTAATCAATTTGATGCGGAAGAGGAAGTATTGAGAGCATGGAGCTGTCAATGAACTTGGCGCATCACTGATTAATTTAGAACAAACCATGAAAGTTTCATGGATATTGGTTGAAGGGCTCGGGAGAGATCGCGTGACTCAACTACACCATACAGATCATGGCGTGATTAAAGATGACACATACATACGGACATACACAAGATGTGATTGAAAATAATTCACAAGGATCATGTACTCCACGAGCGGAATATATAGGGGTACCATTTGGTAGTTCTCGGCGAGCAGAATAAGATGGATAAATTTGCATTAGGGTAGGACTCGAAGTAGGGGGTCAAAATTTTTTCGAGCGAAAATTTATGCAACGATACAATACTTTCTCTTCGAGAAAGAGAAGCTGTAACTTGCTCCGAGATGTTTCTTACGTTGGGTATTTTTCACAACCGATGTGTTCCATGAATTGCCCATAATTAGATAATCAACGTCATAATGATTTCTTAAAATACGACGCAAAAATCCAAATTGAATCACATCCATTAACTCTATTCTTTTTAATGAAACAGGTCCACAAACAAGGCGCCACTGATAAGTATTAGTGCGATAGTGGGTGACGATGCTGACGGCGAAGATGACGAAGAGGCGGAGGAGTCTTCGACGACGATCGGCGGCGGAGTCGCGGCGGACGACGAGCTCGAGCCAACCGAAGACACGAGCAGTGACTGCGCCCTCATGAGCGAGCCCCTCACCTTGGCACAAAGCGTCGCCGAGTCCGAGTCCGAGCTTCTCGATGCCTCCGTGAGCTCCAAGCAGCCTCTTACCATCGACCAACAGCAGCAGCAGCAGCAGCAGCAGCAGACCACTGCCGAGGTGGCATCCACCTCCACCTCAACTTCTGGAACTGCGGATGCAGCTGCCAGTCGGGAACCGGACGCTCGACAGCAGCAGCAACAGCAACAGGGTGATAAGCTAGAGCAGCAGCAGCCTGAGGCCGCGGCGGCAGGAGCCGAACCCACGGGCTCCAACGAGCAGCGAGACAATAATAATGTTAATGAAGTTTGCCCGTGGGAGGACGAGTGAGTTGACGTCTTTGATAATGTGAAACCCTCTTGAGGTATAGAGCTTGCGTGACTTCGAGAAGCTTGAATTACGTGGCTAACTCTAAGAAGCTTTCTTCGGTATGGACTGGTGCGCGTATCTTATAAGACGAGCTTTCGGGAAAGAGAGTGATGACGCCCGGCTCAATTACCTACGAAACTTAAAACTCGACTACGTGCGTTCGTTTCGACACGCTATGTCTACGATAGACATCCCCAGAGTCAGTCAGCCACCCCACTGTCTTTTCAGATTGATGTCTTTATCCGGTATGTGATAGACTAATAATTTGGACGGATCTTCTGTGTAATCAATCATTCTCAGATTATCCTATTCATTCAACAAGTTAGTCTCTCCAAATTCAGTGTAATGCAAGGAGAAAAAATTTCTCGCTCTAGGTAATGGCGTAATACGCTCATTGAAGACGTCACAGGCGTCATCCTACAATAGATCGTTTGAGATCTCAATGAGTAACATTTATAGAGATCAAATTTTTTCGCACAATACAGTTCCAAAAAAGTTCGGTGAAGGATAATTCCCTATCAAGTATTTTAAACCACTCTTCTCTCCTTTATATCAGTTTTGATGTTGATATTATTTTTGTTCCAGGGAAAACTGTAGAGTGGATACGACCTATGTAAAAACCTATGCGAGGTTAGGTTACTTGTAAGTGCTGAAATTAAATTTTGCGCGTGATATGAACTTTCAAAGTTGGAATTGCTGATCTCCTCTAAATGCTTGCGAACGAGTGCTCGGGATTTTATTGTATGTACGTGTGCACATTACATATATCTGAATCCTTGGTCCTTTCATGTTCTCTTCACAATTCGTCACTGAATGTGAGGCGAACTCAATCACAAAAATGTATAGCCAAATTATAAAAAGTTGTGAATATTTGCCTTATATCGGAATCGGCTATTATTTCTGGTTTGATAGCTTTTTCACTTTTAAGTTTATTTTTAATGATGGCGAATTCCAGAAAATTCAGAAGATCTTAGAAGATTCAGAGCTACATTTATTCGAAAATGAACCACGCGGTCCGGAATCGATCGCGTGAATTTGGTGTGATTCAGCTTATATTTCAACTTCATAATGCGACGATAAGAGCAAATGCAAATAAGCACCGTTTGGTAACGGTCTCTGGTTTTATTGAAATCAAAAAAGTTTCAAGTAATTATTGATGTCTGTGAAAGTATACAGAAACTACTATCATAATATCTAGGTTTTACTTGATGGTAAAATATTGATTATTACAAAGATCTTCATCGCCATCTCATGGTGGAAGCAAGGGAAAATTAGATTATGTGATTTATAGCTCGCGTAGCACATACCTGTTGCTTATTGCGTAGACTTATCTAATTTTTATCAATGATATACATGATGGACTGTGACGATGTGTTCCAGGGTATTCCGTCAATATTGAGCCCATTGGCCAATACCCCGGATCCATCCCGAAGTCTATGTGGTCAATACATGAATTGTCATCCTCAACAGTTATTGTTTGTTCTATCCTTTCTAATCAATGTCTGTTTAATGTTACACACGCGACGAAGCGTGAAACTAAGAATTAATAGTTATAGTGTCATAAAAATTCAACATTAGAGAATTTAAAATCACAGTGATCGAATCTTGTTAAAACATCTTCAATAAATTTCCTCGACTTTGAGCTTCATCTGAATAGAGTGACGTTCTTAGAGAGGCATTGGGCGAATCCATGCGCTCACTAGTTCGATATAGATGTCTTTTCATAATTCATACACTTAAGTATTGAAGAAACTAAGTCACTGAAACTTGATGTGCAGCCATTATCCACCCAATATCTTTTGCTCTTACAAGGAAGTCAGACGACAGGAAGTCCATCGTCGGTGTCTGACAAGCCAATGACATCGACCGACAGGATATTTTCTTTCCGATGACATCCAGAGCTTCAGTGCATTTGTGCGATGTACAGTAACGTGTGTATACGTCATTCTCGTCTACTATTCGTCGTTCAACTCTGGTCGCTCACATCCAAGAGCCGACGTAACTTTGTACCTCAACCAAAAGTTACAGTTCAATGAGTCTTGAATGACCTACTTGTCAAGTGAAGATGTAGTCGAGTAGATTAGAAATATTGAAGCATTTGAAGAAAACTCTGAAAATGTTATTCGCCGAGATGCAGTTCAAAGAAGTGTGCTTTTATGCATTTGTGATCTCTTATCGAATACGCAAAACTTGAGAACTTGGTCATGTTCTCAAGAGTCCTGAAGAAAATCAAAAACTAATTGCATGATTACTATCATCGTTACTAAATCTTCTACTGAGACACGAGTAATTCCCAGTCCGTCAAGTTGGTAGAGTTATGCCTAATGAAACGGTAATGGGCCAGTCAAGTCATTAGCGTCAATGAATTGTATCAACTTTCAAACAGTAAACTCACAAAAAATAGTGCCTAGCATGTCATGAGCTGTATGTATGTATCAATAAAACCCGTAGCATTTGGAATTGCACAAAAGAGGAGATCTGACGGGGGTTCAAGATAATCTACATGAGCTGTCCAGTTGGCGTTAGCTGTAATTTATGAATTGTCTTGATTTCACCACGAGAAAGGTTCCAATGATTCCAAATGAGTGTAAGCTGGAAATCGCTTGTGTTGAAGGTTTCCTTGAGTGAGGTTTGAAGAAGGTTAAAGATGAATGCTGACACATTTTTCCTTCGTCTAATAATGCTTTATAAGCTACAGACGTAAGTTTGTCGTACAGTAAAGGACTTACATAAAAGTGGAAACACAGATGACTATACTGTTACGGGAAAAAGAATCCTAGATGAAAATATGTTTAAATCGTGCCGAAACTCTTCGAAGAGCCGTAAATACAGTATACGTGTAGAAGTATGTGGAGACCACGAGTAGAAAAAAGTCTCATGATCATCGCTCTAGGCGAGAATCATTTCAGTAGATTGAGATAATTTTTTTATACGTGTTAATTATACCAGTGTAATGAAAGATAATATGTAAATGCCTATGCATATACACCCGAGTGTCAAAGGGGCACACCCAAGTTTATTTCGCATTATTATTGTATGGTGCTGTGATTTTGGTTTTATCCAATTTCTATCAACTAGTGACTCAGCATTTGTTGATCATTGCTTGAATACTATTGAATTAAAATCATTACACAATCATATCTCGTATCTCGTATCTTTGACTAGTCTCGCAAAAATCTCTGCTCAATTTACGGAAAGTCAACCTAAAAAACTCCAATAAATTCGTAAGAATCATAAAAGTGGAAACAACATCGCGATGTTGAAGAGCTCAAACTCTACGATTTACGAGTCCCCGAGAGTAAATTTATAAAATTTTAGTAATATTGGATAAACATATACTTTTGTTAGAATTACATTGATGAAAATTCAATTGTTACGATGTCATTGTGCACAAATAAGAGACGAAGACTCGCCGTATTCTACTAGAATAAATCAATAAAAACGTCATCCTGCACGCACTGATTCAGCAATATGGTAATGTTTCATTACATAATTAGTGAAAATCATTTTACAATCATGAAACGAGCGAATAAACCACTCAAAAGTCTTTTTCTGATTCTTAATTAATGCATACTTTCAATAGGATTGTAATTACATCATAGGTGCGCGAGGGATGATTTTCATGTCAATGGAAAGGGGCGACTGATAACGCATGTACCTGATGAAAGATATGCGAGTATTGCAGCAATGTAAATGATCAGCAAGAATTTCGGGATTCACTGTTTGACGGATAAGATTGAATTACTTGAGTGTGTGCCCTTTGCTCTCAATTTTTGATATCAAGTTCAAAGGTGGAGAAAAGTCACATAAGCGCAAATCGATTGAAGTAAGGTGATCTGGAATGATGTGTACTCAACAATTCCAATTTCTTTTAATTATTAAAATTTTTCATTCGAGTTGAATCACGGAGTTGAATAAATGATTGTAAATTCTCCATACCATGATGAATGGTTTAAATGGGCTTATCGAACAAGCTCTTGGAGAAGATATTGTATTTCTACCCATGAAAGTTACATGGAGTTCGTCTTGTGTTGGAGAAATCCTACAGTTTGAATTGATGAATAATCCTTTTTTGCGTAACTCAAAAATAAAATCGTTAGAAGTTTTGAAAAACTGATTGATTGTATAGAAAGATGCAGACAGTTCGAATATTTTTACAAGTGATGCATCTATCTCTTTGTTTTTGAAGCTGATTGGTTTGCAAAAGTATTGTAACTCACAAACAAAAGCAAAACAATTAAGGAATAATGTAAATTTTAAATATTTATCATGGTCGTGTACCTGATGATACTCACAGCAGTTGGAAAACTATTTACCATTGACTGTTTGAGTGAAAGAGTGATTCAATCTTTAGAGAAGTCCATGTTTAGGAGAGACAGTCCAGTTTCTAAATTCAGGCAGCTGAAAGCAAATTTAAAGTTATTTCACTCCCTTTGAAAATTTGGAGTGGCTCTCAGATGTCGTTCAAGGTGTAAGTATCGAACCTGACACTAAGTCATTAAAAGTAATCAGCATCGTTTCGTCGAAAAATCTATTGGACTCTTGCGATTGCTTACATGAACTCCTATAATATTCATAAGAGCGTGCAAATTCAAATCATTCATTCGCCTTCTGAGCATTAATATCTTGTCAACGCTGTCTAATGAGACTCATATTGGTGCTAATTTTATGGGTATGTAAAGAGATAAAGCTATGATAAATGAACAGCAGAGCTCAAGAAACATAATATAGTCTTACCCATGTCTTACCTCTCACGCCTCTAAAAGATGGACGAATAAGCCATTTTTGAAGCATTCAAATCCATTATAAGGAGTGTAGGAGGAAATAATAGCGTGTAGCATCAACGTGGGGATGGGTGTTTTATTATCGGAGATTGTCGACATTACCATGTGCATGATCAAACTTCATGTTCATCACTGATAAAATAGAAAATCTAAAATAGTTTTAAACATTACCCAAGGAAAGTCGGTGATTTGGGAATCCGTGAAAATTTGTCGAAAAATCTAAAATAATGTCTATCGAGACTAGTACTTGTCTCGAAATACATATGACACAATTCTGTGAATTTTACTGATTATGTAGCACGGTAGATGAATAATCATGACCTTGAGTATGAGGAAAAACGAAAACTTATTATTCAAAATCCGATATTCAGCAATGTCTTGGTATCATACGTCAGCAGAACGGTGTTTACAAAATCGAACAAGTGACATTTGATTTCCTATATACTTCGATTGTTATTGTATACTATTATAATTATATATGTATGAACGTATTCATATATTTTATAATTGAAAATTTTCTTACTCTTTTTGGGAACTCAGTTTGCGTTACGGTTGCAGTAAAGAACATGACAACTATTCAGAGCGAGTCGATTGCTGTTAAATTGGCTTGAACTATTGTTGGCATTGTCGTAATTAAATTGTAGGGATTGTATGTAAATCTGCGAGATAAGGCTGTGTCATAGAGAGAATTAAACGAAGACAAGAATGACGAAAAATGAAGTAAAATTATGAGACATGATACAAATAAACACGAAAATAATTAATCGAAGGGCATCAATGAGATTGATGGGCGAAAAATGTTGCTAGTGAGAAATCATCCCGTTATAGAATGTAAAGGGCTTTAGTGTATATAGTTTTGTAAAGTGTTAAGAGCGATAATAGTCGTCGCCTTTTTGTGCCGTCAGTTAAATTGTCGGCACTCTTACAAATCCGATTGAAGCGTTGAAAAATAAATTATTATATAATTGTGATTGACGACGATAAGCAAGAAAAAGTATCTACCACAACGTTCAACGTGAATGTAATAAGAGCTTTATGAGAAAAAAATTTACGCGAAGAAACAGAAAAGAACATTTAACAGAGAAGTGTTATCGAAACGATAATTAATAATTGACTGTTTCATTCAGATCGCAGATGAATTTAGTATATTATATATAATGCAAAATCGTTGTATATAATATATAAAATGCATGCATTACTCATAAGCTGTCGAATAGAATGTCCTCAAATAAAGAAAATATAGGTGCCATTGAACGGATATACTTATTTAAAATGACACGAATGTCCGTCTTTGGGAACTTCGAAGGTACTCACGTAAGTTGGAAGAACGTATGATCAGCGAGTTTTAATGACAATTGTATCGAAACATGGTTGTCAGAAATCAGGATCTCAAGATCTAATACACCATTTCAATGAAGTTCATCCATTCAAATTACTCGGTCATTTTTCGTTTTTTTTTTGTGTTTTTTTCCATTAACTAATGAGATTTAACTGAAAGTGGCAATCGATCTTCATCGATAAAATGGAGACTGTCACGACGACGATTCTAGTCCCGGGGGGGGGGGGGGGGGGGGGCGGGGCGTGAATTCCTATGTATTTTCAATTTTGATTTAACCCTAAGCTGCCGGCCCGGCCGAGAGCCCGGCTCATATCTGAGCCACCCGTGACCTTGCATAATCTTCGTGACATATCAGATGTTTCTATGAATAAAATTCGCACTTTGGAGATACTAATTTTCTTAGGAAAAATGCCAGCAGTCTAAAGGTTAATACATGACGCATGACGTCGACAGCCCGTATCGAGTTTTTTGTTATTAACACATTCCAAATTCATTTATGATTTTTTGCAAAAACCTCGGAAAATGTGCATTTGAACAAAAAATTTCACAAGACCAGAGTTGCAGAGCACTAAATTTCTTGCCGGATGGCCCAAGCCTGGGACGGGAAAAATATCTTGAAGAGGGTGGAATTCCCTTCAAAATAACGGTCTGTTTCCATCATACTCAAACCCCCTCGACTTTGGAACGAGATGAGTAAAAGGAAAAATAGTAAAATACAGATTATGAGGCTAAAATCTTATTGGACGCACTCGTACCAGCCCGTGCGCCGAAATTTTGCTCGGGAATAGCATTTTAGCCTACACACTGTAAAAAAAGTTTTGATAAAATTTAGTACGCTAAAAGTAGGGAATTGCGTGACCTACGCTGAGCGTGGAGAAATACGCCGGCCAGCTAGTAAAATTTACAATTACGGATAGTGATTTTCACAATTGGCGCCATAGAAAATTGTAAATTTTACAAGGCCGGCGTATTTCTCCACGCTCAGCGTAGGTCACGCAATTTCCTACTTTTAGCGTAGTAATTTTATCAAAACTTTTTTTACAGTGTCCTTTTTTCTCTTCCTCTTGATCCATGCTCAAAGGGGTATGAGTTGGAAAGATCGGACTAAGACCATGTTGAAGGGAATTTCATATTGTTCAAGATGCACTCGGTCATCTATGAATACTCATAAGTAGTTTTAAATCGACAACTGTTAAATTGACACCAAGTTTACTAGCGCTGCGTCGGTCGGCCGCCCCATATAAGCCCATGTTGAACGCTTTCCCGCAGTTTCCGCCCCGAACTTGGATTTACCGGGAAATTCGTGAGAACGTTTTTATACGAAATTGTATGCACTACAACTCTGGTTCTATAAAATTTTTTGTTGAAATTCATATTTTTCGAGTTTTTTGAAAACGAGCATGATTTAGGACAAAAAATGGTTGATAACAAAAATGCCAGGGCTTATGGACTGTCGACCTCATGCATCCGATTCAGCACTTGCAAATACATAGGAATTTTTCAAACCTTCTGGAACACGACTCGGCTGACCAAACCCCCCCCCCCCCCCGCCCGGCCAGTTTTTTGGACAGCGTCAAATTTGACAATTGCTTAATTCCAAGAATTTCACAAGCTAAAGTCACATCGATATGTCTTGCGGCACAATGTTTCGATAGTTTGTTTTATCCTGATCGAGAGCTTGAATGAAAATGTTACTGAAACCAGAGGTGCTCACATCAGAACTTTGATGTTACCATTGGAATGTATTCAAAAGGTGAGAATAATTCCTCATCTAGTTAAGCTTCAATTCCATCTGATTGTAGTCTATACACACTTATAGCGAGAAAGATCGAAAATATGGTTTCTGATCGTCGAAAATTGCCCGAGCACTCATTTCTAATAGCTCGCACTGCACGAAGTTGTCATCATGTTGAATAAGGGATATGGTAATATTGTTCGAACGTCATTTTCCATTTCTCCATGAATTTTTATTCTGCATTGTTTGATCATTTCCGTACATAAAAATTTACTAAATGAATCATCTATTCTGCATCATCGTGGACGAACTAAATTCAGGAGTGAAGGCAGTCGGCTCAGTCTCCTGAGGTTTCAAAATTTTCACCAAAAATTGCCTTGATAGACTTCCAAACGCACAACTCGGCATTATTTTGTCAAATGACTCTTTGCATCCACAAAGTTTGTTTTAACACAGTCATAAGGGTCTGAATCGTATCGAAGTAATAGAGAGGGATGAAATATAGATGGTTTGTCCTTTATTCCGCAGTGCTAAATTTACGAAGCGTAAACGGTATCATGCTGTATCGGTATTTTATCGTACAGGAGAAAGAGAGGCAACGAAAGTTAATGCTGGTCAAAGTAACGTCAAGGGTTGGCAATCGGTAAGCTCGTTTACAGCTCTCTCGCTTCTTTACTTTCATAATTATCATTGCCTGTCGGGCCAGCTTCTTCTTGGGTTTCATAGTTCATGGAATGAATGTTTTGCAACTCAGCAAAGTTGACCGGTGCTTATGTCTAGAGCCGATTGATGTTGTGGCCAGTTGCATTCACAGATTGCAAATTCCGAATCAGCTTCTTTCGATTTGCCGCCTCGATTGTAATCAAAGCCGCACCCCTTCCTCCGCAATACAAATCTTATGTATTTTCCTCGTATCTTAATCAATGAGTTATAATTTGCAAAGATGATACCCGATCCTTTCCTTAGTGACCTCATCACTATAGAGAAGATACTGAATTGTAACTGGTGCACCAATGATTCCTTTCATCATCTAAAATCGCAAGAATCAGAGTCGCGTATTTGCATTAGAATTGCTATGCGGGACACATATTGCTGTTTACAAACAGTTTACAAAGAGTGCGTCGAATCAAATATCACAACTTCAATTTTTTTCTTCTTCCGAATGATATTGAGTGTGGCTTGAAAACTAAAGTTGATTTGTCTCGTCTACATCTTACGAGTTATCTTCTATGGTTATCTTTCAATAAAATTTGAAAAATTACCTTGTCATGATGTGAGGATAGGAATATCGAGGTAGAAATGAATGCAGAAATGACACGCGAGGTTCGCGTTTCGCCCGAGAAAGAGTTCTTGCATCTTTGTATCAACCTTTTTTCATTTTTCAATCTCTATCAACCAGTCATAATTCGGAAAATATCCTGAATGAGAATCTTTTAAGGTTATTCATTTTACCTAGGGTATGAACAACGAGCCAAGAAAAAATCGCTCCGATACAGACATATTTGCCAAAATACGGGAGTCCAGTTCGTGCACCAGAAAAAAACTACGTAAAATCGGCCCCGCAGTGAACATGTTAAATAAACTACGATCGCCGCCTGATCGTGGCGATTAATATAAAAGTATTTCGACAGAACGATAAATTCATGTTTTCATTGACATAGGTACATACATAATATGACACACGACGAAAACATCCTGTCAGTACCTCAGGAGACTAATCATTTTCAGTGCGAGCGAACATCACAATGCTCGTCTTGTTGAATTTTCTACATATTCAGGCCTAGAGATAATGACAATTTTTATTACAGCACATCTCGCTGGTCGTATATCTAGAATCTGGGCTAGAATTTCCGATGACCGAGTGTCTGTAACAGATTAGATTACACTTTCTATTGAACTGTTCGTAGCAGTTCTCGAAAAACCATCGTCAAATATAAGATATATCCACTTCACTTAAGGGTTGCACAAAATACAAAAATGTCTCATTTCATCAGTTCACCAGCATAATAGATTGCCGATTTTATTTAGCTTTCCATATCGTGGGTCAAATGAATAAGCTGCGTAGAGTTTTGTCACAATCAATAACATTGGCATCGATCTGATGGGCATTTACTTGGATAGACCAAGCACTGGTCCAAGCAGTACTCTGTCGCGCCTTCCTTATTAGCAAGCTCTCCAATGGCTTCACAGTATTGCCTACAAATGGAACAACATTAAGATTCTATGAACTCATTCAATTGGCTCAAATAGGGAGAAAAATTAGAGTGTCACGGATTATTGTCCATTACTTTAGCTGTGGACAAATTTGGAGGTCTTTCCTCGGATGTATGCGGGTACATTCAAAACCCCTCTTATCCCGCAATATGAACGTTTTGAAAATTTGGAAGTATCGTGGGTAGGGAGGGTAGAGAGAATCGTGGGGGACTCGTATTTGAAGAAAAAATGAATGAAAGAAGTAGGTACTTACGGGCATTGACAATGCGACGGAGGGCAGTGTGACGGGAACCTTAAACAATTTGTTTGGCACCATTCATTCATGTATGGTCTTCCTCGTAGCAGTCCGGTTGACACGCACACTTGTGATCTGGAAGATACAATAATTTTCCACGTAGAATTATTGTTCCTCGTACAAGCATGTATGTTTGGACATTACTATTTCGAAATGTTACTTTTTCTGAATATTCCCCAAAACTACGAAAATACATTCAAAATGGTCCACGGAATTGGCGTCTACTATCCAAGACAAAATTATTGACACCTGGGCTAAAATTGTATCTGCTATCAGGAAAAGAATCGTATAATGATTTGAGTTATGGGGGCCTCAGCGGACACCCTTAGGCTAAATGCTGGGCCATCTTGGGTCAAAATTGATCAAAAATTGATCAAGCTGTGATCAAATTTCTGCAAAAAAGTCCGATTTTTCCGCCCTTTTTTTCCGGCACTAACTTTGACTGCTCGCCGGCGAAAGGGAAATGATGTAATTGGCCGGAAAAAAATTGGAGCCTCACTTGAACATGTGCTTAAGAGGATCGCACAAGAATGAATCCGATATATGTTATGAATGACGAATTGTTTGTTATTGAAAATAAAATAGTATCTCAAAAACTAAAACTCCTACAAGGTTTCGGAATATATCAAAAAATTGCAAAAAAATCAGGCATCGAGGATTGATAGATGATTGTCCACAGTGATCACTACACTTGCCGCAATTTCATAATTCGAATCCAAAAGATAAGCTTATGAACTATTAACTTTGTAACCGCAGGAGAGCGATAACTGATCTTTGGTCAACACAACCATCAAGTGCAGCGCAGCCGGTTCGCGCGAGACCTCGTTTACGAGTGGGATTATCTTTCCGCCTTCCTTTTTTCATCTATTATCTTATTTTCCAAAGGGCGACTGCGGGCTGCAGTCCGAGGGTGCATCAGGTAGCTGACCCTCTAATGATGGCCCGCTGTACAGATCATGGATAAGACCACGGACTGCAAGCGAGATGACACTCATTCGTTCCTTTTCTCTCTATCTCTCTCTACTTTTGTCTTGCTCATAGTTTCGGCTCATCTCAATATTTTTTCAACGTTTATTAGCTTGTTCCGAAGCTTGTTTCCAGATCTCTGCAATGAGCTCAGGTAATCTCCATTTTGGCGGGTCGGAGCTGAGATATCACAATTCTCGCACGAAAACATTTACTGTGTTTTTCCAAAAGGTTGTGCCTAATGTTCCCCCTCGTGAAAATGAGGCCTATTTTCTTTAGATTATATACGGATTACCCGTAAAATTGGGATATTTCAGATCCCAAACCTCCAAATAAGATGTATTTTAGCTCATTCAGTAGCCTTTTTTTAACCCTTTCTGATACTTTGACTTAAATCGGTGCTTTTTCATGGAGTGATGGTGGAAACGAGTTTGGAGCAAGTCTATGCAGGCAAATCAGGCAGACTATACTTTTTTTTAGTAATATGAGCGCAGAATCGACGAGATATCGAAACTCGCAGTTCTGCAGAAAGCATTTCGAATTTGAGACAATAACAAGAAAATGAGCTAAGGTATGTCGAAATTGAGTTCATCGATTTTGTACGGCATACCTGTCACTGACCAACATAAAAGAAGTCAGAAGTACCGAAAACCCCTTTTTTGTTTGTTCTAAGAAGTGCGCGGGTCTACCAGGATTAGCCCAAAACGTTCATTCCCACACATTCTCACGTAATTCATATCAGAAAAATGCGCCCCTGAGTCCCGAGGGTGCGTAATCTCGAGAACTTGAGTGGAGGCATACTTAATTTTGTTTGAATACGTGCGCAAAGGAGTGAGATCGAGATATTATCACCGTCGTCCCTGGGCACCTCTGATTCTCATTATCTCTCAATATAGTGGCGATATGAGTTACTCACTGCCGGAAGTGTATGAGAAGGTCCAATATCAGATGGCAGAATGATGAGCTAGGACTCCGATCACGTTACTCAACTGCTCTTTGCCAATTTCAATCGACATTTCTGGTGCGAACTACGAAATCGAAGCGCAAATTGTGGAGTGGTACACTCGGGAGGAAGGAGACCAGTATAGATCTCGATGTACTGCAGCTCAGGCCATGTTCATAGGAACGTCAAAAATTCCGATATAAAGCGTTTTGTGCGCTGATTGCCACAACTTACGAGAGATGCGAGCTGCGTCGATTTGATTGGAGATTGGAGTCTTTAGTGACTATCGCCGTGACTCACGACCGAAAATTTTTCACGATGGTCCCGGCGCGATAATGGCCTACTTGCCTATCATGAGCCAATCGTCGTCTCTATCCATCTATGTTTTAAATTCATGAAGTGATCAAAAATTGACAGTCTTTATGTCACAATCGGATTACTGGCATCAATGCGACCTTCTCAAAACTCGAATGGGAGTAATCGGACCTTTTTTAGTATCAGAAGTAATAAGCTCTGTTATCATTTTGATTATTGAATCGATACTAAAAATGGTCAGATTTCTTCGATTCGAGTTTTGGAAATATGGTCATGAAGCCAGTCATGAAATTGGGAAATGGAGACAGCCAGTTTTTGATCATTCCGAGAATTGAGAAAGTCGATGGATGGAGCTCACAATTGGTTTATGACGGGCAAGTATTAGGCCATTAGCGCGCCGGGACTGCCGCAAAAAATTTTCAGTCGCGAGCTACGATCTATACAACGGATCAGTAAGGAGAGGTCAGCTGTACTTTAAGTACAGCTGACCTCTCCTTACTGTAGACCATAGCCTCGTTATGGACAAACGGACGTACGAAAGGGAACGCGGATAATCTCAACCATAAACGAAATCTCACGCGGGTTCAGGGCCCAATATACCTATGGATAGGGTGCTGAGTAGAGTCAAACGATACTGTTGACTGGAGATCGATTATCGTTCAACTGCGGTTTGTGATTCTAAGATAAAGCTGTACAATCTCAAAAATTGAAATGATCAAATTGCGGCAAGTGTAGTGATCACTGTGGACAGTCATCTATCAATCCTCGATGCCTGATTTTTTTGCAATTTTTTGATATATTCCAAAACCTTGTAGGAGTTTTAGTTTTTGAGATACTATTTTATTTTCAATAACAAACAATTCGTCATTCATAACATATATCGGATTCATTCTTGTGCGATCCTCTTAAGCACATGTTCAAGTGAGGCTCCAATTTTTTTCCGGCCAATTACATCATTTCCCTTTCGCCGGCGAGCAGTCAAAGTTAGTGCCGGAAAAAAAGGGCGGAAAAATCGGACTTTTTTGCAGGAATTTGATCACAGCTTGATCAATTTTTGATCAATTTTGACCCAAGATGGCCCAGCATTTAGCCTAAGGGTGTCCGCTGAGGCCCCCATAACTCAAATCATTATACGATTTTTTTCCTGATAGCAGATACAATTTTAGCCCAGGTGTCAATAATTTTGTCTTGGATAGTAGGTAGCCAGCATTTTGCTATCGACGTTGGCGTGAATATCATCCTTACTCGCTGGATACTGCCAAAAACTCGGTTTTGCTAAAATAACTATTCACTTCGTGTGTAAGAACACCGAGTGTGACAAAATCTCCGTTGATAACATCTTCGATAACACCCTTATCGCTCAAAAATCGGTTTTGGTATTCGACAAGTTCATTTAAAAAATTACTCACCGCGACGAGCTCCACAAAGAATATAAAATATGCACGCACGATTTTACGGCGTTACATATATCTTCAGTTAAAATGTGTAAATATGGTGGCACTTCCCAATCAATATTTCATTGGGCAATATTGCAATGCGACCATTTTATCCATCAGTTAGAGATAAGCGTCGGAAGTTTATCAAAACTCAGAATATTGTACGGCTCAAGAAAATATAACATTTGACTCGTATGTAACAAAAGAGATTACTTTGGTATAAGTTGTTAGGAGGGTATTTATATTGAATAGTTATTGAAGTTTTTTAGTCATCAGCTTGAATATAACGAGAAACTGGTAAATTTCTTATTGTGATACTTTTATGCCTTTATGAAATATAGGTGGAAACTTTTGGGGCTAATCTGAATATCTTGGGAAAATTCGTAACGTACACTACTTTTGGAAATCTTTCCTAATATTTAAAGTTATAAAGAATCAAGATTTGAAAAAAATTGATTTCTGCTCGGAATTGTACGAGAGCAAGCTCTTTTATGTGAGAAATGTCAAAGCTGTAGGTATAAAACTCTTGATACTCGCCTTATGACAAGTGGATTGATTTTCACTGAGTTATATTCTCTATAATAAAGTAGAGATGGACTGCCTTGTTGAATGAATGACGGTGGGAACCCTGATGCACTCGTCACTATACTGATATCAGCACAATTTCTAAAAATTTCGGGCTTCCCACAGCCCACTGCCTCCGTACCGTTATCACAGGTACCCCACATATTTCCTGTTAGGAGTAGATGTGAGAAAAGATATTACCATTTAAATCACTATTTAGTAAAGAACTATATAAAAAATGTTTAAATATCGATCCATTAACTACGGTGGAGAACTTGGAGAAAGTGTAGCCTCCCAAAAATTGATATATATCATCAGCTGGAAGCTCAAGCTCGAGATCAAGAGAACAAGTTTCGGGCACGAAAAAGCGTAATTGCGTGCCAAAAGTCTATTGAAAAAATTCAATTGATTGGCGTGATTCTATCAAAGTAGAATAAAACAAAAATTTCAATTCTGCGGCGGTCAAAAAGATGTAGTTTTTCCATACCTGTATAATAATTCCATTGTAAGACGCACTGCGAACAAGTTATGTATGGTGGCAGTTGAACTTTATATCTGAAGATAGCTTTCTTGTCCGAGTCCAGGGGAATTATAAACCTCGGGTCGTCTGTCCCCGCTAAGTAGAGTGGATGCCTGCATTGAATAAATAAAACAATATCACACGATTCAAACTAATCTGCTGCCAAAATAACCGCGAGGTATCGACTCGTGCACAAAACTGAACCTGTTGATTCAAAGTTGATGGGAGCAGCGAATCGTACCTCTCTTCTTTTCTTCTGAGCTCGCAGAATTCCTCGCAGAGAAAGAGATTTTAACCCTGAGCTTGATTGTTAAACGTTTTACGGTTGTTAAACTGTTCCTCTTGTTATTCCGAGAAATCTTAACGTAGAGAACTTTATTGATTCTCAACGATACGGAAATTCGGTTTCCTCTCATCGAAATTTCCACGCGCGTCAACGGCATGGTTTACGCGTATAAAATGAAACGGGAGGCTGTCGCCGACTGAGAAACTTTTTACGCACGAGGGATGCGCAGTTACCGTGGACAAGTATAGTGAACTTCAAGGAGTAGGGAGTCCGATCAAGAAGGAGTAACTCAAGCTCGAAGTCAAGACAGAGATGGTTTACTATAATGCCAGAGCGGTGTAGACTGATAAGGAGGACTAACTCACTAACTCAACATAATGGATGCTGCGCTGAAAACTTATGCAGTCGATCATCAAAAGTTCAAGTTAAGATTATTCGTAGTCTTAGCAACAATGTACGATAGTATAGGAAATCTTTCCCCATCGCGTATTTTTGAAAGGCTGAAAATGGCGATTTGATGTAAGGTTCGCACTCAAATCCGCGAGTTTCCGATACGTTTGCTTATTTATTGAGCTTAGCAGAAACGATGGATAGATGAATGAGTGAAACACAAAGAAAATTCGTCCACAATATACGAACAATTATGAATTTACGACCATTCTCCACGCAACCGTGAAAGCCCCGCAGATCACGAACGCTTTTTCACTGAAAATTGTCTTTTGGAATGTAATAATACGATAAATAAATTTGTTACTTTTTCGAAATTCATCTTTTTATTATAAAAAATCGACCGTGACAAGAGTACATAACCGTTAATCAAGAAAAGAAATTTCTCAATATGGAAATTTACTATCGTTTCTCAACACGAGTATCATCAAAATTTGACACAACTCTTGCGGGTTTGCGGGATCGAGAATTTTGCTGCCTACTACTTACATAATTTTTCGCGAGCTTCCCTGTCAATATTATCAAAAGATGGTGCTTCAGGAAAAAGCGAATTCCAGAAGATGCATTTTTTACTTATGATCTTTGAGGATCTTCGAGCCTTTGGTAAGCAAAAAAGACGATATGCGTCAATACTCACTTATCAAAACACTCCTGAGTTGCTTCCTTTTTCGGGTTATTGTTTGGACAGATGTTCATTTCGAAATATCCCAAATGATTTGATGTGAGCTCTACTTCGACGTCGATTTCCTGAAACAGGAATAGTTCTCATAAACACAATTAAATCCGAGTACTGTAAGGATGATCCCGGAGATATGCAAAAATTACGATTAGATAGATCAACTTATTCAACAAATGGGTAAATGACATCAAAATCGAAGTTTTTTGTACTTGTAGGTTTGTTGAAACTAAAAAATCTTGAATGATCCGATCAAAACTGAGTTAATCGTTACACTACGAACTTATAAGAAAGCCCCTTGTCTGATATTCTGCAGAAAAAGGAAACTTCGCATTGAAAAACGCTCACAAATGAATATTTTTTGTTTCAACAAAACAAGAGTAATTTCAGAAAATAGTACCTGGCCAACTTGATATCTTCTGGTAATTGTTCCTTTGGCAAATTCTCCACCCGCTTCGTGGGGCCTTGGTTCATCATAATGATAGGGATCACCGCAAACTCCGCATTTGCCCTCATTCTGCACCCATTGAACTATCGAAAAGGAAATGTTAACAAAATTCAGCAAATTCTTCATCCTCTGCATTCAACAGATCTAATATTGCTTCATATTACTTAAAAAAATTTTCCGTGTTGGTCAATGAAAAAAATCCATCGCGCGCGGTCTGATGAAAATTGGCTTTTTTGGCGTAGGGCGACAAAACAGACATTTTTCCTCCCGGCTTGGTTAGGAAAATTGGCGTTTAGTCGCCCTGATATCAAAAAACAGTATTATGAACCCCGCTCGTCGGGCCGTTTTGGGGCACGGGAAATATTTTCCCCGGTCCCCAAAACGGACAGACCTCGCATCGGTACATAATTTACATACTATTCCACAATAATTTCTAAATGAGCCGGACAACATCCTTTTCTTTACAAGGAAAATCCTGAAAAAATCGGTGCCCAATTTGGAATTTCATAGTTATCATTTGGAAATGAATTCCCGTAAGACGGATCCGATCTCATCGCATCCAAGCATGCACCAGGAGAATGATTCTTCAAATATCGTTCTTTTATTAGATATCTCAAGATAAAAGTCACGCACTAAATCTTCATTCAGGGTAGCAAAGTATAAATTCAGAGTTGATTATCGCCAACAAACAGTAAGAATACCGACCCGAATATCCGCCACAGTAAAGTTCATTGTCATTGTAGTTGACAGGATTGGGAAATCCAAATCGCCACATGCTATTGCGAGCCGGTGGGTCCATCAATCTCCCATGGCACATCACACCTCCATATCTTGACCGCTGGAAAGAGAACAAAATGACTATTTGTATGACAACTATGACAACGCGATCGGTCAGCCTTTGATCAGCCAAAGCTTTTGTCAAGGTTGACTGAGATTGCGCAAGTGATCCATCACTTCGTTAGAAATTTTTCTTACGATTTATCAAGAAAGATACAAGAGCTCTTTTCATTTGTCCTTATAATTAATTATAAGCATTCTGCAAGTTTTGCAATATTCAATATATTATTCTTAGTAAGTTTTTAAATTTTTTATCTCTGTAACGTCGAGAGCTCTACTTGGAGAATCTTATATTTTTTACCAAAGAGGATCGCTGTGACGATCGATAGAAACACAAGGATACACTCACCGAGACAAAGTACAGCAGGCAAATGAAGAATAATACTGTCTGGGACATCGTCATTTTAAACAGTTTCGATTAAAACCACATGGATCTAGAACAGAGAAAAGCGTGAAATGATGAATTATTTCTATTACTCACTTTAGTTTTGCACATTTGGGTAACTTCGTTAAGCCCAAGGTGCCCATCACATGTACGATCTCAAACTCGTGATGTTTTTTGCCCTGCAACTAATGCTTCATGTATTTTCAACGTCAGAAAATTTTTCGAAAATCCACTTTCGGCCGTTTAGTCAGCGTACTAAACGATTTTCAACCAAGTTACCTATACTGCAACCATTTCTAGAAAAAAATTTTCAAAGCTCTGGAATATTGAATTTGATATTACCCATAACTAAAGATTCAGAGATATCTCGTGAGGTACGGATCAAGATCTTGCGTGTTCCGAGTTACAGGGCAAAAGTAATTATCACACCTGAGAATATCATAAAGAAAACCAAGCAGGAGTTCGTCAGCTTCACTCGAAGAATAAGCAAAGGTGGCGCATTATTCGCATCGAAGGGTGCAAAGAACATCTGGTGGTATTAACTTTTAGTTTTGTCAAAGAAAATTCTGTTGGGTAGTTTCAAGTTTTGCATGCTTAATATACGACATGGGCATTTCTCTGGAACTTTTACACCTGCTGGAATACAGCTATGGATGATAATATGAGAGAACAATCGAATCTATCGGTCCCGATCGAAGTGAAAATATCATAATCCAAGTTTTGAAATAAGGTATTTTTGGCTCCTGTATGATTATAAGCAGGTTGATTCATTCTATACCTCACTCGAAGAGAAAAAACGCGGGGAAGATCCTGTGGAAGTACTTGGTACTCTCGTACAGTATTATGGATACTCTGTCGAGGCCGTGCAACTTTTCGGGTTGATTCCAGCTGTACTTATTTGGTGGATAATATATTGAAGAAAAATGGCCCAGAAAAGCGATGGTGTGCTACCAACTCAGCCAAGATTTCACGACTTCGAAAATTGGTAATAAAAAATCAATGATGTCTCGTCAACTCAAAGATGATTGCGCCAAGCTCATGCCGTGACTCTGAATGCAATTTTCAAAACACATATCTAAAGTAGATGCAATCTCGGAGATTTTGCGACAAAGCTCGTGTTTGTGGAATTTTCCTGTCTAGGACACGACCGTTCTGACGTAAAACATAAAAAACGTGACTCATGAAAAAAGTTCAGTTTTTCTCACCCCACATAGGCGGATTGAGCTATATGTATGGGTAAAACCAATAATATCGGATACCCTCACCGTATGAAGCTACGAGAAGCCCAAGGCATTCGTTGAAATTATCAATCTTGCCAAATGTATGCTTAAGAAATTCTGGGAAATCGACGAAAAATTACTCAGAGCTCGACTCGTTAACGTGATTTTGGCGATGCCACCAACGCTGTATGGGTGATTATGAGATAACTTAGGTATTTCGAGGGCAAAAACGGCGGGGGTCGGGATTTGGACCAAAAATTGACTAGTTGAAATATAGCTGCAATCTAACTGCTCATAGGTGTTTTCCAATCTATCTGACATCCAAAAACAATTCCCAGACGGGCATAAAGGTTAGTCAATCTATGTAAAAGATATGAGCAATTTTCGATATATTTTTGCCACGGTAAGGACATTTTGGCATGAAAAGTGATCTCAAAAGCGTAAATCGAAACGGATCGTTTTTTCCGAATACATGGCCTATTTTTACGGCGAGAGTAGACTGTGAAAAAATTTCTGGACCTTGACGTTGCATAGTGCTCGAGAGCCAGTGACCACGGTAAGGACAACTCTTATTTTGCAACAGAAAAATTGTCCATAAATTATCGAGTGGAAAGCTGTTCACGTAATTTATCATTCCGCTGGTGGTAGAATTTCGTTTTTTGGGGTATCACGAATCAATTACCGCCGTCATAGAGCCGTTTGAAGCGATTCGCTGACCCGGAGTCGAATTATCGAGAAGCATTCGAAAAATTTGCAAAATTCCAGGACAGAATGTCGGCTGTGTTTTGACTATTCTGAAGTGAGACTTGATACTCGATTTGTACATAATATCACCGTTTTATAACCCAACTTTGATGTTTGAGTGGTGCGGAACCGAGATTGAATCAACATCTCGGTAAACTACACAATTGAAATGTGCAACTCCAGTTCAGGACATGCCACTGTAAGGACATTTTGACCACTTTTGGTAAGCTCAGGTCCACATCAAACTTATATCCGTTCCTGGAACTATTTAGGACATCTTCATTTCAATAGAATACACTAGATATCATCGTTAGACTCATCATATTTGGTCATTTAATATGAATTCGAGGTCAGGACATCAAATGCATAAGTTATCTCAGAATCACCCATATGAGTTTCAATAGTTGATTTGTAACTCTCAATACTACGCAAATACGTGAGCAAAGGGTCCTAGGTGTGCGTTGAGCGAATTTCATTTTTCATTTTCCAACGATTCTCAGCAAAGTGCAAAAGTCCCAGAGAAACGCTCATATGTCTGCACCAATTCCACATAAATTCATCATCACTTCGTTCAAAAGAACAATATTTCCCATTTTTAATCCCGGTTGCATACAAAGTGAAGGTACTTTTAATATGCGAAAGTTGAACAAATTTTTGCTCTAAAAAACCATGCCAAATGGCATTGACATGTATGACACATGCGCTGTGCGAGTACTCCTCTTCCTCTGGAATTCATTGGATGTACGGGTCATGCGAGTCGGGTGCAATCAGCGTATCTCTTTTGCTAAAAAAAAGTAACGATACCATCAATAATGAAACTATATCATTGTGATTTGTGAGAGATAACGAATATGACGCGTTATTCATCCTGTACACCCGTGATCCTGCAAAATCGAGTGTAATATGTTGCGTCTTCGATTCTGACATTGGGTTAGGCGCGAGTTTGGGCGATGACTTATCAGCAACGCGTGTGCACGATCTTGAAGAAGACCGCGTCTCGATGAATATTCAAGTTTTTTCCAACTGATGATGTTAGTTCTTGGTTAAGATCTTCTAATTCGGATGTCACGTGTTGTCTGGTGAAGATTTAAAAATGTTATAAACTGTATACGATTGGGCTCTAAATTTACAAATGTCGATAAATCGACAAGACTGAATCATTTAAAGAGAACTAGTGGATATTGCAGTATCATACTGAGGAGAACAATAGTATATTACGCGTCGAGTGGGGGAAAACTTTGCTGGACGTTGGCGAAGCCGACGCGTGGACCCCACCGGTGGGGGCCACGCGTCCAACTCTGTGTGCGGCGGTGATCGAAATCGCGATTTTTGCCGTCGTAGTGAACGCGAGAGTGAACGTGTTAAGAACAAAGTTTTCGTCACAAGACGCGTATGCTATTTTATCGGTCATTATGTAGAAACAGCGTATTTCCACGCATCCTAGAGGGAGGACGCGTGGAAACATGCTATTTTTACGTACTGGCCGATAAATTCAATTAAATACAAGAATTTATTCTGCAATTCTGCAAATGCAGATGAGATTAGAAGTCCATTAGATATTTTCTCTTTGTGAAGTCACACTTCTAAGGAAATCAACGCATCCGACCTCACAGTGTTCCTGAAGCGCTCGAAAGTTTTGCGAAAATGACGAAAAAAACTGGATACTGACAGGGCCGCGTCGGGGCTCACGGCAGGTTGGTGTGAGCCGAGAGGCCGGCCGACAGTCTGTCACTCAAAGTTCGAAAAGTCTTGACTCGTCATGACACTATCATACCTTTGGTCGCGGCGAGAGGGCGAGAGTTGAAAAATGTAAATGCGTTATTGACGAAAATGGCTCGACGTAGAAATGGCACGGCCGTGCTTTACACTAGACACTGCATGTAGGGCGTGCGCACTTGTGCCGGTCCTTTTGAGTTTGAAACTACTTGGCATAGAGTGGCACTGAAATGATCGTAGGATTAGGGAAAGGAAGGGTTGGATTGAATACACAGGAATTATGCACACACTTGACGCGGTAGCCGACACTAAAATATAGCTTAAGGTTTAAACACACAATACACATACTGATAGATTATAATAATAACTAAGAACAAAAATGTAACACTGCAAGACCGCGGCGTAACGTGACGTGAATACAGCGTAAACGAGTCGGGGCGCACCGAGATGGCGTGACGCACGTAGTGGCCTGTCAAAGATTTCGGTAAGCCTTGCCAGTGCTCGGCCTGTCTTATATACCTATTGGGATGGTCATCCGCGGAATCCGGGGATTCCCCGGATGCCGCCCGAGGGCATCCGCTAAAAAGCTGGATGCCATCCGTGGGCATCCGGTGAATTGCCGGATTCCGTGGCATCCGCCGATTTCCTGATGGATTCCCCGATGGTCATCCGCAGAATCCGTGGATTCCGCGGATGCCGCAAGGGTATCCAGTAATTAGGCGGATGGCCACCGTATTACTCATCTGTGGGCATCCGCCGAAAACGCGGATGCCGCAAACAACTTATGCGTAAACAAGCTTGGGTAGGAATGAAGTCTATTTGATTATGTATCAAATTGATATGTAAGCGGATCATGGCATGAGCTGCGCACGTCAATACGCTATCATCTTCCTCTCATTTTCCCGTTTAAGAATCCGTTTCGACCGAAATCGGATCTGCTTCGACATTAATATGCGGGGAAAAAATGTGGAAACCCCATATGATCACGTGTATTTTGGTTAACCTTGATAATGACTCGACGGGCGAAGATATAGCCAGTTGCTGATTCAACGTTTCTGGGGCGGGTTACAGGAGAAGAAACATGTATTTTCATAGAAAATTTCCTGTAGAATTAGCTGGTCGAGCTCATTTTTGATATTTAGAATCGTATGGCAACAATGCTTGGGCTCATGAGTGCATTCGGCAACAGGGTATGGAGATCCAAATAACGGGCTGATTCATTATTTCTTGACGTATATCTCCATGTAGAATCCAAATTTGAGGTCTGTTTCAATCCTACTTGCTAGGTTACCATTTGAAAAAACAACCGGAAAAACCTTGCGGAAAACTACCACGATTTCCCAAGAACCATCACAATTTCGCAGAACAAAAGTTGAAGAAGTAGGCTTGAGGTACAATCTAGGTACGTTTTCAGATTATTTCACCTTTGTGATCATATTCAGCAGACTAAGCAAACTCGGACGAACTCTGTGCGGAGATATCTTGTCTCATTGCAAAAAAATACCTCCTTGATCGATAGACTGGAAAACTTGGCTGAGAATCGAAAAAGTGATGGATCTTGGGAAATCGTGGTAGTTTTCCGGAGTTCAAATGGTAACCTAGCAAGTAGGATTGAAGCAGACCTCAAATTTGAATCCTACATGCAGATATCCGTTAAGGAATGATGAACCAGCTCGTTATTTAGACCTCCACACCCGAATGGTGCCGAATACTCTCATGAGCTCAACTGATCGAGTTCTACTGACAGTTCTCGCGCCATTTCCTCCGCATCTCAAATACGATTCTAGATATCAAAAAACAAGTTCAGCCAGCTAATTCTACAGGAAATGTCCTATAAAAATACATGTTTCTTCTCCTGTAACCCGCCCCAGAAACGTTGAATCAGCAACTAGCTATATCTTCGCCGGTCGAGTCATTATCAAGGCTAACCAAAATACACGTGATCATATGGAGTTTCCACATTTTTCCCCCGCATATTAATGTCGAAGCAGATCCGATTTCGGTCAAAACGGATTCTTAAACGGGAAAACGAGAAGAAGATGATAGCGTATCCAGTTTTTTTCGTCATTTTTGCAAAACTTTCGAGCGCTTCAGGAACACCGTGACCTAGTTGTTCATTTGATTGAGAAGCATCACGTAATTATGGAAGACGAAATCAAATAGCGCATGGGACAACGATACCTGAATCGTGAATGTCCTTCTGCATTGTAGCTCAGATTATTATTCATTTTAAGCAGGTGGTATTTGTATTGACCAAATCATTGTCACAGGAAGTAGCAGCCAAGTTGGCTATGTTCTCGAGATTCTTGGAATCGAAGGAGTTACAATTGGAAAACTCTGTTCTCCAAAAAAATCGTGCTAGACACCGACTTCACGAGATGCGTAGGAACCTATGAATATTTCTTTTGAATCTTCCAGTTTTTTCAGTAGTTCCGGGATTATTTTAAGCGAGATTCAAAACTACCAGTGGTTACTCCTATAAGCTTAAGACGCGTATTTCAATTGTTCAATCTTCATCGACTTGTACTGTATCGAAGAATACTGCCAGCGACAATTGATTGTACTGGTTTACTTTGTTAAGAACATAAACAATGCTGAAAAAATACCATCATACGACGAATGCATTTTAGCTTTGAGACAACTTTCAAGAAAGAGAATTTATATGGGAGATCGGCCGAGAATACCGATATATCGAGATTATCTTCGTCAGTAAGAAATTTGTGAGATACTTGAGCTTTTTTCTCTTTCCACTTCTTGAAATATTTTACACAGGCGTGCCAATGCTTTCAAGACTACTTCAAGCAAATTGAGAGTGAACTCTGCAGATCAATGGATTTCAAAAAATCGAGAAAAAATCACAAGGTTTCAACCAAACTTCCTGTTCTTGTGGCCTACATCTACTATTGTGAGAATATGACGACATTGCTGATGACTCAGTGATCAATTTTTTGAACATCTAATACCTAAAGCAGTCATCGTTGTTCAGGTTCCAAATGCTTCAAAATTTCAGATTAAAATTTCTTTGAGCACTATCCGGATTGGGCATTTGTAGCTACCCGTTTTGAAAGAACGACTACCCTTTTGGGTACAACTAAGCACAACTATAGTTGTGCTTAGTTGCGCTTAGTTGTGCTTAGTTGTGCTTAGCGGTATACCGGTTTTGAATAAACCCTGCGAAAAATTATCTTACGAATAATCGAGATTCCAACCGATGGGAGAAGATGAGATGATCTATGATTAAGAAATGAGCATTGGTATTAGTACTGTGTTGATTCTATTCCCTAGGTATTTTTTGGACGTTTTGGGACTCGAAGGTTTTCACCTCGGGGGAGATTTTGTTCTATGCAAAAAGTAATTGAACTTTCTTCTCGTAATATAAACTCAAACCATCGATTAACATCGTAGTACTGAGAAAATAGTGCGATCCTCCGCACTCAAAATGCTCAACGTCAAGATTCTATCTAGAATGTATCATTACTTCGATTAATATCTCAACTTCGAAGGCGCTTTATGCATAAACTTCATGAAGACTTGCGAGTGAAGATATTGGTGGAAAATCTCATAGAAACGGAGTTCTAACGAACGTATTACGCGGATGTATAATACAAGTACATATTACACCTCTTCTCGATATTCTCTGGAGGAACTGTATTTAATTAACATATCTATATTAGCATCAAATTAGTTCTCGAAAGAATTAGGCTGCGAAGTCAAGCCTATCATGATGAAACATCAATCGGACTGCTCGGGAAATTTTACTTTTCAATGTGCAATGAACCGAATTTTTAGACGAAAGTATAGGTATGTCCAATCAATTACACTACCGGTCAAAAGTCTGAGGACACCTGGGAATCAAACTGATGATTTTCAGAGTTGGATATCTCAGAACCTATTGGTCGTAGAGAGGTCTGCGTGGTCGCATTTTGTAGCTCGTATCGAGTACTTTCAAATCTATTTTCTGTATTTTCCGTCCCGCGTATTATACCAGAGACACACGAGTTAGAAAGATGGATTTTTTTGCAATTTTTCAGGCAAGGTACGAACGCCCGCCAATTTTGGAGAGATTGTTGGATCGCTATGAAACCTATGACATCTTCAAGCCCATGAAAAAACCTTCAAAATCCGTTTTTGAACTTCTCCCAAAGTGGTTTTGGACTCGAGATCTGACTGATTTCGCTGAGGGTGTTTGTCTCTCAAAAAATCACACGATAATCCAAAAATGATGAGAAACAGCCCAGTTCAAGGTCGGTAGTTTTGATTTCCTTTGGCAATTTCGATGTTGAGTCAAACTCTTGCAGAAATGAGGGTCAGATGCCTCAAAACGGGCTGTTTCTCGTCATTTTTGGATTACCGTGTGATTTTTTGAGATACAAACACCCTTAGCAAAATCAGTCATATCTCGGAACCAGAACCACTTTGGGAGACGTTCAAAAACGGATTTTAAAGGTTTTTTCATGGGCTTGAAGATGTCATAGGTTTCGTAGCGATCCAACAATCTCTCCAAAATCGGCGGGCGTTCGTACCTAGCCTGAAAAATTGCGAAAAAAGGCATTCTTCTGACTCGTGTGTCTCCGGTATAATACGCGGGACGAAAAATACTGAAAATAGATTTGAAAGTGCTCGATATGAGCTACGAAATGCAACCACGCAGAGCTCTCTACGACCAACAGGTTCTGAGATATCCAACTCCGAAAATCATCAGTCTGATTCCCAGGTGTCCTCAGACTTTTGACCGGTAGTGTATAAATTTGATAGAGTTATATGGGTAGTTCCGCGGAAACTTCAATTTTTGGAGATTGAAAAAGTATCAACTTCAAATCTCACCTCCGAAGGTTCTAAGATGTATTTTTCGACTTTTTGAAACATATAAAGCACTAATTAACCCGCGCACGAGCATCAACATTTTCACATACCGCCATATCAATACCTTGAGAATGAACATGGAGAAACGCGGTAACCTCAGACGGGCCTGACATTTTGCCACTAAAATTGATCGCACGGCCAAACGGTTTGAGCAACAGCTTTGGGTTTTTAAGGTTTTCATTCAGTCACTAAATATTTCACAACTTGCCGACTAGGACCCCTGGTAGGACACAGACCTGACCAAAAAACTTAGCAAAAGTTGATTTTCGCGGAAAAGTACTCGGTAAAGTCTGAAAATCAATTTTTTTTCGATACTTCGAGGCATGGAATTGTTGCGCCTGATCGACTCACGATTTTCTGTAAGAAAAAATTGGTCCAGAAAGGCCTGAAATTACGCAAATTCACTTTTATATTATAGAGGGAAGCTGAGCAAGTTATATTCAAAGCAAAATTGCGCCACAAATGTATGTACGTGCTCGCCGTGCACCCTCAAAGTGGACTTTCGGTTATTATACCCAATGATACCTGTGGAATTTGATGCTCGACAACATCATATTTGATAAATTTGCCCGCCCGAATTCCGAACGAGCTCTACTGCGGGGGCGCTCCACACTCACAAACGTCGAAAAAAGGAAAAACTACAGCGCTCGTTCCTGACACTCTGACCTCGTTTTTGTGATGGTTTTTTTAAGTGACCGTGGACCGAAAAACTGCCGATTCCGCCAAAAAGAGCAGAAAAAATACATAAAAAATGACTCCTGTAATTTTCTTTTCAAGGGTTCGTACAAGGTGGCACGCGTTATTTCAAAGTTTACACGGAACTGCTCATATATTTTCTTGTTCCTTCACTCCTCATCAAATTTGGAATAAACTCAAAGTCAAATAATTATTCAAGTACATGGTCTGAGGGAAACGTCACATCACTCGCTGCCCTCGCAGTTTTGAGGGATGCACCTAACAGCGCCAAATCGATTTCAGGTGAAAGGAAAATAAGTATTTTGAACTAAAGAATTCCATGAAACCATTTATTGGCTCACAAGACGTACATGTCCTCATTCTATTTTTGCTACCAATTAAACGTGGTTGTCGATCATCAAGATTCACTACATTTCAAATAGTTTTGCACAATATAAATGAGTAGTGAGTACAAAACTTACATTCACCTCAAGTTGTCCTTATCGAAGAACTCATAGAACTGGCAATCTGGCAAGGGCTCTCATTTATTGGCTTCTGTATTTTTCCGCATATCCCCTACTGAAAATAATGGCTCATTAGAAAATTTCCTAAAATTGAGTCGGTAAATTTGCTAATTAATTAGGTCATTCATCAAAATCATTCGAATTTATCAAGATCTAGCGGGGTCATGGGTCATGTATGTTAACTATTAGGGAGCTCTTAACAAATCGTTCAGATGGTCTACAGCTTTGATTAATTTTGATATACCCAAATATTTTCCATGAATAATGGACCCGATCAATAAGCCAATTTATCAACTCAATTTTAGGAAGCATTGTATCAGCCATTATTTCCAGTAGGGTCATCAAAACTGATTGGATATTTTGAAATTTAAATTGGGATTTCAATTATACAGGGTGTCCATGTTCATGTGAAAAAGCCGCAAACAGACGATAGATTGAGGACCTACGGGACAAAGTGCGTACTGACCAACTTTTGGTAGATAAACCTTCTTAAGGGGATGTCGGAGTCCTATCAATATTGAACAGTTACCGACATGGTCGAGTTTTCGGATTTCTCGATGAATTTTTGAGATATCAAAAATCTAACCAGTAACACCGATTCTCTGAGCCATACAGAATCGGCGTTACTTAGGAGAATCCCGATATCTCGAAAATTCATGGAGAAATCCGAAAATTCGAAAATGTCGGTATCCGACAGCCTCTTAATTTCATGGTCGGGCGGCGACCGAGTCTTGATTCTTCAAATCTTCATTTGTGAAATACTGCAAAGTCTGTTATATATAAATCGAAACTATAAACTATAGTTTTGAAATAAAGGGCTGAGCAATTACACTGTCAAAATTTCAAAACCTTGAGGAGGTTGATAAGGAAAAACATTCCTTGCCCCCTGAGATGCATTGAAATAAACATCGATCCAAATTTGTGTGCTAAAATTTTTCAGCAGATGTAATCATGGTATCTTGATGTAGATATATTCAACCACAGTTATCACAAAAAATGATCAAAAGATAACATTGAAATAGATAGGAAATAAGGTGACATAAATTTAATAGAGCAAAGAAGCAACTAAGAAAATGACGAATGATAAAACAATAAGTTAGTGTAGTTCTCAACGATGAAAAATGAATAATATTAGGAAATTGGTAATTCATGGTGATCTACCTTTTGATAGCATGTCATGCATTTCTGTTAAGCCAAGTTGTACATAATTAGGTCATTACTGAAAAAGGACTCACAATTTCCAAGTTCAAAGGATTCATCACAGATTCCCTGTAAAGCTCATCAACAAGGAGTGGAAAATTAGTAACAAGATCTGTGTATCCCACTGTTTTGATTACTTCTTTAGCATGTCGATTAATGAAAGAAATGCATGTTTTCTTTAATCCAGGCATGTTATTCGCACTAGCAATGGCTAATATTGAGGCAGCTTTATCAATGTTGAGATTCTGGGTGAGATACTGTGTGCATTGATTCTTCAAATGCTCAAGAGAAAATTTTTCAGCTGCTACACAAAGCTCAGATGTGATATTCTCGAAGTTATCAACTCGTCCAGAGTAGATAAACTTGAGAACTTGTGCAAGAATATCCCCCTTCACATCTGTTATCTCAACCATAGACCTTTTATCTTCATTTTGCGCAAACAATTGGGCAAAATAAGGACTTCGCTTTGCAAGGATGATCTTGTGAGCATAAAACTTGCGATCGGCATCAGCAACAAGAACGACATCACTGAAACTCTTTGTGGTGAGATAAGCACCAAAGTCTGAATCGTTAGGGATTACTTTGGGATGGTGTAGCCTTCTGGACAATTGAACCAATTCGCCAGCTTTTTGAGATGATTTCTGCATCTCATCAGACAACCCATTACTCTTGGGTTGAGGCAGTTTAAAAATAATGTTTTGATCTTGATTCTGATCATTTGATGTAGTAACAACTTCTGAAGATCTACTAAGGCTCAATGGAAAATTAGAGTTTGTGACCAAGGGATTAGGAGGCTTATCCTGAGTCATCGACTGGGTTTTCGAAGCTCCAACTCTAGGACTATCAATTCTTTGGTGGAGTGAAAATGTGATGGATTGGCCAGATGCTTTCCTCTCCTGCTGCTTCATCTGATTGAATTCATTGAATTGAGCTGCAGCAACTTGTAAATTAGCAAGTGAAATCCTTTGAGCTAGAGCCATGGCTTGCAAGTTCTTAGCACGTTTTGCAGGAGTTGACATGTTCAATCTTGCTTAGCCCCACGTGTTTCTTTTCGTCTTAAATGTTGGTTAATTAGATTGATTATCACGGCGTCCCACAGATGGGTCACACTTGATTTACCTGACAATCAGTAAAAGGTATTTGCAAATCCAGGTCTCCTTCTTGTGAAGTGGAGAAGTTATGGAGAGTGAGACTGCGGCGACCTGCGGTTCAACGATCCTAATGCGGTACGTACGGTACGCTTACGGTTGGTCGGTTGGATCGGGTTGAGAACTTCACCGCATCGATATGATTCGAGTGTCGACTGTCGAGTCACGAGTGGTCGCGAGTCGAGTTCGAGATTTGAGTCGAGCCGGTCAAGCGTTCGATCTCGACCGAGTCCCTCTCTCGACTTATTTATGTCGAGGTTTGGCTGGTTTGACTGATGTTTGTAATGATCTCCAGGAAAAAAAGCATGTGTTTTTTTCTCATCTCGGTTATTCTCAGTAAAGAAAATGACATTTGGAGGAAAAAGCGATTCCGCTTTCTCGGCGGGTCTCGGGGTCTCTCGCTATATATATAATATATATATCTCGGTATACCTCTCTAACACGCGCGCAGATTCTGGCAAATAGATAGATACTCATGATACCGATACAATCGGATAATCGTTTAGACACGGGCTGTAATTGCAGGTAAGATAAGTTATTGTTCCTCTTTATCTCAGTACAATCATGAGATTTCGTCGTGTTTTTTGTGGGGATCATGACGACGTGACTACTGCAGCGCTGCAGGAATGAATGGAATGAATGTATGGACTCACCCAATAAAAATGTTCACTTAAAAAGTTGTCTCCTAGTAACTATGGTAGGCCATTAGATGGTTATCTGGATTACAAATATTCATGATGGAAATCATCCGAGATTATTTGTTTCTTCACAAGTTTCCCAAGACCTGACCATAACACTTGATAGTGCTGATTGACAATAAACTGTTGAGAATTTTATGTCAACTATAAAAGGAAGACGAGAATCTTTTGGCCCAAATTGATCAAATGAAAACTTTATAAATTATTTTTTTTCATCACAGTAGCAGACTTCTGTTAACTATTGAATTTCCGTTGGAATTGTGACACACATTGGCTAATAGGTTTGACTACACCTCTCTTGAAAGTAAAGCACAAAAATATATGAAATTGTCACAAGAAATCATTGAGTATGAATCTTTCATGCTTCACTACTGAATGAGCGGATGAGTTATTCTGCTCAATCCTAATAATATTGGACTATCCAATCCAGAGATGGTTATCGTTGTATTATGCCACAAAGATTGAATGAGCTTCCAATTTTGAATTTTATCAAGAATAAAGAAATTTTGGTGATGTATTTCTACCACTAGTTGTGAAGAATACATGTGCTATGTAGATTGAATGTTTAGTAACCAAGTACAGCTATCTTAGTTTATCCTCACATGACAGAAGAAACTATGAAAACTTTTGGAAAATGATTTATTCACCACTTTCTTGTCACAAATTATGTACATTTACCTGATTAGTGTACATAACTTTTCTCTGGAGAGTGACTGTGCTAATTACATTGGTAATATCTGAATCACTAGTGGAGTGCTCAAGATTTGGGTTGAGACAGTCGAGTTGAGTAATTACTCATGATAAATTTAATCAAATTCACAATATAAAAAAAAATGGTTCACAAAGAAATTTAAACTTCACTCAAAACGATCTCATCAACAGCTGATTTCCTGAATCGTCTCCGAACTGTCCAAGTCTAAGTTACAGATAGACCTCACATAATTGTGAAGATTCTTTACATTGTTATCGAGTCATTAGTTGTTTGAATACTTATTGGCACTATTCAAAAAACACAAATTGTCACAAGATCTTTATCCACACCTACTGAAATACCCACATCAGCAAAGAGTCAAATATCCTACAAGGCTAGACTATCATTTCTAAAGATAAAATCAAACATCCTTCTCAGAAATACTTTGTAAAATTTAGACTTATGACTAACTATATTGAGCAAAGTCTGCACAAAATCAGACGTCTCATTGTCAAATCTCAACTCAAGAGCTATTTAACTAGTCTTGACAGCAATGTGAAAGTAGAGCTCTGCCAACAAGTATGGGTGGGACTCAACAAGCTTCTTGAAGTCGACAGATCGAACGATCTGAGCTGCATGTTGGTTGATAAACTCGATCGACTTCTTTTTGAGTTGGATATTGCAGCTTTGATGGCTTATAATCAGAAGATTCACAGCATTGTCGAGGGTGAAAGTGACGTTGTCGACGGTAATTGCCTTGGCGCAACGCTCTTTCAGTTCGCGAAGCACGTACCGCTCTGCCGCGAGGTACAACTCATAGGCACAGCTTTTGACCCTGGTGACGGTGCCCGAGTAAATGTATCTGAGCACCTCCTCCATCACAATTTCGCTCACATCCTTTACCTCGATACGCAGTTTTACTTCGCCACCAAACAGTTTGAGCATGTTCTTGAATACAGGGCTCTTGGCTGATAGCACGACCTTGTGCGCATGGAACTCGCGCCCTGAATCCGCTACGAGAGTTACATCGCTGAAGTCTTGTGAATTGAGGAACTCAACAAACTCTTTGCTGCATAACCGGTCGTCGGCGATCTCAGCGGCATCAGTTGAACTTGCGGTCTCGCTCGATTCCGAATTCGTTTTCCCTACTTCAGTGCACGTCGATGCAGAAATGTTTGCATTCAGGGAGGTATTGAAGTTCAGGTCCTTCTCCACTTTTATACGAGGCTGCTGTATCAGTGGTGCCTGCTGATGCTGCTGTTCAGTTGTATTAGATGCTGGAACTTTGTGAGGTGACACAACCAAAATCTGCTGTTGCTGTGGAGATGTCACCACCTTCGAGACCTGCTGCTGCTGTTTCTCCTGGACTGATGTTGCAGGCAGGTCTTGTAGTTGGTGTTGACTTTGTGATGTTTGGATCGCAGGCTCATCCATAGTTGTAACCTGTTGCTCTTGATCTTGATTTGATGACATTACAGTTGGAGTCTGAAGCTGTTGCTGCTGGATCATTGTGGCAGATTCAAGCTTAGGTTGCTGCAGTCGATGTTGTGCATTTGAAACCTGTTGCTGCTGTTGGTGGTGAGGAGACATTGGAGGATTGGTGATAGCCGCAAGGAGGGCACTTTGAGCACTGGCAGTCATATGCTGAGGTGCATCGACGTGGATTACATGGCAGTGCTGCATATGTTTCCTTGGTGTAGTCCATTCGTTGTTTGAAGTCGCCAGGGCGAACGGCGAGGCGAGCGGATTTTTTGTCGGACTGTCATCAGCCGCGGATGGCAGGGGGTTGTTGGGATTGCGGACAGCAGCAATTGTGCCTGGCTTGGTCATCACAGCAGGTGTCACGCGTATCAAGGGCTGCGAGAAAATTCGGGTGACTGGATCCGATACACCGCCATCCGATGCAGTGGTTGCCGTTTTGAGACGCTTGGTAACTGCAGGCCCGCAAGTGAACGTCGTCTGGTCTGATCGTTTCATGTTGAGTATCAATGACTTTTCGAGACACCTACAGAAATTCGTAAATGATCAGTTGATGTTTAGGTGACATTCCCACTGAAAAGCATTAGTGTATCCATTTGTTCATTGGACCGAAAAATACGATCCGAAATACAGTAACAAGTCCTTAGGAAATTACGAATTGCAAGCAAGGTCGTGATAGAATGATGATCACTAGACTAGAGGGTTCACTAATGATCACAACCACGACGATGATAATCAGCTATGGTATGTAATCGAAGCCTCTATCCATTCGTGATACGGTGATAAAAATTCTCATTTAAAGAACTATTTGAACCCCGAAGAGGAACGTTGAACAAAACATCAATCCTTATTCAGTGCATGCATTGCATATGTTCTTGCTATTTCATGCACGAAATATCTACATGAATCATGAAGAGCTCTTTGTAACATGATCTCTTCCGTGATCGTATTAATTCACAACATTTGTGATTCTACAGGTAAGTTAGCACTCGAGCTAGCATGATGAATATAATTCAGTATCAGCGAGAAGCGAAAACAGTCCCATCATTGAGGTAAATGAGACGGTATTTTTCCACCATAATTCGATCAGGCAGGACGAGACTCGTATTCTCGAGTCCAACAAGCTCGACGAGCCTTCAATTGTAAACAAAACGTAAGGTCAAAGATCTTGTGTAAAAGGACTGAATCGCGATTAGTACCTGTTGCACGTATAAATAAAGTTCCCACAAAAAGCTTACCTTGCCATCAATCGAAGATGTCGGTGAGATAACAGGTTATGGTTATTATGCGTCTGCAACTTTGGCGCGATCACAACGGATCACAACGTGTAAGTAGGTATCAGAGCTTTGTTGGTGTTCTGTGTGTGATAATTATTGAACTGACTCCAAGTCCAAGAGCGGGATCCGATGGAGAGGAATGATGCTCGTGGCTGATGAAATCCAGGATCCAACTGAAGAGATATCTTCATGAGTTGTTTGCTTTTTCTATCACATACCCCCTCGCATGCACCACGTGCCACGGATTTTGAGATTCTGAGTTTGAACGGCATCGGCTCGAGGCTCGAGTTTGTGGGCTTGCTCTCCACTCGTTTATATGTTATCAACTGGAATTCACACGATATAATGGTGCAAGAACAACAGCGGATGAGTTGCTGCGTACTTTGGTGACCCTGAAGTGAAGACGACAACACTGAAACACTGAAGAAACCTCACTCAGCGCAGCGTGAGACGGTGTGAGACGATGCCAACTGATCGGACTGATCCGATATGGCGGACACTTATTGACGGCTCGACGTACTCGTCTCATCTGATCTGCCTGCTGCACTAAGTACTGTACACGTGCGCCGCGCGCCGCTGACGGCGACCAACGGCAACGGAGCAACATCGACATCGACGGCCCTGCGGATCAAATGACGAAATCGGCTGCTGGAATCGACCAGAATCGACTGCTGCACTTGCTTCAGTAAGTATTATGTTTCAGTTCAAGGGTGAAAGTTTCCAAAAGCTTATTTTTTCCGATTTTTTTCCGTTCATTTTACATCGTTTTGTTAGCTACTTTTTGCGACGGCCCCACACCGCAATAAAATTAACTGCAGATCGAGATAATTATGGGACCGCCGGCGGACGCAGGTCAAACTTTCTGAAATTTCACTGCACTGGCATATTGGGTCCGAGGGTATCGCATTGTTTTTTGTATGCAAGTGTTTGAGTGCTGCAGCAGCTGGTTGGCGTCTGGACGACAGTTGTTCTTCCGGGTTACAAGAGGTATTATCGAGGATTATCCCAAATTTGGCGCATCTCAAATACGCTGCAGCAGCTAAAGATGAGCGACGACCCTGAAAGTGCCTGAAAGCACCCCAAGGATGCGTGATTTGTTTGTCATTAGTAAACGGTGATGCCACATGAGGGAATGCAATAGCGCCTGCCAATAGAATAGTCCGTCATAAAACGATCTAAAGTGCGAATAGTTCTGGAATACGTGTGCTCGACGGGGTAATCGTCAACGTTCTGAACATCGTGTTTTTTTCTTGTTTGGCGCAATGCATTTTCCCATCTTCAAGCAGTTCTTTCTTCGCGCTATTTTATAACTACATCTAATTACCTTGCGAAAGTAACAGCTCCGTCCTCAAGTCAAATCAACTACTTCCTGATAGTAGTTAATTGAAACACTACGCACCCGATTGTATAGCAACATTTATAATCAGGGCCATGCCTTCAACCTCGCCTTCAACAGATCCCTCATATCGAAAAACGTGTACAGTTTAATACAACAAAATCCATTTTCCGTCGACTTCTCGACCTTTTGGGGTTTTTTTCCCATTTAAAGCGATATTCGAAGCGATAGTCTGACATACTGGCTCAATAAACTATCAATAAACGATCAATATGTTCAATATAATCAACTTTTATCCGAGCCTTTCTTATTTATTTCAAAAATGTTCGCGCAGATTCGATCATTTTAAAAACATTCTTTGAACATTCAATTAAGTAATAGAGGAACGCACGCGGACGTTAGCGAGCGATGAGGCGGTCCGATTATTTTCTCATATTGGAATCTTGAGTTTCCGGGATTTTGTAATCCTCGAGGTAATCCTTTTAGTCTCTCCGGCGCAGTACTGAACTGTCACCTTCACCCGTAGCCACGGTCGTATGTTTCTCTCATTTTTTTTATCTTTTCTTTTTATTATAATAACGTGATCACGTTAGAATCACAGGCCGAAAACGAATATCCGTTCAGGGCGGGAACGTTTTAGGAACTACTAAGCCCTCAGGCTCGTTAGTAGGAACTTGCTAGATTTAAGAAGATTTCGAAAGTGCGACCCCAAATACATAGATAGCTTGAAAAATAAGAAGCCGTGGCCCTCGTAGGAGTCAGTATGCACCAGCACACACTGTTATTGCAATCATGTCAAAGCATAGGGGAGAGTGGGGCGAAATTGGATAAGTGAGATAGCTCGGTCGGAGGCGAGTCTAGGCTTTCGCCGCGTAAGTTCTCTTTTAATACCATCACAGACAATGGTTTTTATCGCGGTTAGACCTCCCAAAACGATACTGGGAGGCCACGCTGACATAGGGGTGCTCTTCAAGGGCCTCACGCGGTTTATTTTCCAAATGCAAAAATTCACGTCACTTCTGTAAAAGTGGACGAGCTTAATCGCCGTTTGAGGGTCAAAAACTACATTACAAAACGAAGATTTTGAGCCGTCGTGGGCCAAAATCGCCCCACTTGAACCCAAGTTATCGCAATTCTGCGAAAAAAACGCCTGGGGCCATTTTTGGACGAATTGGTGGGGGCGAAATTGGACAATGCTAAATCCCATTTAAAACTGGTCGACCGATCGCCTGTCCGTATTTTCCGAGGATTACTGCTCGTGTCGAGGCGCGTGTGCATCTGTACGAATCTTTCGAAGCGCGGGAGGTTGGAGATGAGTTAGGTTATCGAAAATGGGTGAAAAAATGAAGTTACGATGTCCAATGATGGTTTTAGGAGTCAGTTTAGAGGTCAGAAGTCGCTTTCTACGTGTTCGAAAATAGCGCTCGATTTAAGCATTTTCGGCGACATTGCCTCGAATGTTACACACTATCAGCGGGATCGTTTATGTAGAGGCGAGTATGAGTACCTCCAATATGAAGAAAAACGAGAAAAAGTCAACTCTTAGAAGCCACGAGTCTATTACTGATTTGCTGAAGACGGTAGTGCACCAATGAAGCGCCTATTTCAATAATGCTGAAGAATGACACAAAAATGAATCGCTTGCTCGGGCTATGGGAGGATGTAAAAGTCTCAGGCGGGTTTCCCTCTTAGTTCTGAGTTATTACCACGTGTTTTGATGAGCAAATGCGACTCTAATAGGTAAGGAATAATGTCGTATATCTCAATTTTGGAAGGCCGTCCAAATTTGCCCCCAAAACTTGTCAAAAGTGCCCCCAAGCTCGGGGCGAATTTGGACAGATTTTTGTTTTTCAACTTCAAGAAAAAGCATGAACGCTGAGAGCTAGGGGTCTGAAAATTTTTTTACACTATATTCAATAGTTGAACTTCAAAGTCCCATAGCGCGCCTAGCCCCAAGTATCGTCAGATAGCCCCACTGCAAAATCCGTCCAATTTCGCCCCACTCTCCCCTACTATTTTAAATATTTCATCAGGGGCTCTCGGCTGAATCTTCATCATTGGATGACAAAATGAGACTGGAACGTTTCTCAGACTTCCACACGAGGAAAAAATGTTCACTCTTCTATAACATCCTAACCCTCAAACTCTCTGTGATCACGGTGATCCTCTTGGATGACATGGAAAGTCCTTTGACTCGAATCTGCATTGCGTTGATCGTAAAATTTTACATAGCAATAGTGTTTTCAGAACTTCTTACGATACGAGAGATATGGCGAGAGATCACAGCGATCACAGATATCACAAATATCACCTCGGTTATCACAGGGACATAGAGGTATGTAAGAGCTAATTTCTCAATATTGGCCTACTAGTGTGAAAAGTCGCGCTCGCACGGTACTCAAGGCATCCCCTGCTCATTTCAGAAGGGGTTCATTCATGTTTCAACATCGAAAGATGATGGTTCAAGCGTGAGCCACTAAGAAAATCGAAACTTTGGAAATAACTGTCGGATATCTAAAAAAAACCTCGAAACAGAGTCACCATTTCATGGTGTGTACCAAAACTGGAAATCAGGGAAAACTCAAGGAATCCTGACGTAGAACCTGGATATTTTCACAAATGCGTCAGCTGACTTGCTATTCATTCGCTTTGCAACGGCCATCAATTTTTCGATTCGAGTGAAAGCAATCCTTTAAATGAGTAATTCCACATCGATTCCGCACGGTTTCCTCCCACCATTTTAATATTTTTCTATGTTCTTTTTCCGTTCCACGGTGTCGACAAAAGAATATCCTAAAGTTTTTAGGCCCAACAAAATTTGTTTGAATTACCCAGGTCTATGTGAGTATATCCGATGTAAAATGACTCGACAAACACGACAAAGTCAAACTCAAAGCTCTGCAAGAAACTCCAGCTTTATAAAAAATCGTTTTCTATTTTTTGACTTTTTAATGCACAAAAAAAATTGTAGGGAAGCAATAACTTAGAAATGATGCTCCAACATGTTTCACATGTAGATTACAATAACAGCAACCGAAAACATAATTGAAAAAGAATTTTTCTGAACATGTTAAAAAAGCTACACCGACATCGTAAATTAAGATTATTTTGAGTCTGTCAAGGACCGAAAAGTTTTTGAAAATGTTGGGCAGATGTTAAATTGATAGGTTTTTGAACCCTCTTTCAAATTCCGTGAGCAGAATCGCGATAGGTGGGAGCAGTTCAAAGCTGTGCGCGAATCCCCGAGTCAGTTTCTCAAATTTTGAATTTATAGCAGGATCCCTCAGATGAATCTGGGTGACGCAAAAATAATCTTTAGGCACTCAAAAACCATCTTTTTTCAACATTATGAACCGGAAAAAAAACATATCGATGGATAACAAAATGGTCAGAGAAAATCTTGCGGAATTGACGTGGATTTACTCTCCAGTCTCGAACGAGTGTGCATCATGATCCATTTCTGCATCCCTTGGTCGCTGATATTAGCTGTTTCGATCCTTGTATTGCTTGTGACCAAAAAGTTGCTGAGCAACGTTTATCCCTATAGCTCTAAGCATTTTCATTGACACAACGTTGATATCATCTTCTGAGGCAGAGAATGCCGAAAGAGAGCATTGGAAAACCTGGAATACTCAGAGAATTTTTTGAAGGAGATTTGGTGGACACCGTGCATTTGCAAAAAAGATTTTGTAACTTTCCACGATCAATAAGACAAGTGTACCCAACATGCTCCTACGTATGCTTATCTCAGGAGTGGTCGCTCGTTGATCTTCCAGCAATTATTTTTATGTTTGCTATGTTGAAAGATGAGACAAGAAGTGAGTTTATACGTGAGTTGTACCCCCAATGATTTTTGCGTGTCCCAAAAAATTTATAGTGAGATATGCGTTTTCAGTACTCGCACAGCTAAGAAATCGCGAGTAAATTGCGTTTACAAGAAAACCGGTGTCAAGATTTTTTGAATTGACCAATTTGAACGTACCTGAGTGCATTCGATTCCTTTTTCAAGACGTTCAAAATCTTTTTGTCTTACGTGAAACCCTGAACTAGAGCCATTACATATCCAAAATCTGGAGATAAGTTGTAAAACACGAAAACCCAAGTCAGGTGTGTATTCAACCTAGAGATTATATAATCTCTTTGGTATTCAACTTGCCCACATGCCCTCATCTCGGAAGAGCATGCAGTATGACTTTTTACTACCCAGGAAGTATTTATCACGTCAAAGTGAGTAAAATATAGTGATTTGGATCGATGAAAAACTCGATAAAAAAGCTTCAAATGTGATTGCATGGCGTTAAAAACGATTCTATCCGCTTCATCGTCGATTTACATTGTTTTGAAGTATGGGAACATATTTTCGGTACACTCTTCTGCAAACTCGCGAAAAATCACTCCTTGCGAGAGTTTAAATAGCTTAGCTACAGTTTGTCGGCTATCAGCTTACCGCAGGTCATTCTGAAGGTCTAGAACAAGCTTCCAAATGATCTGAGGTACATTAACATGTTCACTGCGATGTCTAAAATCGCAGTTCCTTCCCTATGTGCGACGGGTCCCACCGGTGAGACCCGTCGCAGAGATCTTGTTCAGTTATTAACGTAGGCCGAAACTATTGGAAAATTGCTAAAATGGGAGGGGGGAGCATTATATTCTTACCTCATTTATTAAGATGTTGTAAAAAGCTTTGTAGCTTGTAAACACAACTATGAAAGTAAAAAGCTTTATAGCTTGTAAACACAACTATGAAAATAAGATAAATAGAAATAAAGTTCTCTCTATGGCTGTAGGTGTTAATATTTTGTCCTATATGAAATCAATCAAGATCGCTTTGCTCGCTTAGAATGGATTCTGAAATCCAACTATTTTTGGTTCATCGATCTCTCGTATGAAATTACTCTGGGCTTTCTCTTCTACCAAGTGTTATCTTGAAAATATGTTTCTCAGAAATGTGAAGATTGATTCAGTGCCAATTTCAGAAGCAAAGTACCGGATTAGACTTCCTGTCACATTTTTCCAAGGACATCTGTAACAACATTGAGCGCAGCTTATTGACTGGCTGATCTATAATTGCGATAAGAGTGTGTTATCAGCATTCAGTAAGTGACAATGGAAATGAATTCAAAAGTGGGTTATTGCAGATGCTTTTATTGATATCCCATTGAGGAAAACTAACACACGTGTCAACTGTAAAGTCATCTGTAACGACCTGCAAAGTACCGGCATAGACTTCCTACTACATTTTTCTTAGGATAGCTGTAATAAAATTGAACGTAGCTAATTGTTTAGCCTATCTATCGTTGCGATATGGTGGGTTATCAGCAAGTGACAAAAAAATGGGTTCTATAAAGTGGGTCATTGCGGATGCTGCCGTTGACATTCTAGTAAGGAAAACTAACACACGATTCAATTGTGATGTAAGCTGTAGCGACCTGCATCTCTTATCGAGTACTCATGGCCATATGTAATGAGTACGTCACTTTGCATTTTATCCCCCTTTTAAGCGCGTGTACACGTTGGGTCAATTTGATATTGAGAATTTGAAATTCAAACGTATTCCATGTCAGACCTTTCTTATTAGAGCTGACGGTTCTTCATATTACTTGCTATAACATTTATATGTCACGACAGAATTCAGCGAGCCTTTGAACATAACAATTAATCTGGAAAAACCCTGGCTAGTTTCGTACGATAACATGAAATTTATCTAGACATTTACGGACATTTGTGATACGTCGTCATTTAAAAAAAAAAAAATCACAATGAAGTATTTAACAGTAAACTATCATTAGCTTTCTTTCATCCACTATGGTGATGAACTTTTAGAGGTCGCAAATCGACGCTAATACTTTTCAACAATGTTACCGAGTACGGTATCCTCAGCAGCAAAATTTGGGATCCAATATAACTCACTTGGCGGAAAACGGATGGGGTATTTTTTGATACAGTATCTGTATCAAAAGCCTGTCTTACACGTCAGGATTTTGTGCTTGGATGGAAAACTCAACATTTTAATTTTTCACACATTCAGGAAAAATCGATGGTGGTTTTCCGGGGTATTCAAAAAGTTTTATGAATGATTCCCGAGAGATCTCTCATTTCACTTACATTTCTTGTGCATTCTTCTCTATGAGACAAGCTTTAGAGTCATATCGTTCCTTTTTGATTAATGAATTCATCAAATGTGATCCATCAAATCGAGGGATAAAGTCAATATATCGATGAGATCTACCTTATTGGTATAATTTGAATGAATCATATCGTTCCTGTCGAGTGCTGTACACAATTCACTTTGATGAACAATGTAAATACTCTTCAAAATACGCTTGAGCACGGTGGGCCGGAAAGCCGAAAAAATGAAAGGTGCGTGAACATGGGATTTTCTTGTTGGATAGATTCCGGGGTGTCCTCGTGGTCATTTCCCAACGAGAATCAAACAAATCTGTGGAAAGATTTTGAAAAAAATCGATTTTTCTGACTTATCGAATTTTTCTTCAAAATTGAGTCCTATCGCCATATGATATTCGTTTCTCAGATTTCTATTATCTCCAAAACATTGTTGGTACATACTTAATTGACGCAGAAAGTCCTTATCTTACAGAATACATATGATGCCAGAATTGGAATTTAGTGGAATTGGATGGATCAACCTCAATTTTGGAAGAACAAAAACAAAGTTGTATGTATCATCGATCTTGTAGATCTTCATTTCCAATCGATTTACAAATGGCTCGCTCATTTTGTGGGGATCGTCGAACATGCATCAAATGTGCAACCCGTTGGATTCGCATACTGGATGGACGAAGTCGTGATGCACCGACTCACATCCTTGTTCTCTGTATCTTCAGGACTCGTATCCGGTTATTTTGATGTCAAGCACTATGGTGTAAGTTTCATGAAGAGTTCATGGGGGGGGGGGGCTATCAAGCTTCTCACAGCCCTACAATCGGGGATTTTTGTTATCCTATAGGGATAACAGAAATCCCCGATTCCAAGGAGCTGTTTCGCAAATTTCTCATGCGGCTTACATATTGAGCTTCAAGGCTTGTGTCGGAACAATATTTTATACCAAGTTGGAAGTTGCTAGAACTTCCACGTGATTCTATATATACAGGAGGTACTTATACATTCACTGTGAAATTTCTCGAAATTAGCGATTGATAGCAGGATTGATCCGTTACTCTGTTGGTCGTACGAGATTTTTCCGTCTGATTCTTGTTAAAGATCTACTCTTGGTGATAGCAAAAAATGTATTCATGGGATGTGCCATTCTGACTTGAGCAAACAATTTTTATATCTATGCGATACTCAAATGAGTTCGTGAGTATAGAGAACCTTCGTCTGCTTCGAAACGGAAGTTGATCCATACAACTCCATCAGATCCGAATTATGATACCATACTGCATCGATTGAAAATACCCCAACAACTTTGGGGAGTTGATTAGAGTATGAGAAACAAATACAAACGGGAACAGAATTCGATTATTTCATCATGAAAAGACAAATTCAGAAAAATCGATTTTTCTCCGGAATCCCTCTACCTCGCCCTCCACAGATTTTTTCCATTTGTATTGGATAATTACCGCGGAAACACCCCAAAACATATCCAACAAGAAAATCCCATGTTTATGCACCTTTCTCTTTTTCAGCTCTCCGTGAGTTTTCCTTCAATACCTAAATTCCCAACAACTCATACGGATGGAGATTACCTGCTGGACTCAAGCCTATATAGTGCTAGTGCGCAATTGCCAAACGAAATCGTAATCGGACTACTTACAATATAACCATATGCAAGAACTTTTTTCAACTAGTTATGAATGTGTGCATATGAAGTTAATTTGTATTTAGGGCTATTATAATAAGTTATACATTGTATTAAAATAAGAAGAGTATGACTTGTGATTACGATAAATAAAATACTGGTAAGCTGCTCTCTCTGTAAGTATCCCAACCGTCAAGGACGCAACCGAGCGCTACGCTGAATTTACATTACAAAGGTCACCAAATTGCAGTCATACCAATGCACTCGTACTCGATTCATGCATTTATAACGATGTTCTCAATTTTCTCGGTCTTTAAGACCCTCGAAAAGATGAATTAGTTCGATATCAACTAAATTATCACCATCTGACACATAATGTAAGCTTACGATGACATCGGTTATATGAAAAGAAGTCTCGTGAACTCGAAATATCCTTAATCTTGATCTTGACATTGGTTATTCCGAAGTGCAACTCATTTTTTTGATGCAGTGATATACTTTACCGCTCATAAATTCCGGGACGGTGAACGCAATATCACCCTCCCTCAAAATAACAATATCGCGAACTCTATGCGTCGCAAGGCAATTTTGAAAAAAGGATCGTAAAGATCGGAATTACGACAACTTTTTATTAGTGGCTTGAATAATTCTCATCGATCATCTCGGTGGTACTTGGATACTGGTCACACGTTAGAAATTTTCGAAAATTTTCATACACTTGCAGTTTTGTTGCAAATAAGAATATGGGAATGCTGCAAACAGTTATCTTGTACAACGGAAAAATGTGCTATGTGTAGCTATCCTTTAATGATTCTTCATATATGTGTGAGAACGTATAAGCTCCCAGAATATCCAGAATGATAAATTTTCACCGTTTTAGGTGCCACTGCTATTGGTAAAAAAAAACCACCGTTTTGAGGATTTTGACAGCTCATATACCTTCTTACACGTGGCACGTAAAGAATAGTCCAAAGACTACACATAGCATTTTTTTTCTCTCTCTTCATAAGGTCCTATTTGCAAAATGCCGTATCTTTATTTGCAACAAAACTGCAGGTGCATCAATGAAAGGTGAAAATTTTCGAACATTTCAAACTTCTGACCAGCATATAGTACCCCCGAAATGATCGATGAAAATCATTTAAACCACAGAAAAGTTGGTATCTTTTCTGCTCTTCAAGTTGCTTTCTCAGAGTTGTCCCCTAAACGATGCATAGAGTCCGATGAGATATCGCTATATATTTTGAGGGAGGGTGATATTGCGGGCACCGTCCCACAATTGATAAGCAGTGGTGTATGTACTTAAATTTTTACAAAAGCTTTCCTTCATTCTCTTTTCCTTGAAAATGCACTATCAGTATGCATTTGGTAGGTGAATCTTGATAGATTTGTTCATTTAGTGACATTTATTAATTGGCCTTTTCCACACGTGTTGCACGATCATTCGCACTGCATTTTTGACTGTTCACAACTTTGTAGTTTATTATCGTATTTGAAAAGAATTCTGATGTGGAGCAGATAACTAGTGGATTTCATGACATTTTTTCAGAGTTAGGCTGAAATTTCTTTTCAAGTTGTTGCACAACAAAGTTAGCATGTCGCACGGGCAAAAATCGGACATCGAATTGCGGCAGTAATATAAAAGAATCGATAAACGATAAAAATTCTCAATGAAATTTTCTCGGTACTTCAGGATCTTTTTATCCTATTTCCATTTTGATAATATTCCTTCAGTCATAATTGAGACTATAGTAAAACAAGAACTAAACGTAGTGGACATGTCGCACGGGCAAAAATTTCCAGATATTTTGAAGAGGATTGTTTACCACATGATGGAGCCAAACTCAGCGACGGAAAAAATTATTTAATGGTCAATCATGCTATATAGAATAATCCAAAATTATCAGTTCAATTTTATGAACAATATTAAGCTTGTTACTGTCATTCAAAACTTGGTTCATTTTGCTCTTCGATGCGTGTCGTACAGACGCTCAAAATGTGTTTTTCTAAGATCATTTATCCACATATATACTATCCGAGAATCAAAATTTCAATGTCATTTTATAAGGAGAATCGCAGCCCTGACATATCATAATTAAGGTAAGTCCACCCAACTTGCCTCTGTACCCAACTTGCCCCCATATGCCGATCTCGGGGATGGGCACTCCTTGGCCTTCCGGCAATTTTTTTTTACGTTTTTTATGTTGAAATGTGAGAAAGTAAGTAGTTTGCGTCGACCCCGAATCATTCCTGCGTTCTCCAGAAGATCTAAAGTGATTTTTCTATTTTTCGTGATTGCTTGGCTAAGAAAGCACCGAGGGAATCACCTTCAGGAAAATTGACGCCAAATTCTTTGAGTTCAACCAATCTCAACGTACCTTAGCGCATTCGATTCCTTGTTTCAAGACCTTCAGAATCCATTCTTCAAAATTGCAAAATTTGAATATGGAGCTGTTTTATGTGCAAAACAAAGAGACGATTTGTAAACAAGGATGCCAACATCGGAGTGTACCTAACATGCCCCCATATGTTTATCTCAATAGGGCGTGCAGAACGACTTTACCCACCACTCGGAACGTGTTTATCACGTCAAAATAGATCAGAAATAGTTTTTCGAACCACCGAAAAGCTCCAAATGTGCGTGCACGGCGATGAAAACACTTTATCGCCGATTTCCATCATTTATTTCGGAATAATTGAGACAGTCCGGCTCCAATTAATCCAAATTGAACGAAGTTTAGTGCATTTTAAAGGTCTTTAAACAAGCTTCACAATGAGTTAAAGCACGTTGAGAATCGTTGAAGTGAACCAAAGTTATCAAGAAAAAGGCTTAATGGGGGGCAAGTTGGGTACACACTTTTGTAAACTCTCAAAAACCACCTTTTGGGAGAATTGAAACAGTTTGGCTCCAGTTGGTTCAAATTGATTGTACTTTAATTCATTCCAAAAGTCTCAAGACAAGCTTTAAAATGAGCTAAGGTACGTTGGAAAATATGGAGATGGGCCAAAGTTATTAAGAAAATGGCTTAATGGGGGCAAGTTGGGTACACTGACCTTATATCAGAATTTCTGTTCCATGGTATACCCATCTAATCTTAATGTTCCGTTTTCAATCTCATGTCCGTAGTTACGTGGAAATGGCCAATTCAATTTCCAACGTGCGAGTTTCGAGATGCCCACCAACCGAGCCACCAACGATACGATAAAATTCGCCAAATTAATTCTTGCATAACATTCCGGAAACCACCGTATTCTTCTTTGTCAAAATAACGGAGTTTGTCGAGGATTTTGCGTATCAGTTTGCTGTGAAGGACTTCAATATCCATCTCGAAGTCGATTTATGCGAAAAAGCAGAACATCTCCAAATCCGTAACATCGTGGAGAGTCCACTCACCTTTGAGAGAGAGAGAGACGGAGACATTAGCATGATCGGTTCTCGAAGTGAGTTCGTTGACTCTTTTAGCGAATTCTCAGAGTGAGAGAACCGGTGCCGAGTTCATCTCATGACCACGCAGAAGTACGAGCATTATTTTTTGCGACTTCTGATGAATCCTTGTCATCTGCCTCGGCTGCTCCTGAGCGTGGGCTGCGTCTTTGCCATATTTTTTCGATTTTTCTGACGCACTCGAATGAAATCGGGCCTCCTTACATTCATTGATGCATTATCGATTGCCCGGGTTATTGGGATCAGAGTCGATGACCATACATTTTGCGAGTTCGACGAGAGCGCAAAAAGCAGCCGCGACACATCACGATGTGCGAATATTTGGCCGTAAAGTAACAGCTTCGAACGACGATGCGTGATTCATGACCGTGGTACCGCAGCGCGTGACCGGCCTTCGAATCGTGCGTGTCGTACAAAATTACGAAAAGTAAAGGCGCCCTGGATCATTGTACGAGTCTACATACTACCTTTGCGAATGTAGTTCGGTCACTTGCCGTACATTCATGTGACTTTCACATTTGAGGGACGTAATTTCATCTCGAAATCTATCCCTTCAATAGAATTGATCTCCTCGAAGGTAATATATAGCGCGACGGATTGACCCCCATTTATCGCCGGTCCTGCCTTCATCTCCACTTCAGACTTCAAAAATTGGCGAATGACTTCCAAAGTGTTCCAGCGCGATTCTGTTCATCGTTTTGCTGGTTTTCTTCTTGAGTAACGTTGGGGAAATTGAATTTTCACAGGACAATTTTTTTGAGCATTCTTGAAGGTAATCTTTACGCAATACAATGCTCTTGGAGCGAGTTCAACCCGAAGGTGCCTGGCCTTCAGAAATTCTTGTTTTCACTTGAAGTACACTCGAAGTCAATGAATACTTTCCGAAAGAATGCGGAGAACTCACCACAATTGTAGGGATTAACCACGCAAACAAATGAAAATTATGGTGAGTTCTTGCCATATTTTTGGGAAGAATTCGTTGACTCTGAGCGTACGTGAAGAATGCAGATTTTTCCCGGAAGAATGATAATCGTAGCTGCTCCTGTTTTTGAAAGATTCACAAAGTATATTTTCCATCATAATCTCCATAAAAAAATAGCATAGTTTTATTCGGGGTTTCCCCAAAACAAGTTGAAAATAATACAATTATGTGAAAAATGAAGTGGTCAGTCTTTGTAGTTTTTCCAAAGATCTTTAACATGGTGTATTCACATTTGTCCGAGAATAAGACATGACTTCGTAGTATAGAAGAACAGTGATGCGAATGAGCAAAGAATCGAAGGACTTCGACGACAATTTTCATTCATCTTCACAAAAAAGCTGCTTGTTGGTCAATTGGCATGAAATTACTTGTGAACTGTTGAAGGATCTGTGGAAAGGGCCGCACATTTTTTGCCAAAAAGTTTGCAATTTCCCAGATTAATGAGAAATATCGCTAAAATCTCCGAATTTTCTGCTCATGTCCTTCAGTTCCCTACGATATTACAGCCGATATTACGAAAAAGATCTCATAGTGAGCCCACCTTCCGAAAGGTTTTTGAAAGAGCTACACAGAACTTGATCACATTTTTCGCTAACATGTATCCCTTTGAACTTACTGTGAAACAACCACTCGGAAGACCTCGAAAAAAGACAAAACTTATGACATTACTTCTTATGGAGATTGTGATGGGAAGTATTCTTTATGATTTTTTTCCTTCGAGAACAGGAATGGTCGTGGTTTTCATTCTTGTTGGAAAAATCTAAATTCTTCTTGGACTTTGAATGCAAGAACAAATTTCTGAAGGACAAGCTCCTTTGAATTGAATTTGATGTAAGAGCACCGTGTCGAGTAAGTGCATTCTCTTGTTGTACTCAATCACAATCCAGAGCTGCATTGGTATGGAATTGCTTGATCCCAAAAAGATTGAGGGCCGCTAAGGTCATTGGAGTTTTGATGTCATTAATACTTATAGGTTTCTGTCATAAAACTTGTTGGATATTAAACAGTCATTAATTACTCCCAAAGGAGTGTTATAACTTCTGGTATATTTATAAAATCTGCATAGAGAGGCATAGGGAAATGTTTAAACATTCTGAAACAAATACGGAGGTGGAAAAGAATCCTTAGAAGAATAAAGATGACTGATATTTCCAGAGAAATCGTTGAGTTCTGGAAAACTCGTGGGAATCTTCCACAAGATTTTCTCTTATCTAAATAGGGCGTACGACCACTATTTCAGAAGTCACATCGGCTGACAGCATTACGTGGTTCAATTAAGTGTTTGCATTTTTTTATAAAATTTCCGGATAGGTACATTTTTTTCCAAAATACTATCACTAGAGTATGAAATCCAAGTTGCGGAGCCGCAGGATGGTCTAGTTCAATTGGATCTCAAAACTTCTAGTGGTGGATGGTAAATTCGATACTTCTTGGTCATAACAGTCGAATTTAGTTTTCCGTATCTTTGAACCGAAGGTATAATATTTTTTATTTGAAATGAAAAATTTTTGATACTCTCTTATCTCCTCAATATTATCAGCAATGAGCACCAAGAATGTTAGTAGAAACTGACGGAAGTTCTCCATGTGGTTGAGAATGAAGTGATGGTCATGGAAACCTCAACAGCGATTCATCGAAATTCAAAGACGCAACGCATGAGTTTTGTGAATGGGTAAAAGCTCACCATGAATAGATAAACGTGCCTCGTAGTATCAAAAAATCTAAGCCCTGTAATATATATTGACGAACTTTTTTAAAATGCCTACCGTTATTTGTTCGACTTACCTAAATACAGATCTCTTATTGTGACACCCTGCTATTCGGCGAAGCTCTGGAACATCAGCGGTCAAAATCAGTGCTTGAAAAACACTTTAACAAGGCACTTGGATGTACTTCAAATCAATAACTCTCAAATCAACCAAATTTACCAATTAATAGAAAATTTACTTCAGCGTATCTAATCACATTTGAAATAATTTATGAAATAGTTACGGTTTTATGTCACAATTCTAAATGACTAGACTTCACTGTCATCGGCAATCTTGCAACGCGTGATAACAGAAAGCAAGACCGATCGCTCTTGACGCTCGCACAAAACTGAAACTCAAGGGTCCCCGCTTTTTGGCGTTCAGGTGAGCTGCTCGATCGCGCGTGCATCACATATGTATGCCCCATCGGGCATGTATTATATACAAAGAGGCCCGACAGAACCAAGCAGAGAAAAGAGGGAGTCAAGTATTTCTCGCGGTTGTTCATACCGTGACGACAGCGCGAGGACGAGTTAAAAAAGTCATAATCATGCCGGTGCACGGATATGACGGTACTTTTTGCCGCGTCAAACTGTAAAGGGCACCGTGGTTTTTTTCCAACGTGCAAAATGACAGAGTCATTATCCTTATTTTAATTTTGCATAGCGCAGATCGTTTGCCGATTCATTATTGCCTCGATCATCTTTATAAACGCTCAGTCCCTGAATATCGTATGTACATACTTCGATGCACACTCATCGAGAGCTCGATCCAATCACTACCATACAATGATCTGCACGTATTTAATATCGACAGCGATCAGGCAAGCAATCACAAGGGCTTGAGTTACTTCAAGAACGCATTTGATCAACATCTTTGATGCATAGTTAGCGCATCTGATCGTTATCGAAGGGGATCATGATCAATCATCCGGACATTTAAATCAGTAACATCTCTTACTGGTCAAAGACTCGTAAAAGTATCTAATTTTGATAACTCATTATCCGTTACCTTATTGCGAATGATCGAGCATTGACTCGAGAAGTCAAGCCTAATTGAGAATTCCCCAATGCGTCATTTCATTATTATTCTCTCATTGGTTGAATTTTTCCCATGACTGTTGAGAACATTGATAATTTTTTCAGCGATAGCGTGGATCATTTTGTTGACCTATCCGTCGTCCGTTGGGAAAATTATGTGCAAAATAATACAAAATTTGAAAAACCGAATCCTTACTCATAAGGTGGCTACAACCTGGAGTTTTCAGAAATTTCATTCGGATAATGTCAATCGGTTTATACAAAGTATTTATGGAGATTCCTTTTTGCAAAGGTTGGTTTAAATCTATCTCGAAGAGGTGGAGCAGTATATCAATAAAGGTGTCAGAACGGCTCTTGGAGATTCTCACGACTTTTCATCTCTTTTATTAATTGTTATCTTGCAAAATTCTAATGCAAAGACATCCCTAATACCTTTAATGTTAACCAAGAGAATTGCGCTTATTCTAAAAAGCAAAGGCAAGCCAACGAACAGTTAATTTTTGTCAAAAAATTTTGAGACTCCGGTTAATCGGAACAATTTCAGATGCAAGAATAAATATTAAACGATAGATCCTGAGCTTGAGTGACTCAATGAGGAGCCAAGAGTCCAAATTCAGACTAATTCTAAGTTCTAACTTGAACACCGATCGAAACATTCAGTTTTCGTTGGACTAAGCATGCGGTGTGGGGGAGGCTATAGGCTTTCATGAATTTGATGCACCGGTGGAATTTTTCAGTCCATGGTGATACAATACACTGAAAATCATTATGTTGTCAAAGTATTCATGCGACACAAATATCTTATATCAAAAACCCTATGCAAATTTTAGTTAAACACAGAATATTTACAGTAAACTCGGATTCACTTGCCGAGCCTCAAACCTCTTCATTCACGCTCAACAAGATGAATATTTATGTATAAAATACTTGATGCCGTTAAAATGACTTTTTATAAATTATGGCTTTAGGAAACACTCATGAATTTGCGATTCGAAGGCGTTAAATCCCTTCTTCACATTTTCGACTCTCGTGTGAACATTGGATTGTGGCTCATGTCTGTCACGTCCTTGATTAAATTTTCCGAATTACTGATTCGGTTACGATATTCGTGGTTGAAGCTATGCAATTTTGAATGGAAATCTCTTGACGGTACAATTTTTTACTTTCTAGCACATTTCTTTTCTGAGACACACCTCGCCTTAAGGTGCGATAGGTGTCAAAAAATCACCTGCGAAATCCGAATATGTGGTGCTTTTCGGGAACTCTTACACGTCAAGAATCCGTTTTCACCTGAATCGTATCGGTTCATATTTTTAAATGGCGAGTAGATTGATTTTTCTCTATATAATTAACATGGGATGAAAAGTATCAGTTGGGCTATAAAACAGCGTATTTCTTGTATAACACGAAGAATATCCGTTTTATCGAAAAATGAGTGGAATAACTTTTTGTAGGTCTCTCCAAGATCTAGTGAAAAGGTCGCGTCACAATTCTCCGAATGATGCGTCCATTTCGAGTTTAAGACATCATTGTTGAAATTTTCTCGATTTTGCGATATTTTTACGATACATCATACTCTATATTCCACATTTTCAGCACTTTTAGCGAAGCCGGGATGTTGTATAAACAACTTTTTTGGATATATTCGGTGAAAATGCGAAGAAAAAGCTCTACCGAATCTTCTCGCTTCTCTAAATGTGCTGAGAATATAAAATGTAGAGTATGATGTATCGTGAAAGTATTGGAAAATCCATGACATTTCAACAATGATGTCTTATAACTCGAAACGGACGCATCATTCGGAGAATTGTCACGGGGCCTATGACCAGATATATTAAAAATTAGGGGAAGATATTTCCAAAAAGACCCATCTTTGTCGCACACCTAGCAGCTGAAACATACAAAAGCGTGCTTATTTACTAAAGCAATCAATTCCAAAGTCAGCATATAACCTCCAGAACGTGAGTAAGTGTACTGATTTGGCCAACTTTGAAGACTGTTATCAACTTATATTCAAAAGTCATCAGACAGACAACCCCAAATGGTTTCTTTTCTTGTTTCCAACCCGCCCCTTCATAAAGAGAGGAGACCGCCTGAAAAACCGTCTACAATATCATATGAGTAACTCCGCGAAAACTTTGAAATAATGTGTGCCTGCTGTACGAACCCTTAAAACGCTCGAGGAAAGAATCTCAAACGTCATTGTCGATGCATTTTTCGGTGATCTTTCTGGCGCAATAATTAGTTTTTTGATCCAGGGCTACCCAGAAATATTATCATCAAAAAAGAGGTCAAAATGTCAGTTTCGTTCGCCGTGGTTTTCCTTTATCCGGACTTTGTGATTGTGTTAGCGCCACCAAGAGGCTCATTAGGGATTTGGGCGGGCTTTATCGAATATAATGATATTGAGCATCTAATTCTACAGCTACAAGGACCAACAAATCACTTTTCGTGTGCGCGCTGAGCACATACATTTTGTAGCGCAATTTTGCCTAAAATTTTACTCGCTCAGTTTTCCTCAATAAAAGTGGATTTGCCCCATTCCAGGCCTTTCCGCACCAACTTATTCTTAAAGTAAATCGTCAAGCGCAACTTTTCCATACCCCAAACTATCGAAAAAATTCATCTCAACACTTTAGGGAGTACTTTTCTGCGAAAATCTAGTTTTGCTAACTTTTTATGTTCGCAATTGCGGGACTTCAAAGGCCCCAGTCACATTTTTTCAAAATATCTAATGGTTGAATCAAAACTACGACAGCTCAAAGCTGCAGCTCAAACCGTTTGGCCGTGAGATCAATTTTAGTCAGGTCCGTGAGCTACTATATACAAATTGTCTTGTCCGTGTGACTAAGCGTTCATATTCGTTGGTGTGACCAAGCGTGCGACGCTACCACGTTATCCGTGTTATCTTTATTATGTTACCAATATGTAAAAATATTCGATACTCGTGCGCGAGTCAATTAGCGCTCTCTATGTATCAAAGAATCGAAAAATACATCTTAGAACCTACGGTGATGAAATTTAGAGCTGGCACATTTTCGATACCCAAAAATCGAAAAAATTCCCGCGGAACTATTGATATGGTTAGACCGTGTACCAAACCGAATTGGAGACTAATCATTTTGAATTCCAAGATATTGATTTGTGGCAGATTCATTAGTCATGTGATGACCAACGCAACAGACTATACATCTAATTAAACAGCTCTTTCGTTAGATGCAGATGAAAGGACTTGAAGCAAACATTTTTGAACTCTGCAGTCTCCGAGTATTGCGAGTCATCAAAAGCGAGTAAATTTGCACTCAAATTCATCTTGAAAGATTTTTTCCTCTTGAGTCAAATTCATACATATTTCTATGTGGAGATTTTATCGCAGGATTGCCATTGAATCAATGAAACTGAATTTATCGGTTCTTCCTGCCAATTGGATTATTGCACAATTATTACGACGTTTCGTCTATGTTAACGAAATAAGCCGGATAAGAATGAATACTTAAATTCACTTTGATTGCACTGTGAGGGGACTTTTTTCGATTCAGGAAATAGTATATTTCCGTACTGAGCGCGGTAGCCCATTTTGGGCACTAGGACAGTTTGCCTGTCGAGCGAAGCGATACAGACATATCCTTTAGTGCCCACAATGTGCTGGCAAGCGAAGTGCGGATATATTTTTTCAGTACACTTGCATCGAAAGCTTGTGGTTTCCACCCCGGGTCGGGTTTCAGCGTTTACGAATTTACGGATTTACGAATTTACAGATTTAGCGAGGCGCATGCCCAGTGGTGGCCCAGTACGTTGCAACCAACAAGCTTCATTCACACGATTGGGCCCGTTGGATCGGGCCGCTGATTTGTACACGAATTCAGACAAATTAATTTGGTTCAATGTTTCCTAGTTTGGAATGTTGGAGTGAAGCAACAAATCAACAATGTATGAGCACAAGAAAAATTAGTCCAAAATTTGTCTAAATTCGTATACAAATCAGCGGCCCGATCCGGTGGGCCCAATCGTGTGAATGAAGCTTGCTGACTGCAACGCACTGGGCATGCGCTCTGCTAAATCTGTAAATTCGTAAATTTGTAAACGCTGAAACCCTACCCGGGGCAGAAAATCTCGCATTGCCGCCAATTGCCGCCCAGGGCAGAAAACGACTGAGCATGCGCATCAGACCTCGGGCCTCGGGCTCGGGCAGTCGGGCTGCGCCCTCGGCCCTCGGTCTGCTACAATGCATGCTCCGACGTTTTCTAACATGTGCGGCGGTGCGGGATGATGGAAATCGGTAATAAAGTGTTTTTATCGCCGTGCACGCACATTTGGAGCTATTCGGTGGTTCGAAACACTATTTCTGACCTATTTTGACGTGATAAACACGTTCTGAGTGGTGAAAAAAGTCGTTCTGCACGCCCTTTCGAGATAAACATATGAGGGCATGTTAGGTACACTCCAATGTTGGCATCCTTGTTTACAAATCATCTCCGTGTTTTGCACGTAAAACAACTCCATATTCAAATTTCGCAATTTTAAAAAATGGATTCTGAAGGCCTTGAAACAAGGAATCGAATGCGCTAAGATACGTTAAGATTGGTTGAATTCAAAAAATTTGGCGCCGATTTTACTGAACGCAATTCCCTCGGTGCTTTCTTAGCTAAGCAATCACGAAAAATGAAAAAATCACTTTATATTTTTTGGAGAACGCAGGGATGATTCGGGGTCGATGCAAACTACTTACTTTTTCATATTTCAACATAACAAACGTGAAAAAAAATTGCCGGGAGGCCAAGGAGTGCCCATCCCCGAGATCGGCATATGGGGGCAAGTTGGGTACAGAGGCAAGTTGGGTACACTTACCTTAGTATATAACGCACCTGCGTCCGCGAGGGACCGCAATGGGTTCCTTTTGTCCCGAGGTGCGTATAGTTCTTTTCAGTACACTTTCATCGAAATTCTATGGTTTCCGACACGATTTCGGGGCAAAATCCGGCAAAGGTACCCTGGCACCGAAATTGTGAGCTGTGGAAAATCCAAAAAGACAGATCGATGCACCGAAAATTCTACTTACCGAATCCGCAGCCGGAAAAACTCTACCTTTTTTCATTTTCTTAGAATTATCAAAAAACTAGCTCATTTCACCCATTCTAGTGCGCCTTAACCCTTGATCGTAGCGACACACTCTTGGTCTCAAAAAATTCTATTCGGCCCAACAAAAATTCTACCACCTCGGTTTTTCCAAATTTTCTATTGGGTTTTCCGTGATTAGCAGTAATTAGGCTTTGACTCGTGGTCAATTGCGGTCAGCTGATACATTTACCGCGGTGTGGCGTATCTTGCTGGTGTGAACGTGGCCTAATGTAGCACGTTCACACAAGGGCTTGGGATAGGAAAATATTTCAACTGATCACGGAAAATCCAATAGAAAATTGTGAAAAACCGAGGTGGTAGAATTTTTTTTGGGCCGAGTAGAATTTTTTGAGACCAAGAGTGTGTCGCTACGATCAAGGGTTAAGGCGCACCAGAATGGGTGAAACAGCTGAGCTAGTTTTTTGATAATTCTAAGAAAATGAAAAAAGGTAGAGTTTTTCCGGCTGCGGATTCGGTAAGTAGAATTTTCGGTGCATCGATCTGTCTTTTTGGATTTTCCACAGCTCACAATTTCGGTGCCAGGGCACCTTTGCCGGATTTTGCCCCGAAATCGTGTCGGAAACCATAGAATTTCGATGAAAGTGTACTGAAAAGAACTATACGCACCTCGGGACAAAAGGAACCCATTGCGGTCCCTCGCGGACGCAGGTGCGTTATATACTAAGGTAAGTGTACCCAACTTGCCTCTGTACCCAACTTGCCCCCATATGCCGATCTCGGGGATGGGCACTCCTTGGCCTCCCGGCAATTTTTTTTCACGTTTGTTATGTTGAAATGTGAGAAAGTAAGTAGTTTGCGTCGACCCCGAATCATTCCTGCGTTCTCCAGAAGATCTAAAGTGATTTTTCTATTTTTCGTGATTGCTTGGCTAAGAAAGCACCGAGGGAATCACCTTCAGGAAAATTGACGCCAAATTCTTTGAGTTCAACCAATCTCAACGTACCTTAGCGCATTTTATTCCTTGTTTCAAGACCTTCAGAATCCATTCTTCAGAATTGCAAAATTTGAATATGGAGCCTTTTTATGTGCAAAACACGGAAACGATTTGTAAACAAGGATGCCAACATTGGAGTGTACCTAACATGCCCCCATATGTTTATCTCGAAAGGGCGTGCAGAACGACTTTACCCACCACTCGGAACGTGTTTATCACGTCAAAATAGATCAGAAATAGTTTTTCGAACCACCGAAAAGCTCCAAATGTGCGTGCACGGCGATGAAAACACTTTATCGCCGATTTCCATCATTTATTTCGGAATAATTGAGACAGTCCGGCTCCAATTAATCCAAATTGGACGTAGTTTAGTGCATTTTGAAGGTATTTGAACAAGCTTTAAAATGAGCTAAAGCACGTTGGAAATCGTTGAAGTAAACCAAAGTTATTAAGAAAAAGGCTCAATGGGGGCAAGTTGGGTACACACTTTTGTAAACTCTCAAAAATCACCTTTTGGGAGAACTAAAACAGTTTGGTTCCAGTTGGTTCGAATTGATTGTACCTTAACTTATTTTAAAGGTCTCAAGACAAGCTTTGAAATGAGCTAAGGTACGTGGGAAAATATGGAGATGGGCCAAAGTTATTAAGAAAATGGCTTAATGGGGGCAAGTTGGGTACACTGACCTTATTTCATTACGAGAACCCTATAAAATCTCATTTAAACGCGGTATTCGTAGGTTAGAGTAATGAAAACACGCACACACAGCTATCTGAAGCCGTCCATGTACTTCCTTTTTCCAATCACAGTGAAGTTGGGATTATTATTATTTATTATTTTTTATTATAATTATTATTATAATTAGACGCCCAGCTAAATTCTGTTCGTCCGGATCCTCTCATCGGGTTGCCTGTCTTCCAGGGGTTATATGTATATGTATCATAAGCAGTTGACCGTATGGGTGGGTGGATGATGGACAGTGCGTGGTGGGTGGTATTGTTGGTGTTGCTATAGCAGTGCTGTTGTTGCTGGTGGTGCTGGTGGTGGTGCTGATGATGCTGATGGTGGTAGATGGATGGATGGATGAATGAACGGATAGGGATAGGAATAGGGATAAGGATAGAGACAAGGACAGGGAAAGGGTCAGAGGTAGGGGTGGAATAGGAATATGAATAGGGACGGGGTAGGGATAAAGATGGGGTAAGCTACTGTTGGGTATACCAACACAATATATAGTTATAGTGGGCTTAATCCACAAGTTAGGCGGACCAGATAATAAAGGTGATGACCACACTCAATATATAAGATATTGATGGTTTATTGGTAAGGTTAGATACAAGCCCGCATGTAATTCGTAAGCAGGGCTATACTTGAACTGCCTCGAGGCGCGCTGCCTCGGGCTAGCGGATCTCGTAGTCACACACACTACTCACATACCTCACACGCACGCTCTCTCTGGGCGCAGCCGCAGAGCTGCTCTTAGGGCAGATCCCCACATCACCCCCCCTGTCGAATGAGAAAATTTTTTGTAATATATAAAAAAAATTTTGATCTTCGATGCAATATGGAAGTAATGGATTTATGTAGCAAAAGTAACGCGTGGAAGAGATAGTTTGGTATCGTGCACTTTGGGTGCTGTACGCAGGATGCTTTTGATTTGACTTGATTGGCTTGAATCATTAAGTACTTGAGGAATAGGATAAATTCTTACTAAGTTTTGATCTTGATCCCGGAACGTACAGCTAGGTTTTATAATGACAGATTTCTGGCTAAAACTAGGTTTTAACAGAATTTTCTTATAAACTATTTGTTTAGCACTGCACTGATTTTGACTTTGAGACACTTCACAAGGCACTTCATCACTGTTTTTGTTGGTAAATGCTGGTTTCAATGGAACTCTTGCACCATATTGACTTACTATTACAGGCTTAGGCACTGAATTGCTACTATTTTGTCTTAAGTCTATCCGCTTAGGTATAATGTTTGCACTATTTTGGCTCAAACGTATAATTTTTGGAACATCCTTGGAATTGCTCTGACTTAAATTTACGGTTTTTGGAGCAACATTTGCATGGTTCTGACTTAAAATTATAGTTTTTGGAGCAACATTAGCACTATCAGGCACTGCAAGATTTGGAATCTGAGGTTGAATTGCAGGCTGGGGAGCAGTCTGAATCATGGAACCCTGATCTGTTACTGAAGGAACGCGGACCGCTGAATCGACCGTTTCAGGTATATAAAAGGCGGGTTTCAAATTTTCAACATTGACAGTCTTCTGAACCCCCTTGATATCTATGACGAAATCTCGATCTGATAGGCGCGAAATGACTTTGAAGGGACCAGTGTATGGTCTCTGAAGAGGCTTTTTGACAGATCTAGTACGTAAAAATACATGTGAGCAAGTAGCTAAATCTTTGTGGACAAATGCTTTGGTTTTTCCTTTATGGACCACGGGTACTGGGCGTACGGCATTCAAATGTTCTCTAAATTCATCGAGAAATTCTATTGGATCTTGTTCCGAATCTTCGGGTAAGAAAAATGCACCTGGAACGCGTAACGATGTTCCATATACGATATCCGCGGGACTAGCATCAGTGTCAAGCCGCACGCTCACACGCAAGCCGAGGAGAACCGTAGACAGTGTCCTTATCCAGTCATCTTTGTGACACATGAGTGCAGCTTTTAGCGCGCGGTGCCAGCGTTCTACCATACCGTTCGCTTGAGGATGATATGGAGCTGTACGGATTCTTTTACAACCTAATAGGTTCAGTAATGCATTGAAGAGTTGGGATTCAAACTGAGCACCTTGATCTGTGGTTATGACTTCTGGAGCTCCGTGACGCGAAACCCATGTGTCGTAAAACGCGCGCGCTACAGATTCGGCAGACATATCTTTTAACGGAACTGCTTCAGGCCAACGCGAAAACCGATCGATCATAGTGAGTAAGTACTGATAGTCTCCACCCCGAGGCAAGACGACAATATCAATATGTACATGTTTGAATCTATCATTTGGAGCAATAAAATGCTGAGGTACAAATTTGTTATGACGAGAAACCTTTGATTGCTGACAGTCTAAACACTGTCTACACCACAGCTTGATGTCTTTTTTCATCTTTGGCCAGACATAATGTTGCTTTATCAAGCTGAGAGATGCCCCTGGGCCGGGATGAGATGGATCATGGTACACGTGAAAAACTTCTGCGCGTAAGGATTCAGGAATGTAAGGACGTATTACGCTGTCGTGGGTGTCGCAATAAATTGGAACATGGTCTTTACCCCATGTCAATTTTACGAGTTTCAAAGGGAAGTTCGGGTCTTGCAAGATCTCTTTAAGTTGAGCGTCTTTTGCCTGTCCTTCTGAGAGATCTTTCATGGTGAAAGCCGTAGGGAACCTGAATGCGTCTATGTGCGAAAGGAACCCATAGTTTGGATCGTTGCCATGCTCCTCAGTAATCTGATCAATATTTAGAACTGCAGATGGTAGTACAGGTGTAGCGTGGACGGCCTCTATTCTAGAGAGTGCGTCAGCCACAACGTTATCCTTCCCAGGCACGTAAACAATTTCCGTTGTAAATTCAGAAATGTATGCCAATTGCCTCTGACGGCGAGGAGGTGCCGTTTCAGATGATTGAGTAAGAGCATATTGAAGTGCACGCTGATCCGTGTAGATTTTGAACTCACGACCTTCTAACACGTCTTGAAAGTATTTGATAGCATTAAACATGGCTGTTAGCTCGCGATCGTACGTTGAGTACTTTCTTTGAGCGTCTGAAAATTTTCGCGAAAAGAAGGCGACAGGTCTCCAGACACCATTTTCCAGCTGTTCAAGCGAGGCTCCCATGGATCGGTCAGAGGCATCGGTAAAAATGCGCGTCTCAGCAGAGTCATCTGGGTGAGTGAGCATTGCTGCGTTTATAACGTCAGATTTGCATTTTTCGAAAGCATCTTCAGATTCTGAAGTCCATGGAACAGGCCGTTTATCTTTCTTACGAGCGTCAATCAACAAAGCATGAAGTGGCATTTGCGTTTCCGCTGCATGAGGAATACAATCGCGATAGAAATTTACCATCCCCAAAAATCTGCGAAGTTCCTCAAGAGTGTTTGGTTTTGGAAAGTTTTGGATAGCTTCTACCTTCTTGGGGTTGGTTTTGAGACCTTCACCATTTACGGTATGACCCAGAAAAACTAACTCCGGGACGCCAAACACGCACTTTTCAATGTTAAGAAAAACGTTGTGATCCTCTAATCTTTGTAAAACGATTTCCAGATGTCTTTGATGCTCCTCTTCGGAAGAAGATGCAATCAAGATGTCATCAATGTACACGAAAACAAAGTCAAGGTCACCTAGGGCTTTCTGAGCTAAGCGTTGAAATGTACTGCTAGCGTTACGTAAACCAAATGGCATAAATAAATACTCAAAAAGTCCAAAGGGTGTTATTACCGCAGTTTTTGGGATATCTTCGGGTGCAACGGGTACCTGCTGAAAGGCTTTTCGTAAATCTAAAGACGTAAAAATTCTCTTTCCGCGAATCATATATTGATAGTCGCGAAGATTAGGTAGAGGAAATTTGTCAGGTACTGTCTGAGAGTTTAAGGGGCGGTAATCTCCACAAATTCTCCAAGAGCCATCTTTTTTCTGCGTCATATGAATCGCACTAGCCCAAGGGCTATCTGAAGGGCGACATGTACCAGCAGCTAAATCAGCATCAAATTCTGCTTTTAAAGCTTTGTATTTGGCTGGAGTCACGCGACGGGCTCTCGCTGCGACCGGATTCCCTGTAGTACGAATACGATGCAATATGTTATGCTTGACTTCAGAGGGATTGGTCTGTTCAATACCGACAACTTTAGGATGACGCGACAAGATATGTGCATATTTATGTTTGGGATCCACTGTACTGATACCAAGACTGTAAGTGAAGTCGGTTATTCCGTAAGCAGATCTCCGTGATTTTGCATCTATCAAGGCTCGACGTCTTATATCCGGTAATAAGTGGAAAAATTCAAGGGCATCTGCGCCAAAAATAGGGTAAGGGACGTCTGCGATGTAAAAATTCCATGGCAAGTTGCGCCCTAATCCGAAATCAAGAACTCGGTGGGCAATACCATAAGTGTCGATTTCGGTACCATTAGCAGCATATAATGGCTTACCTGTAGGCTTGAGTGGACAATCCTTGGGTTTTGGAATCAGGGAAACTTCTGCACCAGTGTCGATGAGAAAGATTTTCCCGGAAACTCTATCTCTCATATGGAGACGTTTTGAGTTTGGACCCGTTCCGGCAGTCTCCGCGACGGAAGGTGCTTTTAGTTTCCCTGGGAGTTAGGGGTAGGAGGTTTATACGTACATGGCGTATAGCAGTAATGAGCTGCTTGTCCATGTTCCGCGTGATAATAGCAAACGCCGTCTTCATTGTGCGTTTTCCTCGATTTTCTCTCCTTTTTGTCCGGCTTAGCAGCTTTTTCGTCTTTCGGAGGACCGATGTAGACTCGGTTTTGGGATTTGGACCGATTCCGAGATTTGTCTCTCTTTGCATTTGACTTCATTGATTTTTCCAATGTCTCGGCCATTTGCTTCATCTGCTCTACTAAAGTTGAGAGCAAATCTACATTGGGGGTTTTCTGCGAGACAGCTGAAACAGTGGCGTCAGCGCTGCTGAAATACGTTGTGGAACCAGACGACTTTTTTTTTATATCATAAATTTTATCGGCCTTTTCGATGGCCCTATCTGGTTGGGTTTTGATTAAGTCGTCAATGGCTATTTGCATGTCCTCGGGCAGCCGTCTGCACCATACTATGCGAATCGTTTCTTTGGTTAGATGATCTTTGCCATTATCGTACATCTCATTGAGGAAGTCTGACGGTTTCTTGTTGCCTAGGGACATATTCCCGAAAAGTTTATCTAACTTTTTTTCTTGAGGTTCCGAAAACTTCTCAATTAACGTTTTTTTTACATAGGAGTATTTATCTTTCTCCGGCAAAGCATTCAAGTGAATGCTGATTTCCTTGATTGCTTCATCTCCCACTACACGCATTAGGGCTAGGTACTTTTCCTCGTCAGCGTTAATTTCGGAGGTTTTTAGAAGGACTTCGAGTGAATTAAACCACGCTTCGGTGTTCTGGGTCCAAAGAGGGGTCCATTTTAACGCGCTGAATTTGGCCATATTTCGATTCCGCCTATTCGAGGATTCATCATATTGCGAAATTTCCACCCCTGGGAATTGATTCTTAGCATATACGTTGGCAGGGTTCGGGGCAAACGGATTTACGACGGGAGCAAATGTGGGCGCTGCGGGATTTAGTATGGGTGCACTCCTGTCGTTATCCGAAGTTTTGTTGATGGTCCCACCTGGCATAGCGTGTGAGCTCGCGGCCTGAGCTTGTGTACCCACATCCGGAGGGTCCGGGGAAGAGTTTAATTTTTTCGAAAATGCTTCTAATTGTGTCTGCATCATTTGTGCCATAGCACTGAGGAGGTCACTTTTTACTGACTCTGTTACTGCAGCAATTACTTCTGCTTTGAAGTCAGCAGTGTGCGCCGGATTCTGGTCAGTGGGAGGACTAGTTTTGTCACTATCCACATTCTCACTATTGTCAGTGAGCGTCATTATTGTAGTGGAATCGAAAGAAAGATCCTCCGAAATCAGTGAATTATTCGCGGAGGAATTTGGTGCAGAATAGTCTTTCCCGCTACGTAAAAATTTTCGCGAATCAGATGTGCCGTCGTCCGACATGAACGTATGGATTTCTACTTAATAAGTAACATGCATATATACCACATCCAATCATCCAAGCATACGATACAACTCGAGATCCGCAAAAATTCAAAGAAAATTACAATGGTTTACTTGAGGCTGGAACGCTGGAACGCTTTGTGCCACTGGTGGCACGGCTCTGGAACGTTTCGTGCCGTTGTACGCTGGAAGGTACCGCTGTGCCGCCTAGAATGCGGCGCTGAGACGTCTCGGCTGCTGTCCCGCCCGAGACGCGGTGTGCTGAGCTGCTGTGCTATATACACGACACGTGCGCGCCGGCAAAAATCCGTGTGGTGTCCTTGGGCAATGCTTCTGCACTTGGATAAAGCTGAACGACTGCTGCCGTCTGCTCGTGTGTATCTAACTTTTCTGACCTGTCTTGCTGGTGGGCTGATGCTGCTCTGTGGCTATGTCGCGACAGCCCCCGAAGACGATGTCGAGGTGTGCAGGATGTACCTGGATCGGCGATGCGGGCTAAGCGCTGCTACAGCAGCGGTGGCGTGGTCCACGCGATGATGCGCGCCAAAAGCCAACACTGTGCTCCGCTGCTTCCACTTGTATCCTGCACGTGGTCACCGTGCTGGCCGCCGAATAATCAATCGACGGGGTCACCAATTTAAGCTACTGTTGGGTATACCAACACAATATATAGTTATAGTGGGCTTAATCCACAAGTTAGGCGGACCAGATAATAAAGGTGATGACCACACTCAATATATAAGATATTGATGGTTTATTGGTAAGGTTAGATACAAGCCCGCATGTAATTCGTAAGCAGGGCTATACTTGAACTGCCTCGAGGCGCGCTGCCTCGGGCTAGCGGATCTCGTAGTCACACACACTACTCACATACCTCACACGCACGCTCTCTCTGGGCGCAGCCGCAGAGTTGCTCTTAGGGCAGATCCCCACAATAGTACGGAAGCGCCTCCGGGCCACACATTCCGCATGCTAGGAAATGACCGACTCGCGCCCCCCGCACACCCACTTCGAATGACACGCATCCTAGCCCACAGCTCACTCGCGCTCTCTACAAACACACGTGGTATGGGCATGATAGTCACGTATTGCACTGCATGATATACATGTATTATACTGCATGATATGCATGTATTGCACTTTACGTCATGCATGCACCGGAAGCTATGCATGACGTTCGCGAAGTGAACATAATTCCACTATTTGAACATTCAATTTCACTGTTTAATTAGTGGAATTGTGTCATGACATGTACGTGACGGAGGTCATACATAACATGCGATGCGTGCCTGACGGTAAGAGCATTACATGAATGTCATCCAGTGTAATACATGTATATCATGCAGTGCAATACATGTATATTATGCAGTGCAATACGTGCCCATCATGCCATGTGGGTTTGCAGAGAGTGCGACCCGATCGTGGGTTTGCATGAGTGCCATTAGAAGCAGGTGAGCGGGGGGCGCGAGTCGGCCGTGTTAGCATGCAAAACGTGTGGCCCGTAGGTACGGAAGCGCCTACGAGCCACCCCTCCCGCATGCCAGCAGGTGCCCCACTCTCACCCACTCTATACACGCACCGCGTGTCATGTATGTCACGCGACTGACGTACCGCACGTAACGCACATGATGCACCGCATATCACGCACATACCGCACCGCATATCACGCACATACCGCACCGCATATCACGCACATACCACAACGCATGTCATGCACGTACCGCAACGCATGTCATGCACGTACCGCAACGCATGTCATGCGCGTACCACACCGCATGTCATGCGCGTACTGCACTGCATGTGCTGCATATTGCACGCGGTCGAGTTGCGATGTATGGCATGCATGCCATGTGTGAAATTGTTGCGCTGGTGCCGCTAAATGTTTTTGGTATGTCGGGTATTATTATTACATTCTACGATAAACGGATTTACATCATTCTTGATCTCTGCCATGAGATGATATTGCGTGAAATAACAGGTTTCTACATTTAATATCAGGCCAGGAATCGTAATCGCCCCACCAGGACATAGTCTGTGAATTACGACCTGCGCGTCATTGTTTCCTGTTAAAAAAAATTCTCATTAAAATATCCGTGTACCGTTCATCCATTTCGATTCATTAGAATTTATATAATCTCACAAGGAGAGGCCAGGGAGTGCGGGTCACGGATTCGGAAGAAACTTTGGGAATAGTCTCCTTTTAGCACCAAAAGATGATACCCAAAGTCGCAGAGTCTAACGCTTAAGCGTTTTCGAGCTACAGGCTACAACCCATGCATTACAGTATATCTATATATACCATTTCTCCACATATATAGATATACTGTAATGCATGGGTTGTAGCCTGTAGCTCGAAAACGCTTAAGCGTTAGACTCTGCGACTTTGGGTATCATCTTTTGGTGCTAAAAGGAGACTATTCCCGGAGTTTCATCCAGATCCGTGACCCGCACTCCCTGGCCTCTCCTGGTCAGCTTCCTACATTCACATTCTCATCCCCGTGAATGCCATTTCCATCCCGGAAGCATATTCCGTTTTTTTTTTCTTTTATACGTAGGTCCAACACCGAATCTTCTCTACGATATTCAGCCTAAATGATGGATCCAGCGATTCCTTCATTGAATGCAACTATGGAACTCGTAGTCGAAAACACGTCTTTGAGCAGAGCAGGAATCGCGTCTTCACTTTGAGTATCATGAACTAGTGTATCTCGTGCGCAAACCGCTTAGCCAACATGATATCAGTACTTTCGTGAGAGGAGGACACGTTTTCTGCCAAGGCTTCTCTCACATAATTTGTCTTATGCCACGGTGGTTCTCAAAAGGCTGGGAAGTTGGAGGTTCAGAAAAAAATGTTGATGCGGGGTATGACTTTAGGTACGCCCAAGATCATATATCATAAAGAATTTAAGTTCGTCGGTGGTTTTCCAAATAAATTCATTTTTTCGATTTTTCTGTTATGAATGATCGATGAAATATTGCCTACATCGTAGTTTTTCATCTTTTCTCGAGGTTTTCCCATCATAAGTTCCGGAGGGATAACATTGATCGAAAAATGCGCCTTTTTGTAGATCTTTTGAAAATCTACAAGATGATCTGTTCACAGTAATTCAGAAAAGAGAAACAGCCAGTAAGAGATTTTCAGATGAATGAAAGAGATCGCTGGAACTTCGTAGATCCTTGCATTCTTTCCTGAAGTTCTTTCAATTACCCAAAGGTGGTCCAATTTTCCCACCCATGTGAGCACACTATCTCATAGATTTTTAAAAGATTTACAGAAAAGTATTCCACGCATTCCTCGATAAAAGTTATCCCTCTCCAGTTATAACGAAAAAACCACGACGAGATGAGAAACGGCGATATAGGCAATTTTTACCTTATCATTGGAAGTGGGAAAATCGAAAAGATGATTTTATTTTAAAATCCAGCGACGAAAAAACTATGGTTTTTATCGCAAAGTGATCCTGGACTTACCTCAAATCACATCTCACCTCAGGGATTTTTTCCATCAAACCTCCAGATTTTCCGCCTTTTACACCCATCGTGATGCATGCACACTTTTGATGAAGGACCTCTTTCTTCAAAATCTTGCAACTTGTGACAAGTGAAAGTTATTTCAACGATGACACGTTATCGCAATAAGATGCACATTATATATCAATATCTTCATGCCCGGCTTCATATATACAGACACTTGATCGGACAACCGCGAACTCTCGCGTGAATACAATGTAAATAATATGTTGAATATTTCATCAACATTTCAACTAGCTGGTTCAATTTTCAACTAGTCGGTTTAATCAATCTTTCATGTAGGTGGTTGCGTTTTTAACCAAGTGATTGAATTTTGAGTCTAATCGCTCGGAACTTGAGATTAAGCAACGTTTCGGCGGTAACTGTATCCGGATTCCGGATGGATGACCGGCCGTCCGGATCCGCCACGTCTTGGTCGCGTAGAAAATATTCCGACTTATTATCACTATTATAACATAGAGGACCCATGAGGTTGGCAGGTAGTCCGAACGATTTTTTTTGGACCAGAGAGACGAGTTTCTTTGTATTTCCTTGCAATCAAATAGAAAAAATGTCAGTGGTGGCCACGCGAACCTTCCTGGTTGAAAATCTCGGTCATGCTTCTCTTTCGCAATTCGGATCCGAATAGGTGACCATCGGTCTTAGTTTGCGAATGCTTGAACTTGTCTGGGATCAAAAACTTGGCAAATCCAAGATGAGTGGTTAAGTACCTATGTAGATAAGAAATGCGAAATAGTTTTTTGAACTAAATTTGCAGCTGATAAGCTTGCGCGTCAACCATGGCCTTTTTTTATCTACAAGGAAACATAGAGAAACTTGATTTTTCCGTTATAAATGTCGTTCGGTGACTACAGATGATTCCAATCTCATGGGTCTCGGATTATGCGTGTAACAGAGGTGTCAAGGAAGTTTTTTTATCGTCACGTCGGGAAAGCGGTGTATTGTGAGGTGGGCTGGAACTCCAGCCTCCAGTGCTATACTTTTCAAACACATCGCACTCCCAACACCGAACAGAAACACGTTGTTCAACACAACAGCCTCCTCCGTGCTCTAATAGTGTATTATGATACAAGGGCGCAAACGATGGTTTTCGCACTTTGAATGACCTTTTTAGACCCGAGCCTAAAGAAGTTCCGCCCTTTTTTCAAGGGCGGGAAAAGATTATCCAAAAACAAGTTCGATTCCCCGAGTACAAGCGACCCGAGCTTTGCGCAGAGTCTCAATTGAACAACTTTGAGGAGTCATCACATCAATTCCTCTTCAGCTTTTCCAACACCAAGACAGAATATTCCGTAAATTCGGATAAATTTCGAATTTGTTTGAAAGTTTGAATATTAAGAGATCCAAAGCGAGCAGCAAAACGCAAGTTTTGCTCATAGATTTTCGAGATTCTGGAGCCTTGCACAACTTGCGGATTACACAATTGCCAGAGAATCACGCCAGGATATGGACCACTCGTGTTTCAGCATACTAATGCTCTGTTCCGAGAATCAGAATAATTTTTCAAGTCGTTTCAAATTATATATACCCAGGATAAGTACCAAATTGCTAGTTCCTCCATCAGGTTTTTCACCGTCTGAAGCCTTACTAAGCTTACCGATTGAATAATTCTTGGAGAATAATACCAGTAATTGCTCCACTCAATTCTGAGTCTTACAGCGGAGTATTCCAGACATCAGGATTGTTTTAAGAGTCATTCAGAATTTTATCAATTCAACCTTAATCTCCTTCACCTTAACCTCAAACCTCCAACTACCCAGCCTTTTGAGAACCACCGTGGCATAAGACAAATTATGTGAGAGAAGCCTTGGCAGAAAACGTGTCCTCCTCTCACGAAAGTACTGATATCATGTTGGCTAAGCGGTTTGCGCACGAGATACACTAGTTCATGATACTCAAAGTGAAGACGCGATTCCTGCTCTGCTCAAAGACGTGTTTTCGACTACGAGTTCCATAATTGCATTCAATGAAGGAATCGCTGGATCCATCATTTAGGCTGAATATCGTAGAGAAGATTCGGTGTTGGACCTACGTATAAAAGAAAAAAAAACGGAATATGCTTCCGGGATGGAAATGTCATTCACGGGGATGAGAATTTGAATGTAGGAAGCTGAGAATATATAAATTCTAATGAATCGAAATGGATGAACGGTACACGGATATTTTAATGAGAATTTTTTTTAACAGGAAACAATGACGCGCAGGTCGTAATTCACAGACTATGTCCTGGTGGGGCGATTACGATTTCTGGCCTGATATTAAATGTAGTAACCTGTTATTTCACGCAATATCATCTCATGGCAGAGATCAAGAATGATGTAAATCCGTTTATCGTAGAATGTAATAATAATACCCGACATACCAAAAACATTTAGCGGCGCAAGCGCAACAATTTCACACATGGCATGCATGCCATACATCGCAACTCGACCGCGTGCAATATGCAGCACATGCAGTGCAGTACGCGCATGACATGCGGTGTGGTACGCGCATGACATGCGTTGCGGTACGTGCATGACATGCGTTGCGGTACGTGCATGACATGCGTTGTGGTATGTGCGTGATATGCGGTGCGGTATGTGCGTGATATGCGGTGCGGTATGTGCATGATATGCGGTGCATCACGTGCGTTACGTACGGTACGTCAGTCGCGTGACATACATGACACGCGGTGCGTGTATAGAGTGGGCGAGAGTGGGGCACCCGCTGGCATGCGGGAGGGGTGGCTCGTAGGCGCTTCCGTACGTAGGCGTTTCCGTAAGATTGGGATAGGGATAGGGACAAGAATGGGGACAAGGACAGGGATAGGGTTAGGGACAGGGATAAGAATAACAACAGGAATCGCTATCGGGACGGGGCTAGGAACGGGACAGGGATGGGGATAGCAACAGGCATAGGATTCAGGATGAGAATAGGGACAGAGATAGGGGCGGGGACGGGAATGAAGGCAGAGGTGGGATAAGAACATAGATGCGGACAGACAGAGATATGGATAGGGATAGGAACAGGAATAGGGACAAGGATGGGGATAGAGTTAGGGACAGGGACGAGGATAGCAACAGGAAAAGGTCTAAGGCAGGACTGAAGACGGTACAGGGATAAGAATAGGAGTAGGAATCGGGATACGGATGAGGCTAGGGATAGAAACTATGATGAGGCCAGGACAGGAACAGGTATGGGGATAGTAACAGGGACAAGAATCGGGATAGCAAACAAGGATAGTAACAGAGACAAGGTAGTGATAGCTACAGAGATAGGGATTGGGACAGGGATACAAACGCGACAGGGATATGGCAGGGACAGAGATAGCAACACGGGTAGGGGCAGCGATGAGGTCCGGGATAGGAACAGGAATAAAAGCAGGGATAGTCATGACGGCAGGGATAGGAACAGATCCAGCGATATATAGGGACGAGACAGGGATAGGAACTGGGAATTGGTCAGGAATAGGGATAAGAATAGGATTAGGAGTAAGGATAGGGATGGGAACAGGGATAGGTACACTTGAAAACAAGGTGAACTGCAATAGGATGGCGGTGAGCGGCCATTCGAGATGGCCCATCTCACTGGCATCTAACAGGTTATCCTATGAGTGCGAGGAAGACGACAGATCTCGAACGGTCACTGACCGTCATCCCATTGCAGTTCACCTTGTTTCCGAGTGTATATGGTTAGGGGCCTCGATAGGGATAGGTCCGAGGATGGGAAGAGCAATAGGTATAGGAATACGGATAGGGATGGGGATGGGGTGGGTGATCTGGGAATGGAGAGTACCGTACTCATACGGTCTAGTTCGATATAGCTCGGCCTAGTTCGGTGTACATAATTAAAAACAGGGGCTTCGACAGGGACAGGGGTAGGGATACAGATAGGCATAGGTACAGGGATAGCAACAGGGACATGGGGATGAGGAAAGTAATAGGGACCGGGATAACAGCGGGGATAGGAATAGGGACATGGACATGTAAATAAAGGTAGTGATAGGGATATGGGCGAGATATGGATGTGGACAAGGACAGGAACAGGGATAGGAACAGGGATAAGGATGGGGATGGAGTGGGCGATCTAGGGGTGGGAGATACTGTACATTAGTACAGTATTAAAAAATATCCCGTATTCACGGTCTAGTTTGATGTAATTAGGTTTAGTACGGCCTGGTTCGGCCTCATTCGGTCTAGTTCGATCTAGTTGAGTTTAATTCGATCTCGCTTGGTGTGATCCGGTCTCATTACATCCTTCTCAGCTCAATTTGGAGTAATTAGGATTAGTTCTCCAAATAGTATTGATATATCCAACCCAGCCGTTTAGAAAATTCAGAACAGTTACTCAAAAATGGTTCATCTATTAGCAGGTATAATCCAAGATAATGTGATTTTTGTGAACTCCGTGAGGGATTCCTTTCTAGCACCTTAAACTAATCAGCAATCATTCTTTTACCATCAGTATTGGACTACACAAGCATTTCAGAGGCCCCTGACTTATCGGAAACATGACAATAACCGCTAGTTTATTATTATCTCTCCAGAATATTTACGCACTTTATAAATAAGTTGGCTAAACTTGAAATTCACTGTCGACAAGAATTCACATGAAGACGATCAAATTACCCTCTAGGATGCCTCGATATCAAAAAGTATCGTGGAATCGATATGAAGTCAAGTATTATAATTCCTCCACAATCATCCTATCCTTGCAGCACGAAGAATCTCAGAAATTCTCTGCATTTGCCGAACATAGCTTTGGAAGAATCTAGAGGAAGTATCTGGAAAAATGATCGTACATGAAATTCCCAGGAATTCCTTTCTGAGCATGTGCTACAACTAACAAATGTGTAGCTGTTCCGGCTATTCGCCTCTGTTATCTTTGCTCTCATAGTTCTAATAGCAAGTAGTACTCACAATGGGAGGACCAGACCTTTGGATCACCAATCTTGTCCAAAATTTTTTCACAGTTTTGTATTACCTAGAATATGAAGAATCCAGAGTAACTCCGTCAAATGGGCCTCCTGTTCAAAGTTACAGCCCATGACATTAACATTGTCCATATAGGCTCATGTTAAAAAGTCATATATATAGATATACTGGCAATGCTAACATTTTTGCTTGTAGCTCTGGACAGAAGGCCCATTTGACGGAGTTACTCTGGATTCTTCATATTCTAGGTGACACAAGACGGTAAAAAAATTTTGGAAAGGATTGGTGATCCAAAGGTTAGGACCTCCCCTTGTCAGATTGAGAAAAAATTATAGTGCTTCAAACTCTCCTTTGGTGGCTATTGTAGTACGACGATTGTCATCCGATTTGTTATCACTTTTCATTCATTATAATGTTCTTTATCGCACGAGGAAATATCCAACATAAGCAGGTTTATCCACTTTTGCTCTTATATTAAGAATCACATATTGAAATACGAAGTGAAGATTTTACCAGATTTTCCCTGTAAAGAACTTCGTATCTTACCAAAATCATGAAGACGGATGCACTTGCAAGACTTGCCAGATCGAAGCAAACTTATTATAACTCAATTTTATTCTCAACTTGAAATCTAGTCGAGTGGCACACTATGTCCCTCATTTTATCGGATATCGGGAAAATATGACTATAGTTTGGAGAAATGAGACTATGGTTTTTTTCCCCCGAACTTTATACGCCCACTTTCAATCATTCTCTTATCAAGATTTTTTTCTCCCTAATGCGAACATTGGTCCACGAGTTGCTAGTTTTTTCAAGGGCGTGACCATGAAGATTCTTCCGATAAGAATAACGGATAATAACTGTTTCCATCAACAGAGTATTCCGCATCCAACGAAGTTATCGTCAATTTAGAAAGAAGACCCGTACAGTGATTCCCAATATTTGTCTGTCGTTCAACAGAACAAAGGTACTCTAATAACACAAGTGGTGGATTGAAGCGAGATTACGTCGCACAATTAGAGGTTTGATCCCTTGGAGAAGAACCAATAGTATCGTTTGGTTGTTTTGTAAAAAATAATACTATTTTTCGTGGCTTCTGCACGAAGGATGTCGCTGCACGCTCTGAGGCACTACATATGGCTATAAAATCACACTTGCATGATGCCAAAAGGTGTGTAGCCTCGTGTGTATCCAACCAAACAAGAACGGACAATCACATTTCGTGTAATACTTAATCCTCGATCATTTAAATGAGAGAATCCCACTTCTAATCTCAATTTCCTGGTGTTAGCTGAATAGTCCTGTAAAAGGGTTGAAAGAGCTCCAATAAAAAAAAATAAAAAACAAAAAATAAATAAATAAAAATCCTGGTGTGAGGTAAATGTAAGTCACTTGCCCCTGTACCCAACTTGCCCCCATACGCCGAACTTAGAAATGGGGATTTCTTCGACCCTCCCGCAATTGGTTTTTTTCGTGATTGTTATCTTATAACTGATGAGATTAATGATTTGGGCCGACTTTGAATGATTTGTACATTCTCCGGGAGATGAGAAGTATTTTTTTGCGAATTTTTTGTATTTTTCGCACAGCTATGAGAAATCGCCAAGGAAATCGCATTTAGTGAAACCGGTGTCAAAATTTTTCGATCATCCCAATAAGATCTTTGAAAATTTTTCTTCACGTTGTAAAAGTCGTAACCTGAAGCCAGTCTATGCGCAATATTTGGAGATCATCTGTAAAATATATATGAACTCAACATTAAGGTAGCTAGGTATTTTTTATGAAGATCTGCAACTTTTGTGGTCATAGTCAATTAAGAATCTTTTTTGTGATCTATGAGCATAAGGATTGATAGTCGTTCAAAGAATGAAGCTAAAATCATATCCCGTCTCAACCCCTCAAGTTTAATATAATTAATCAAATATACATAGAGTAGTTCTTATCAGCATTTTAGGCAAGATCCTTCAGTAGGTGGTCCACCTCAGTGCTGAGTTGATTGATGGCGTTTCCGCATTTGTTCGCGTGATTTGTGTTTGCGCTGAGCAATCCTTTGACCTTTGCAATCTCGGAACTCATCTGGCTAGTTACATGAGCTGCAGACTCGACCTGACCAAGCTTTTCAATCAGTTTGGATAGCGAGCTGGCGGGGTCAGACGAGGCCGAATCTTCCGAGCAGTCATGCTTTTGGACAAGCTTATTCGCCATCTCTGTAATCTTCTTGACCTGTTCGTCAAGGTGCGCCTGAGTCTGGTGTTCGGACGAAGCGTGTCTCAAGTACCTGTTCGAAGTCCGCATTTGCTGAAGCTGCTGGTCCAGTCCAGGAAAACCCTTGTCTATTCCGAATCGAGCTTCGAACTCACGCTGCTGCTGGGCTTGCTGCTCCGTGATGGCCTTGAATCTGGCGTCGAACTCTTGTCTGCGTTGTTCGGCGAACTCCTGAAACTGCTGGTGCATCTTTTTAAGATTTTCGTCGAAGCCAAGGAAACTCTGGCTACCAAAATCTGAGAAATTCAATGGGTTGCCAAAGAAACCGGGCTGCTGTGGGTTGTTAAAGTCCAGACGAGGTAAACTGGGTGGTTTGAAATCTTTCATGAAGTCGTCAACTTGCTCCTGTAACTCTTTTTGCTTTCTTTGGAACTCTTCCACGGTGAGAACTTGCGTGTTGGGGTCGGGTTTGTGATTGGCGTTGCTGTCGTAGTTGAGCTGGTGCTCGGCATACTTGGTAAAGCCGTTGTCGGTAATGGATTGGCCGGCCTTGAATGTCGCCTCGCCTTTGCCATCGTTCGTGACAAAGTGCTGACTCTTGTGGAAGTTAGCCGGCTTCGATGGTTGCACAGGTCCATTGATGACGGCGGGACTGCTCATCGGATTCTCGTCCAAGTTTTCTAATTTTCCAGACTGGCTAGCTGAGTAGTTTGGGATCGATGATTGCTGTGGAGCGCTCGAGATCGGCTGGGCGGCAAGTGCACACAGCAGCGCCAACGCCGTATATGATTTCATGACGTTGCGTTTCGTCGAACACTTTTCGGGAAAAGATTCTGTAAAAATATTTATTCGTGAGCGATACGGGTGAATTGATGAGATTATGTGATTTAAAATTAGATTATTCACATTTCTGATGATATATTAGGAAGCGGTTTGAATTGTCAGGTGCCCTCTTGTATATGAGTTTCATCATTTTGAAATGGTTATCGCGGATATAGGCGCAAGTGTAGTGAGACAGCGGAAGCGACCGCTAAGGTTGTAAAATCACTAGCATAAACGATGGAAGTCTCTGCTCAGAGGATCATAATCTTGGGATTTTAACTTCATATGTCACCCCAGATGCATGCTTTGTTTTTTATCAACGACGTTTTTCGCAACTTTCCAAATTGATTATATTGCGTCTTCTTTCGTATTTATATTCGACTCAGCATTCACGCTTCAAAATTTTCAGAACACTCTAAACTTTTTGATACAAACGCCGTTTCAAGACCTATCGTATAAGATGTCAAGTCCACAGATAGCATATCGAATTCCAATACAAATGGAATCTCAAAGTCAAAACTAAAGAAAAACCCCTCATACATATTCATGATGCTTCGCAGCCAGGTACAGTGGATCCTGTCAAAAAATCAGTCAATTTGAAAGAAAGCAGTACATTTCTTGGCAATAATTAATTATCGATTATGTCAATAGAAAATCGATTTCTCAAATAATAAAATGACCTTGAATCAAGTTTACACTTAATGTATGGAGCAATTATAATTTGGTTGGTTGAATGGCAGCCTCAAGAGTTCTGTAGAAGAAGAACCGGAAATTTTTCCAAAATGAGTTTCGTCATAAAATGTTGGAATCGATTGGGAAAACACACAAATCGTCAAAGTAAAATCACAATTGATAATGAGGAACGTGTCTCTGCTGGAAGGTCCCTATCGAATCAAATATAGCGTCTACTGACCACATTTGAGAATATTAAAAGAACTCCAAGATGGGTAGTCGTCTCATGTCTCCCCCAAAATACGATATCTTTCGAGGTTTTGTGATAAGATGAAAGTGTATCATGAGTTATGAATGAAACATTCTCCAAATGGTTGAAGAAGTCTTATCGCTTCAAATCATTATTTCAAACGAAAGCAGTTTCATTATTCAGGAATTTCTCAATGACATTAGCAGAGTCCATCGTGAATTCCAATATTTGATATAAATATCGAGATTTGCGATGGAAAAGTCTCTCACATTCTTGGACAAGTAATACAGTATTTCTTCATTTTTTCTCACAAGAAATTTCTGCGGTCGGCAAAGAAAATCGCCGAATACTGAAGAGCGAAGAGGCTTACTGCCTGATGTGTACTATAAAACGTGCCTTGTTTTGCTTGTAAGGCGCGTCTTAGATGGTTCTTTCGGGTCTGATAACTTGCCTTATATTCGAGTCGTGGTTTATGCATTCGGGAAATGGCTTATATTTCTCAAATTGAAGTTATGGCAGGTACCAGGAGTGACAATGAATAATAATTATCAATTTGACCAGCAGTTGTTCATGCAACATGCAATTTATACTCGAATTTGAACGAAAATTCACAAAGTGAGATCATTAACTAATAGTCATCGCGTCATTCATCTTTCCATAATGTCATCACAAGGATCTGAAATACAACCTAATGTTAGGAGTGCTTTTCATTCGAGACACGGTTTTCAGTTCCCAAGAGCTTTAGATGGGGTGATTTAAATTCGAGAATGGCCTAATACATTCGAGAATAACTTTTAATAAGAATCACAGAATCACTTTTCTCGAGTCCCAGATGACATTCAAGAAATCTTTGTTTCCCGGACTATCTTCTGAATTTAGCAACACTTCAGGATAAATTGTTTGAGTATCCGGAAAAGTCTAATAATTTTTCTCAAGCAAAGAACGTGGCATTTACAATGCGTAGTGCGTTTGTACGTACAAGTATTTTTCTCGGATTTGAATGGGTTTTGATGTGCTGTGAAACGGCTTCTCTTCTTGGAATGGAAGCCCATTATACGTTCCGCTCAAGTTTGAGTGACAATACCCGTATGTGCATGGCTATATTGGCCCCCGGAAAATAGTGCGGTTATCACTTAATTGGCAAAAAATATTCTCTTTCAGTATATTCTCTGATTTAAATCCATCTGATATCAGAATTTTATATCGATTTCTTCAAGAGCCGGTTATAAAATTGTGGGACTAAATTCCCGAAATAAGTATCACTGTTAACCTGTAATTGTTCCGCCATGCGCAAGTTTTATTCGATTATGCTAGTTCGGAACGTTCGAGACTTGGGAGGGCTTTTAAGTCTCGGACTTCTCTCTTTCTCTTACTCATTGTATTAGAAAGAGAGGTCCAAGAGTCGGAGCGCTCTGAACGTTCCGAACTAGCATAATCGTCGAATAAAGCTTCTTAGTCCTGACTTCAAAATTTCAACCTTGATAAATTTCTGTGATTCAGCTCGAAATCCTATATGTTCGCATCGCTTGCAGTAGAAGTTAGACCCGCCAGCCACACTGCAGCGATATTTTTATCGTCTAATATTCATTTAAATAACAAGAAAAAATTTGTTTGAACCTTGATACATTTCCGTCAGGACCACCGTTGGCGTAGTTCACTAGATTACTGTGTTCAGGGTGCATTTTTAACATGGGAAAATTGGTCTGAACATTGCCGTTTAGAGGATTTTACAATGTAAAATGCATGTGATGCGCCAACGCTGGTCAGGACATCGTGTTTCACGACAAGTCCCCCAAACTCAATCACGGCGCTATGGGTCCCAACGGGGGCCGGTTGCAGCAATCGGTTTTTGTTTTCTTTGAGCCTCAAATAATCCAAAACCAACTCTTTCAACTATGATGAATAGCAGAACACCAAAAAAGTCACGAGCTCTCGGAGTTCTCGGACTATCAGTTTTTCGTTTAGCGTTTTTGTGGATCGGGAGTTTCGTAGGTTAGGGATAAGTACTTTTAAATTAGTGAATTTTGTATGCAATGTTGCTGAGCAAGTTTTAATTTGGAGCTCTCTAAAAGTATTCGAGTGAAATTTTACTCGAAAAGAGTGATTTTTCGACTCGAAGCTCGAGTACCAGCGTCGCAACCCGGCTTCGAGTGATTTTTTGCTCGAAGACCGAATGAAAATTTCACTCGAATCGAGTCGTTTTTTTTACTCGATCCCCGAGTCGCTTATAATTTACAGTAATTTTAAAGTCATTATTCTAAACTCAAATATTAATTTTAAACTCACTATCAGAACTAAGATTTTGTGAAAGATATTCATTCGGATGACTCAACCTATTTGATCGCTCGCTGCTGATTAGATTTTCCTCAATGGGTTGAGCACATTTTTCCAGCGAATCGTGTATTTCGTCGAATACACAACTAATTTACATATCTTAAGATGCAACCATCTCAAGTTTCCAATTTAATTTCTGCTGAGAAATGATTCTTACCCAAATTTCTTATCCAGGTATGTCAAACAAGGCGGCTCTTTCCTATGTAATACGCGAGCACAAGACTCTCAATATGGCTTGGCGCAGAACTTACTGAGTAGCGATTGTCGTTATAGCAGCAGTAAAACTGATTAAAGTTGGCCGATTGACGACTAACAGAGCCAAGGAATCGGTAACAAATCATTTATGTCTGTCGCCCTCCTTCGTCGACCATCTGTGGCGTCGATATTTTTTGTCCACGTTGATTCTACGTCAGCTCCTCCTACCGACGATTTCGCAATTCCCATCCATAGATATCGTGCGTACAATTCAAATGAGAGACATAATTTCTGAGAGTAATCAACCCTGATATGCGTCCATCCAGCTTAAATTTCTGTATCTCATCAATATTTTATTTTCATCGAAGTTGCGTATAATATCTTTTAAAATTGCACTTTACTAAATATTTGACGAGCAAATACAAGTGCTTTGATTAATTTGTGGTCTATTCAGAGCTTCATCAATACGATAGAAACTATGGTTATAGCAATAACCAAACACTTTCAAATGTTTTCGTAGAAATTTTAATCGATATTGTAAGAATCGATCGTAGGCATTTGAACGTTTCTGTAGAACTTTCACACTTCACTGAAATCGGAAAAAATGAAACAGCTCAACCCACATCTGTGGCTTTTTCTCCACGTGTTCGTGTATTATTGAGAAAATCCACGTTTATGAGTCATACCCCTGCTGAATATGATTCCGGGGGACCCTATGGGACCCCATGGGTCCCCATGGGGCTTCGTAGGACCCAGCCCTGAAAAAATTTTCAATCTTGCAATTTGCGAAATTTGGCATCGGGGACGTGCAGCATACAAATTTCGACCATATTCGACACTTTTCGGAGGAATCATGGTCGAAATTTGTATGCTGCACGTGTATGGTGCCAAATTTTGCAAATTTTGAAACTGAAAATTTTCCCAGGGCCAGGTCCCACGAAGCCCTACGGAATTATTTCCAGCAGGGACATACCGAAGGGTCCGTGGTATCGTCAAGATCACGCTAATGATTCCAACTCGTAGTAATTTTTCGCTGATATCCTAGAATTTCTCAAGCAATCGTTCGGCAAGATTGGCCATTTAATTGAATGCTTTGGGTTTTTTTTAGCTTAATAAGATCAACTTCTCACAACTATTGATTTTTCTAATATAAATCTCGACTCACCAATGTGGCATAAGTAAAATAGAATTTTCGTAATGAATCACGCTTTGACTGTTTCACTTCATAACGGTCGTATTCTAGACCCATCGCACGATATCGTAACTCATTTCAAAATCTCCGCAAGTATATTTACTTGACATGAACTCCACGCAAAACAGACCTACAAAAAAGAGTCATGTCTTAGATTGTTTTCTTGGCTTTTCCATTCGATATTCTAAGGTATACGAACTTTTACTACCCATGGGACCACATGAAAATTTTCCAGGTATTTGGGACACATTTTGATTCATCCTTTTCAATTGTATCTCCAACGACAAAATTGGGGTCTTTTTTTCAACGAAATTCATATTTCTCGAATCACATGAGAGACACGGGAATTAAATGTGGTTTGCGTCATTCGAAAGTTCTTAAAATAACCTATCGAAATCTGTCTCGTCACTCGTAGTCGTGAGTCGCGACCTCGTGACTTTTGATTTTGAGTTTATGGGTGGCTTAAGTGGGCAAGGGGAATGAAAAATACAAAAATGTTAATTTCTCAAAAACCCTTTACTTTATTCTTGAAAATTTGATATTTGATGGAAAATTTTGTGTTCTTTTAGGAAAAAGTGGTCCCGAACATTTTTTTGCATCCTAAAGCCTGGTTTGCTATTTTTTGCAAATCCATTTTTTAGGCGATTGAAAATCGACTGTTTTCTGTCCATGCGTGGAAACTTGGAATTCCTGAAACCAATCTCATTGGAAAGCCAAGAAAGTTTCCTTCAAAATGACCGCTTGGCGAAGTCAATTCCATCAACTGGGACCGGGGCTGCAACGTATTATGGAAGATAAACCCCTCAGCATGGGGGCAAAGTATATATTATGTTACCGTGAAAGCCCGAAATCCGTGATTGCCGGGCATTCACTAGTGAATCCTGAGATTCACTGGACAAGGCCAGTGAATGCTGACATTCACTAGTGAAAGCCCGGAATTCGTAGCTGATATCGTTGCTGAGGCCATATTTCGGGCTTCTCTTAGTGAATGTCAGCATTCACTGACCCGGCCCAGTGAATGTCAGAGATCGGAAGAATTGGGGAATGGAAGTCGAATAAAATGTCAAACACATTGTCTCATTATCCCAGGTTTCCGAGGCAGGTTGGAATATGAAGAAATATCGATTATCCATCAATGAGGCGTTGTCAATAAAATGTCTTGTCAAATACTTGTCGATCTCAGAAATACCTTATAGAAAATAGTTGTCAATGACCAAAGTTGAGTGACATAAACGTTTCACTTATGATTATTCATGACACACTGCTGATGCTGACACAATTGTCCTTTCAATTTTGTGCGCCACGGCTACCTCAGTAGATGAAGGTTAGAAATCAGGAACTCCTGACCTCATTCGATGGGTGATGAATAAAGAGGCCATACTTCCTCAACCTTTCTGAGTAAAACCCCCCTTTTGTGGCAATTCGGAAATAATGAGATTCACTTGGGCCCGAGTGAAATTCCCGCTCCGAAAGAGTGAAACTCACTCTTTTTTTCGGAGTTGCCACAGAGTGGGGTTCATACGGAAAGGTTGAAAGAGTATTGAACACTATACCTTGATTTTTCCATATTAAAACCTGCCTCGGAAACTTGGGATGATGAGACAATGTGTTTGACATTTGATTCGACTCCCATTCCCCAATTCTTCCAATCTCCGACATTCACTGGTCCGGGTCAGTGAATGCTGACATTCACTGGTCAATGCCCAGTGAATGCTGACAATCACTGATCGATGGCCAGTGAATGCTGACAATCACTAGTGAAAGCCGGAAATATGGCCTCAGCAACGATATCAGCTACGAATTCCGGGCTTTCACTAGTGGATGTCAGCATTCACTGGCCTCGACCAGTGAATCTTAGGATTCACTAGTGAATGCCCGGCAATCACGGATTTCGGGCTTTCACGGTAACATATACAGGCGTACGCCATCCTGCGCGAGTTTCCTCGAGCACTCCCTCCGGTACCTTCGATCTATACCCCCTGAGATCCAGGAGTCTTCTGGACGTTGAACTTCGGTTCAAATGCATGGGATTGACCTCGCCAAAGGGTCATTTTGAAGGAAATTTTCTTGGCTTCCCAATTCTTGGTTTCAGGAATCCCAATTCCTACGCGTGTGCAGAAAACAGACAAATTTCTGCAGAAAATTTCAGCAAAAACAGGCTTTAGGATGCAAAAAAAAATTGTTAGAGACCACTTTTTCTGAAAGAACACAACATATTACATCAAATTTCAAATTTTTGGGGAATTAAAAAATTGCTTTCTGAGAAGCTAATATTTTTGTATTTTTCATCCTACTGCCCGGTAAAGCCACCCATAACGAGGCCCATAATCTCAAAATCAATTTCACAAGACTGGTTTCGATAGGTTATTTCAAGACCATTTCGAATGCCGCAAACCGCATCCTCATATCTCTTATGTGATTCGAAGACATGAATTTTATTGAGAAAAAAAATCGAAATTTTCTTGTTGGAGATCATTGAAAAGGATAAATTAAAATGTTGCCCAGATCCGTGGGAAAATTTTTATGGAGTCCCATGGGTGGTGAAAAGTTCATGGTTTGTACCATAAGAATCGAATGGAAAAGCCAAGAAAACAATCTGAGACATGACCCTTTTTCGTAGGTCTGTTTCGCGTGGAATTACTTATCCACATTTTGAAAATTGTATCCAGGGTCGCGGCATGAGCTTGTAATCATCTTTGAGTTGAACAAGACACAAATGATTTTCTATTCCCAATTTTCGAAGTCGTGCAGTTTTGGGTGAGTTGGTACCACACCATCGTGCTTTTGGGCCATTTTTCTTCAATGTAGACTTGAATATCCTGGCGCTATAAATTCATGGTGCCATCAGAAAATGTAAGATCATTTCATTTCAAAGGAGTAGAAAACTAAAATTGTTTGATCATAAAATAAGTGATGAATCGTTGAGTAGATGTAGTAAAAGATCTTGAAGTGTACCTTGATACCAAACTGAACTCGACTGAACTGGTTTCATAACTGGATAAATGTAATAAGACCATAAGTTCGATGAAGAGGCTGTCCCGAGACTTCTCTCAAGTTAGCTGCATAGTCCAATTGTACCGAAAAATTGTGATGCCGAACTATTTATGTTGTTCACAAATATGGGCTCCTCATGAAATTGGTTAATCAGCTCAACTTAAAAACGTTCGCTGCACCGGGGCCCACTGGTGAGCCCCGTTTGTCTTTCCCTCAGTGATGAGAATTTTGGCCTTATGGGAATTAACATTGAGCGGGGCCCACCGGTGGGTCCCGCCGCACCTGGGGAAAGATCATTGATTTCAGCCTCCACAGCGAACGTGTTAATGAATACATCAAAAGATGATCCGATTCCTAGGCTACAAGTCAAGAGAACCTACAAGAAAGAGAACCAATGCACTGTACTAATCACAATTATTACGATACAGTTTTATCAAATCCCGGTTTGACATCCATGAGAAGTTTATTTCTCTATCATGATTATTTCCAGCGTATGAGATAGTCTGTAATTCGGTGAAAGGCATTAGCACTCAAATCAATTTTGATCTCCTACGCAATCCGCATTGTTACTTATAAATACTCTCAATTCATAGGCGTCATTATCACTCATGCTCGGCTAGATTAAAAATATTATTGCTACCTTCAGAATCTAGATCACTCTAGATTGAGTTTGTTCAAAGCGCAGATGCACCAAGAAGTATGACTGAAATCATGATATTGTTACGTATCATCCAAATTTCATAATTTTTATATTGGGAAATTTATAATCGTGTCACTCGTTATGCTACCAGACAATTAATACTATTTATTACTCTTGCCAATGACTGATTAGCCCGTATATATGATTTAAAAAAATAGTAATAAATATATAAAATATGTTATCCATCAAATACAGCTGGATCCAACGCGGAAAGCTGTATGTGACATCGCCAAAATATTCGTAAGATCGAACGAGTGTACCGAGAGTATTTCCGCATAATTTTCCGGATATTTTCTCCCTTTGAGTGAGCTATATAGAACGAGTCAACTTCTTTTGATCATATAGCCGAAGACATCGTATGTTCAGGTTTGGATGATGATATTTTCACTTCGATTGGGACCGATACATTCGATTGTTCTCATATTTCATCAGCCATAGCTGTATTCCGCAGCATGGAAAAAGTACCAGAAAAACGACCATTTATCGCTCATGCAGGAACTCAAATTTAACGGTCATACGAACCAAAATCCATTCATTGTAGTCGGTTCTACTTGACAATGATGAATGGATTAGGCCCGCAAAATGGACGAATCCGTTAGAATAATTCTAATGTGTTTCATTTTCTAGCCTCGAAGGAGTTTTGCAACCCGCATTGTCACCGATGCCTTGGAATAGGAGGTAAATGCGATTATCAATTGGTTTTTTGTTAGTCTTTCAATGCTATGTCAAGATTTATAGACCATGGTCTTGTTCGTGATTGATATTATACTGCCATTGACAACATTTTCAAGGCACTTGAGCTTTAATGGGTCACGTTCAACTTCTTTGTAATATGTATTACCAGTTGACTCTGTTCCGATCAGATCTTTCATTTAAACGAAACCAGTAAATGAGTAATTTGGTTTACCTTTGAACTTTCCACGAGAAACGGTTACATGTCTTTTTATCCAATCATTCACAAAGGATAATCATTTGTGAAAACATTACTTCCTCGATTCAGTGGTCAGTCTCTCGTGTGGGACAGGGTTCAAGAATTCAATCATTGCCAGAAAAATATCGAGGTGAAGATTCTCTCAGATCATTAATCTCAAATAATATTCTGGGAAATGTTTAGACTCGGTCTACGTGATCAAAGTGATTATTCAGAGATACTTTTTCGAATTAAAATACTCGTAATGACTCACTACTGACGGGCTAGTTAAACTAAATTACGATTAGCATTTTTGATGGACTGCCTCTAGATTGATTTTAGGATTCTGAAACGTGTTCTTTCTGGCACAATCATACATCACGTTCGTCAGTTGAATCAATATTGGGACTGCAAACAACTTTCTGAGTAATATCGATGGATCCGCATCAGAGCGATATAAGACCTTGTCATATTTTCAAAAAACTGTTTTGGTATTTTATAGACTCTTTTTATCGCGGTTATCACTGGCCGAAAAAAATTCAGTTATGTCTTCTGAAGCAAGAGTTTATTCGCACGATGCAAAAGTAATTAAACTGAAAAGAAATCACCGCGAGAATCACCAGTAAAAACAGGCTCCAGAATACCAAAGCTATTATTCAAAAATTTAAATGGCCAATTGGCCATACACCGTTCTGTTCCGGGGCCAGTATACAGTACCGCTCAAAATTAATGGGTCATTTATAGTCTCACCAAATCTACGATCAGTCCGAAACGCTTGGTTGTGTGAAGATTTTGAGAACAGCATCATGAAGTTGATCTTCTGAAGATCACAAAAAATCTATCGATTCATGGGTTGAAAAAATTTTCCTTCGATTCCTTTCGCACTGAAAATTGACGTGGAAAATCGAAAAATAAATTCTTGTAGCGGATCACCGGTAATTACCGGTAATTAATTATAATTTTGATGGGAGTAACTTGATCACGAATTTCACGGGATATTGTAGATCGTTCAAACACCTACAAGTTTGTTATCGGAAGTTTTTTTTCACGACCTCTCTGGTCCGAGTCACGCGCTCCGGGCAGACAATTTTCTAATATATAGCCCCTTATGGAAATACTGGACCATGCCCCGACTCCATTCTCACAGGCGCTTATCTACTATCAAGAACCACCCCAAAAATCATGGAACCGCATGGTTTCGACGTAAAGTTGTCTGGATTTCTCGAACATGCTATCAGACTTTTGCTTGGATGTAATCAACAGTTGCTTTTATAACTGTAGCTCCAAAAACCCACTCAATTCTAGGCCAGTCTGTCTAGGTCTCATTTAGGGAGGAATCTGATAGCATATTCGAAAAATGCAGACAATTCCACGTCGAAATCATGCAGTTCAATAATTTTTGGAGTGGTTCTTGATGGTAGAAGAGCACCTGAGCAAGCGAAGTCGGAGCGTGGTCCAGTATCTCCATAAGGGGCTATGTATTAGAAAGTTTTCCTCCCGGAGCTCGTGACTCGGACCAGATAGCTCGTAGAAAAAAACTTCCAACGACAAACTCGAAAGCTTTTTAACGATCTACAACATTCTGTTGGAATTTTTGTGATCAAGTTACTTCCATCAAAATTCCAAGCAATCCACTGGAAGAATTTCTTCTTCGATTTTCCACGTCAATTTTCAGTGGGAGGAAAATTTTTTGTACTCATAAATCGATAGGTTTTTTCCTGTGATCTTCAGAATGCTTGCTGGTTCTATTCTCAAATTATATCAAATTTGAGCGCGCACCAACAATTTCAATGCCACAATTTACGCACTGGATAGAGAAATCAGTCTCCATCAACTTGGAATATTGACAAGCAACCGCTATTGACTATTGATCCTTGTGCAAGCCGCTCGTCGGTACATCGAGACTTTCAAGACCGAAGAGTAATTTAACCCAGATGAGTATCCAAGTATCATCAAGCTGCGGCTCCCATATTTTTGGTCAAACTCGATCCCAAATTTATGAAAGTGCATTTTGCCAAGCATTCTGCTTGTAATGTACGATTTTTCTATGGTCACCATACTCGTTATTCGAAAAAGATGATTAAAATTGACTCAAATCCCAAACACTCCTCCCCCCTCCCCCCAACCTGATTGTGATGTGATTCTTTCCGAAATTTCATTTTTGCAGATTCCTAATCCCAGTGACGGGCTTCGTCGTCACCTGCCGTCACCAGTACTCCTGGCACGGACCTAATAACCTCATACTGATGACCCCTCCGAGCTGCCGCAGAATCTTACGAGTTGCCATCGACTGTAATCCAGATAAATTTTGCGCCAAGCCCTCATTCTTGCCTAACGTGAGGTTCGAGGTCTACGACACACAAGTTTTGTTCAATTTCACGCCTTGATCACTCGCCGATGTTTACCCCAAGTGACAACTCAAATGCACAGTATTTTTCGTCTTGAATCGGAGGTGCTGTCAATCCCAATCTGTAAAAACTACATGGGAAACTGGTCCCTGGAACAGATTTAATCTGTTAATTCTCGGATGCAGTTTATTTGCTAAATCTACAATTTGAATCTGTAAATTTTACAAATTCAAACTATTAACTGACAGCTTTCCAAGTTGATAAAATGGCAATTTTCTCGGCTAAAAAAAGTTTCAATCAGCTCATCGGGTACTATACACACTCAGGATTCATTGAAATATTCGAAAAATCGTATCCATATTTTGATCTAGTGCGTGATTGGAACCGTACCGTCGATCATTGGGTGAGCAATCATGACTCACTCTGTTTACCAAATGATATTATATTCGTGAATCGGCATTGGAGGACTAATTTGATTTCTCAATGAATCTCAAATTTAAGACCCATTTTTGGAGAAATTAATGATCGGGTTTGACCGTGGAGGTGTTAGTTAATGAAAAACTATGTTTATCTGTATTGACAAAAGCCAGACGTTATGTCTGGTCTCCAGCACAAGGTCGCTTGAAAAATACCATGACGATCTAAAGAATAACAAAATCTAAGCCTGATGAGGTCCACGAAACTTTGTGGACGAAACGTCGTAATAAAATATCTATCACGAAATTTTGGGAATTGATTCAATGCCCCACCGTCCTTCAAGATCGACAAGACACCAACTTTAATAAGATGTGTAAAGTTCCGATGGTTAAAAACTGAAATCAGGAAAGTACTGTTGGTCCCTTGCAGGCATCGATTTCTAATTGAAGGCATCTTTTCACCTTGTATCGATAAGAGTTATCGTGAAACAGGTGTAGCCGCAAGTCAGCAAGGGAAAACAACGTGCCGGAGCTGAATATTTTTTAATTTGTCGGGCTAGCAGTTGATAAGATCCAGCTGCTTTCAGCGCTATCTTGAGATCGAAACATTTTAACTTATTGTAAACAATTCATTCACCGGACCACTCTTAGTAAATAGCGATGCAGCCATACGCGCCGGGACTTTTTCTACAAATTGAAAAAAAAATTTCTTTGAGATGGGGACAAAATTGAGCGAATATCGTTGCGGCAAGAATCGCACTGGTTTCGAAAATCGGCAGAAATCGAAGTGGACATTTTTGCTCTGTTATACTCGCTCAATTTTGCGTCAATCAGCGTGCATTGTTTCGTTCAATATGCAGAAGAGCTCCCCGAACGTGGGGCTGTATCGCTATCCACTCGGAGATGTTCGCCTGATTAACTATTTACAATAAACTAATAGTTTGACCTCAAAATGCCGTTCCCGCTGTTATTGAAAGCAGCGGAGCACTCTCAAGTGGTCAATACTCCGAATTAGAAAAAAATCCTCAAATTCTTGCGTTGGGAGTTCATGGTTAGATATTTGAATCAATTAAAACCCGTATACGTATGGCACTATGCATAGCTATGCATAACGTAGACCATGCATAGGCCGTGTATAATACTGTGCAAAAGCTATGTATAGTCCATGCAAACTTTATGCATAGCTACGCAGTCCTTTCCCACCTGGGGGTTTCACGGGGGGTTTCAGGAGAAAAGCATTAAACGCACCTTGAAACACTGTCACAATCATAGTCTCGGTCATGTCGAAGTCAAATCTCGCTAGAAATGTATCTGGCAAGCCGCAGAATACTTTCATGACTCAACAAGCAGTTTATCGAAAAGTCAATTTTTCAAAATTTAAGTAACTTACATTTTGAATTTATTGTATAACAATGATATGGAGCATTCATCTCTTACCATATTTCTCCCAAGATAAGATGTATCTCACCATTTTTTGGCCTTGCTGAGGTGTCTGATATTCAGAGACGGGCTTATTTTTTGAGGATGTCCTATAATTCTGGTGATGCCCCAAAAGACGGACGATTGTCACCAACAAAAATCAAATTCCACTTCGACTTACCAGGGGAGAACAAGATATCCAGATCACCGAAATCGTCCAAATTTTTTGTACAGTTTTGTATCACCCAGTATATGAAGGATCTTAGAGGAACTCCGTCAAATGAGCCTTCTGTTGAGAGCTACAGCCGAAAACATTAACATTGCTAGTATATCTAAGGTTAGTGTGCCTAATATGCCCCCATTCCCTAATATGCCCCCACTCAAGTTCTCGAATGTACAAACCCGCAGACCTTGCCCCGCATTTTTTTCATATTTGGTACGTTAAAATATGAAAAAATAAATGTTTTGGACCGATCCTAGATAACCCGTGCCTTTCTTAGAACAGAAAAACTGATTTCGCTACTTCCGACTTCTTTTTTGTTATTCACTAAAAGTTATGCCAAACAAAATTGATGGAATCAATTTCAACGCGTTTTAACTCATTCTTTTTGTCTTTGTCTCAACTTCAAAATGCTCTTTTCAGAATTGCAAAATTCAATTTCTAACCGATTCTACGCTCACATTACTCAAAAAAGGCCAGTGTTCCTAATATGCCCCATGTTTTTTTTCAAACTCGTTGTTCACTCCATCAGAACACATCAATCTAACTATAAAAATTCACAAGAGGGTAAAAAAAGCTGAAAAATAAGCTAAAGTACATCTCATTTGGGGGTCTGGGAGCCGAGATATCCTGATTTTACGAAAAACCCGTATAATCTCATGGAAATAGGCCTCTTTTCCACGTGGGGGCATATTAGGAACACACTGTCAGAAATTCGCAAAAAATCAATTCTTGCAAAAATTGAGATAGCTCAGCTCCGATTCATTGATATCATACTTACTTCAACTCATTTCAAAGGTCTCGAAACAAGCTTCAGAATGAGCTAAAGTACGTTGGAAAATATTGAGTTGAGCCAAAACTATGACCAAGACAAAAGTAGTGGGGGCATATTAGGCACACTTACCTTATATATGATAAATTCCACGCCAAAGCGACCTACGGAAAGGGGTCATCTCTCAGATTCTTTTTTAACCTTTTTCATTCGATTCTATGGCCCAAAATAGGAACTTCGGACCACCTATGGGGCCCAAAAAAAATTTCTCCTCTCCATTACACGCACATCCGTCAACAGACCGAAAATTTATCGTGTAAAAATCGATGCTCTTTTATTCACGAAAATGGGAATATTTCTAGTTTTTGAATAGCTGTCGATTTGCGGATTGCGGCATCTGAAAGGGCATCGAAGAACCTATCGAAAACGTTGTCGAAAATTCCTTCTCTGTGATTTGGGGGCCTCCTGGAGGAAAAAGAGTGTTTTTCACTAAAATGTTGATTTCTCAAAAACCCATTTTTTTTATTTCTTTAAAATCATATATTTGACGTAAAATTTTGCGTTCTTTCGAAAAAAATGGGTTTCAGAGAAGTTTGGGATGATCCAAGTGACTTATGAGCCATTTTTTGAAAATTCGATTTTTCGGGTTTCAGAAAAAGGCGATTTTCTGCGCATGCGCACAAACGTAGACTTTCGGGACCACTTTCAATAGAAAGCTGACAAAATTTCCTATAAAATGACTACCCGCAAAGTTGAAATTCATACACTGAAACGGGATCTGCCAGGATTAATCATGTCGAATCAAAATCACATGAAAATTCAGTCCATTAACGCCTTTGTGGCGCCTGCTGAGATGACACATTTACGAGATCTTCTCGGGACTCAATTTTGAGTCCGAAATTGCCCTAAAAAAAATTCGGGCCACATGGTTTCAACGTAAAATTGTATGAACTTTCAAAATATGCGATGAAAAACCCCGTTTGAGGCGAACCCGAGGTGCTACATTCAATTTTTCGCAATTTTGAATGTAAAATATCGTATTTTCTGGAAAAAAGTTGAATGTAGCACCTCGGGTTCGCCTCAAACGGGGTTTTTCATCGCATATTTTGAAAGTTCACACAATTTTACGTTGAAACCATGTGGTCCGAATTTTTTTCAGGTCAATTTCGTACTCAAAATTGAGTCCCGAGAAGATCTCGTGAATGTGGCATCTCAGCAGGCGCCACGAAGGCGTTAATGGACTGAATTTTCATGTGATTTTGATTCGACATGATTAATCCTTGCAGATCGCGTTTCAGTGCATGAATTTCAACTTTGCGGGTAGTCATTTTATAGGAAATTTTGTCAGCTTTCTATTGAAAGTGGTCCCGAAAGTCTACGTTTGTGCGCATGAGCAGAAAATCGCCTTTTTCTGAAACCCGAAAAATCGAATTTTCAAAAAATGGCTCATAAGTCACTTAGATCATCCCAAACTCCTCTGAAACCCATTATTTCGAAAGAACGCAAAATTTTACGTCAAATTTATGATTTTAAAGAAATAAAAAAAATGGGTTTTTGAGAAATCAACATTTTAGTGAAAAACACTCTTTTTCCTCCAGGAGGCCCCCAAATCACAGAGAAGGAATTTCCGACAACGTTTTCGATAGGTTTTTTGATGCCCTTTCAGATGCCGCAACCCGCAAATCGACAGCTATTCAAAAACTCGAAATATTCCCATTTTCGTGAATAAAAGAGCATCGATTCTTACACGATAAATTTTCGGTCTGTTGACGGATGTGCGTGCAATGGAGAGGAGACACTTTTTTTGAGCCCCATAGGTGGTCCAAAGTCCCTATTTTGGGCCATAGAATCGAATGAAAAAGGTTAAAAAAGAATCTGAGAGATGACCCCTTTTCGTAGGTCGCTTTGGCGTGGAATTCATCATATGTAACTTTCCAACATGGGCCTATGTGAGTAATGATAATAATCTCAGTGGCTGTATCTTTGGACAGGAGACCCATTTGACGGAGTTACTTAGGATTCTTCATATTCTATAGGTGGTATGAGACTGTGAAAAAAGTTTGGACATCAAGATTGGTGATCCGGACACCCGCCCCCCCCCCATTTATTTGAATCAGAAAATCCGTATAATGCATAGACTTGCGATTGCTGCATATCTGTGAATCGATTTACCTATAGGATAATGTCAATTCTGGAACACGCAAACTCATTTCAGAGGATGGCTTATACATATATCTGATGAGTGGCTTATTATATTTAAAGGAGAGCATATAGCTTATGCCTGATCCTTGATGAGGGTGTTTTATTTTCGGTAGTGTCTTATTTCAAAGGAGTGTCTTATTCTTAGCTAAATACGGTATTTGTTCGAATTTTTATATGTAAGTTCATTTGCGCAGCTTTGCTCTTCAGGCGCGGAAAAAATATTAGGATCACTCAATATATTGATTGTCACTCGATCGTTGTCTTGGATTGTCATGAGTTAGTAGTCCATGATTTTGTCCAAAATATCCATGTGGTCTTCAAAGAATTTCTAATTGGTGCTCGAATCGGTAGATTCCAATCTCCAGATGATGTAAACCAAGCGAAGCACGGAGTACACTGGGGAACAAGGTGAACTGCAATGATTCGAGATTTTCTGTCTCACTCGTACCCATGGATTAGGGTACCATAACTTATGAGTGCGAGTGAGGCACTGCTAGATCTCGAACCATTGCAATTCACCTTGTTCCCCAGTGTACAGAGAAATGCCCACGTCAACATTGTTCTTATAGACCATGCGTAGCAGGACATGTAACGCATCAACATATTTAATTATATATTTGGTATCATTTGCTTCTTTGTTGTGCTCAAGTTGGAGTACAGTTATCACTCGCTCACATCCAGATTTGAAATTTTACTTAGGACATACAATTCTCGTAATTTCGTTATTAGTGTGTATGTATAGCAATTTTAGCTTTCATCGAGGCTTTTACACGAATTAAATATCTGCGAAAAAGAGCAAAATGCGTTAGTAATGACTAAATTCATGTTTATGCCCATCACATTCTATAGCCCATCGCACTCGTCATCGCAACAGCTCTCCAAAATTCTCCCATACTACTATTAATTGTCCAAATTGAAGCTCCAAACATGGATTTTCAAAAACAAGTGACTATCAGGTCGGGTGTTGAAAAACAGTCCGGGCCATGGATTTTTCATTGCGAAAATTCTCGTTAAATTACAGCTTTATTCGATGATCACTATAGCTCTTGTTGTCAAATCAAATGTCAACTTTTCGATTCACAATTTCATCCAGGTGGATCTTGAGCGGTAAGCTGAAATCTTTTGTTTTAAAAACTCCGTTCGAGCACCGTATACTTAGGTTCTTCAAGCATATAGAAAAAAGTCAAGAAAAAAAGTCGAACGAGACCCTCTGCCTGCCTCTTGAAAATTTACGATCAGAGCCGATACATTTGCGTTGCCTTTTCTCTCTCGCAAGTCGCCTAATAGTCGCCTCGCTCCAAGTTTCGTGAACGAATCTTGTGTAAAATAGGTACCTCCGCGTGGTTCTTCATAACGAATGGTAACCATGTATACGTCATCTCTCTTTGAAAATATTATATTCCTATATGCCCCACCCTCTTGAAACTACGCCTTCAACTACAGGCACAATCGAGAAGCTGCTACTGCTTCACACAAGCTTGCTCACGCTCAGCCAACGACAGCAGACGACAGTCAACGACGAGAATTCAACAGAGTGACGCAAGGTTCGCCGGAATTTTGCGTGGTTGATTCACGTGTGCCTTCTTTTGGGATTTTTTGCATCAGTGACAGTGTGACATCCCAAATTTAACAATAAAGTGTCTAGCAATAAAATGTGGTAAGCTAGAGATCGAACAAGACATCAATTGGAAAATTACTCCGATCAAATCAGAGGACTTTAAGCAACGCTTATGGTGATTTGCATGATTCATGAAACAAAATTTGAACCGACTTGGTATGAGTGAATTCCTTATATTACATCAAAATCATATGTGTCGAGGAACGCTCTGAGAATCATCATTTTTGGTCGAGTGGAGACGAGAGCGTATATATACGCAATTTTGCCGGTATAAGCTTACGATTCACCATAGCACGTGCGATAAGGGAATGCATTTCTCGCACATTCATTTGAAGCTTACTTCTGTTATACGAACGCGACTCATTATTTATCAGACGACTAGATAATATATCCTCCAAGCACGCAGTGACCAATCAGCTGACAATTCGTGATGTGGAATCGGGTATGGGCTTAAACTGTTCCAAGCTCGATCCAAAGTTGTCCTCGATAGTGAATTTCCGTGGAGCTAGTTTTGCTGAAAATTCGACACTCTTAGACTCCTCATCCACCAACACTGCAGACATGCGATCCAAATTAACTGCAAGGAAATCAACAGGTGGTCGACCTCCCTCTGTTTCGCCGCATTCACCATATTGGTGGTCAATCGATTCGGAATTGCTGAAAAATAAGAGACCAGGAGAATATTTAATGTCACCTAGTTTCACACGCTTCACTCAAAAATTTCGTATGCAAATACATCCAGGCTCTGGTCCAACAGAACCCGCTCGTTTGAGCCTTCAATTGCTGAGCAAGCCTGCTAATTTACCCCTCAGAGTTCGCGTGAAGTACAGTTTTGCCGATTGGAGGCAATACGATGTGGAAAAGCCCAGTAACCACTCAGTTTTTGAGCACGTGTTCTCAAATGATTATAGCGAAGATAGTGCTGTGTGTGCCGTGTATCCTCTCGAAGGTAATTTTGACAGTATTTGCTGTGAAGTTGAGAAGATCGATGGTCCAATTGGTAATCCGTCATCTGCATCTGGTGCACCACCGTGTAAAAAATCTTTGATAGTGAGGCCCTCAACTCCTGCTTCTTTTATTCGTGCAACGTTGCCAGGATTGGCCAATAATTTTGACAGAGATGGACGGCTGATCAACTATTCCACTCAAACATCCTCATCTACAACCGTCAAACAGCCCACAGTGATGAGCAATAACGTTATCTCGTCTAATATCGACCCGGATAATAATAGAACATCGACAAGTGTTTTGGGAGTGAATGGCGAGCAGCCATCATCAGCTCGATCATCAGAGCCTGATCAGAATCGTCGTAGTATGAGGAAAGTGAAGTCGATAACGATGAAGCTTCCCACCTCCACTGCATCTCTCACATGCTTCGCTAACAATAATTCGTCGACTTTGCCGTCCACTTCTGCCGCAGGTTCACCTAATAAGGCTCATCTCAATCTGAGTAAGGACGTTGGAAAATTGTTACTCAACTCAAATTACAGTGATATCGTCCTCGTTGCCAAAAACCCGAACGACTTTGGATACCGTGCTCACAAAGCTATTATATCATCTCGGAGTTCAGTTTTTTCGGAATTGTGTGAGAAGAATGACAAGGAAATAATACTCGATGATATATCGAGCGAGATTTTGGAGAAATTGCTGATATTCATGTACAGTGGGGATGTTTTCGATCTGCACAATTGTCACGCCGATGTTTTCTTTGCTGCGAAAAAGTATGCTCTTGTGGATCTCATGGATATGTGCATCGAAAGTATGAGGAACAATCTTTCATCTGACACTGCTGCAGAGACTCTCATTATTGCGCATGAACAACATTTGGAAGAATTGAAAGCAAAGACCATGGAATTCATGAACAAAAATGCCACTGAAGTAATCAAGACTGATGGCTACCAAAAAATTTTAGAATCCCACAAGGACTTGGTTGCCGATTTATACCATTGCCTCATCTCCACTAGTAAGTCTTTTATTATCACAGATTAAGCAAATTTTCATCACTAAATTTCTCATGTACCCGGCGCGTTCTAAGGAATTCCCAAACGTCGATTCAATTTCATCTTTCTAAGAATCGCGTAATTTAAACAAGGATCCACGTATACTTGACGAAAATACAGCACATCATAATTTAGTGAGTTCAAATCAACGTTGCTGAAAATCTATTAGAATTAGATGAGTTCTCATTTTAAATGATCGAATTCCCAATCTTGCTTTAAATAACAGCGTATTGAGCAAATTTGATATCAACTTCGTGATATCATGGGTCAGACGGACGAAAGCGTGATCCATGGTTATGTGTAGTTGCCATCTTCACGCGCACACGTGGAAGAAATTTTGTGATCAACAATTGACCCCAAAATCTATAAAACAAACGAAAATCGTAGTAATTACACGACACTTTGTTTTATAGGGATTTTCTAGTCCGAGTACGCCCTGCGAGCCACTATTTATAGCAGAAAACACAGGCTTTGAAATGTAAAAATTATTGAGGAAACTTCGAGACTCGTTTTGACTACAATTGCTCGAATATTGATTACTTATTCACGACCAAAATTAAAATCATTTAAAGTCTCAGTAATCAATTGCTGAATCTTCGCACGAATAGAAATGTGACAACTTCCAAAAATTTTTTTCAGGTTCCCTAGTTCCTGGAAAGAGATCTAAAACTAGCAATCTCAGAAATTGAACATAAAGGCTTAACACAGTCAACTACGGGATGGTGGTTCACAATAGGTGAGATATTCAGTCGATCGAAGCTAAAAAAAATTACTAAGGCCCCCTGTACCCAACATGTCCCCATATGTCGATCTTAGAAATAGGCTCTCGTTGACCTCCACGCAATTTTTTTTTTCTGTGGACGGTTCGCGCGCCAAATAGTCTGGGCATCCAACGAGGCTCCCGTGGCCACTTCTAATCCGGAAAATATATACGTTATTCTATGTATTTTGACGCGCTGAATCGATTTTTCGAGGTCACTTTCCCAAATTCCGTATACTTTTTTTTGTTATTAACAATTTTGTGTGCAAAATTGAGAGTTTTGACAACATCTCGAGTTATATGCATTTCTTGGGAAAGTTTCATCGGATCAAAGTTGTAGATCGTGAAATTTCCCGCAAAAAAGATCCATACAAGTTTCCTGCAAAGAAAAGTCCGAGTCGGTAAGTGCGCGATAATCGCTGCAGCGCTACTAAACTTGCTGCCGATTTGACAGTTGTCAATTTAGGGTTAGGCAACCAAGTGCATCTTGACGAGGGTGGAATTCCCTTGAAAATGGCTCAAACCGCTATTCTCGCAGCAAAAACTGTCGGCGCGTGGCGCCCAGAATCTGCACTTTTTCACTTTCTCTTGCTTCACACTGCTTCGTACTTGGCGAGATACGACCTGTGCCATTTTGAAGGGAATTTCGTCCTCTTCAAGATGCACTTGGTCGTTTTGCCAGAAAATGACAAATGTCAAATTTGCAGCGCATATAATAACGCAACGTTGACGGGTGCACGCTGAAAGTTATTCGCACTTTTATCCAATTCTTTTGCGACTTGGGCTAAACGACGAGAAGACGAATACTTAACATCATCTAACTTGAGTTCGTCTTCTCGTCCTTGAGCTCAAATCTCAAAAGAATCGGATAAAAGTGAGAATTTTAAAATACCTATATTGTATATGTTAGGAGGTGCCTGCGCTCAAGTTATTCGCACTTTTATCCAATTCTCTTGCGATTTGAGCTAAACGACGCGAAGACGAACTCAAGTTAGATGATGATAAGTATTCGCCTTCTCTTCGTTCAGTCCAAATCGCAAGAATATCGGAGAAAAGTGCGAATAACTTTCTCCGTGCACGGTGCGAATTCGGGAACGCTACCATGAAAAATCGATTCAGCTCGTCAAAATACATAGAATAACGTATAGATTTTCCGGGGAAATTGAAGTGGCCACGGAGGCCTCGATGGGCGCCCCGACTAAAAGGCCCGAGAAAATGCCCAATAAAGCGCACTTCGTTACTGGAAAGAGTCACCTCAAAGTTAATGATAGAGACCTTATCAAAAAGACTATAACTACAACATCTCATGTTTTTTACTACAAATTTGAATTCATTTCCACAGAATCAAACAGAGCGTGTTATTTTGGCTTGTATACAAATTTTCAAGCTTCTACAATGATTTTTCTATGTGTATTCGAATACGCAAAGTCTTGAGCGATTTTCTCGCTTTTAGTCAAGATTTACTCACAAAGCTAGTGCAGGTTCGAAATTGTTTGGCGTTAGTCTCAAGCTTTGAACATCTTTTTTTGGTACTAGACAAAGACTGTTCCCATAAAGTTTTAACAACCAGGCCCGACCTGCATTAATTCTTTACGATACTTTGAAATTCAGTGAGTTTTAAATTTATTCATGATGCGCTCGTTGAATATAAATTTCTATACCAAAACTGACAAATATGAGCATGCGGTAGCCGTGCAACCCGGCCGTGGAGTTTTGTTCATATCTTACACAAAAAACTTCATGATTCAAAACTCAGACGAGTTTTCATACTTTTGTTATTGCCTTACTGACATTCGGCAATTCTTCCCTTAGCCCTAATTGCAACAGAATCGGAGAAATGAGAACAACTTGACAGCAGGCACCTCGTGACCATATATAATATGGCATATTTTTGCTCTCAAACTACGCGAATTCTTTTTAAATTTAGGCTAGAATTTTGCCTAAATTTTTATTAAATAACGAGTTGTATCGCACGTTAGTTAGGTAGTAACAAATCGCGACATCGTTTAGCCCAAATCCAAAAAAACTTCCAAAATTTTGCTTACACGGCTACCGCATGCCCTTATGCACATATCACTCCCATGTAATTAATCTTTGCCCATTCCGTGACATTTTTTCATATGTTTCTCCACTTTTGATACCCGTGTGACGCAGTGATTTTTCGTCAATATTTAATATGTAGCTTTCAATTCTCATTCTATGAAAAAAAAAAAAAAAACAACAACAAAAAATGGATAACAATTGTTCGAAAATATGGTCTGTGATTATCTCATGTGTCGTTGCAGCAGGATCCAATGTTAGCTGGATCGGATTGGATCTATGGTCCAGGGGAAGGCTTGTATAAGAAAATGCTACGAAATTGACGAAATGCGACCAGTGAACGTATTAGAATACACGAATGTTTATGTAGCACATTCTTCTTATCGAAGGTTGCCTCGATGTTGGAGCAAGTATATAGATAGTTTGTTAACTAGACTGATGTCAAAATTAAAAAATAATACTACAATATTATCCTTCAATTTTTTGTCAAGAAAGTATATGAGTATTAGTTCCGCAGAAATTTCGATATTTGGAGTCGAAATGATGTGCCAGCCCCAAATCTCACTTCTAGAGGCTCTGTAGGATGTATTTTCCGACTTTGTAAAACATATGAAGCACAAATTAATTCGTTCCCGAATATAAAAATTTCCACTTAACGGTACCAATAGAATAACATGGATAACACTGTCCTACGGACCTGTGCCTCTGACACCTTACAGACCTAACATTTTGCCCTTATAATTGGCCTCACGGCTAAAGGCTCAAGTTACAGCTTTGAGGCTTCGAGACTTTAACTTGACCATCAAATACTTTGAAAATAGTCGGATACCACCTCTATAGTCTCTAAAATCAATTATTCCAATACTTTCGAAAATGGGAAAGTTGCGTCTCGCGATTCACACGAGGAAAAAATTGGTGGGGATTGACCTCGAATTGGGCAAAATCCCTACTATCGAGGAAAATTGAGTGAGTAAGCAGAATGGGCAACAAAATGTACGTGCTCAGCATGTATATGATAGAATCTCGACATGAAGAGTGGTCTTTCGGTCCTCGTGCATGTGGAATTTGATACTTGATATAACATTATATTGCATGAGTTTGCACGACCGAATCTCACGGCGCTACACAATCACAAAGACCGGAGAGAGGAAAAGCCATATCTCACGCACCTGACATTTTGACCTTTTTTTTGATGATAAGATTTTTTAAAAAACCCAGGATCCATCAACAACTCGTTGCGCCTAAAAGAACACCAAGAAATACGTCGATGAAGACTTATACGATTTTTCTTTCAAGCATTTTAAGGGTTCGAAAAAAGTGGTACACATATTTCAACGTTTCCACGGAGGTGCTCCTACGCACCGTCCTCCCATTACTAAAAACATAAAAATTGAATCCTGAAAAGTAAACTATCTCATTTGAACTATGAAATTGATCAAAATAGGAATCATCGCGTGTAGAGAAGAAGCTTATGTTCAGTCGTATGCAGATAGATTTTGAAAGATTTATAGAGCAGTCAGCTATACTAGCCTCTTCTCACTAGTGTTAACAACTTTTAAATCAATAAGTCAGTTCCTAATTTTAGGTATGCAACGACAGGAAATTATAGTAGATTTGTAGAATGCAAAACTCTAAAATAAATGTTTTTGAGAAATTTGTCTCGACTTGAGCATATAGTATTATAATATATTATTTCTGAAGAAACTCACTCCATGGAAACGGGACGGGGGGGGGGGGGTAATGCGTCGAGGCAAGATCTGATGATGAGATTTTAGGCATAGGATTGAACTTTTACATGCGTGATAAACATTATTGTCCAAAGCGTGCATTAAATTAATCTCGCAAGGGTAGTAAATACATACACGTACTTTATTGCTAGCAATTTATACTAGCCTATATATCAAAAGCGATACCCGGTTCTTTCTCAAGGAATAGAACTTGACACGTTCACTGCGATGGGCCGCTCCACCGGTGGGGCCCATGATTTTTCGTCTTTCAATCAATCCGACTTATATTTGCTCAAAAATATTCTCATAAGCCATTTTCTTGGGCGTTTTGGTTAATCAAGGGTGTAAATTATAAGTCAGAACACAATTTTTCCCTGAGAATCGTATGGTGATGACCAACCAAAAATTACGAAAAACTGCTTTCGCAGTGAACGTATTAAAGATCTCGACTACCTAATTTTTATTCAATTGGTTCTCAAGTATTTTTAAGCTGCTCTTGTAGTCCAATTAATTTATGCAATCAAAATGTGTAGCAACGAGACCTAAGAAATCCCCGTTGTCTTCATGGAGAAGATATGTGTGTATTAGACAATAAGAGTTCGATTATACGCGCGTCTAGGCCCGAATTTATAATCGTAATCCGGAGTCCGGAATCCGGATAAGCTAATCCGAGGCGCCACAATCGGTGCGGCGAGTTGGCGAATCGATTAGGACTGGCGATTGTGGTGCCTCGGATTAGCTTATCCGGACTCTGGATTACAACTATAAATTCGAGAACAAGAAAAATATCTCGAGTTCATATTATGTCTGCTCGCCAGCGAGGCGCTATATATCGCGCCTCTTGATACGACTTTCGTGCGGCGAAAAGGCTCGAAACTCGCAAACATTCGGGCAACGGTACCCTGGCACCGAAATTGTGAGCTGTGGAAAATCCAAAAAGACAGATCGATGCACCGAAAATTCTACTTCCCGAATCCGCAGCCGGAAAAACTCTACCTTTTTTCATTTTCTTTGAATTATCAAAAAACTAGCTCATTTCACCTGTTCTGGTGCGCCTTAACCCTTGATCGTAGCGACACACTCTTGGTCTCAAAAAATTCTACTCGGCCCAACAAAATTTCTACCACCTCGGTTTTTCACAATTTTCTATTGGATTTTCCGTGATCAGTTGAAATATTTTCCAATCCCAAGCCCTGGTGTGAACGTGCTACATTAGGCCACGTTCACACCAGCAAGATACGCCACACCGCGGTAAATGTATCAGCGGACCGCAGTTGACCACGAGTGAAAGCCTAATTACTGCTAATCACGGAAAACCCAATAGAAAATTTGGAAAAACCGAGGTGGTAGAATTTTTGTTGGGCCGAGTAGAATTTTTTGAGACCAAGAGTGTGTCGCTACGATCAAGGGTTAAGGCGCACCAGAACAGGTGAAATGAGCTAGTTTTTTGATAATTCAAAGAAGATGAAGAAAGGTAGAGTTTTTTCGGTTGCGGATTCGGGAAGTAGAATTTTCGGTGCATCGATCTGTCTTTTTGGATTTTCCACAGCTCACAATTTCGGTGCCACGGTACCTTTGCCAAACATTCGCCTGATTTGTGACCTTGACCCATCAGCTCTGCCTTGACCTTATTATCTGCTACCGGTTGATGGGTGTGGATTTGCAGCGTAGGATTAGCCCAATTATAGCAGACGACAGTCAACGACAGTGGTTCAACAGGTTATTGAATCCGATTGAATCATGTTCGATCTCGAGTACGTAAAATAACGGAAAATGCTCACTAAATTACCATCTCGATTACTACAGCTGTGTATATACTTACAGGAGCTGGCGCAAATAAGTGCCTTTACGATCGAAAGAGTGGAAAATGCACGCGAAGACGCGAGGAACTTTTAACAACAAACATGTCTGCGTCCCGAAGAGGTTAAACTGCCAGCAATGTAAACACGCTCCGATCGAGTGTGGTGTACACATAGGATTCGTCGTAGCGAAGGTGAGGAACCACACTGCACTGCATTGTTGATATGCGAAGAACGACTTGTAGATAATGTGAGAATTTGGAAACAGCTAAGAAGTGGAAGCCAGTGCGAATGGAACTGTCGGCCCGCGTTCGCGAAATCGCCACTCGCCTCGCACGGTCAGTGTAATTACATCAGTTACTGTGGTGTACTGGTCATCAAAACTATCCACGCACTATTGCGATCATCATGGTGCGAACAATAGCTTCATTTCTCGATACAGACTGTATTCAAAACACGAAAAAAAATTACGAAGAGAGTGAGAACGGATATACGAATAGTGAAGAAGAAGCGAGGTCGAGGATTTTTTGACATCCGTAATAAAGTCAACTGGACCTAACAATGACGAGTTGCGAAAGATCCTCGTCGGAACTGTCAACTAATCCAAAGTTCAAATCGTTCAGCTGGACTCTGGATTCCAAATCGCTTAGAAATAGAGAATCAGATAGAGCTTTCTATTCGCCAATTTTTCATCGATGGAATCAGAAGTGGCGAATGCAAGTGATCCCGTCCACTCAACGATCAAAAGAAATAGCTAAGCGTATAGCCTACAACTGCTTAGCAAGCCGGATGATTTGCCCTTTCACGTGCACATCACAGCTTCACCGATTGGAAACAGTTCAACAGCGAACCATCCATCACGTCCTCAACTTTTGAGCACGTCTTTACCGAAGACGACGTTGAGATTGCAACATCATGTGCTGAGTATGCCCTCAAGGGCAATTTTGATTGCATCTGCTGCGAAATCATGAGGGTGGAAAGTAGTAATACACTCGTCTCTGATCCTCCATCTGCTGAAATGTTTGCGCCATGCAAGAAGCCTCGTGGAAGTAGAAGCACAAGTTCGAGGGCGAGATCGCAATCTAGATCGAAACCTTAGATCGAGATCAACGAACCCGGATACGATCAAGAGGGTGTTTAATAGCGACGAACTCCCGATCAAAGAATCTTCCGATTCTACCGTTCTCATCGATGAGCGAGTATTAGACGAAAATTCTAATTTAGAAAACCGAGAAGTTATCAATAAGCCGAAGACACCAAAGATGGTTGATCACTCATCTCAAACATCTCTCAGGAATGATTCACCTGCACCCATGTGTTATTGTTCCGCCATGCCTGCACCATCGTATACTGACACCTCGACAACCCTTGTGCCAGGAAACCCAACAGGTGGTCCTCATTTTAATCTGCTCCAAGATATCGCTAGGTTGCTGCACAACTCAAAGCACAGTGACATTGTTCTTTTGACTCAAGATTCTCCAAATGGATCAGGTTTTCATGTCCACAAGGCAATCATCTCAGCTCGAAGTACAGTTTTTGCACAACTTTGTGATCAGAGTGGACAAAATATTGTGCTCAAGGATATCTCATATGATGTTCTGAAGAAAGTCTTGGAATTTATATACAAAGGTAGCATTTCTAATTTTCAAGGTCATCATTGTGACATCTTCTGTGCTGCAGAAAAGTATGGTCTCCCTGATCTCAAGGATATGAGTTTGAAGAGTATGAAAGGTAATCTTACCGTTGAAAATGCCACAAAAGTTTTGGTCATTGCTCATAATCATGAATCAAGAGAATTGAAAGAGATTGCATCACAATTTATAAGCCAGAATGCATTAGAAGTCATCAAGACTAGTGGCTACATTGAACTTTCAGAACGCTACCCAAACTTGATTACAGAATTGTACAACCATCTTGTCACACAGGCTGAGAATTGACTAATAATATCCCTATTATGTGTAAAATATGACTGTGATATGTTTGCTCATTGAAGAGAAATCCTGATGCTAGACTTCAACTTGGAAGTTGTTAACGTTTTGTGGGTTGGAAATCTCTTAATTGATGATTATTCCTAGCAAAGGAATACTGATTGAGCAGTTATTAATGTTATAATCCATTGAATTTAGTAGGTCGCAATCATGATAGCATGCAACCACTTGGCAATTTTCCATTTTTGATTCAATTTGGTAAAGTTTCAGGGAATAAATTTGTTGAATTGGGAATCCTATAGATTATCTTCATTCATGTGTATCTCCTTTTGTTGATGAGTAGAGCAGAAAAGAAGCAACTTAGAGCACGATTTTTTTTATTGTTTACTTTTATTTGTTAAACTTTGCAAGAAATCGATTGTTGTAATTTGATATGAAAATGTTAATTAGCTTTGCCATAAATGAAATGTTTCCATGTTCATGCAGGTGTTGGAAGAACAGGCATATCATCTCTATCAATTCAAAACTCTATCAGCGGAACAATCCAAACTAATACAAACTCAGTTATGTGTGATCTAGTCAACCTAAGCCTCACCATGTTTGATCTTGTGGATGCATTCTCGGCCTGTAATGCGTAGCACAAGGTTGTTGAATCTGATAGGTCACTTCATGGAATATAAGTCATCTTACTATATCTCTCAACTCATCCAATTTACCAGAGCTAATTAAGGGTTTTTGAGCAAAAATGAGTGATGTTTGGTGTAATTGACATCGCGCTTTTCATATAATACTTGAACGAAGTCGCCATCATGTGGCACAAGATCTACACTGTACAAAAAGATTCAGCAAAATGTCCCAACTTATTTGCAATTTTACCACGGATTAGTGATTCTACTGATGATCTTGTATTTTCGCGCTGCTGAGCTCAGTGAAATCGCTAGCTATCGAAATCGTAAATTCACAATAACGTAGTCGTTATAATGATTTCACTACGCTTGGCGTATAAAGGTCGCTCAAATTCTTACGCTTAGTGATTTTTCCGTAACTCTTTTTATAGTGTAAACAATGTAGAAGCGATGTTGCACATGACATTACTTGCGCATCCGATCGATGGGCACTGCGTTGTATTGGCCAATTTTCAGTTGTCATCGAGTGCTCGAGATTTTATATGTTTTTGATTGATGGATAGTGTGATCCTTGATTGTACCACTTTGATGATTATACTCTGGGTAAAGCAATTAAAAGAAGTTTACAATAAGCTTGATTTGTTAATCGTTTGTAGTATTTGATTATAACACCATAACGTGGATCTCAGCAAATCTCAGATGAACTGTACTGATCCGATGCGATGAGTCTAGTCCGGTTGCTGGGGGGGGGGGAGGGGTCTAAGTGGGCGACTCGTGTTCCAGAAGATTTTGAAATGTATTTCTATGTATTTTGAGGCTCTGGATCGAATGCACGAGGTCGCCAGCCTGTAACCCACGGCGTTTTTTTTGTTATTAACAATTTTTAGTGCACCATCATTGTTTTTTGCAGAAATACTCGGAAAATGCATTTCAACGGAAAACTTTACAGGATCAAAATTGTAGAGCACAAAATGTTGTTCAACAGAGGTCATCACAAGTTTCCCGGAAAACCGAAATTTTGCACTAAAAATTGTTATAAAAAATGCCGGGGTTTACTAGGCTGCATAGTGACCTCGTGCAATCGATTCAGCGTCTTGGAATATTCAAGAAAAACCCTTGCAGATCTTCTGCAACATGAGTCACCTACTCAGACCCCCCTTCTTCCCTCCACCCATCACCCAGACGTGACCCGGACTAATATTGTTTGAAACTTGGAAAAACTTGAAACCGCCTTTCATAATGTGGTTATGTATGTACATACCTCCCAATCTTCCAACAAGCAGCGCTCCTGCTGAGATACTCAAACTTGGTGATCTTATCATAGGAAAACCTAAAAGGAAGAAGGAAGATCTTGTGAAAGACCCTGTTTGCCTACACTTGAAAATTGTTTTCAAAACCTATAGTTTAATCATTGTATCGATAATTGTCTACCCAATACCTCCCATTCCCTTTCAAACGAGGTATCATCTTGAAACAAGCGAATATCGTGTGATAAGGTCGGTTTCGGTTGGCAAAATCATAAACCAGGTTATGATGTCTTCTAGTAACGAGAGCGAAAGTACGGACGTAAAACCTATTGCGATTGTTGGTTCGAGTTTTGTATGGCACATAAACTCGGGGTGTTTCAAAGGAAAGAAGACTGGCGAGTACGCGCTATCGCGAACTTTTACCCGCTGTAATCGACGTTGGCAGCTTCGCCTGGAATCGCAAGGAACGAATCTGCCACCCCTTCTCAGTCTTGAGATCGTGTCACTACCAATCAGGTGGTCATTTCGTGTTTACATTTCATACAGTACTCTTCGCTTTAAAAGCGATTGCACACCCTACGAAACTGAGCACGATTTTCTCAACAACATTGCTCCAGGTGAGAAGAAGAAATCCTGTGTTTTAGGACCGGTTCAAGGAGAATTCGACTTTATACAGTGCAAGTTTGATCTACGATATCTGCTACCGGAGAATAAGCGTAAGAAATCTTCTGTATCTAGTTCACAGCTCGCCGCAAAAAGACCTCGAAAAGACTCGTCTTCGTCTGATAGCTCATCATCCAGTGCAACGAGCTACAATTCATTCGAACGCAGGATAAAATCCGCAACCTCACGACCGACCGGTCGACCTAGTTGCAAATTGGTAAATCGATCGCTTGAAAAAAATAGCTCGGACGACTCAGAATCGACCGATAACGAAGAAGAGGAATCGAGCCCCCCAGTCACATCGTCTGATGACTGTGAAAGCGATGAAAATTCAGATTTAGAGTGTGACACTTCACAATCGAAACTTTTGAAAGACAGTATCAAGTCAGATTACACTGTACGAGCTCAGAGTCCCATCTTGAGTGGATCTCATCTTTCTATTTCGAAGTTAGACGCAAGTGCTAGCGTGTCTTCAGGCGTAAGCAGCATGAAGAGAAAAAGCCTAACAAAGAATAGCTCTAGCCCCAAGATTTCACGCAAAGTTACTAGCCCGCCTGGGGCGAAACCTTGTATCGATATCAAGATGATTAACGAATTCGCGGGCAAAACTAGTAACATGAGCTACGACGAACCGAATGAAAGAAGTACCAAAATGGCAAAATTATCAGTTAAAACGGAGAAACCGAGGGAAAATAATACAAAAGACAACGTGCTCAACTCGTCATCGTTATCATCAAGATCTGCACTAGTCAAACCCGAGTTGAAAACAGAAACCAAGGCCCATATCAAGCCCAAGATCAAGCCACCCGACACACGTCTCGCTCTCGATTTGGAGGGCTTGATGAATGATGAAAAATTCAGCGATGTTGTTGTTAGAACTCAAACTTTTCGAAAGTTCTACGCTCACAAGGCTATATTATCAGCAAGAAGTGGCGAGTTCTTTGAAATGATTCAACAAAATGAGAAAGAGGGCAAAAGAGAGGTCGTAGTACTCGACATAGAAGACAATGTACTCGAGGAACTTTTGAGATTCATCTATACCGGAACTGTCTCCAATATTGATACCAACACTCTCGAGCTCTTCAAAGCCTCTGACAGATTCAAAGTGCAGGGCTTAAGAGACATGTGTGTTAGAAGATTAGAACATCATCTCAACATCGATAATGCGTCGAACATCCTCATAATTTCAAACAAGAATAATTATCTCACGTTGAAAAATCAGGCTCTCGAATACATCAACCAGAATGCTGCAAACGTTATCAATACAAAAGGATTTCGGAAGATGATACAATCTGATCCCGTCTTAGTCTCTGAGCTCTACTGCATGCTTGTCGAAGGCATGTTATTTTATAAAAAACTCATAAGTTATCGCCAATTAGAACTATTGAGTTTCTCGTCTCACATAAACAGTCACTTTTTTCCATGTTGTCATTATATGTAACAAAAAATTTCAATGATATGTTTGTCTCAGCCGACAACTTTTATTTCATAGATTTCAACCTATTTTCAGTTGATGGAAGTGTAAAGTTATATTATCCTCATAATTTGCTTCATGATCATCTACTTTCCATCACTGTAAATAACAGTATTATTTTCTTTGTTTGTTCTAGAACCGGGAAAGACCCACAAGCAGAAACCATCGGATAACCAGACCATTTGAAGTTTGTTAGACGTGGCAGAAGTCAATGGCACGATTTTGCATCATGTTTCCAGTGAGAGACTTATTTAAATCCAGAAGGATTTAATCACTGCTCAATACGATTCAGATTCACAATTTAAAAGCAAGGACTTTCCAAAGTACGAGAATTTTATTACATTGTTCGATAAGATCCCTCATAATAATTTTTACGTTTCTGGCTTATTTTCGGGAATTTGTTGTATTTATTTCATAGTAAAGTCGTTTCTTGACTAATTTCCAAAGCAATTTTGTTTCTCGCCTTTCTCAATTCATCTTGAACTCTGAACATTTTGTTCCATCATTTTTTAATTTTCGGTATAACTAGGGGGATCAAAATTCGTTTGAGTTCAGTTGCAGTGAGACCCAGTCGCGAGCGTTATGGTCTTTTATTCTGGCAACAGACTTTTGAAGTGTGTAATCTCGCGAGCCCTGGATTATTCTGATGAAACTACTATGCACTATCGGCATAGTAGAACATGATATTGATATGTCTCTCATTTAGTACAAATATCCTTATGATTTTTGGAAAAAGTCCAAATACTTTAATTATCTTCAGCTTTTATCGCAAATCAAATGAATACTTTTTTTATGCTTTTTTCGTTGCGAAATTGTTCTCGGAAAACTTTCCAAGCAAAACTAGTTTACTTGGGTATTTGATGCTCTGAATTAACATTTATGCGCTGTTATATCTACTGTTATTGATGATATCAACTGCGAGATTTAGTTCATGGGTATACTTAACTCTGCTAAAATATCATTAATCATGAACACCTTTTCATTGGATTTTGATTTTGAATCCAGCTGATCAGTTGTACCTTATAACTAAATGAGTTATTTATGAATCTTTTTTTGAAGTAATTCAAAAATTTGCTGATAAGTGTAAGACACTCATTTGAATGGAAAACCACAATTTATTATCAGTTATCCGAATGCTAGATGATGAAAATACTGTGGAAAAATTGGAAACATTGACACGCTGCAACTAAAATAGTATAATTACTCTGAAGCTTCCTCATAGAGTTGTGTTTTTTCATAAGATTGATAGAATAAATAAATTACACATTATCTCATTCAAAACGTGCACTAATCATTTTGTATATTACTATAAATATAAACTATGGCCGATCGTTTGAGTAGATAGAATGTTTTACTCATATCCTAATATAGCAGAATTATACCCTCAATTTATTCTAAAACATGGAAATAAATGACTACATGTGGTCTGCTAACTGCTTGCTTGAGTGGTTCTACATCTTATATTTACAAACGTCGTTGATACAAAATCGGGCGATAAAAAATATATAAAATACAAAGAATTTCAACGAAAAAAATTCATGATTTAGTCTCAGTAAGATTTCAAATATATAGTAAGATTACTAATATTGAATCCTCTAGTGTCCATCAAATAAGTGAGCACTTTCAAAAGTCAAATTCGTCTTTAGCAAAATTCAAAACTGTGAAGCCGAGATCAACGAGATAAGCTATGCCTTCTAGAATGCATAAAAATCCAAGCGCCAGACCAATCTGTAAATTGAAAGAAGTATTATTTTTAATCATCGCCGATTTCAACAGCGAAACATCATCTTTATAGTCTTGAATTGATATTTTGGAAGTGAGCAATTTTCAAATTGAGAGAAATCGATTAGCTCGCCGACGTCTGAGTGAGGAGCATTTTGATAGTGAAGAACTATTAGAACCTTCAAAACGCTCATTCGGATCTCAGAGTGCCAACATCTATATGTTAACGGACTTGAATGGATCTTTAGTTCGGCAGATTTGAGAATAAACATGATTGGTTTCTAACGTTCACAGCTTATGGAAATTTTACCAATTTTTTATCATAGTCAAATTTACCTTTCGTTCACCACCAGTTGGATATCGGTTATATTCTGGGGCGTATCCAAACCAATAATGCAGCGCTGCAGCCCCAATAACGATGAACATGAACATGCCCACGAAGTTCATCAAGACCTCCTAGTTATTGAAATGTAGATTGACTTCATTAGGCATGTAAAACTGCATCAGAGGAAACTTTTATCGTAGCATTGGATTTCGATTAATTTTGGTAGATTTTCTGAATTGTCAAATTTTCTGGTAAGTACTGGAGTTTGAAAAGTGAGTGAGATGAACGACGAAAACTCTTGATAGAGGATAAATGAGAAAACAGCACGGAATTTCCTCGGTGGGCACTGCATTTGAAATAGTTGCATAGTTTTGCAGTTCGAATAAAGTAAAGCCTCAACTCTTTAATTCAGTTGCGGTTCAAGCTTCATTTTTACCACCATGGTAGGTAGATCTGAGTAAGTGGTAATTATTCGTAGTAATTATATCATCGTCAAAGCACGACGAGATCATCAACTAAAGTATAATGCGCCCACTCTTTGAAATTATTGTTACTCAATATTCAATGTCTAGAACTAAAATAGCATGGAATCCATTTTCGAATTTTCGAAAGTTGAAATGACATTTCTGAGATAGTTTGCTGAAACTAACTCATATACAATAATGAATTATAAACCCTGACTTTTTCATTTGAAAGAAGTTGGCAAGAACAGATTCCCAAACTCCTAATAGTGAAAGTAAACTATCACATAGATTCGCAGTGAAACTGCTTGAGCAGAATGAAATATTTTAACGTGATGGAGCCTCATTCGTGGTTTGGATAAAAGTGTAGGCCATTTACTTTTATTTGGAAACCATAACGTTTCAGAATTTTCATTGTTGTTTTCAAAGAGTGCATTTGAACTGCAAAATTCCCTTCATAGATGTATATGTTACAGTAAATGTCCGAAATCAGTCAATGCCGGAGATTTACTAGTTAATCCTTGACTAGTAAATGTCCAGCATTGACTGGGAGGTCTAGTCAATGCTGTTGAAATATTGATTAACAAGCCTCCGTAAATGTTCAAAACGTGATTGGTCACGAAAAATATACTTCGCACGTGAACTTGATCTTTTGAAAACTTCGCGCCGAAAAACAAGCTCCTGAGGTACATTTCCTGAGGAATGATTATCAACATCGTGGATGAGGACTTCTACAGAATTGGAACAAAAGCTGGTTTAATTAAGCAGCTATTCACGAGGAGCCAGTTTGTTGTTTGCAAAGAGAAATTCCTCGATCACAACGAAATTGACCAGGTGCAAACTGTGTGCTTACGAGCAGCAGCCTCAAACATTTCGATTATAGGTGACCAGGGGATGACGGAATGCAATTGAGGGGGTGGGTAGAAAAAGGGCGTAACCGCCATTATGCCTTTCTTCCGGACATCGCTTTTTTTGAGCCCCTATACCAAGATCTACCACCCCCGAAATCCGTTTTTCGTAAGACCCCAAAAACCGCCTGGCAGATAAAAGGGCATAACCGCCATTACGCCCTTTCATCTGCACGATAAAAGGGCGTAATTGCAATGATAGAATGTTAAAAGGGCGTAACTGCTATGATTAGATGTTAAAAGGGCGTAACTGCTGTGATAACATTTCAATATCAGGGCTTCATTTTTTTCTCAGCTCAACAGGATTTGGAAAAAGGGCTCAAGTACCTGACTGAAAAGATTCAAAAGGGCGTAATTACTATGTAACGGGGCGTAAATGAGGGCGGATCTGGGAAAAGGGCCTAATTACCGAGGAAAAGTTTTATAAAAATTCTCCAGAGCCTGGAAACGCTTTTCCACCTAATATAACGATGAAAACATGTTATTTTACCTTCAAATTGAGTGTTTTTACCCTTCTCCAGTAAAAAAATTTCTCGTTATTTTCACACGACTGATGGAAGCTTTTCGTGTCCATAGAACCGTGGAGCATAAATCGAACCACCCCCTAGCAATCAGATATTTTCATGCCCAGGAACACTCTCAAAAAATTTGGAGATAATTATTTGATCGCGAGATTCAATTCCACTTATTGTGAGGAAGAAAGGCTGAAATTTGACCCTGTATTCGGAAAAAGGGCGTAATTGCATTTTTTGAAATTGCTGAAAAAAGCTCAAAATCAAATTTTATCCCCCGGCTCGGGTTGGGCTATTTCGAGAATGCTATCTTCTTCGAAAAAAGTCAGCTCAACTCGTCCAATTATGTAGACGGCTCCCGACCAGAACGGTATAAGTCCATTTTTGGCATTTCTGGCAAATGGGCTTCAAAGTTTTCTTGCAGTCGGAAATTCAGATGTCATTTTTAGTGATTATGCTTCATTTATCATGTAATGAGTGTGTTTTTACGGCAACTTTTGCATGGGGCATGATGATTTTCAATTGCTTACACTTCTCAGTTGTTTTGCAGTAAAAATTGTTTTGCACTAATCAGTTGTTTTGCAATAAAAAATGGACTTATACCGCTCTGGTCCCCTAATTTTCTCGACTTCTTTTCCGGACCAGAACGGTGTAAGTCCATCATTTTTTCTGAAGCGGACTTATACCGTTCTGGACCGGGGAAAGTAAGGAAACTAGTCGGCTTTCACCATTTTAGATCGTAAAATATTAGAAAATTATCGATTTGAATCCTTTTGCATCAAAAAACGTCGGAACGCTGTGGACTTATACCGTTTTTTGCGTAAAAAAAGTTGAAAAATTCTCGGGGCCAGAACGGTATAAATCCATGTTTTTTCCTGAAATTGTTGACTGGGAGCTGTCTGGAGGTTGGTGGAGATATTTGACTAGGTCCATGAACCACCATCATCGGGTTTCATCGACGGATCTCACCAAAAATGTTACATTTGGAGTACTACGACCGTAATCGATTATATTCTTGAGATTGCAGCCCATGAGTGCGTACTCGAGGGTTTCAGTCGATAAGTATCCATTCACAGTCGATATATCCATTCAATCAGCTTGGTTTACACTCTAATATAGTGTTTGGCAAGTGTTCAAGGATAGAATTTCTACTTGGAGATTCACATGGAGAGAGTTTATACTGAAGAGATCAGAATCAGAATTCTTCTATTTCGAAACGCGGAGTTTGAATGAGTAATCGGACTTTATTCAATTTAGCAGTCTGAAACAACTAATATAGATGAGAAGTATTACGCGATTCAAATTGGATGCAGGGGCTCAATTCGAGGAGTATAGTATTTCCACAACAATATCAAGTATAATGAGATTCACTTGTAACTAGCAAAAGAATCGAATTCGGATAGTTGAGCGATTACTGATAACAAGAGTGCAAGTTGATAATATTCAAAATGATTTCTCGGAATAATTGTAAATGAAATATGTCTATTCCATGATGAGGCTAGGTATTTCTCGTCATTCACATCGCTCTTACCACAAGGAACATTGCATATAGATTATTGAAGTTGTCTGTATCTCAGATGCAGTGATTCGGTCCTTTGAGACGATTTCATCCCTGCAGAAATGATTATAAACGAGAACCAAAGCAATTTCAACATCGATCGCTCTATCGACTGAAATTCTTCGATTGACCCTGTAAATCCTGTCTCATTACTGACGATGTAAGACGATGTAAGCAAAAGTTCAATTTAGAGCCCTTAGCAAGGTCACAATGTTCAAACAAATTCCCACAGAATACTGTTCCGCGATTTTCCATGTAGATAAGCCTCTTGCATGATGCCACCTTCACAACACAGGGCATCAATATCCTAGTTTTTGAGGTCTACTATTACCTTACAGAGCCTAGAAAAGTGCGATAACTGAGGATAGAAGGTACGAGAGCCGTGTTTTGATGCTCGGGCATGGACTTATACCGTTCTGGTCCCCAAAAGAAGTCGAAACTTTTTTCCCACCAAAAATTGTCATGGTGCTTGTGACGGCTTAGAACGAATTTCCACTCCCGGAGTTACCTATACATGTTTTCGCATCTATCTCCCATCGTTTCCCGTCAAAAAACTCGATTTTCACCAAAATGGACTTATACCGTTCTGGTCGGGAGCCGTCCATGTCTCTAGCGGTTTCTATCAAGTTTTTATTGATTTTCTCAAAATGACTGTTCTGCAGTTACGCCCTTTTTCCACTCACCCCCTCAATTGTAAAGCTGAATGTTCTTCAAATAGATGTTCTTGTAAAGTGGAAAAAATACTGTGCAATTCAGGATCCCATAATAGCCAGAGCTGCTGTAACAAGTAGCTTTTATATTGTTGAATTTTTGGAAAGATTAAACTTCACTTTGATCATGTAACGTGTTATATTATTTGTCGGTGAAAAATTCGTAAGACTCAAATGACATTATCAATGTGATGAAGATGTGACCTCCGTCTGGTATGAATGTAAGATCTAAGACTATGTGCAGCTGTGATACATTCACGCTAAATATCATTTTGCATGAATGAATTTTGCTCATCATATTTTTTTTATTTCTCTGCTCATTTTATGTTTCGGACATTCACGGGGGTCAGTCGGTCAATCCTAAGATTGCCTAGTAAATGTCCGAAATTCGTCTTGACGAATCAACATTGACTGATCCCACTAGTCAATGTCAGCAATAACTAGTCAATCCTAGGATTGATGGAATTCGGACATTTACTGTAACATATACAAACATCGCTCTCGAGTCTCGACGTGATTTATGAATTGACGTGTATTCAAGATAGGCCAGTTGAAAATGTGAGTAATACTTACAACGATAGTTTTTTTGTTTTCCCAGGATCCAAGGCAATACGTGATAAGTATAACGCTTGTGTACAAGAAAAATCCAATGAAAATGCCTGATGCTATAATCTCGGCATCTGGACTTTTCTCCGAGTACAAATCCCATGCTCCACCGACACCCAAAAAATTTCCGTGGCATCCAAATCGGTACATGATAAGTATTATGACGCCGACGATCTGAAATTTGTATGATTTATCCAGAGGACTCATCATCAATTGATCCCGCAACACTCATTTTACAATAACTACGATTCAATCCAAAGTGCAAATTAAAATATATGCGCGGGATTTTTAAAACAACTTTGTGGAACAAGGCTAGTCAAAACAAAATTCTTGTCGTAGTACGCAGGACGCACGTCATCGTTGAGCAAATGTGTTGCTTATCAGTTCGATGTAACACCTAACGGTGAATCATGCAGTCATCTTCACGATACAATGTTTTTCTATGTGTCTGAGGATCCGTTTCGGGGCAAGTACTTATACGTAAAGTGCATTGAATGAAAGACGCCCGAAAGACTCAAAAATGACTGATGGATGTGAGGGTTTCGGTAATTTTTTTTGCATACTGATTTGAAGTTTATCCAAGAAACAAGCAGAATAGCAATCGACTATTATAGTTAGCATCACTGCACTCAAATTGCCATGAGATTTCGAAACTTCAGTATTGTTCAATGAGTTGCAAGTTTTAAATAAACTAACATACGAAAGGATCACTCATCGAACGACATAGCTTTTGAACATACCAGACATGAGAAAAAGGTAAAATGAGATCACGGAGTCATATCCCACGTCAATTTCATTCGCCTGTAGATCTCTATAGTAAAATTTATTTGCGAACTCACCAATTTCACCACCTTAACGGCTACAGAACCAATAGCTTCCGGGGGCAACATGACGACCTGTGGAATTCGTACTATTCATCCACGATAGATTCACTCGCGAGAAAGATTGAAATTGTGGCCTGATCCTATGATTTCACGACTGAGACTCACGCAGGTGTAACAACGGATAGGCGAGCCCGCGTTATCTGATTTCATGCAAGGCGTGACTCGCCGCCACCTGATAAGCATGTGCTTCGGCAACTGCATGCTTATCTTTTTGAACTGATCCTCTCACCATGGTTTTCTTATGCTTACTTAGGTATCTCAATACTTACGATGTGTACGCGCGGTGACCCATTTAATTATTCCGGTGGGCAAGGCGCCTTCCCAACATCTCGAGAAAAGTTACATTCTTGTCACTATGCGGTAGCTTCTTCTATGTTTAGTTGAATGAATTTGTCATTGGTGATTAATTCCGATCACGAATTTTTCATCGTGACTATTCAATTTATTTTGTACAGTACGCGATATTATGGTATATAGGAGAGCAAAAGTGAAGGATTTCATACTTCCAACCCGTTGCGAGTCGCGAGTATAGTAGCGATTAAAAAATCAAGTTTAAAAAAACGAAGATGCTTGGTTTCTTGGATATTATAGATGACAGATTTATAAACAGAACAGAGAATAAAAGTGATTCCGATCGTTAGTCATTTCTGTTCCATTCACAATGACTTGCAACAGAAGGCAGTTTCTTACACAAAACCGATTCTATTCCTACGTGAAACAATGAAAAAACTCTCAAATTACTTAGTTAGCTTCTCATCTTAGATATCAATCATGGAGAAAATGTGAATTTGATTATTAGTCGAGCGCGCTCCAACAAGCTGAAAAATCGGGTAAAGAACTTTGGGTTTCTATATACCATAAGACAAAGAGATAAAATGTAACAAGGATCTTGAAAATTGCCAGAAAAGTGTTTACCAAGACGTCATATCTGGTTCGATTACATTCTTCGACAAGCAACGAGGTTCAGAAAATTTTTCTGAACAATTTTTTTTGAAGATTTTTGTTTTGTCATTTTATCAAATTCTCCCTTGTTGACACTGCCAAATCGATTCGATATTGTCAGCTAAATACGCGGGCAACTTTTTGCCACTAGAGTGGAACTGTAACAAGAAAAAACTTTTTTTAGCTTCAAAAACTGTGGCAATCATCTTATTCTCTGAATTGTGAATACAGTGAAGATTACTAAAAGAGTAGTTGCAAAAAAATTGCTATTTTGATGATACACATACTTGTTTATATTGATTCGATGCATGTGAAAAGTGACAGATATTCTATATTGCTCTGTAAAACACGTCCCTACTTATGAAAATTATGAATTTCATAGTCATTTTGCTGCAACGAGTCAGGATCCCAAAATCTCGAAGTCAAATAGCGTTAGAAAACGACGTGCCTTCACATCATCTAAACCGAGTGTAAATGGCACTTTGGAGCTTACTCTTACTTCGTATACATTGCTTAGCCCAAAAACAAGTATTCCAGTAGACGAGCATGGATGGCTCTAAAACACGAGCATTTTAAAGAGTCAAAATTGGTACATTAGTTTACAAATATTTGCCAGCAAGATGTCCGAAGAAAGTAATGATAAATTTCCTATAGTATTTGAACTTGACACATCATATCCAAGTCAGCAAAATGTTGAATAAACGTCTTTGCGATTTTCATAGAAAGCGGTCGAGTGTCAAATCAATCGTGCGGGGATCCCGGAAAAAGTCATCAACTGAGCAATTTCTCGTCTCATCATCCTGTCTTTAATTCGATTTCAAAGCTTTGAGTTGAAAACCCATGCAATCATCTTCATATTTGGTTCTCATAATTACTGACTTTTTCAACAGAGAACCCATCAGCAATGCAAAGCAGTTTTAGAACTATCTCTATGAAGAACTTCAATTCTCTTATGTAGGTATATTGGTAATCTCACTCATTGTTGATCAAAAAAGGATTATAGTGTACAAAGAACGTTCCTCTAAGACTAATTGAAACTATCCTGGAAAATTTTAGTATGACTTGTAGAGAAATCACCCTTGAAGTATATGACCAAAGATAGCATCATTATTCCATATTATCATTGCTACGTTTGAGAAGTTCACGGAACTCTTTAGTAGCTGAATTGTTGTACGGTATGAAATAGTTGTATTTGTAGTCTTGACGCTCTGCCATGAGTGCCCATACTTTCTTTTCAAGTTTTCGGACTTCAATAACTTGACCCTCAATCCAGATTGCGTGGAGACTCTTTTCATAATCTTTCTGGGGACTGCAATAAATGTACCGAGCAAGAAATCTTGAAATCGGGTGCTGAAAATAGAGTAGATTAATAGTTCATCAGACTCAATAGAGAAGAGTTTTCTTATGATTAACTTACTCTATAGTACTCCCAGTACTTGGGTACATAGCCCTCTGGGATTGGACTGAGAGTCGCTGGTCCAACAAATATATTGCTACAAAATATTATTATTGTGATTGGTATAGCCCCAACAAAGAAGTAAAAGTGGAACGTATCCTTTGTTTTATCCCATTGCCACCTTGTTGCCTTGATGACCATGGTATCAGACATGGAACGAGTTTGCGTATTGCCAACAACTGTAATAAAAAAATATTATCTTCAAAGTTGTAAGGGGTTATTAAGATCATGGAGCATTATCAATCACCCTGACTGGTGTGATTTGGAATTAGAACCCTCATATACATGTGCAAGCAGCATTATCCAAGCTTTGGTTTATGAGCATTGAGTGCAATCAGTTGTATACTGTGGAAGATGGTATATAGTGACCAACACTAACTGAGCTTACTAGAAGTCATTCATCACCAAGATCTAAGAGATTCAATCCAAGGCGCTTCAAAAAGTTATGCAGGGTCAAAACGTTAGCACTATTACATTCATATAATTCTTTTCTGATCTTGACAACAAGATGATCGTACAAACTTTGTTATATATAGGGTACTGGAATGGTGAGAGTCATCACAGATTTCATGTCTTGAAAAGTCTCAGGGCTCTCAAAGAGCATACTTTGAAGCACATTTACAGACGGCAATAGCAAGGCCACTGGGACGCGAGGAAGAATTAACTCGAGCAGACACGTAGCAATCAACTGTTGATGATCCTAAGACCAGGGTGGTGCAGCTGTGTTGCATAACAAAGTGACCCGGTCGTCAACAAATCACGTTAGAATCACCGGTCCAAGTGCAACTGTCAACTCAATACACGTAGGTCACCTTAGAAATCAAAAACTCACCATTTTTGGGAATCAAATTGACGAGTGACAGCCGGTTTTTCACCAGGTTCTGGCCCGGTAAGCGGAATAACGTGCTCCAAGCCGCCATGTCGCCGATTCGACTAGAGTGTTCGACAAACAAACCGAATCCGTCTGCTAAAATATTTACCTCGCACGGTCGGCACCTACGTTACCGACGCTAAATCTCTCCGAAGGTCGCGGGAAATTCAAATGAGGAAACACGCGGGCGGGGCGGGCATTAATGCGTACCGTATATCCGCAAACAATCGTAATAAACATCATTCTGTCGGGAGCGCACGCATCTTGACTATGTGTATATATTTGCAAAGTTTGTATATGTCCCGTCAGAGTTTTTGCTTATGTGTATAGTTTAGAGCTTTGGGCAACGAGCCTCGACCTCAGGAGTGATGCCAAGAGCAGTACAAGCGCGGTGGCATGACGCTGCCGATTCGCGCGCATCGAAACCGCGAGTCTCGATCTTAGACCCGGTAAAGCAAGACCGCCGGGTATCTTCTGATCGTTATTAGAGCTGATAGTATGCACAGAAGCTGGTAAAGTGCATGTGAGGCAAGAGTCGAGGATAGGCCCCGGCTGGGCTGTCAGCTCGAGTCAATCGGGCCGAAGGCATGGACTTCCATACGTGAGTAAAATTTCTGTTTGTGCATCAGATTTTTCAACGTCTTCCGCGTTCGGCTTGATCACTTCCGTGTGTCGTTCTCAAACCGTTCGGCAATTTAGCCCGCGCTATTCGCTATTCTGCTGTCGCGAGGTTTTCAGTTTTCATATGAAATTCACCTCGGTCAATTTGAGGAAGTGGTACTTACTGGCACATTTTTTACTGCGTGATTGAAATTGGTACGATTGGCTTATATTAGGGCAGGCCCTTGTTTAAAAAATACTTACAGCAACATAAGGTTCTCATTCAAATTCACGCGAATAGACAGCAACACTGCTCGCTAGTTGTATACGAAGCGACAATCAGCTGATTTCAACTTTTCATGTAAATTTTGTTGATATGACTGCGAGCGCTCTCTGTTCGATCGTTCAATGAGCCCTGAAAACACTATTTCTGAATTCGAGGTAGCATCTGATACACTTTGAAATAATCAATTCTTAGGTATTCTTAACAAATCTTAAGAGCGTTTTGGAATGTTATATTTTTTCAATGTGTGTACAAATTGATTTCCTTACGTATGTACAGTCTCACATTAGCTCCGTTTATGAACTCGTTTAAGAAAATTCAAGTCTGAAATGAGCAGATGAGCAGAACTGGTTACAAGCTGTAAATGTCAAAATCTGAAACACAAACGATTGAGAGTCATGCTCTGATGAGATCTCATCTTAGCCATCTCCACAGGGCATAAGTCAATCACAGTTGCCCAAAAAAACATTTTCTCGGTCGTTCCAGTATACTCTGGAGGCTGTATTCATTGAAATTCGCTATTCGGGTTGGTTATTCTTGAACCATGCAAACGGAATTGAAATAAAAAATGTTGACCATTTTCTTAAACGCGATGAAATTTTTTGTCAAAAGCCTGAAACTGATTTTTGCCATTTCGATCTACCGCTTGTCTCATCGGTGACTAGCAAGTATTGATTGATTTATGTTTATACATATAGATGGCTCATATCAAATAGTTTGACGCACTCTTTTGTGTACCAACTACTTTGTAAGACGCTCATCATCGAGGTCTGAGAAAAATTTTTCCATATCGACCTCATAAAAGTGATATCAGTAGTCCCCACAATTCCACCAACAAAAATCTGATTTCTATCACGGAAAAAGGATTTGATTAACTTCTAGAAAATCGTACTATAAAAGCTCGTCGTGATTGTCGCAGATTAGCCCCCTGCTGTCACTATTGACAATGGTACTAGTATTGCATTGTTTTTTGACCGAAATTGAAAGCTTTCTCTTTGAGTTTCCCATGTTACGCAAAAATGTTTCTAAAAATGGGACACTGAATATCCTAATACCTTTCCACGGTGTGTCCTTGGCGGGAATGAGTTTAACAGAAATGATAACAAAAACTGAAAAAGGGGTGTTTTTGTACGGATCGTCACAAATCCAACCTGCTTTCGAGCGAAATCGTATCAGCTCGCCGTTTCAAATGTTTGTCACTCTAAGAATCCCCATTGCGTATGGAAAAATTCGGCAACTCTCCGTTTTTTATAGATTTTTTAAAGATCTACAAGATGACGTGAGATTGATCAAGAAACTCAAGTTCTCTTGACGGTATTGAAGAAAATAGTAGAGAATTAGCAGAAAGCGCGATGTTTTTTGCGAAAAAACTCGGGCTTTTCTACAGAAATCTGCAATCTTCTTGAGTTTTGTGATGAATCTACCTACATCATCTTTTAGACCTTCAAAAATCTGTAAATTAGTGTCCGTGTGAGTATTTGCGAGAAAACCGCGAAGAACCGAAGAAAACGAGGATATTAGCAATGTATGGGGAATTCTTAGCTTGACAATCACTCGAAATGGCGAGCTGATACGACATCGCTCCAAATCAGGTTGAATTTGTGACGATTCGTCCAAAAACACTCCTTTTTCGATTTTTGTTGTCATTTTTGTTAAACTCATCACAGCCAGGAGCGCACCGTGCTTCTAGAGCGAGATTTTCAATGTATTGAAATGTTTGATGTTGGTTATCAGATGGTGATCCATCTACGATTACTGAATATGAACAATTGACGTATCGCTCTTTTATTTGTCATTATTCGAACGAGAGATTGAATCAGATTCTATATCACGTATGCAAACACTTAGGAAAGACTGTAATAAATTGAACTGGTTGATTCTAATAGACTCTTTACCACAAATGGTTTTTATTCGTTTTGATCGCATTCTAATATCTTCTCTTTCATGCAGCCACTCGCCTGTGCAATAAATGTATCATTTGAACCTCGCACGTTTCCAAAACAGACAGTCTCTTCCATGAATTCTCGCAAATATTTTTTCGCCAAACAGAGTGAAAACGAACAACTTACATTGCAGTAGCAACTAAGTTAATTTTGAATTAAAAAATGCAATCGTTACTTGAGAGTGATTCTATAGATTGAAAATAAATTAACAGAACTTTTCTCAGGAAAATGAATGAAAACGAACAGCATAATACCAATGACGCGTATGGTTTATTGGATCTATACGGGAAATACATATTGTTCACGTGAATATTTTTAAGTAAGGAGTAGATTCATGAAATTTCTACTATGATATTACGAAGAGTACTGTCCATTCTTCTCATAGCTTCATTTGGCCAACTTTAGTATGTCTCGGCACCTTTAGCTTCTTCCAGAGTCTCTTTCAAGATCTGAAACAAGCTATTAAATTACGTTCAAACTAGGACCACAGTAAATCTATGCAAGTGTTAGAACTTTTTCATATAGTCCTAAATAATGACTTTTGCCACATTTCGCTTCGTTTCACACAAAGCCCAGATACTTTAGATGCATGTTGGATACATCCTCTTATTCTGTGAGGAAATGCCGTTTTTGTTCACAAATTATCTCCACTTCCGACTTTGCATACTCAGGGTTTCGAGACCTATAATTCAATGAGCTTCCAGTACGTTGAATTTGTCGAATTGAACGCATACATGTTCCCATAACTCCAGGTTTTAGCAAACGAGGTTCCTTTAGTTTGTTGAATTGGAGAATGCGAAAAACCACTCTTTTCCGTCAAGCTTAAATCGATTCTTTCTAATACTCAGGACAACAAACACAAAAAAGTCACTTTAGTGCATATTGTCTCAAAAAATAATGTTCCTTAACCATTTTATCGGTACTCGATGTTTGGATATATGTACGCCAAATTCGGCTGGTCTAGACTGGAACCACAAGCTTCAATCTCCTTTCAGATACATTCCAGCCAAAGGACACAGAAATCGTATGTAGGATATGAAATGTTTGCAAAAACTTAAAAATTTGATGTCTTATCACAAATGTCTTATCACAAAGCAAGTTATCAAGATCCACATAATAATAACGTTTGAGAGCAGAACAGGTGATGGGTTCACTATTTTATCAACAAATGCATAAAAAACTAATTGCTCGATCAACGCGCTCTCTTGGCACCAAAATTGTGTTGTCCAATGCACGATTGTATATAAGATCGTGGTCGAATGTAAGCAAACTTTTTAATCAAATTTTTTCCAAGTTGCGCATGGTTCCCAAATCTGCTCAACGGATCTTGTCGTTTATTGCATGCGAGCGAAATTGAATAAGAATGGTCAAAATCTCGATCAAAATCCAGCTTCATACTCTTTGCATAAAAGCGTGCACAAGGAATTGATCGAGCTTTTAATGGAGAGATATCACAAAGGATCCCGCACCAGATTCTTTCTTTTGCAAGCACTTTCTTTGATGATGAGCTGGGCGAAAGAGGTTGCGTGTTATAATAATGATAACAAAATGTGCAGGCTATTCATATTTTGTGTAATATTCCGGTGAACATAAGATGCAGGGGAATAACTGTCAGAAATCTGAGGTAGAATTTTTCTATTTTTCGGATTTTCGAACTTGCAAAGGTCGAATTATTTGAGCCGTGTTGAAGAGTTTCTGGTGAAAACCCAAATTGACTTCTTCTGAAAGATCAACATTCTCTATGCCTACGGTAGAGCAATAAATAGGAAGAATCTACCACGTAAACTTCTTCCAACGCATCTGTGTGATTGGAAACATTTTATCTTAACTTTGTGTCATAAGTGATATACTCGATTTCCGTAATACTCTCGCGGTTTAAACGATTAATTGATCTCGTTGCCCAGTATCTCGTCGGAAACCTCATACTTGAGACAGAAGAGATCTCAAACGTTATTTTCTCCATAGGTCGAATTTGAAGGTCAATATCTGGATTGAACTCAATTCTTGTAGATCAAACAAGCTTCTCCGATTTTCCTTGTTAATTGTGCTTTTTCAGTTGAGAAAAATATCTAATGCAAACTCGAATGCAAAGCGATTAGAATTCTGATGAGATATTCTTTCCCGGCAATTTCAATATAAGGTAGAAAATCGACCAAATTAGGAGACACTTATGCATGAAGATCACGGGCAATCAAAAAAATGTGACCAATTTTTTTGGCCACCTATGCAATATATAGATATAGTGACAATGCAATTAGGTTAGACTTGGCGCCAGTTTTTGGCCAAAAAATGCTCACAATTTCTACCAGGGATCCTAATTCGCCCATTTTTCCATATTATGTATATCAATTAGAATCCTAATTTTCATTCTAGAATACATGTACGGGCTGTTAATCCCTCTTTACAATATTATCCGAATATAAATAGAGCGTAGAATGATGATCTTCTGCCCGAATCTTCTGAGGGTTCAAACGAGCTTTGAGACTCAATTAATTGAAAACCTTTCAAAAACTGCAAAGATAAACATGCAAAGGGCGTGAGTACTAAGATGTGAATTCTACTGGGTTTCAATTTTTCCAAGGAAGAATGCTCCGAATCGCGTTGAATAAAAGGCGTCTGAAATGTGAAAATAATTGTCCGGAGACTAGTCATAATTTAGTGGAATGTAAGAGTCCTTGGATGGTGCACCAAAATAATCTAGAATCTTTCATAATTATTCCTTTAAAACGGAATGATCTGTAAAATCTGACCGTTTGATTATCTTCTAAATGGGTTGAAATCATATTTCCATTGGTCTTGATGGATTCAACATTTATTTAATCATTTCGCGCAACACAATCGAGAACGGTTTACAGGTTGTGTATCAAGCTTGCACGGCTTACAATTATTATTTTCTTCATTAAATTCCGAGGCTGTGTTGAATTGGTATCAACAACTGATACCAACCACTCTGGGGACCAATATTGATACTTTTGCTTTCCCAAAGAGAAAGGGTTGTATCCGTGACAGCACATTTTTATAGAACTTTTTTTGCTCAATTCCATTTTTTGTTCTAAGAATCGTCACTCACCGGTATTCAAATTGAACTATTTGGTTCTTCTCGCCAGGATCTTTCGATTTTTGGTCACATTTCTCACCACTTCAATCATTTATCTTCGCCGATCATTGTCCTTATGTACGTATATGTGTGTGTGCTGTTTTTTTTTCGTCAACGGTTCCTCCCCAGCCCCTTAGTGGATCTTTTCAAAATTCATTTGCATGGTAGATGTCTGTACTACAGTATGCTGAAAAGAGATTCAGCCTATACCCCTGAGAAGGGCTCATAGAGCTTAAAAAAAACGAGTTTCAGCCTATTCCATGAAATTTTTTTTACTCACAAGTCTTTGGAACAAAAAATCTCGAATTTTTCCGAAAATTGTTCTCATTTATACTCTGAAATATTTGTTACGACCACTGAAAACTATGTTTGACCAGAAAATTTTTTCTGACTCTGTAAATTTTAAGTTATATTTTAAGTTATATGTACGAGATCAAAACAAAATTCAGTTTTCACCAATCCATTGACTATCGTATAAGGACGACTCTTAAGTCCTCTGCAGTTTCTTGGACAAGTTGCTAAGAAAACATGTATAAATCGTATCGATCACGGGAAAATCTTGACATATGGCATCATGAATCCTAAGAAATTGTTAGACGAAACCCTTTCAAATATTTGTCAGCGTATCTTTAAAAAGTCATCTATCGCCCCTTTGAATATTTCAAAATGATCCATCGATAGGCTGAGGAGAAATAAGTTAAGTGTACCCAATATGTCCCCCTAAGCCGATCTTTTGTTCATTTTTTGTCCATCTGTCAACATTTTTTTTTTTAAAAGTGACATATACAATCGAAAGTTTTCGCCGAAAGTGGTAAAATGGTCCAAGTTCATTTCCGGTGAGTGAAGATCTCGGTGAAGATTTTTAGAAGAAAAGATGGGACTGAACCAAATGAAATGTAAATTGGTAACATTTCATTCGTTGCATGTAGACGGTTTGCGATTTCGACTTCAGGGTGCATTCTGCTAATCTCTTCTAGCAGCGTATTTCTGATTTACATCAGTCAAAATTCCATCCATTTCAGCCGAGATTCAGATTTAAATTTTTATACTCATCACTGTGTGGAATACTCTTAAATTCAATCACGCATTCTTTTCTATCCAAAAGTTGTATCTAATCGACAGTATAGCTTTGCTTAATTTCACGAACTTTTTGGTATGTACTACGGTATCTTCGAAAATGTTCCGAAACTGATCGAGAAGAGTAACTTTTGGTTTTCGGGTATGAGTTTTGATCTCTATGATTTCAGAAATGAGTGCAGGTTAAAATAAAAGCAGATAAGGATCAGAATCTCGTTTGAAACATCGAATAATTCTGGGTTTGTCATTTTCTGTTTATGTAAGCAAGGGGTTGGTAAAATTGATTCATCAGAGAGAAGAAAAAATTCTTAGGATTGGCTTAGACCACTAGAAAACGCCTGATTTCTCGGGATATTTTTAAATTTCATTAGTGAACCGACGACAACGAGAAAGTTCGATAATGTTCTGACAAGGTAAAAAAGCTATTCTTATCGTCGGTATGAGTAAGGACTGCTGACCACGCGCTTATGCTGTTGAAATTTGATCTTTGACTCGGCTAACTTACTCACGCAGCCAGACTCGTGTACTGTCTTTTATTGTTCTTTATCATTCTCGAATGATCTGTGGAGAACAAATCTCAATTGTCATCTTGATTGTCATCGGCGATCCGTTTCAATTGTATTATGAAATACTGTAATAGAGCACATGCTACATAGTTCATAGGAGTGTTGGTGACTAAATCGTAATAATTTTTGAAGCTTCCTTCTTTTGGGCTCAATTTTTCTTGTCTTCCTGGAAACACGAATTGTGGACACTGAACACAGAGTGGTTATTGCAGTTTTCGCTTTCAGATAAGTTATTGGTTTTTTTCTTTCACCCTGGAATTCAAGTCTTTTTCCACGTATTGTGAGCTCATCTCTCATCAAAGTATGGTACAAGTACGGAATTGAAAGGGACTGAATTTCTGGTTGCCTCATTATGGTTCCCGCAGTGATTTTCAAGTCGTGTTAGAAGCTCATAAAGCAGAGAGTAAAGATTAAATTAGTTCTGCAGATTTTGTTTGAGTTTGAATACTTCCATCCGTAGGCCTCGCATAGGCCCATAGTCAACTTCTATTTGGTTTTTCCATTGTATATCTGGAGCTGAAGCAGTCGGCAAATTCATAACAATCTTCATCTGAAAATAGGATCAAAATAAGTTAAGCACAAATTCAGTGTTTTGCATTCGCATTGTTGGCAATGATACATGGTGCTTCAGATTTTAGATATCATTTTCACACCTCTTGCTGGAGTGTGACACTCGTTGGCTATTTTTTTGGTGTTGAAAGCCATCAGAAAATTGAAAAAAATTTACTAACAATAATAAATAAAAATCGTAGAACTACTCTTGCATTTGCCATTGAACAAATTATGGCAAGCAATGCGGTGTGTCAATTCAAATAACCGCCTGCCACACGGGTGAAATGCAACAATGCTCCATTCTGTTTGCATGTTGGTCCATATAGTCAATATCGACAATGTTAATGTGGCTTGCCCGATCTCTTGCGGCCTCTCCCGGTGCAATGATACCCCTAAATCGATTGCAGTAAAATCCTTAAGAGTGACTCACGCTCATATGTCAAAGTCATTCCCAATACAATTTCCTTAACTTTCGAACCCCCTTCAAATCAACTTCGAGCATGAATTTCCAATATCTTTAAGCTGCAAGCTGCAAGCTCCCGTCCAGAACAAACTTGCAAGGGCATCACACTTAAATACCCATCACCCATCACTACCACCTCCTCACATACAATCGACCAGTAGTTATCAGAACCTAGCTGAGCCACATGCATTGTGTGTCGCAGAGTCGACGCGCAGCTATATAGCTTTGCAATAATAAGAACTCGTACTTGCAAGCATTGGTCTTCGTCTCTGTACTATAGACTCTCGCTGAATAGTCGGCTGTTGGGGCAGTCGTGGCTCAGTCATCGGTGGCTTCGCATCCGTACACACGTGCGCGTCGACGAGCCTCCTTTGGCTCTGCGCTGCCGTGTGCCGGTAAAAGCTTTCTTCCAAGTGCAAATTGAGGTGAAATTTTCAAGACACGGGAGCTGCGGTCCATGATCCGTGCCCAAGTCCTGCACAAGGTGAGTTCAAATCTACTACTTCTTGAGATGTTATTATATGCTTGCGCGCCTGTACAAAAGTCAGCTTTCACCACGAGGTAGCGGTGATTTATCTTACGCATCGACAGTCGGCTATTATTTCTCTCTCTGTCTTTTGATGCGGGAAATATTTGCATTTACACGTGTTCCGAAGCATAGCATTGCCCATGCTGCGTTCAGACTAGTCGTTTACAAACTCTCGCCAATTTTGCCGTTCACCCATAAGATTATTAGTATAGGTTGAAGCTCTCCCCGTGGATCGTTAGACCTCGTGTGGAGACTTTCGCGAACATCGTTCTCGCGATGCTATAGTCGAGAAAAAAATTTCACAAACTATTATAGTTTGCGAGGTATAGTTGGAAGCGTAGGTGGTTTATATACGGACGTTCAAAGTATAGCATTATCTTTGCGATGTGCAAGTACGAGCGCGGAATATCGGTGAAATATGTGCTTTTCGTTTTTTGCCGCGCTCGCGTGGAAGCATCCGAAGGAAGCACCACAGAGCCGCATTGCACCGCTTTATTTGCACGGGCATCACAGTCGATCGGCTTCTGGACTGCAGAGAAGGCGTGAATTGAATTTACCCGAGCATATCCACGCATTTCCTCTCTAAAAAATTGAAATATCTTTCCCGAGCTTGCGTGTGCATACACGCATCAGGAAATTTCGATTGTGCAACACTTCCTTTTGTCAACGTTATTCTTACTCAGGGTGATTCAATACCGGTCCATTTTAAATCAAATATTGCAGCCGTTCGATGAATAGCCGCCAAAACGATATAATAAGTAATTAATCGTTCAACAGCTTGCCGACTTACGCGAGAATTTCATCACCCCAGATCGGTGGTCAGCGTCCCCTTGGATGACGTTATCATTCCGTTTTTTCAAAATATCTCGACTGTTGATTGGCATGTTCACGTGACGGACTTTCATAGACTTGTTCATAGTGCGCTTCTCGCAGATAAAGTCATGGGGCAAGATAAAGTATTGTGATATAGTCAGTGCACCGTGAGCATTTATGAGCTTGCGAGAGATTTCAATTTCTTTCTAATAGAGTAAATTTCGTGAAAATTCTGATTTTATCAAAATATTCTTTGAGATCTCAAGTGCATTACAAAAAGTCGTGTACTTATCGATGGTGGTGGCGAAAGAGTAGCTTGTAATTGCATTGCGTAACGCTGTGAACGAAGAATCGACGATAAGGAAAAGCAGTATAAGTAAGTTTGTGAATGGTTGCACCGCGGACGCTAGCGTGGCCGTGACACTCACCGTGCCAAAGATTTATCTCGCGTGAACGTGAACTCCTTCGAGTAGCCGGAAATGTACAAAGAAATATTTATTGTCACGCACTTGATCTGAATCAGAATACTACTAAAATTTATCGGAAACGATTAATCAATAGATTGGTCTGATAATACAGTCAACTTCGGGAGTAAATTCGAATCATCAGAATGTTTTTTTCGTACCTCTTGACGTTTACCGAGTCAATTATTCCAGCTGAATATATATGTGTATTGCAAAAACTTCAAGTATATAGAAACGATAAACCTCGTTCAATTCTTTTTACTATTCTTAGGCTTTTTAAACTCTTGGGAAAGACACGTCCTTTGTCTGATTTGACACGTTGAAATACCTTGCGAACAATAAATGTATCGGCAAACGTTGCACCTGATCTGCACAAAATTACCACCAGTGAATCACCCCTCAAAATGCTGCAAAGGCTCGAAGTGGTTTTGCACTTTTTCCGACACGAATGAAAAAATCAATGCGTGGGCCTTTACCGAGTAGAATTATAAGCTTGCGCCATAAAACTCGTGTTCAGGACAAAAAGACGTGCAACTTGACCCCTGAGACTTTCAAATCCTTGCACTCTGCGCCTCTCGGTCTATTTTTGTTGCAGTTCACATTTTACTTTGACTGCTGTCACCAATGCACGCATGCAGGTGTTCGTTCAATCTCAAATATAGTCTAGTCTAAAGCGTGGAACTTTATTTGTGAAGAATATCGTATTAGCAATAAATTTCGAATATGTATCTACTAACGGAAAAGCTAATTCATTCGATGCAATACCAATCTTTGTTATAGCAACATTGTTAAAAGTTGATTTGATGAAAAGGAAGTTGTAACTGTAATCTCGCACATGAGTATAGGTAATAAATAGATGGGTGAGCTTTATTCTGCCTGAGGGCAAAATTGCGTCCTATACAGAAAAAATATACACGTACATTTCATTCCGGTACCTAAGATGCTTAAAAATGAGTTCAACAAGTTAAACTAGGATATTTGGCCAGAGCCATCCTGATTCAATTCCATAATTTTAGGATAATAATTATTCAGAATTCCTGACGTGACCCATTTTGGAATCTGAGTAGAGTGCACTAAGACAAAAGCTTACATAAGTAATTCTTGAAAATTCTAAAAATTACAAAAAAATACCTAGACGTGAAATTATAAAAATTGTCCTGCAAACCACTCTTACGTGTCAAGTATATGTATAAATGTATAGTAGGGTGGGTCAAAGAATCAAATTTTTGGAAATTCGGCATGCTTGGGGTTGCAAAAGTTGTGTCTTTGACAGTTGATATGAAAAAAATTCTTCTGGGCGTTGAGATATGATATCTTCAGTTACGGCAAGAGCCATCAAGGTTTTTTTGGGAATAACATGCGTTTGAAGGGGAAATTGCGTAGTCCGCCCCTTCTCATCCACTGTTAAACAGATAACTCATTCGCGCCTCAATATTTTTCAATGTAGCACTACTTTAGCTCATCTTGGAGCTTGTTTCAAATCCTTCAAAATGATCTAATAAGACAACTTCAATTTCGACAAACTAGAGCTGATTCGGGTTAGATTTGAATGAAAATAGTAGTGTCACGTGGGAATTTGTGGAAAGTCGATAAACTCGTGAAAAAGTAAGCGATCGATTTTACATGGAAACCGCGAAGATTCGAACCCAGGTCCTTCGACTTCACGATATCCATGTGTCCCGGATAGCAAGCATCCAAACCACTGGACCACGACCGCCTATTCTCTCGTCGTCTCATCGACTTACACCTCCAGAGATAGAATCCGAAGATGCCCGCGTTGCACTTATTCGAGGCTCGGCGCGTAGTGACATACGTCACAATAGATTTCGCACCGAGTTTATGAGGTTGTAGCTCGCTTCTGAGCGATTGGTTTTCGGCATTAGCCGCAGGCGAAGGTCGAAATAATCGCTCGGAAGCGGGGAATCTAATGAACGAGTTACGAATACTATTTTTTACAATTTTGTAGGGAAAATTGCAAAAAGATCGTTTCCAAAAATAGCAAAAAATATGACATTCCCACATTGTAAAACTCGCCGAGCGTTTGAACCTCCTGAACCAGTGATGCCTGTGAATAGACTGTATGAATTGCAAATGTTACCACGTTCACAAATGTGAGTTGAAACCTCATTGGACCCGATTTCAGAAAGTTTCAGCGATAATCTTGTAAAGGTCTATAGGATCCTGGACTGACGGCGAATAGTGTGGCTTTTGCTGACTAACAAGGAGAGGCCAAGGAGTGCGGGTCACGGATTTGGCTGAAAATCTCACTGGGAATAGTCGTCTTTTAGTGCGAAAAGATGACACCCTAAGCCACCAGAGTTTTTTTTCACAGAGTTTCAGCCAAATCTGTGACTCCCTATGGCCTCTCCTGGTATGGAGAGGAATAGCCTAGGTCGAATCAGTAATCGTCCTCTTCACCGAGGCTTGTGAGTGTGAGCAGAGGTGGAATTTACGGGAACTAAAGCCAGTTTGCAGCAACTACGGGTTCGGGGAGTTTAATCGCTCTGCAAGTTTTACAACATCAAAATTGCATACATTTTGTTATTTTCAAAGGCGATTTTTTTCTGCTTAAATCTGATATGAATCAGCTCTGGTTCGTCTGAATTAGACTTATCTCAACTCATTTTGAAGATTTTGAAACAAACTTCAAAATGAGCCAAGAAACATAGGAAATCTTGAGATGCGCCATAGTTATCTGTTCAACAGTCGAGGAGAATATGGGAGAATCACGCAATTTCCCATTTAAACCCATACTATTAAAAAAAAAGACTTGATAGCTTTTGCCGCAGCAGAAGACATCATTTCTCAGTGTTCAGCGAAATTTTTCCGTGATTTTTCTCATATCTACTAGTACAAACACAACTTATGCAACCCCAAGCATATATAATTTACAAAATTTTGAATTTTTGGCCCACCCTAATGTACACTCCCCAACAAGGTGAACTGCACTAGGGTGACGGTCAGTGATCGTTCGAGATCTACCGTCTCACTCGCACTCGTGGGATGATCCGTTAGGTGCGAGAGAGACGAAAGATCTCGAACTACCGCTGACCGTCACCCTAGTGCAGTTCACCTTGTTCCCGAGTGTATAACTGTTCAAACTCGAAAGCTTCTCCATGAAACTCTTCGATCGATAATAATCTAATTCGATCCAAGTCATCGCGTAATAACAATCAAAAGAATTGCCTCGTGTTATACGTATGCTCGGCTTGAGAAAAATGCATCAAATTTATTCGCTTGAACTCCATCACATGAGCAGAAAATTTCCCGAGACATGAAACACGTCAAATTATCTTGGAAGCAAAAAGTGACATAACGTCGAGTTAATATCTGCGTGCTTCCGTAAAAGCTTCAGCTATAGCTGCACAGCAAATCGCCAAATATGAAACATAACGCCGCAGCGCTTCTTTCCCTGTTATTTGATGATCATTTTGATTTCATTTTACGCCTTGAATTTTATTTTCTATATGACTAAATATCTGCGTACACAACGAAATTAACTACTTTGATGAGAAAGAAAGTTCTAATCAAGTTTTGGTGTTGAAGATTAACTTAATCCAAACAGCACTCCCGGTAGTGTACCGCTAAAAAGAAAGACTATTATCTTAATCCAAAATTTCAGTTAGAGACGTATAAATTTCAATTCTCACACTCCGACTTGAGCCAATAAACGACGAGTCTGTACGAGATTGACGGAATTGGCCAATGGCTTTTGTTATCTCAGAACTACGAACGAAATCGGTTGAGACTTTGAGTCAGGGCGTCTACAAATCATTCAAAGATCCAAGGTCATGGGCAATGTTACTTCGAGGACATATATTTGACCACCCTTCCCCATTGTTGGCTCAATAATATTTATTTCGAGATGAATTCGTTTCAGGAAAAACAGACTATGGATAACCAGACGACGTTCCCACGGAGCTGACGAGGGTGCGCCACTCGTGAAACAATTAGAATTGATTAGTTTTATCAGTGCGGGTCGGAGGGTAAGTCTCTTACAGAGAGGTTTGCTCGATCAACTCATCAAGTATGGATCCTTACTGCATGAGGTAAGTTTTTCCCTCTAACATCGAAAGCGCGCCACTTCGGCGTTTGCAACGTATTTTCTTGAATATTACATCTGCAAATTCGACGATTTGAAAAGAATCTCGTAACAATTAAATTTCCGAGATACTTTTGAAGATTTTGAAGATTTCATTTTTTATTTTTTCAAAGCATCTCTTGTACGTGGGTGAAATACTGATTTGTACTATTTGGTAATATTGTAATCTCAAATTAGAAAGATTGACACCCCTAGCTTGTCCTATCCCAAAATCATTTTCACATTTGATTGAAGTTTCCTCATGTCCCTTGCACACATTTTGCTGGTCACAAACTATAGGCGTAATGCAGAATATCGGTTATTATTAGAAATACACATCGACGTTGTGTCGCCGGACCAGAATCATGATTTGATTCCATCTAGTTTCAAAAGTTTTGTATGTATATGCTCGGATGTTTGCTCGGATGAATGCTCGGAGTTTTGGATGTATGTGAAACAGACATGCAAAGAGTAGAAGCTGCCACTTTTCGCTATGTCATTCTGTCATTAACTCAACTTTTATTTAGAGGAATGCTGACAGACACTCGACAACTTTTATCATGTATGATTCGAAGAATTTCACTCGATCATGACCATCAAGACTCTGATTCTTGCTCAGGACGATCTAATAGCATAATATTTGTGCGGATTTTTCATCGGTCGATATCCGTCTCATAGCCGTTAGTATTCATTAATCTCATCTCGAATCTCATGACACGAAAACTTGAGATAAACACGATCTTCACTCACACACAGTTATTACCACATATCTCATTTTCATCCCAGAAGTATCGCCCAGTCAAATATCTGACTTTTCGACTCTATATTCGAAGTCTAAGAAGAATTTTGAAGTCTTCACACTGGATGCCATTTTTTGAATCATCATCATCCGAGCATATTTTTTCGCCCCTAGATCTCCATATCTAGTCCGAATTTTTCCACCTTCCGGTTTTTAACGTGCACGCGCATGTGAGTAATTCCTTGCGAAAGTGGACCACGAATTGCAGACATATCTCAGATTGTTTTTCCACTATCCTTAATCGATTCTATGGTCCAAAAAATAAACTTTTCACCCTCTATGGGGTGAAAAAAAATCTTTTGTTTCCGTGGGGAATATCTTTGTGATAGTGTTTTTAGGAAAAAATACCAATCTTTTTTCAGTAAAATGGGTGTAGTTCCGACTTGAGGTAAGATGCGACCACGCAAATAGTGGCATTCGAAAGGTCTTTCAAAAATCTATCGGAATATGTTTCGAAAATTTTTTTTTGAGGCTACGGACGCCCCCTATGAGCAAAAAGGTGAAAAACAAAAAAAATTCATTTCCTCAAAAACCTAATTTTCTAAAAATCTGGAAATCCATATTTCGATGTAAAATTGCGTGTTCTTCCAGAAAAAAGTGGTCCCGATCTGTGTTTTTGGGTTCTACGCTGTTTTTTTTACGTTTTATCAATATTCTCAGCCTTTCGGTTGAAAAATGAATTTTTCTGCGCATGCGCAGGAATTTAGACTGCTGAAACCAATTCCATTGGAAAGCCAAGGAAATTTCCTTCAAAATGACTATACTTGGTGAAGTCGATTCGATGTACTGGGACCAAAGTTAGAAGGTCTAAAAAAATGATGACACTTCTGCTCGAGTCACGATAGTAATGGGAAATTCGTGCAAGATCTGCATTTACCCCTCTTGAGGATGCTTCATCATTAATGTGATGTAACTTTGGGCCAAGTAGATAAAATTGACTTCGCCAAGTAGTCATTTTGAAGGAAATTTCCTTGACTTTTCAATGGAATTGGTTTCAGCAGTCTAAATTCCTGCGCATGCGCAGAAAAATTCATTTTCCAACCGAAAAGGCTGAGAATATTGATAAAACGTAAAAAAATCAGCGTAGAACCCAAAAACACAGATCAGGACCACTTTTTTCTGGAATAACACGCAATTTTACATCGAAATATGGATTTCCAGATTTTTAGAAAATTAGGTTTCCCATCTAGAACATAAGATTCCATGAACATATATGATCATGGAATCCGTGGATTCCATGGTCATATATGATCATAAATAAAATCGGTTTCGAAATTGGTCCTTTTCGTTACGGAAACGTGTGATATACCAATTTACAACATCAGTACTTCACGGTGATGATCGAATATTACTCAGAAAATTTTTTCCCGAAGTCATTCTCAGGTTTTGAATATTTGAAGTACTGAAGAGAAAAAATTCACATCAAATATCATTTTTCGTCAAAAATGTCAGTTTTTGGGAACTCGAGACCGACTCCTGGAAAGATTTTTTTCAGTAGTATATGATCAGTATCGTGACGTATTGATATTAGAATAGGTTTGAATCAATATATCACAACTTTTTGGAATAAAAATAAAATGTTTAGAACGGTTTTACGTATGATCATATATGTATGACCATGGAATCCTCGGATTCTATGATCATATATGTTCATGGAATCGTATGTTTTACATGGGTTTTGAGGAAATGAATTTTTTCTGTTTTTCACCTTTTTGCTCATAGGGGGCGTCCGTAGCCTCAAAAAGAAGTTCTCGAAACATATTTCGATAGATTTTTGAAAGATCTTTCGAATGCCACTATTTGCGTGGTCGTATCTTATCTCAAGTCGGAACTACACCCATTTTACTGAAAAAAGATTGGTATTTTTTCCTAAAAACACTATCACAAAGGTATTCCCCACGGAAACAAAAAATTTTTTTTTCACCCCGTAGAGGGTGAAATGTTCATTTTTTGGACCATAGAATCGATTAGAAATGTCGGAAAAAGAGTTTTTGCAACTCGTGGTCCGCTTTCGCGCGGAATTACTCATGTGCAAACTCGTCATAAGCATCAAACAGGAAGTTACGGGTAGTTTTGGGCATGATGGAAAGCTACTTACCACCATGGTTTCGGGGATTATCGGTGCAGTGGATATCGACGTATCGTATCGACGCGATTGCGCAATCAGTGCTATAGTTGTTTTTGTCTAATAGGTACTGCACGTGTGCTGAGTGCTCTGAATTTAATCATGAGTGATTCGCGACATAATGATGGCGCCACATTCAAATGCGAGATATCCATTATATTCGCAGCCCAGAGTACGCATCTTTGCTATGGCTATACGACTATATATACTCAACCGGTGTTGTGTACTGAGCAGTTTTTTTAGGCAATTTCCTCAGTACAAATTTGTGTCTACTGTACACAATGTCTAATTCTATAACTTTTCTTGGCACAGTTTATGAAGCGTATCTTAAAAATTCTTTTTAATTCTTACTTATTTTTTGTCGTAGCTCATTTGGAAGCTTATCTCATGGTCTAAGAATGAATGAAAATTCGTTAGAATATGATGAGTTTAATTTGAGTAATTTTTGACCCTGATGAAATGAAAATCATCAACTTAGAAACTCGTGCCTTTCCCCACAAATCCTCTGCTCCACGGCATTTCAACTATCGTGCACTGTGAGACTTTCGGTATTCAAGTCATATAACAGAAATATATTGAATTGCTTTCATCTTTTCCCACGCTTGAGATACTTAAAGTACGTTAATACGGTCGCAGTGGCGAGGTTCACCTGTGGGTCCCGTGTGTCCTTCCCCTAGTGCTGAGAGTTTTGGCCTTATGAGAAATAACATTGAGCGGGGTCCACCAATGGGCCCTTAATGAATCGCAGTTGGAAGTCAGATTTTGCCATACATCGGGCTTGAAACGCGCCGAAACTATGGTCTCATCATTGTTACTGCCTGCTCAGAACAGGCACTATCAAAGCCCACCAAATTCTTTTGATTCTGTCGATACTATTGATTATCCTCATAAATATTCTCTGCATCAGAGGTATTTCTCGGACCCTACTGGTGAAATTCATGAAAATACAGGAAATTTATGCGAAACTCGTAGTTTTCCACAAGATTCAATTTTCTCAAGTGATTGAAATGCACATTACGTTTCTGTCTGACACCATGGAATACAAAAGTGATTTTTGCGTTCGCAGTGCACAATAAGTCACCTACCGTCAACCGGGGTTACTCTGAACACTTTTTGTAAATTTTGCTCGTACTTTCCCTGTAACTTGTACGTCTTACATTATGATGGCATTGTATCTAGATTCAATTGGAAGCATATTGTCTTAGCTTTTGATTGCGCCGCCGTAGAGTCGAGGTCCGATTGGACGTTGTTGATGGAAGTTATGAGCAATTGAAAAGTGTTCAAAGTTAGACCCCCTAGTTGGGGTAACTTTGAACACTAGATTAGTTGAACGTAAGATCCTCGGTAACGGACATGGTGATGCTCTCTGTCTGTCTCTATGCAATACGTTTATAACAAAAGTATTACAAACTCATTTTGAGTTTTCTGAAGTTGGAATGAAGGTTTGAACAATGAATGAGTAGTTTCAATAAGTCATCTGAATTGTGATTGCAATCTGCATGTGAATTGAAACATTCGCTTATACAAGGTTCCAATCTAATTCAGAAATGGTCGGTTCTCCTTGTATAATAATTGAGAGAGTCAAGTAGGGCATTTTGAAAATCAAATCGTCGCCCCCGACGAAGAAAAACACGTCCCCATTTAAGAATGCATTGGGAGAACAATGGGAGGTGTTTTTCTTCTTCGGGGGCGACGAAATGATCTCAACCACAAATCTCAAAATCGAGAATCGTCAAAATCCAAGAATTGGTTTGTATGATTTAGAGTTATCCCGGTTTTCGAGTGACTACGGTTTTTTCAAGTGTTCAAAGCTCTCCCATTCGTCAAAAAAGCATGTTTCTTCCCATTCAAGTGTTCAAAGTTACCCCGTTTGGGAAAAAACATGCGCTTTTCAGTTTTTATCCTACAAAATTGAGCCTGGGTGAAAATACACCACTGTAACGATGGATTCTTCAAGACATCGGTAAGAATAGAAGAAATCCAGAGCCGTGGACTTGGATCCGCCCTAGAAGTGCTCAAACAATACCAGTTGTTCGGAGCAACTTTTTTTCGTTCCAAAATCATGCCATCCAAAAAGTTTGTTACAAACTCACTTACGACAGATGGGAACTCCCACATCGGTGCAAAATGTTTTACTCGTATTATGCCACTATCAAACAAATTATCATTAGTATTCTTGCGCATCCCTATTTTGCTGATTACAAAAATTAAAAACTTGTATCTTACCTCGAGTCTTCAAAGTTACCCCGTCAGTTCAAAGTAACCCCGGTTGACGGTATGTTATATCCAAAGTCCTTGATTTGGATACTATGATTATTCAGGCTTCATTTCATCAGAATGCTGGACTCAAGCGTTCATAGACTAAACATCAGGTATTTAACTAAAGGCGTAGGTATACTCTTACATGAAACTATATTTCTCTCCCTTAGATAAGATTAACCTAACAAGTAATTGAAATTATCCAGACTTTCCATTGCGGCGACGGTAGTGTTAAAATAGCCTTTCGATTGCGGCTTATTGTAGAGTTTATTATAGACAAGCCGTTTTACGTGGCTGTCAGTTACAATATTTTGCACGCAAACGCAAGGGATCGGTAAAATGTTAAGCAATTGAGTAGAATTTATGATGACGTTCATATTCTTCATTGTTCGCATGATTTTTACACTTGTCGCGTTCTGCTGAGATTGCATAATGCAACTTGTTCATGGGTGAATAGAATAATATTTGAGTCGCGAACAGTGTGAATTCACAAATTAACATTCTTGCAGGTTCAAAAGAAGCAATCGAGAGGATTGGTTATGATTATTTAAAAAATTAAGAGAGTTCGAACTGTTCACTGGAGAAGATTGTAGTAAACTCAGTTTTTCATTTGTTTCAGTTCAGAGAATATCATGGAATACTTCTGACTGTCACTTACGAAGTCGAAGTTGTTGCATATTCTTATCCCAGCTTACACCAGCAATTGAACTCCCCCGTGCATTCAAATTGTATAAATTCACTTCATAAACAGTGTTAGGTTGGGTCATCAGTATACTTTGCGTTTTGTGCAAGGTGTTACAAGTTGATTTTCTGAAATTTTTTCATACGTTATCATGAACATGATCGTATAATTAGGAGGTGTTATTCTTTCAACTTATCTCATTGCCCCGGGTTCTAATGGTAGGTTCGGATCTTTCTTCCCTGTGTGTGGGAAATTTTCGTTTTCGGTAAGGAGGAACATGATTGTAGCCTTATCAGTGAACGCCTCAGAAAATTATAATATCGTCAGTAGATATCTTGTGAATCTATTTAATATGAAAATGATATCTTGATGAATACGACTCCCAATCGTACATTCAAGAGTGAATTATCAAGCGTATATGGGGATTCTAAAGTATCACAGTGAATTATAGACACGCTCTCAGATTTTTTTCAAATTTCGTTATTCAACGACGCCTTTGACCACATACGTGCTCAAACGGGGTTTAAACGCTCGCAGAGTTGAGTCACTGATCATCATTAATATTTTCTTTTGTAAACATTCCACTGAGAGAATTTTGAGACGAGTTTTCGCAAATATATGATAAATTTGTACAGATATTTGTTGCACCTGTGTGACATTCATTCTTCTCTTCACTAAATGATGTTGAGGTTTCAAATTTTCCTGTCGTAGCACTAATTTTTCTTAACGAATACTGTAGGACTGTTTCGAATTCATGTGCATTCAACGAGCTGCATTCATATGAAAATTTTCATTCGGGTTTGGCTACAAAAATGTACGCTCTATTCAAATTACGGCATGAACCCTCTACTCCAGTACTCGGTTGTCAGGAGATTTCAATATTCTGTAATAATATCATTCTCGCTAACAACTGCTCACAACAACATTTGGTACCCGATTTAATAGCCTAGCTTCAGAAAAAATCATCAGTCCAAGAAAAGAAGACTTTGTCAAAATCTATAGACGAGGACAGTATACACTTGTTAGATTTAACACTCTCGTTACGTAACTGACCTCCTTCTGCATTAGTCGTAATAAAATTGTCTAGAAAATATTGAGTAGGTTAAACACTTTCAGATGAGTAGAATATATGCGCATGCAAAATTGCATTTATAGACGGTACTCATGATTATACAGTCATTAGCATTTACTGTAAGATGACATTATAATCTTGGTAACACGGCAATGATGCAGGAGTTTTATGACTGCTCAAATTTTTATCCTTGTCAATGACCACGATCCTAGCTACGCATAAATGTTCTAATATCCAGCCTTCGTCCAACCACATTTGCATGACAGTGAACTTCATGTACTTGCGTGATATAAGAGATGGATTGCCATCCGTCACACGAAAGGAAAAAATAACCTGCTCACATTTCCAGGTAACTTTTGACATTTTTTAAGGAATTGAAATTTGTTGTCTGTGACTAAAACAGTCGTTGAGGACCTTACAATTGTATAATGATAAAATAAGCTTTATTGATTAGGTTCACCGCGAGGTCAGTATTTCTTAATTTTATCCCGGCTATGAACTAGATGGATACAGTTCAGTTACAGTTCAGTCATATAGACTCCCGCATATTTCGTCAAATGCGTTTGTACATGATAGTAAATTTAGTTGAACTCATTGTCAGTATATCGATAAATAAAACCATGATGATAGGTTATTGGCAATATTTTTCGTGGGCTCCACCGGTAAGGCCCGAAAATTTTTATATAATGCGGGATATATTCATGAGGATGATTAGTAATACCAGTTGCAGTGTCGGATTCAAAATCATCAGCCCCGACAATACACCTCGCCTCAAGGTGCGACAGGTGTCAAAAAATGCCTGTGAGGCTGCCTTTCCATGGGACAAATATCTTGCCAGAATCAGCCCTCGAGATTTAAAAACCCCTAACCTAACAATGAGTGCGAGAGAGGTAGCACGACTTTGGTGTCTCTCTCTTACGCATTGAGAGGGTGCCCGCGCCATCTGCCATGGAAAGGCAACCTGAAATCCGAATACGTGGTGCTTTTCGAAAGCTCTCACACATTACTCGTTTCGGTTCATATTTTTAAATGGCGAGTAGATTGATTTTTCTCTATATAATTAACATGGGATGAAAAGTATCAGTTGGGCTATAAAATAGCGTATTTCTTCTATAACTCGAAGAATATCCGTTTTATCGGAAAATTGTGGAATGACTTTTTATAGGTCTCTCCAAGATCTAGTAAAAAGGTTCCGTGACAATTATTCAAATGATGCGTCCGTTTCGAGATATAAGACATCATTGTTGAAATGTTATGGATTTTGCAATATTTTCACCATACATCATACTCTACATTTTACATTCTCGGCACATTGAGGGAATCGCGAAGATTTGGTAGAGCTTTTTCCTCGCATATCCATCGAATGTATCCAAAGAAGCGGTCTATAGACAATATCCCGGCTTTCCCAAAAATGTTGGAAATGAACTGGGAACATTTTAACAATGATGTCTTAAACTCAAAATGGAAGCACCATTCGAAGAATTGTCAGAGGACCTTCATCCTAGATCTTGGAAAGACCTACAGAAAGTTATTCCAAACGTTTTCCGATAAAATGGATATTCTTCGAGTTATAGAAGAAATACGCTGTTTCATAGCACAACTGATACTTTTCATCCCATGTTAATTATTCAGGAAAAAATCAATCTTTTTTGCCATTTAAAAATACAACAGATACGATTTAGGTGAAAACGGATTTTTAATGTGTAAGAGCTCCCGAAAAGCACCACGTATTCGGATCTCGCAGGTGATTTTTTGACACCTATCGCACCTTTAGAGGCGAGGTGTGGGAAGGTCCTGCGTTTCAATATCTGCTCCAGGCATACAATAATTGTGACCATGGTTTTGGCGCGCTCCAACTCACATGAGTCTGTCCACGGAACTTTTAACATTAGTAATTTTGTAGATTTTTCGTCCTTGATGTTTAATATATGAGATGATGATTTGGTCTCATCGATCTTGAAGGACGGTTTTTTTAATCCTCTCTTATATGTTGTAGAAACCCATGTTTTTTCATAGAATGTGGTGGTGGCCTCTCTTCGATCTTAGGCCTTCTACAAAAATCACAAAATCTACAAAAAAATCCACAAAATTACTCATGATATCCAAGGCCTAAGATCGAAGAGAGGCCACCACCAAATTCTATGAAAAAACATGGGTTTCTTCCAACATATAAGAGAGGATTAAAAAAACCGTCCTTCAAGATCGATGAGACCAAATCATCATCTCATATATTTTAACATTAGTCTTACTGCACAAAATCTTTGAACATACAAACAATCACCAAGTTTCCGAATAAATTTCGAATTGAATGCTTCTAAATGTGAACGCTATTCGATCCTCGGCCCGCCAAAAGGATCTGGCCATCCACAGCACAGTCTACAACCCTCATTTTCGAGGAATTTCTTATGTTACTCGAGTCATTTTCTGAAATCCCAAGCTTGCTGCGAAAATAATATTACTCGGAAAAATCTGCCAAATTTCGATGACCATTGTGTTACCGAGTTTCCACCCAAAATAAAAATTTCTCGTGCTAAGCTCATAAAAAAAAAAAAATAACATTCCCGATAATCAAACTATCGAAACGGGTTTTGATAGCCCAGAACAATACCAATGATTTTCCGTTTGGCTCATGCGCGTGCAACCAACTGCGTTGAAATGATAACTTCGGCAAGATAGGTAACTTCATGCGCCCACTCGACTAAGAAAGGTTAAATTCTCATGGTACGCAAAGGGGAAGGGTGGCTCGCTTCTGAAATGTTTTACCTATTTTTTGTCACATTTTTATGAACAATATCACACAGTTTCCATGTCCTGGCATGAAATAATATTTGAGTGAAAAGCATTACCAAGCTTAGATTGATGAAACTCATATGTGATCGTGTTCATGGGAGCTCCTCTATGACCTTGCAATCGTTCATATGGATCTTGAAAACAGCTGAATTGCACCAGGGAATCCACCTTTTCTCTGTGAGTGCCAGTATAGACACAGTTTTAAGAGCAGGCCTGTTTAAGAGTTCGTGGTGTATTCTCCAAAATTACTGATGGGGACGCCAAACCGCTGATTTGGGGAACTCGAAACGCCCGCGCTTGTCGTACGTGGTCAGGAAGTGAGAAAAAAGTGAATTACAATGCGTAACAGTGTTTAAACTGACTTGTGCGTATTTTAAGTACGTAGGTCTAGATCCAATAGGATCCGCTCAGTGTTTCTTAGTTGGCTAAATGTGGTCTCTATCAATACCAGGAATAACATCCTCTCCAATAAGGAGTGGGCACGTAATTTTTCATCCATTTTGGAGGCCCTAATAACCAATAAAACTAGTTTCAGGAAAAGAAATTTCGTTTTCCGGCAACCCGAATATTAAAAGTTCTGTGGACAGACTTATATGTATCGGTGAGCCAGGCCTTGGATTGAGATTCATTGGCATACTCCACATCTCTTCAGCTCGTGGAATCAGAAGTTAAAATTGAACTATATCTCTGCTGAAATAGTTTGAGATTCGAGAGTTACAGTGAATGATAGTCCAGATAAGATAGATCAAAGGATGCGCTAGAGGGAGAACATACGATTTTTGACTCATCTGAAATTTTTTTGCGTAAACTGAAGATTACTCAAGTCAAGTTCGACATTTTTCAACATATCTTCGGTGTAAGAATTTTTCCCGAAAAACTTCCACCAACTGGTAGAAGTTTATCAAAAAAATTTTTTACAGTGTTGTTTCAGTATGTAGGTCTTTAAATGAGCTGAGGTAGATTGAAAATTGCTGAACTCGGAATAAGTAATCCACTTTTGATCTTTTGTTCTTGCATGATTGATCAATAATCTTGTAACAAACGAAAAATCATGCAAAACTCTTCAAACTCAAGTCCGATACCGAAACTGCTGTGTACACATGTCTATTACAATATGAACAACGAGAAATAGCCACGACATGAGCGATTGTCTCCACTGTTTGGTGTGAGTTGAAACTCAAATAATCAAATTTCGCGGTTGCCACGGGTAAAAGACCCAGTGAACGTGTTATAGACACAAAAAAATCTTCTTTTATAACACGAGTCGCGATTGCAAGCCATTCCTTCAATTCCAACCGATGTCAATCAATGAGTGACATGGTGGATATGGTCACGTTTGCTCGATTGTCACTATATCGACCAAGAGTCAATAAATTCTTAACCAAATCGCCACGAGCGAGCTAGCTGATCCTGAATCACGAGCTACTCACGTAATCAAATCTTCGAGGAATTCGGTCACAGTGGACGAACCATAAAGGCGAATCATGCAAGGAGACCGAAGTTGCAAAGACAAAAGTTTGAAAGCTTGACATAAACGTATATCACTGGTAGGCTCAAGAATGTTCACATATGTACATCACTGTTTGTCCGCGGAAAGCGCGATATATAATAAAATCTTCCGAGCTTAGAGCATGGAAAAAGCCGGATTCGCAACGATGGCAAGTGCATACTTATATCGCTCCGTCAAGTCAAGTGGATGTTCTTACGTATTACATTTGCGAATCGACCGGTCCTGACGCACGAAAAGCATGGAGATATCAGCTCAGCTGTTCACCACGTGCTCGTTGCCGGTTGCACGTGTTCTTCGCTTCACCAAGATCAATTTTTGTTGTCGCACGATTTGATGGGCGCCAAAATCGAGTGGTGCATAAGCACGATATGACCGCATATCGAGTCGCACTTGTGTGCAGTTATACTTGACGCTGGCTCGCGTAATCGGCATTTACTCAGCTATAATAGTGCAATTGGCTGAGTCTATACCACCTGTATGTTTGCTACCGGTTGAGATATGTATATCTGAAAGCAAGCTTGCATTTTTTATTTGTATTATTACGTGTCCGAGCTATGAAGCGATTCGCGCTTGGCCGATCGATTGATCGATCGATCGATTTTTCCGAGCGCCAAGTTGATGTTTTATAGCTCATCTCGCGTGGCAGAAGGAGCTTATTGTCTAGAGAGCCCTCGACGACGACGACGTAATACCAATCACTTATTGATGAGACGTAACGTGCTGAAGTAATTGGCTCGATTGGAAGGATCCGGTTTCACAAGGATTTTTGACCTTGAATTTGTGCGAGGGCCCTGCCTTAAATATACCTTGGCCATAAGGATATTATACTGAGGTATTTTGACGAGATTAAAATGATTTCATCTGATGCATTATAGATGATGGTTTGACTTTTCTCTCTTGGCATTTTGTAAAAAATCTGCCAGGAGTTGTACATTTGATACGAGGCGACGATATCACTTATCGCTCCACGCATTGTTTTCACTCGACACGCGAATCCCATTTCCTCTTTTTGTGCACTCAGAAAGAGATACCCTACAACAAAGCTACTGCAATCGAGCTTAAAGTGAACGTAAAACGATCGATCCCCTCAGTCGTCAGATGAACTGGATGAACCTTCTACGATAAAATCATTATCACAGTTCTTGATTGAGAGAAATTAGAAGCTCTTCTGAAGAGCATCAGAAAATTGTTTTCCCTACAGAGTGGTTGTTGAACTTGAGTCAAAAATATATGAATGAGGAGGTTGAAAAATTTGTATGTTTGTTAATCTCTGGTAAATGATAAATAGGGCCAACGGTATGACCCTCATGGTGTGGAAATATTCATATTTGTCGAACATGTAATTGTACTTATGATAATTTTTGAAAACAAAACTGAATGTGCGAAAATTTGAAAGGTTTTGGATCAGGGCCGTATGAGTCCATTGCAAGTTTTCAAAAACTCGCTTTACTCCAAAGGCTGCACATTGGAAATCACTGCCCAAGAAAACTCTAATGATATTATTTAAAGTAGACGTTCATAAATACGACGTAATCACAATTTTTCCACGAATTATCAACCAAAATAGTAGCCTCCAAAATACCAAAGCAATTATTTGAAAATCGACAATGAACTCACTCTCTTCCGATCCGGAGCCCTCCGTATTCAACATCGCGAACCAGACTTCTCAGAAATTTTAAACTAGGATATAGGAATAAAAAAACTCAAACTGTTTCTGTGAATAATTTTGTGATTAGCGAAACGACTAGATTATGAAAGAAAGTTTCAAATATTATCCAAAAAATTATTCAACTCGTAAGCAGTTTCGCATTTGATCCACAATTCTGATTTACAAAAGTTTTCTTCTCGTCTGTTTCAGCGTTGAGCGCGAGGCATCTAAAAATATAGAAGAAAACGAACGAGAGTGTTTCAAAGATGCCATAGTATCGAGCCGGAGCCTCAACAAGGGTTACGTCGAACCAACTAAAATAAAAAATGCCATTCCTGAAGTAAGTATCGTAATAATGTGAAAATTTTTTCCCAAATACATTTTTGTATGTGCGCGCAAATTTTTTAAAAATCACTGCTGCAAAATTCTATCATATGGTAATTTACCATGAACATGAGTGAAATAAACCTGGGTATCGATTCCGATGGTATGTAATATAGTCCAATATGGAAGACTAAAGCTACATTGAAAAGGTCCTCATTCAATCTCGTGGCCATAGTTTGTAGACCATGCTATGCATATAGGGTTTGTTGCATGCCATACATGAGCTTAATCAACAGGATTTCAATTGCTATGTTGCGTCACTCTTGAACTGAAATTCATTCATAAAAGGAAATTCAAAGACAGAGAGGTCGTTGAAAGTTGATTGAGCCTATATAACAAGTAAAACACTGTCTGCACATCTTTCAAGATTTCTGTGATAAATCAATTTTCCTCTTGAGTCGGTCATGATGACTAACTTGAATCATTCTCGATTGGATCTTGGACCTGGCATCAGATGATCTGTGACCGATGCGGAAAAGTAAAATACAGACCTGGTGAAATATATTCTGACGGAGATCTCATCGTGAGGTATGCGCGTGTATAGCACAATGGTGTAGCGAGATAGAAACGTACATCAGTATCTCCAATATCATCTTGAGTATGATTGAAGATTAACAAAGAAATGAGATCATTGATTTGTAGAGCGAGTTATGAAATTTCATAAAATACTAGATCGGTAGAATCGTTTTTCACCACTTTGGTATCCAATGCATCCAAAAGTGAAGCCTTTTCATACAAGAATGATTGATTTTGACTTTCGAAAACTCCTCAAATGATTTATTGGGAACTACTGAACGAATAGGAGGATAAGAAAATTGTTTGAAAAAACAACAATCTGATTTATTTTCGGTAGATTGCTGCGTGTATTATTGCGGCGACGTTTCACATCGGCGTGGGTCTCAGCATGGCCTTTTCAGCGATCCTCGTTCCCAGTCTCGAGGATCCAAATTCAGACATCCATGCCACAAAATCACAGACCTCATGGATTGGTAAGTAGCAAATTTTTTCAGTCTAACGTAAGCAGATGAAAAATATTTGAGCGAAACATTGCAGTGTTTATTGCTTGTATTCAGGTAAAATCTGTGAAAAGAGACGATCATTTAGCAAAAAGTAGAGCGCATAATTACCCTTTCATGTGAAGAATATGCTGACCATCATGCATACTAATCTCATCAGTTTGTTGCTCTTGGCTCGGCAATAAGCTTATTAAATGAGAGTTAAGCGCATTACATGATAAACGTTTGCAAATCCTGATCATTCTAATGGTATTCTAAATTTCTCGCTAGTCAAGCAAAATTTGTCCATTTTTTGGCCACTCAAAAAATTTCCGCGAATATAAGTTTTCCTAAATCCAATAAGTGTCTCATTTATGCACAATCAACTCTGCAATACGCATAGAGATGCCTTGCATGGCAATGACCTTATCGTGACTTGATTCGATCGGAGAAGCAAAAATTGCGCTGAGTCAGGAATACAGAGCTTGGATGAAAATTGATGATGATTACGCAAAACACTTACAAAACAATCTTAACTCAATAATTAATGGCAGTCCTTTGCGATATCAACTGAATCAGTGATTTTACATCTGAATCATACATCTATAGCAATTCCGTTTAAAGAGGGACCTTGTTTTCATTCTGAATCACAATAACTTCCTATTGGTTCTCATTCTCCAAAAATCCACCACACTGTGTCTATTAATTGATACACTCAAAAGCAAGTGATGTATAACAATCGAAATTTTTGGCAGCCAGCCTGGTGGTTGTGACGTCCCCACTGGGTGCCCTAATGGGCGGTTTCCTCATGGAGTACTTTGGCCGCTTAAGGACACTGCAGCTGGGTGCAATACCATTTGTAATAGGCTGGGTACTCATAGCCTTATCCCAGGACATACCGACGATCTTGGTGGGAAGGTTATTGGCAGGTTTGGCCACGGCTTTGGCAACCTCACCAGCAATAGTGTACATAACGGAGGTAGCCAGGCCCGAGCTTAGAGGTTCCCTGATCTCGTTCGGACCGACCTTGGCATCGTTTGGCATGGTTCTATGCTACCTCAAGGGATCCCTGTTACCCTGGCGAGCGGTAGCCTGGCTAAGCATAGCATATGGAGTGGTGCCCGTTGTCCTCGTGCAGTTCATCATACCCGAGTCCCCTGTGTGGTTGGCTTCAAAGGGACGACTCGAGGAGGCACGCGCTGCCTTGGACTGGTAAGCAAACTCAATTATTCGATTTTTTTCTCTGTCACTCCTCATTTTCTATCTGCGTCCAATTCACCTCATTGATTTGAGGGAATTAGGGGTTGACTACTTTCTCATCCAAGCAGTTAACTTATTACGCAAATTAAATCTGAATAAGCTTCGACGCTGCAAATCGGGAATCAGACTAGAATGGTGGAGTTTTCGAGTCCACACGGTACTCGTAAGGGACTCCGTGGGGTTCAAATCACCAGTGTCTCCCACTCAATCATCATAAATGAAGGATCCCACGTCGTCCATCCAACAGATGTACGAAAATACTGTAAAAAAAGTTTGAGCGTTGCAAGTACTCTCATGATTATGACGTTTTGTAACATTAGGCTTGTGTTGTTAGCTGTACTGGACAAGATACAAAAGTCCCATTCGGTTTAGAGTGACTCTGAATGTTTTCAATCTGAATGATATACATTTGATATCAATACTCCGTGATAGCTCATTTCTTATTTTAAGGCATTGGTCCGTTTTAATGAGACCAACTATCTTATTATTAAACCATGATAATGGTTTTGTCAATAAGAGGTGCTACCAGCCGCATCACCACCAGGTGGCGACACTGGCGACACTCTTGATTGCAAGGGTGGCCAATGCTATTTCAATGGTCCACCCTAGGTATCGATAGTGCTACCACCTGGTGGGTAGCACCTCTCATTCTTCAAAACATTAAAAATAAATTTTGAATGGAATGATTTGAAGAGATTGCATCAGATGTAAGCCAATTCAACATAAGACAAGATTTCATCCATAACTCCATTGTATCTAATCACTTTGATTTTACAAGCAACAAAGAGAAATTTGAGTTGCAAATCAATGCAAAGAAATGGCCTGACATGAATATCAGATTTTCGTGCTGTTCATTCGATTTATCTCAAAATCGATAACTTCAGGTCAGTACAACGTAAAACCACGTCATTAAAATGGAATCTCATAACAGGAATGAATGCTGACGTATGAACGACAATGATGAGTAAAAATTTTGCTAATTATTTTTCGATCAAATCGCTCACAACATAACTACACACGTGCTCTTGAACTCATAAGACAATAACCTACTTCATAAGAGTTGTACGTTTGATCGTTCGATAAGACAAACTGATAAATCAGGATCATCAAGTTACTCATCAAAAAGAAATGTCGAGAGTTCCATGCCAATTGAACATAACCGTGATTTCTGTCCGTCATCGAAATGCAACTTAACAATCTTGAGGACAGTTGGCCACACTCATTTTATTTTGTAGCGTATGAAAGCGCTCAATATACGTTATAGAATCATCATGATGAATGTGACGCTGTCGCTTAAAATTATGATAAGATATTGATCTATTGATTACAGTCGATTTCAAAGGGACTAGGCGGTTAAGCATGGTGAAGTGGACCTTGTCAGGTATGGCCCCGAAAGTATTTTTCCCCACTTTCTAACCTCAAATTATGACGAAAGCAAAGGTTTGTAGGTCCCAAAGTGACACCTGTTTTCTACGGCACCCTAGGAATCCTCTAAAAACGCTAAAAATCGATGTTCCTTCTATCAAATCGCATTCTGACGCATTTCAACGAATCGATCTGAAATTTGTTTAACATATCCTTAAAACTCCACCAAATAGAAGAAAGATATTTGCATACTAACAACTTTAGATTTAGGCCCCGAAAAAAATTCTTGAATATTGAAAAACGATTTTTCTCATAGAGGTTGGGGATTAGCACGGGATTTGACCATTTCATCGTGTTTGTCAGGTAATTTTACATCGAAAACCGCTTTGGAACATATAACTTTACGTGGTGGAAAGTGGTAAAAAAAGCCAATAAAGCAAATTTTGATTCAGTAATTTGCATCTTCTGCACATGCGCGTCCTTCTACGTTTCTGAAAGTATTTCCAATCGATAGCTGATGCAATTTCCTTTAAAATGACCTCTTGAGGAGGTCGATTTGATGCAGTAAAATCTGAGATCCAGCTGGTCCAAAAAATGAAGAAATCCAAGGTATCAAATCGGTGAAGACGTGGCTCCTTCAATGGGCCCGAAAAGTGCGAATTTTAAGTCGGACTGTTTCAAAGATGTCAACGTGTGTTTTCGATTCAATTTTTGACGTAGAAACCGAATCCGTGGTCAGTTTTGTTTCAAACCTTAAAGATTTTTGATGATTATCAAAAAACCGACCGGACAATGTACGGCCATTTCCAGCCTTTTTCTACACATTTGGGGTGTATGTTGAGTATAGGCAAAGGTTTGGACTTGTTGCGTAGAGAATGCAAGTATGTTTTCCTTTGTATTCTGACCAGCTGAAGACGATAGCGATGGTTTTGAGGCACAGGAATAACTCGAGAGAGAGGTATAAGGTGCATGATGCAGTTCTCTCTGAAAAGATCATAAAACAAAATATAGCTCCATCATTCCAAATCTGACTCCCAACTCATTCCCAAGCCTCGAAATCATCGGCATCATCTTCAGCTGCTCAGAATACAGAGGAAAACATACTTGCATCTTCTACGCGACAAGGCCAAACCTTTGCCTATACCCAACATACATCTCAAATGTGTAGAAAAAGGCTGGAAATGGCCGTACACCCTCCGGTCGGTTTTTTGAGAATCATCAAAAATCTTGAAGGTTTGGAACAAAACTGACCACGGATTCGGTTTCTACGTCAAAAATTACATCGAAAACACATGTTCACATCTTTGAAACAGTTCGACTCAAAATTCGCACTTTTCGGGCCCATTGAAGGAGCCACGTCTTCACGGATTTGATACCTTGGATTTCTTCATTTTTTGGACCAGCTAGATCTCATGTTTTGCTGCATGAAACCGACATCCTCCAAACGTCATTCTAAAGGAAATTGCACCAGCTATCGATTGAAAATACTTTCAGAGATGTAGAAGGAAGCGCATGCGCAGAAGATGCAAATTACTGAATCAAAATTTGCTTTAAAAACGTTTATTGGCTTTTTTGACTACTTTCCACCACCTAAAGTTATATGTTTCAAAGCAGTTTTCGATGTAAAATTACCTGACAAACGATGAGATGGTCAAATCCCGTGCTAATCCCCAACCTCTATGAGAAAAATCGTTTTTCAATATTCAAGAATTTTCGTCGGGGCCTAAATCCAAAGTTGTTAGTATGCAAATATCTTTCTTCTATTTGGTGGAGTTTTAAAAATGTGTCAAAAAAATTTCAGATCGATTCGTTGAAATGCATCAGAATGCGATTTGATAGAAGGAACATCGATTTCGAGGGTTTTTTAGAGGATTCCTAGGGTGCCATGCCGTAGAAAACAGGGGTCACTTTGGCACCTACAAACCTTTGCTTTCGTCATAATTTGGGGTTAGAAAGTGGGGAAAAATACTTTCGGTCGAGTCCCTTCGTAGAATATTGATTGATTCCTGTTTAATGAATGGACGGTATTCTATCTTCCCCTTTGCAATATTTGTCTGGAAGTATAGACATTTTTGAGGGAAATCTTGGGGAAATTGTTATATCCTGGGGGGGGGGGGGTCACTGTTTGAAAACTTGACCATGTGTGACAAGAGGAGGGGGCCGGGGTCCAAAATCTTGGAAAGAAGGGCAGACATTTCTCGTGAAAGCTTCCTTGAGTGCTTATTCCAGATTCAGGCACTGGGATAGTTCACTCCCTTATCGAAGTAATGAAAGTAAGTCGTCAAAAGCTTTGAGTAGACGAGGGAGCTGGAACGTCTTCACGAGCAACTCGAGTTTAGGATCCTGAAGTTGCATGAGCGTGAAGCATTTTTTTTATTTGAAAGGGGGGCTAGAAGTTGGACTGACAAAGGGAGGTCCAACCTTGCGGGTCCTGGATTTGTCTCAAACTTTGGGAATCATCTTGTTTTGGTGAGAAATGAAGGTATCTCAAAGGATTTAGTTCCATGGGCCTCCTGTCCCAAGATACAGCTACGGAGATTAGCTTGGTAGTACATCTATATGAGCACATTCCCAACAAAAGCCTACATGACCAATGCTAATCTCCACAGTTATATATATATCTAACATTAGGTGGCCAACGGGATTACACCCTTGGAGATACCTTCATTTTCCACCAAAACAATGTGGTTGCCAAAGTTTGAGACGAATCCAGGACCCGCGCAAGGTTGAACCTCTTCTTGTGAGTGTAAATCATAGCCGTAATATCTCTATGGTGTAAATGCCTCAGTCGAAATCGCCTCTCGCAGAATGTATGTATGTATGTATAAGCCTTGAAGACTATGCAGTCTTATGGTGCGACCACTTCGACACCTTGTGGAGGTCGATTGAGGAAATTTCTATAGGTGAAACAGTAGGACTGGCGTCCATCGGCTAGATGTTAACAACAATTGTCGATCGGGAGACCCGCTCACCATACACGTGCGCTCACGCCAATTGGGCCAAGGGTTGGGTTGGAGGATGGATAGGGTGTGATTGAATAGGCTGTCACCGTGTATTTCGGACCTCAGCTACAAGAGCTCGCCATGTCTTTATGCTTTTCGCTAGCGGGATCCAGTCGCGATGTCGACAGCAAATTTCTCCCAGGTCTGTTGTTATCTTGTCATCCCAGCGTAGACGCGGTCTACCTAATATATTCGATTCTATTAGGTAAGACTATAGTCTTCTGGGGCGGGATGGGATACTCTGAAAAACTCTGAGACTTCTGTTTGACCCCATTCTCGCCACGTGCCTTGCCCATTCAAGTTCAAGTAATTTTGAAGAAAGTTGTATCATGGGAGTGGGATTCAGCGGCTTTCATCGTAATTTACTGATTGGCGTGTTGAAATCTTGTTCCCCAGATTCACGTAGTTTTCATTGATCGATTATTTCAATCCATATCAGAAGAATCCACTCTAAAAAACATCAGTGAAGTGGGCCACTGTGATCAACACATAACTTTACTACTATCCTTAGCAAAATTTCCGAATCACCAGACTGTTATCTTACTCTCTATCTACCATCACGAGTGAAAATTCTCTACTTACATAGATCACGGATTCGAAAACTCATCGCTGACGACATGACATTTTTCAGGCTCTACAAATCAGACCCAGATGTGGGCAAGGTGTCGGCAGCGGAGGCTGCTTTCACGACGATAATGAAGGAACGGGAGATAAAGCTCAGCGAGCAGCGTCGCAGCAAACACGGGGGTGCCTCGGCAAAGATCCGAGCTTTGCTCAAGCCCACCGGTTGGAAGCCCATGTTCATCCTCACACTTTTCTTCACCTTTCAACAATTTAGTGGCATCTACATAACCTTGTTCTACGCTGTCACATGGTTTGAGGAGGTCGGCGCGGGTATCAACCCCTACGTAGCCTCGATCCTTGTCGGACTCACTCGATTTTTCTGCTCGATGGTCAATACTTGGCTTTTGAGGAGGTTCCGCAGGCGGGACCTCTGCATGATCTCATCCCTTGGAATGGCAGCTTGTATGACGGTATCCGGATATGCGACTATGCGTATTCTCAAGGGTGATAATACCGGCAACTGGGTAAGCACGTTCCACTGATTTAGTTAATCTATATTCGTTGATTCAGGTTTCTTGCTCTGAGCGAAAGATTGGGGAAACGCTTTAGAGGAGATCGCGAATTCAGGATAGCTTATTAGAAAAAATCATGAAGATCTACCACAGTTATCACATCCAATTTTTGTAGATAAAAGAAAATTTTGATAAAAAAATGAGGAAATCAGAAACTTTCTCAATTTTGGGAAAACTCAGCTTCACGACATCAAACGACACCAATTGAAATGATATCTATAACCATTAGCTCACAGTTCCCGAGTATATTTTGAGCTGCCCGTCGCTCATCCAGAAACCGTATCAGTGCATGCACGGATAAGAATCTCGATAAGAATGCAACCGTCCTGGTGAGAGCTTTTGTTTTTGACATGTCATTCGGTATTTTGGTGTTTCGTGATTGATGTTGTCGTCTAGACTATTCTGATTGGCTTCGGAAAATTTTCCTCTAGCTTTGGAAACATGCTGAAAGCCAGAACGAACAGAGCAATAAAAGGGGGGAGACAAAAGTATTCGCATTACAGCGCGACATTTCTCACCACTCAACTCGCATTCGCGTTAGTGTTCTCCATTGCAAAAGTGTTTCGCCGCGAATAACGTGTTTTCCCACGATGAATTACTATTTGGATTTCAGTTTTTCGAAAAGCCTTACCATTTCTCTCAGAAGACAACAGCTAATGAGTTGAATTCAACGTAATTGTACGGTTAGAATTACTTACAAGGTGAATTTTGATTTAGGTTCCAGTTGCTTGCTTACTATTGTATGTATGTACATCAATGGTGGGAATGCTGACGATACCGTGGACCATGACCGCCGAGCTTTTCCCAACGGAAATCCGAGGAATGGCCCACTCGATCAGCTTCTCCATAGCCAATATACTTATGTTTGCAGCCGTCTATAATTACAGAAACTTAACAGATTTGCTAGGAGGTGAGACTTTTAGAAAAATTTATCAACTAACGACGTCGGACGAAATATTCTTGATCTTTCAGGCTATCTAATTCTCAGATAGCTTTGAAAATTTGAGTACGAAGCTCCGGAGGAATCTTTCAATTACTGCAATGTGAACAGGCATCAGAAAATATCTAGAGGTGCAGGGCTTGGATCAAATTAACTCGTCTACACCAATTTCAAGTATCTAACGATCAACTCCTTGATCGTAACTTGGGTAGATTCTAGTCCATAGACACATTCAAAAATTGATTTACTGCGTTTTAAAAAAACTCTTCATTGTTCAAAATAAAAATAACAATTGTATCTCGCTATAGCTATTCGCTCTCCTCTTATTTGTGTAGTCGAGAAGTGGGATTCCCCAGTAATATTCATTGTATTGGCAATCCACCGATTATTCTTGACTGAACCGATCCAAACGAATTATTTTCTCATAAATGAAAAAATGAATGCTCTTCCACACCAAGAATCTTCTCCAGAAAGAATGCAGACAGCTTCTTTTATCTTCCTTGAGTTTATCTTCCCAGTGACTATCAATGATTGATGCTAAGACGTTGAAAAACTCACCATGGTTTTTTTGAGTCTGCTGAAACTTAGCTGGCATCCTTGATGCGTCAAAGTGATAATTTGTCGATAATTACTTTGTCGCAGGCTCGCACGCGATCCAGTGGTTCTTCGCAGCCGTTTCAGTGGGTGCTTGTTTCTTCGTTTGGCTTATGCTACCAGAAACTCACGGAAAGAAGCTGTCCGAGATCGAGGAGTACTTTCACAACAACTTCCTCGCTTGTGGTGCTGAGGCTAAGGCGAAAAAGCGTCGGGCACAGAGACGAGCCCAGCAAAAAGCCCTTCAGCCACTCACGTCGTCCCCAAAAACGGCCCAAATGGCCTGAGAGAGCCCACCAAGAATCCCACCTGAGATTAATTTTTTTTCTCACGATCCTCCTTATCTAGATAGTATGCAATCGATGTGTGTGTGTGGATGTACATGCTCAAATTTTCGGCACTCTGAGTGTTATGTTATATTCACGGTACAAAATATTGTCGAAAATCGTGAAGCGATTCAGAAAAGTTGTTCCCCTGGATGGAGACACGTTGCAAATTACCGACGCATCATTGGATTAGTCGATTTTAAATCCATAAGTGCTTAGTATTATCTAGCTCAATTTCCCCAATATTTTAATGCTCAGCTGTCAGTATCCTCGCAGTTTGAGATTCGTGAAAAAATACTTGAAATCATGTACGATGAGTTATTTGATGTATAATGGTTGAATTGCCGACTTTTTCCTGTCATTAAAAGTTTAGACTTTTTACAGATGAAATCAAATCGATGTATCTCCTAGGCTGTTTTACACAATCTGCGAAATTTATTTGAAAAACCGCATTCCTGTTGACCGTATTAGAATATAATGTTGTAGCTATATGCACAAGTGCGCAACTGAGAATTTCAATAATCTGTGATCTTGATTGAACAGTTCGAAGTTAGAGAGAGGCGAAGTCTCTTTCATGATACAGTTTCGAGATGATGAAAATGTTGAATCTAATGTAGCTTTATAACTTTCAGTTACATACAAAACGGAAACAGAGTATTTTTGTTTTAGGATATAGATGTAGCGCTTCCGATCCTCACTTTTTGAGGCATTCTCATTTTATCCATCAGTCAATTTTTATTATAATTAGCGCACGATTTTTATATACAATTCATGACTCAATAGCTCATAGATTGAGCTGGATTTATAATTTTAAGTGTGACTACTTTATTTGTGAATTAGAAATGTCAAGAATCTATATTAAGCGTGTGTGAATGCTAAAGTATAATTTTGTGAGCAAAGTGAGGCGTTTGATATGTGGTCACTGGTGCGTATTTGTTGTCCAAGGGAAGAAAAAGATACTGTGATGATTTGAAGAATATAATAAGTATTGTCGAAAGCTGCATACAGTTGTTATTCCGTAAGAGTCAGCGCAGTAGCGCTATCACAAACTCCTGAAATTACGATTCTTTTCTTGTTTTTTTTTTTAAACAAGTATGATTTCTAGGTATCAGTATAAAGTGTACAAGTACTTTCCTCTCATTGTGAACTATTGTGGAGCGTATATTTTGCGCTTCAGATAAAGTCAGTATACTCATTACAATATTTTATGGCGAAGGCTCCATTTTTCTGATAACTACAATAATGTATTGATTGTTTCCATTTTCATCCGAGTAATTCCACGAGAAAACGATAGACAAAAATGGGGCGGGTCTCAGATTCCTTTTTGAGTCAACTTTCTCGATTCTATAGGTCGAAATATGAACATCTGCCACCATAAAAAAATTGAGAAATTTTTTTCGGACTCTGGCGTATAAATGAAGATTCGGTTTTAAATTTTATTTTGCAAAACTTTCGTAACTTTTTTCAATAAAATCGTTATAACTCAGAAACGACTCAGAGTAGAGAAATGGGGTTCAGACCATCTGAAAGGTGAGTAAAAAATCTATCAAAAACAACTCCGAAATTTTGGTTTCCATGTCACCTCGATTATATATGGGTGATTCCGTGGAAATCATCTTCGACTCATTTTCTCAAAAAGCTATTTTTTTGGAATATTCAAAAGTACATTCTTCAATGTAAACAGTTGTTTTTTTCGAAAAAAAAAAACTTTCATTCTGCCTTTCTGGGTTCTGAGGTGTTTTTTGGGCGTTTTTTGAATTTCAATGTTAAAAAACCTCAATTTTCTTTTCAAAACCAATTATTTTGAGAAGCTGAGAAAATTTCCTTGAAATTGACTACTTGCCGAGTTCTATTTCGTTGATTTAAACGAAAGTTTCAGTCACTTTTGACACCGAGTGCAAGCAGTTTGGTGCAAGGTCCCTATTCGATTCGATAGATGCCTTCATGTTCGCGCTCAATGCAACCTTCATCTTTCGGAGGCTGCAACTCCGGTTCTAGTTAATGAAATTGAACTCGACAGGTGGTCAATTTCAAGGAAATTTTCTCAGCTTTTCAAAAAAATTGGTTTCGGGAATCACAAATCCCGCGCATGCGCAGAAAATTGAGGTTTTTCAACATGGAAATTCAAGAAACGCCCAAAAACACCTTCAAACCCAGAAATGCAGAATGAAAGTATTTTTTTCGAAGAGAACACAACTTTTTACTTAAAAAAATGTACTTTTGAATATTCCAAAAAATAGCTTTTTGAGGAAAAGAGTCGAAGATGATTTCCACGGAATTACCCATATATAATCGAGGTGACATGGAAACCAAAATTTCGAAGTGGTTTTCGATAGATTTTTTACTCACTTTTCAGATGCACTGAACCGCATTGCTCTACTTAGAGTCGTTTCTGAGTTATAATGATCTTATTGAAAAAAAAAAATACATCAATTTTCCAAAAAAATTTTAAAAACGAATCTTGATTTATGCGCCAGGATCCGAAAAAAATTTTCCAATTTTTTTTATGGTGGCAGATGTTCATATTTTGACCTATAGAATCGAAAAAATTGACTCAAAATGGAATCTGAGACTCGACCCATTTTTGTCCATTGTTTTCTCGTAGAATTACTCATCCGGCTCTGGTGAATCATTTATTCAACAAGTACTCATACAGTATAACCGCGACAAACCGAGGGACTAACATTCAATTTCTATCATTATAGATAGGATCGGGATTATTATCAGAGCAGCATACTATAAACCGTTATGTATGCGTTCTACTGTTCAGAGAATATCCCAAATAGATCATTTTGCGGTAAAATTTGATTGCTTTTTTAAAAGAAGAACTCGAACGCTTGTGAGAGAAACACATCATGATTCAATGGTTCTTGGCTACGAGTTGGTCTAGTGAGATTTTTGGCAAGAACGGTAAAAATAACGCCGCTGACTGAACCTATTTCCATTTTTCGTGAACAAATTTTTTTTTGTGGGAAGCTGGCCCTGAGCGTTTTTCTTGTATGAATCTCTGAAAAGTCTTAGCAATTTTCGATAAGCCCTTCAAGTTTTTATAAGAAATGCCATTTTTAAGAATTTTCATGCGATTTTCAAGAAAGAAAGCGTTTTCACAACCTTGTATTCAACGTATCACAACTTTCTTGCAATCCACGACAGCTAAAAGTTTGGACCAGATATGATCAATTTGCTGTTGAGAGCTTTCCAACTCAATGTCTCGAAACTCACCGAAAAAATGAAATACCTCAAGGTTGCGCCCAACCTCGAAGACCATTTAAAACCTAGAGCCAGTTCTGTGCTGTGGACTGTGATAATACTGCACGATCCCAAACTTTCTTCCCATCTTCTGTAATTTTTTTCATGAACAATAAGTTGAGTGTGAAACTTGCAGAGACCTTCCCAACTTTTGTCTCTTTGTGATTGTCTTGCTTATAGATCTTTCAAGATTCCAGAATATCCAAACGTAAGTGTTAGCTTTCTCGAAGATCAAAAATCTCGAAAACAGTTGGAGTCAGAATCAACAATTCTCAATTTTTTCCTGTTCTATCGGAGACTAGTTCAGAGGGTACCTAGCGTGGGACTGAAAAAACAAAAAAAAGCGTAAAAACCTATTTCTAACGGGGTTACGAGGCGAAAGAAACCGAAGTCCTGAGGCTTTGCCGATACGGAAACTTTTGAAAATACTCATAAGGAGAGTTCGGAGGATCCGGGTCACCAAATCTCACCAAACTTTTTTGTAGTCTCGTACCACCTAGAGTATCAATAATCCAGAGCAGCTCCGTCAAATAGGACTCTTGTTCAGAGCTATAGCCTATGACATTAGCATTGCCCATATAGGCCCATGTTGAGAAGTGATACACACACACACACACACACACTCGTAATGCTAACGTTTTTGCTTATGGCTCTATGAACAAGAGGCCCATTTGACGAAGTTAGCCTGCATTCATCATTTTCTAGGTGCTACGAGAGTGCGAAAAAAGTTTGGTGAGATTTGGTGACCCGGACCCTCCGGACTCTCCTTGTTGTGACAGTCTTCGTGGGGTACGTCCATTTTTGCAGAGTAATATTTCATCATTGTGAGAGTGGAAAAAGGAACTGATTTAAGCACATCGGTTTCACGGCTACTCTCAATTTCATTTCGATACCTATTGAAAAAACTAATCATTCAAAGTCAGTCATTTTAAGATGGTCCAGTGTATGCAATGGAAAAGAATAGAATTGATAAAATGAAATCAGAAAATGACGGAATAATGATTTTTCTTGTATCCATTGTTCGACCAATCTACAAGCAACATTCGTAATTTAATGAATTACTACTTAAAGAACAAAAAACAACCAAAACGATAAAACCAGAAGATCTTTTTGGAAAGAAGACTTTCAACTCCATTCGTAAATCTGATGAGTTACGGATATAGATGCCCGTATTCAGACGGGAATTCGAAATCTTTAGAATAGAAAGAATTGAATCGAAGAGTATACATATCTTCTATCCAGTTTTTCACAATCAAAGATTTATTCTGTGCGATGGTTCGAAAGGGAATTCATAGTCACATTTTCATTCAGTGAATGAAAACGTGAAGAACTGCAAATTTTACTTTTGGTAAATTAAGCGTGTTATTTTGTGAGCTTTACTTTTTCAATAATAGTAAAATTAAATGTACATATTATGTCATACAAGAGGAAGAATAATGTGACCCCGGTGACTCGACAGTTATACATATTATACTTATAGCTACTTCTCCGATTCGAGTATAACCATCAGCGGGGCAGAGCTGACGATACAGTTACACCAGTGAAGTACTCAAAAAACCAACAGAGCAAATATATATAAACAGTCGCAACGTAAGCCCGTAAAAGCTCTGTAGGTAATTATTCAAAGCCACTGAATCGTGAAAAACTACCTCTTAAGTTAGAACTAAAAGAACGCACGTTTTACATTTACCTACTATAATCTGTATATGTATATACACACGATTGGTACACGTTGAGACTCCCCTTCGCGCTAGGATAAGAAAACTGGTATCATGACAAGGGAACAAAGACGTCACTTTGAAGGGACACAAGTAATTTACACTTATTGGGTAGCAGCACACTGACTCAAGTTGGAGCCGAATGAGGCATTTACAGTCCATTGAACCACTTCTTCAATAGGGTTATTGAAATTTTATTCTATCGATTATTTCACTGGGATCTCATTTTTCATGATTTTGCCAATTGGGATGATTTGTAAATGATCTTTTGGCACTGACATAATTCAGTTTATGGCTTGAAACGATAATCTGTACTTTCGTCGTGCATAAATGCCGACGAGATAGCCCATCAACTTATAGTGATTTTGAACGCTCGCCAAGTCAAACAAGAACGATAAATCCACGAAGTCATTAATGTAGAAAGATTGTGAGCACACCACCCAACAAGGGAGTTATAATGGCACAAGAGAGTAAAAATTTTAATTCTATCCGGTTTATGAATTGGCAACATAATAAATCCTCAAGATATCGATATCTACTATGCGGAAATTCAATCACACCTCATCACATCCATATAGACACGACTTTTTCATGGATGCGCGTTGACAGATTACATTCTCGATTCTCTTTTCACAGCTTTTAAGAAAATGCTCCGCTTTGTGCGTTCACCATACTTTCGACTAGCACTAAAAATGTTACTTATTATGGTCGCTGATTCACTATCCTCCTCAGGTTATTAATTTTTCCATACACAATTTCCCCAAATGAAACATATAGTGTATGAAAAATGGAAAGAGAGGGGAATGTGCATATAGTAAAGAAAAATTCTGGAATTATACTCATTGGAAATCAATTTCGAAAGCCGAAGTCGAAAAAACGAGCGTTCATTCAGTTTCGATTCATTCATTTTAACAACTCGTGAATTCGTAAGAATCACACCCAACCGACCTATGTTCCGGCAAATTAATACATCAAAACTGTCAATTCATTTTCATTTTGTTAACCAAAATCATATTATAAACTATCATCAAGCGAAGTAAGATGGATATCACTGGGGTGGATATCTTATGAGTATAACTGATTCATGAAAGGTTGTGGAAGCTATTTTTCTCAGATTAACAATAACGCGGACTGTTCTCTTCATTAATTTTGTAAAGTGTACGATGACTCACATGAGGTTAAAACTCAGACGTACAATGAAGATAGATTCTCGTTGGATAAGATACGATTCAGTGATCAAGAATAAAATTCAAAAAATAACCATGTATGTATGTACTCTACCAATTGTTTGAGACAGTACAGTTAGCGATAATTTAAGGTATTTGAAGGTTATTCAGAGACTCAAGTGACGATGTACCGATCGATTATTACCCAAATTCGGAGGAAATGCGTTCGACAAAGCTTGCATTCTATGTATGTATGTACACATGCTCTTAATTATTAAAAACATCAACGAACAACTACACTGTAAAAAACATTCTGTATATTTACAACTCTGAGAGTTGGAAATCGCCGGATTTATTTCCCAGATAGCAGGTACTCGTCATCATACCTTACTCCCCATCAACACATTATTCTATCATCTCGTATCAGAGAAAGATCAACTTAAAACATGCGTACAAAAATACTGCACCTCCAAAAAACACTCGAACTCTGTTTCACTTGCATCACTGAATAGTATCTAACGGGTGGAGAGAAGATCCAGATGCAAAAAATATTGTAAAATGATTTTCATTACTTAACAGTGCACTATTTTAAATGCAAAACGATTTTACTATTTCCATTTTATATTCACAAATCGTATATAACAACGATAGTCTGGTAAGTGCTGTACACAGAAAAATTCATCAAATTCAGAGGCGAACCAATCAATTCCCGAATCTCAGTATCACGGTTTTACTGTGTTATATAACATACATAAAATTCTTACTTCCAAATTGGAATATATTTATTTACATCTCATCTTGCCAATACTCTCAGAGTTGTACATTTACAAGGTTTGGGGATCGTAAATTTACAAAGAACGTGAAATTGCAGATCCCATTTTTTTACAGTGTTCAATATATTTTTGGCGATTTCGATCGTCAACGATAGTTTAATCTCACGAGAGAGCCTTTGTTCATCTCTCGCAGGGTAATAATAAAATCAATCTCTTAAAAAGGATTCTGCTCGCTACTGAAAAGAGTTTGTAAGTAAGGTCGAATACGCTCAAGGCTCGGATCGACTCAGAAATTGAAAGAGCAATCGCTCATGCCTAGCGGCGAAGCGAGAAAATCTTTTGAAAATGGCGATTCTTAGAGATGTCGCAGTGTTCATCGGTTAATTTTTATTACTAACACTTCGTGGACTTGCTGGTTGGCTGCAGGTTTGTTGAGCGCGCTGTATATAAATGTTGAGCAATTTCAACTTGCTCCCGTACAAAGAGCTGAGGTGAGGTTTCAATGCATCTTCTCCTACGGCAGCATGGATCGCTACCATGCAGAATACCGCGCTTTTGCGGACGGTCGATTCTGCATCATCATACGCCTAAAAAAAAAATTTGAAGATTGCTTGCATACATCTGCGTGTATAATATTGATAAAAAGCTATTGATAAGTTCCTACCTTTAGAAGACCAGGCATGACTTTTGAAAGATGAGGCTCTATCGCCTCTGCTCCATAGTGCTCAACTACTTTATGCAGCATCTTTATTGCACCCATGTTTTGCGGAAATGGCTCGGTTGTCATCATGGACGAAGCAAACTGGATTGTCTGTTCTGGTGGCAAAATCTGTGCAACTGTTGCAGCACACTTCTCTGCCATCCTCAATACCTGAATAAATTCGAAACGTGCTGCTTAGCATTGAGTAAATCTCAGATTCAGAAATGAGTGAAAATTTATTTTCTGATGAGTAATTTCCTGCTCGACAAAAGTGCGTATGCATTCTTCCTAAACATTCTAGAACTACACTGATGTTGAGATACGTGCATGCCTTAATAATATGTGAGTCATTCTCATGCAAGTGCGGCTAGTTGAAAAAATTGACTTCTATCCAGTATGTACATCTCAACAACTTTCTGTTGGGAGAACTTCATAACAAGAAATATAGAAGTATAAATATAGAAGATATGTACGATATATTCTACAAATTACTATTTCAAGAATGTTATTCATGCAATCGTATAAAAAGTAAAATTTTATAATGAATAATTTTGGATTACAGGGAGCGTACTACTCAAATCTTTGATAATCCTTGATAGATTAAGGTATTATGATTAGTAATACGAACAAAGCAATCATCATGCCTTATAATATTTGACCAGTAAGAGTCAATTATAATTTTCTCAATTCCAATGATATTTTAGCTCATAAATCACGACTCATCTAAGGATTATCTTCTTTCTCGAGGACGATGAACTGATGACTCAACATGAACAGTGCGACTAAAAAAAAATAACACCCAATATACCTCTGGAAATTTTACCGTGGTTCTACTGCTGTTTGCGCTGCTATTCACGTCACATTTTTGATCGTCGAATTTATGGGCCCGAATTACTTTCAGAACCAATAACTCGGCATAGTTAGAGAAACTTTCGGCTAGCTCTCTACATTTCAACATATCTATAAGAGATTGGAGCACTTCAATCTGCATATCCTTATTGTCACTAGCTAGGTTTCCTATAAGCGTTTTGAGCAATCTCCTGAAAATAAAATCAGATGATTCAGTACTGGAAACCTTCTATCTGGCGGAGATTTGATAAAATACATATTCATTGAACAGAAAATCTTACTTGAAGTGCTGTTTCATGTAAAGAGCGTCACCCTCTCGAACATACAGCTGAAATTCTTGTAGGGCTGCAACTTTTTCAGTAATTTGCGATTCTTCTTGTTGTAGGACCTTCAAAGTATTATCGAGGACTTCTGGCCCTCTTATTGAATCTGGGGACGAGCCGTGTGTTTTGTAACCATTATTATCTTGGGGTAATATTAAATCGCCGGCAATAGTGTCATTTGAGCCATTGACTGCTACGTTTGTCACAGGTTTACCGCGTTGCGTTGGTGAAGATACCGACGAAGATCGACCCTAGTTGAAGAAGATTTATACAAATGAGGTCAAGTAATTGACAGTTCCCATGCTTCGAAACTTTGTATCAATGGAGTGGATTGCATAGTTTTGATGCTAATGTATCTCAAAAACGTCCGACGAAGATCCCAATCCAGATAAAGTATACCAGAAAGCTTGGATTTCTTAACTGGGTCATCAAATCTATGCAATATCAAACATGGGACAATCAAAATCATGAAAAATTGTGGGATAAAAGATACTACTTACAGAATTTGATAACGTAAGGCCCTCTAATCTTTCTTCGACATCAGCCATATTGCTTATTCCGCTATCTTTACTCGTGGTTGCTCTTTCAAGACGCTCGAATCCATAATTTTGTATTTCTGCTGTTGTGCGACGAAGCGATCTAAACCAAGTACAGAGAAACATCGAGTATTTGTGGTATAATGAAAGAAATATATGCATCATTATTTGAAAAATTAGCTTACTTATACACTTCTTCGGGATTTAAGCTATCATCTCCGCCTTCGTTATCTGATTTCAGTTTCATGCGTGCTGGAGAGTTTGGAACCCTAGGCGGAGGTGTACCAGGAGAAGCTGGCGTACTCGTTGTCGACGACCGTCTCAAATGATTTTGAACAAGAGGTAGTGCAGCTTCCTGTAATGAAAGTTCGCTCGTCATCTTCATGGAATATTCAGTGAAAAAAATTTCGTAATGCTTCCAAAGAACTCGAAAATTCTAGACAGCAATCTTTTGATCATATCGAATTAGTGAGCAGATGTCATGTACGGGATTCCCTTGTTATACACGGCTCCTCAAATGCACCACCCCCGGGATATTCGTGGTTCATTCCTCGGTTATCCTCGGTTTTGCTGTTGTGATACATGTATCGTGGAACTTTTTTGTCCGAACATTATGCACGCAATACATCGTTTTTATCTCTTCTTACTTCAAAATTGTTTAAACATGCAACTTTGCTTTGACTAAAACTGAATCGAAAGGTACGAAGCGGGAGTATTTTGAAGCATGTTTTTTCCTCTCAATCTCTCTCCAATGACGCTGAATTTTCTACCCAGGGACTAGCCGAATCAGAACGCATAACCCGATTCCTTATAAGAGCAACACCTTGGTGGTATCTTCTCAGTATCAATAAACCGTGGACAACGAGGGATTCCTGTATTGATTCTCAGTTCCTTTACCAAAACGGGAATTTTCTGCCGAAGACCACCCGAGTCGGAACGCATTATCTGATTTCTCATAACAGCAACACCTTGTTATTTGCGGTAGCCCCTTGATATGAATTTTTTGCCAATAAAGAGCGGATGCTGTAGTAAAGGAATTTCGATAAGATACGACAATGAATCAAACATAACACCTAAAACCAACTTTTTGGTCTAGTACAGTACTGAAATCGCGAAAGTACGGATTCTACAAATCGATGATGAAAGAGTGACCCCGATCTTGAATTGTTTCATGTAGAATAACTTAAGGTCTCACCTGATAGTACTTTGGCAGTTCGGATAAAATCATTGTGAATTGTGATGGATTCAAGTTATATAGAGAAATCACAGCATTATGAGCATGTCTTCTGACATCCTGACTTTTAACATCATTTGTCCAGTCGAGCAGTCTAGCGATGCCCGGTCCGATTGAATTGTTCAAAGCTGATGGTTCAGCAACTTCAGCTATTTGCGTTATAAAGGTCAAGGTAGCAACTTTGACTCGAGAATTTGGTGTCTGCGTTGGACTCGTTAAAAATCTCATCACAGCAGGTAGGAGTTGTTCGCCAGAGAAACAGTCTCTGAAACACGATAGCCAGTATAAAATGTTGAAATCATTCAACACTCAAGCTACTTATATGGAATACTGCGTACCTTACAACCTCCAGAGTTTTGTAAATTTTGGTTTGAATAGATCCAAGTAGATCCGTCCCTAATTTATTCAACAGTCGTGTGCATAGTATATACAGCCAATCGCCTAGATCTTCACAATGCGTGTGAATCAACTCATTGAGAGTATCGAGAAATAAGCTAAATACTTTCGTGTGGGAATCCATGAACATTTTTGAAAAAATGTCTGTAATCTTCCGTAAGTCTGTAGCGTTTAAGGCAAATCCATTGGCTAGATAATGTTGCAATCCTAGAAGACCTTCCTTGCGATCAGCCCAGTGTTTGTGACCGCAAATTTCTATAATTTCCTTGATGTCCTGCAATTTGAATTTTATATAGTTAAGTTGTATAAAACTCATATGATGAGAAGAAAATCAAGAGCACCAAATTATTCATTTTCACTCGTTTCATTTCAGTAATGACAAGATCCGGAGTGAAACAAGCAGTAATCTTTCGTAAAATGTTTATTCATCATTTTGGGCTCCAGATTTTTCCTCTTCAAATATGAAAAAATTACAACTAGAGAGTTAAATAGAAAGAGTTAGTTGGAGCTAACTGTTGGTTAATGAAATGCAAGCCCATTCCAGAGACATATTACCAGTAGTTAACACCTTCACTGCGATGGGCCCCACCAGTGGGGCCCACGCGTCCAACTCTTTGTGCGGCGGTGATCGAAATCCCATTAAATGGGCCCCATCGGTGGGGCCCATCGCACACAGGACCCGATCGCGATTTTTGCCGTCGCAGTGAACGTGTTAACCCGAAATTCGTGCTGGTTATGCTGGTAACATGCTGTCTCACGCGTCATTTCAAAACGAAAATTTTCATTTTGCTCTCTCATTTTCTCAATGACTTCGTTTTGAAATGAGATTCAATACTGTACTGCTAAGGGAGTTTGAAGAATGTTTTTAACGCAATATTAGTAGGGTATACATCTAAAAATGTTGGTATGTTTTAGTATGAAAATCAGTAGTCAACAATAATTTCAGGAAGATAGAAGTTTGATGGTCGTTGATTAGATTAGTATTTTGGAGAATTAGTCATAAAGAAAGTCCAGGTAGTTTAGAGAAACATTTAAGATCATTCTGCATATTGCAGGTTGAACAAACCTTTGGAATAGACTGATCCCACATTTCTCGGTACAGCCTTTGCTGTGATCCATTCCACGAGTATGACTAACAGGTTCAACGTGATCAAAATACGATGTTCAATGAAGCATAGGCGAATCCAGTTAATCCAAAAAGGTACACACAAGGAAAAACATGGAGGAATCAAACGTTTTATGTTAGAAACGATTTCAGAAAAAGTATTTTCATTGTCAAGAGTTAATAAACTTTTGTATATGTTTTTTGTATATGTCAAAAGGAAACTCGTAATCTAACCATGAAATTGATGGAGTCATGAATGACGCTGAAAACTGAAATATAACATCCATCGACCGGAATGATGCCAAGAAATTATGCTTTAATACTTCTCTGCGACATCATTAAAAAATGAGATATCGATCTTGGTTGCATCACACTTTGATTGTTCAAATTGATTGATGCAAAAAATGAGGATTAGTAACAAATTCTCAAAGTCCACACTTACATCACTTGGTCGACGAAAACTGTCATGGCTTCGCTCCGAGCAGATACTGCTAGTTTCACTATCGTCGCTGTGGTCTCCTTTGCCTTTAGGTATCCTCGTATAACTATCCATACTGTCGTAGGTTAGAGCATCGGCTAGAGCGGATTCGGCTTCGCGAGACTGCTGCAGCATTTTTTGAGCCATCACTGGGCGAGAGGGAGGCCTGTCTGTCGGAGACATGTGTAGATTTCTAGCCCTATCAAATTACAGGAATCATAGGAATCAATATTTGAATCTTTACAAATTCAGCTACTCCAGAGAATTTAGAGTAAATACATTTTACATACCTAATTTTACCGAAACTTGTCCTTTCAAGCCCGAACCGCTGTGGACTAGGTTCGCGGCTGTTGCCTGTACTTCTTATACCATGATCTCCCAATATTCTAGATCTTGGAATGAGAGATTCTCCATCCCTGTTATACGTTGCATAGCTCAGCCTTGACGACGGAGAACCAGATCTACTGCTAGCTATTGAGACATGTGAGAAGATTGACATGATGCAATTCATCAGGGAGGAAATACAGAGAGGAAGCTTGATCAAATTATTGAATACTTACGTTGCGATTGCGAAACTCCAGACATTCGCGTCCTTGTTCGTGCCATTCTTTCAGGACTGGCTATAGAACTCGTTTCTGGAGATTTGTTGGGTCGCGCTGTAAATAAATAACAATTCAAAATAAATGTATAGACAGGGCCAACTTCTATCTCAGCTGTACTTAGACATTGATGAGATCAATTAGCATATCAATATACCTCGTCTATTACATGATTGACCTCCATGGTCATAATCTTGCAGCAGAAGAAGATAAAATTAATTTTGATCGAAATTATTGTTGAGATTTTGTCGTTACCCCAGTGATTAGAAAAACTGAAAATACTCACGAAGTGTAGCTTTTTGCCGGTTCAAGTAGGCATATTTCATTCTCGCTTTGGCTCGTTGAGCTGCCTGAAGATCAATGGCACTTGTAGATCTCACTCCTGGAGAAACGCGACCTTGAAAGTAGAACCAATTCTTAATTTCTGTGTGCAATTTTTCGGCAACACACCTACTTCAGATGTTACATATGAGTTAATATATTAAATTAATATTTGTACGGATGAGTATGCGTCTAAAATTAAATCAAAGAATAAGATCGATTCCATTGACTCGAATGAACAATTCCAAAAAAAGAAAAATATTAATAATTCACCAATGTATATCAAACAAAGATTACTGAGTAGTGTCTGATGCGACTGTTGTCAGCTTCCCCTAATCAATAATTACGATGTAATGATGTTTGAAAAAAACCATGATTACGTGATGGTGCGAGTTAATTTGAAAAAGTCCTATAATTTGAGGTGGTAATAGTGCGAGTGTCAGCGTTACTTCCGTGTATACCGAGCCAATTTAGACAATAATACATAAAAAAATTGATTTATTAAAGAAACGTTTCAAGCAATATCGTAAAAATTACAGTAGTTATCGGTAGGTCTTTGAAGAATTGGGATCCCAGATGGACGATAAGACCGTGGCAAGGACGGAGTACGTCTGAGTAGCCCTTGGAGCTGGCCCTGAGTATGGTGCAAGTTTTCCGTGCTACCTTCATATGTGAAATGCAGTGACAATTCACACAAAGCAGCATGAAAAAAAGCCAAACATTTACCGTCAGTTAATTTCCATTGTTTTCTTAATCAACTTTGATTGAAAACGGACCAGCTAGTACTGATTCAACTAAATCATCACTGAACTTTCAACATCAAGATCATCAAAAAAAGCAAAACAGAAAATAAAAATGATCCACAGAATGAAGGTGATGATCGAATTTTCGAGAATAATAAATTTTATAAAATACCAACCTGCGGCGCTCATTGCAGGTCTCGGTGCTCGTGGACTAATATTCGTAGCCCTTGGCACTGAATTTAAACTATTTATGCTACCACTATTGCTCAAAGACATCAGGGCTCTTTTGTACGTGGCGTCAAGACTGTTGAGCAAAGCTTCAGCGTTTTCAGGAAAATGCTCTTTGAAAGCCCAATACGACCTAAAAAAGTGAACAAAATAGTCTCCATTATTCATTATTTCATGGTATTTCGAAGTTCAAGCCATATGGCGAACACGATAAAGCTGAACGGCCGATTCTCATCAGACAAAATTGATGAGTGCTTCTTAATGACACATTAAATTAATGAATGTCGAAGCTTGTTGTTGACTCATATAGTAACGAATATTTTATCAAGATAGCGAATCTTTGAAAGACTTCTTCTGGATTGCATTCCACGCTCACTTTTGACTTTCAGATCTTGTAAATAAACGAAAAATGAAACAACTTATTTAGAGTTGAATCGATGATTTTTATCAAAGTCAGCGATTACAAAAATCAACATTTTCGAGGTAAATTGAACTTACTTTCTCGCAAAGGCTCGAGCTTCCGAATCCGAGTCTGCCATGCCTTTTTTTATGCCTTCCTGCAGTGTATTGACGTGCTTCTGTAATAGAGCCGTCTGCCAAGACTGGAGGATCAAGTGCAGAAATTCGCACGTGGCCCGGCGAATGTCTTTACTTTTGTTATTGAGCGATGCCACTATAATTGGCACGTACCGGCTACTGTGTGTATTCTGCAGGATGAAGCGTACCGCCACTGCGCCAGACGTAGCCACAATCTTTGGATGGCGGAAAAAGAAGAAAAATTCAAGATTGAGGACTCGCTAGCCGGAAATGGGCCCGAAGCCAGATAGATCCGAGCGCCAAGGGATTACAATTCGTCAGACTCGAGTGAGAGGGACAAAACTCCACTTATTCTCACTCAAGTAAATCCGAGTCTAGCTTTTTGTCGCGCTTACCTTGGCACTGTTTTGAATGAGGTTCATTAACGTTGGCAGGACAGCTTCACCGAAACTGGCGAACTTGGTCTTGAGTTGCTGACTCATATAAGCGAGCGTTATGCATGCCTCGCGGACCACTTGCGATCGAAGATCTGTACAGGCCGTATCGAAGGGCCTTTGCAAATCTTTCAGGCACGGATAAAACACTTCGTAACTCGTAGCACCAGCCACAATTAGTCCTCTCAGCTTCTTCAACTGTGAAGAGATAAGAGAATAAAGTGATTGTTCTGTCAGAGGGAGCAAGACGATTGAAATCAACGTTTGACCAATGAATACAATAAGTAAAAAACTGAAGTAAAGAAGTCTCAGTGGCCGTCCGATTGAGAGCTGATATTGAAATACAAAGGATATGTGAAGAAAAAGCAAAGAAGCGAAATTGAAGATTAATCCGCAAAAAAATGATTCATGTTCCACTGTTACAATATTTTCCAAAGACATCATTCGATGAAGTCATTCTAACATATCAATATTACGGAGTACGAGATGGTACTTACATTCTCCGTTCTCAGCTTCCAGTCTTTTTTGTCATCGCCGATGGTCTCTCTGATAACCTTCATTTGATCCTCGAGATCTCTGCTAGAAAATACTTTGGCTGGAGGAATATCTTCAAAAGCCGTCAAAAATGTTTCCTCGTCCACTGCACCAGCTTGACCTAATTTAAAGTTTGAGAATCAATTCACTCAAAATTGATAGACAGAAAAGGAAGACTCATAGATTTTCTTGTGAAATCAATGCTAAGTGTGATATAAGCAAGCATACAGCAACCATCCAGATACTAAGAATGCAATACCTGAATAACGCCTAGCTGCAACACGTTTTATTGGTAAGCTCGCATGGAGCGGAAATACATAGTTGACACGACTCTTTGAAATACTTATTTACAATGTGAAACTTCGCCGATGCGATGGCAGTCACTCATGAGTGAAAGACTATAAAAAGCAAATTTCTCTTTGGTTCTGGTGGTACTCCCACAAGCAATAGAAAACAATCGGAAGAGACACTTTGAGATTTCGAGTTTAGGCAGTAAGTTCATGAATCAGTTACATATGGAATAATCAATTTCCAATTTCAAAATTCAAACCAAATTGTAGTCCAAACGCATAACCGTCAGATAGGGTAATTTTGTCTAGAGGTACAATGGCATTGGTGATTTTCTTACACTTTTTGATAATAATTCACGAGAACTAAGGTAAATCTAAAACTCAATTCTTTGCGACTTGTCGGTCAGAAGATGAGAGTTACATCGCTTGATTCACAATTTACCGAGTGAGATTACAGAATTTCAAAATTTTTGAGAGAACGGATTCTTGAGAGAGGGACGGAACAAATTTTTGAGAGAGAGAACAAATTCTTGAGGGAACGGATAAGGAATGTGTCTTGTTTTACTTCTTTTGCACCTAGTATAAATCTTCTTGGCCGACGTAACTTCAAAATCTCTCTTTCACAAGGCTCAAAATTGATGATTCGCAAACGAATCACAAAATTTGTTCTTAGAGGAGTTTCTAGTTGGATAGAAATAGAAATGAGAATTCAGGACACAAAACAACTTGAAATTCAGTAACGTAAGTTGCCATCGCATCAAGAACGAGTTTATCGATAAAAATTATTCATGCTACTACTTCAAAATCTAATTGAATTCATTAATTCCATGTACCTGATGTTGTAGACTTTACAGACGCATTTCGCTTCAGGGAAACCGCCCTCACAAGAGACGCCGGATTAGCACCACATTGAGCTGTCATGCAAGTGAACGTTAGCAAAGCTTAATAGTGTAATGTCAGAGTGAGCTGTGAGCACAACTCTCCCCTGGCAACAAAATTATCTAATTTAAAGAATTCAGAAGATTTTCAAAAAATAAAGTTACCAATATACAAAATCTGACAAGACATCAATGACAATGCACGAACAGAATACAAAACAGGCGTTTGACAAATATTCTAGACATTGAGCGTAAGCAACCACAGAGATAAGATATCCAATTTCGGGCGTGTGAAATTAAATCCGTGCACCATCCGCATCCATAAAAGGTGCATTCCGATCGCAGGAGTAGTATAAAAACAATGATGTCTTCAGAGTTTTTTTCTGATTTTTCGTGATTATGCATGAATGAAGCAATGTATTGATCAGTATCACATAGAATTGTTGTAACCATGCTCAGTGCAGATGCTATGATTTGTGAAGCCAGATTAAATTTTCTGAATAAAATATTCTCTACACAATATTAGGAGAGGACTGAAATGATTACGTACCTGGTGGCACTGGTGGTATTTTTGCTGGGCCAAATTGACTCTTTTTCGGTTGGAGCAGACTTTGCGTTCTTTTGACTGGTGCTGATCTTATCTGTGCACGCGCAAAAATTCATACTTCAGAAAAATGACAGTCCGTGATGAATATTATATCATGAATTTTGTTCAATGTATCCAAACACGACCAACTCATAGATTTCTGTCAATATAGAAAATGTTTCTACTCACCGCTCTGTCCGGTTCGTCGGAGTCCTTTCCAACTGCAACACAATAAAAGATCACATTATTTTAATGATATTAATTAGGATTTGATGTCATCGTTTCGAAACTGGAACTGCAACCCTTGATCTAGTTGAATTCGTCAGACTAGCCGTTTGACGTACAGGATTGCAAGAAATAGGATTATTGTATCTTGTATCCCGTATCCGACTACCGTCTTCTCCCTTAGCTGATATTTGTGGGGAATAGATGGGGTCTCAAATTTTGTTGTGATAAGTGGCGAGTAATGATAAAAATCAGTTTCTTCAAATGATGGCAGGCGATTTCTCTTGCTCAGTCAATAAATTGCTAATGAATCGCACATGCCAAGGACTGCATTACAAGGTGTTCCGTTGAAAATACCATTGTTAGATAGGAATTAGTTGAACGAAATTTGAGAACATTCACTACTACACTCAGTATTACTATATAACATTCAGTATTATACTATGAGCGTTATACGACGATCACATCGAATAACATGATGGTTGTGTTTCCTGATTATCGTGTGTCAATTAGTATTCGTCGAGCCTGCAGCCAGTTCGGCATCGATAGGTGCATCAAATGATGGTATAGAGGCGACGAGGACAGCAATTTTTGTAAAAATTTTCATTCAGTTTTTCCGACGGTCGATGAAAAGATAAGCTTCGAGAATTAAATGGCTTATTTACTGGTATTCTTCTCTCTAAAATTTACCATTCTCTAGTGGTAGACTGTTGGTTTAATGCCATCAACAAATGCGAGTTTCGATAAAATATCCATTGTTTGAGAAAAATTCTTGGATCGATCAAAGTATCTCGAGGTATCCTATTCTGCTAAGGAAGTGATTCTGTAACCAAAGTTCCGTAATCAGATCTGCATATAGGGACAGGTCCAAGAAGAGTCGCATGTTCGCGGAAGAGTCTAAGAAGTGGCATTGAATACTACGAATTTATTGCCACTGTTATTCATTCATGTCACATTGATTGCAAGTTTTGCTCGATGTATGCAATCTGGAGTGATGGAATGAACGATTGTGGATCTTGATATCTAAAGAGTTAGATTGTTTCTTGGGTCTTAGTATCAACTCATTGAACTTGGAGTCAGATTCGTGCGACTCAAAGCTTGGAGTCGCACGTATTTGACTCCAATGGAGTCAAAATTGACTCCAACAGGTTTAGAGAGTAGGACTCATCCTTGTTCCTTCAATCTGATCGAAGAAAAAATACTCGATCTAGTTAATTCGAGTTTTCGGAACGTAGATATACCGGCAGAGAAAATTTACATGTTGATGAACTGGAATGACTAGGTACGAAGTACACACAATGGGATATCTTTTATAAAATATGGAAAATATCATCACTGAGAGAATCATCACCTAGATCAGGATACAACCAAGGCGGCTTGTGCACATCGCAGTGGCAGCCTCGAGCCCGTGCGCCCGGATGTTTCACTATGTTATCCCATTGAAGTATCCATTTGCTACTTGCATCCCACAACCCTTTATCGATGCTTGGGTATTTGTGCAGTCCTCGGTGTGCACAGCGGTGCCCATTTGACACCAAAAACTCCGAATTATTCATCGTTAGCAGTTCACAAAAGGACAGTGTACCGTAGGAATAAGTACTGTTTTCAATTTTCTAACAAATGACTAGAGTTTCGGAGTAGTTTCCCCAATTTTCAATGATCAATCACAACTTTTCAACTACGTACGCGAATACGTAAGGATCACTCATGGTTTCATAATTGCTACACTGTTCACTTTGGACACTTTCTCACTCGAGTGAATTTCAGTTTTTCACGTTTCACTGACAATACTCATCGCAAAGACTTCATTCTTAAAAGAATGAATCAAAATGATCTAGCTTCAGCCGTGGGGATGATGATGAGCGCCGGCGCGCACCTCCTTTTTTTCAGTGACATCTTCTTTAGCGTTTTGACAATGCCATCGTTTTTGACTGACTCCGAAATTCATCTCGTGCGAGAGGGCCTGTAGAGTGGTTCTTTAGTGATCGGACGTAGACAAACACGTTGAGTGGGATTCGCTGCCTCTTTAACTCAAAACTTATTCACACAACATTCTTACACGAAATATCAATTGACATGAACTCATTAGCAGTACTTGATTAATGAGATCGGTAGAGATTCTCAGTATTCTGAGTTTGAGATATTTAAATCGATTGTATCTCACGAGGAGGGCCGTTCATCTTAGAATTTATATGGTAAAAATTTGAAAATAGGAGCTTTGTTGCAAGATTCAGTTTCAAGATATACTCAGATGATTGAGTAAATTGGAGGAATCGATCTACGATTCGACAGACAATTTCCATCCAATTATTTACAATAACTATGTAACCTTTCGATCAGGATCTGTTCCGAATCGATCAAATTCAGATTTGGATGTTCAATGAATTATTCAGAACGCGACCAGACGCACGCAAGCAGAATCAGCGGACCGATTTACTCTTCAACGCGCCGAAAAAGCTCGCGAAAAGGTCGGCACCCGTCACAACCAACGGATTCTCCTTTTCCACATCTTTATTGCGAATCATGTGTGCCACAAAGATATAACATAAATAGTGGGTGTCGCAAGAGCAGATCTTCCGTCGCTCAAAGTACACGGGGACAAACGCATTGCCATTTTTGGATATGCGAGCACGGAATTGAAGGACCACTCGGATTTCAACTTATCGCTGGCGTACATACATACAGAAAAAGGCTCTTTACTCGAGATCATGATCGTTGGCGCCCCAGTTTCATCCTCATTGCAAATTCAGAAGAGAAAGAAGCGTGTGACGAACCGATGACAGGCATCATTTGGTATCTCTCACGCTTTGGATGTGCCGTGTAAGTACGTGCGACGCAAACTGATGCGGATAATCAATCTATGCCAGGCGCTTGAAATTGAGCCTTGAAATTTTGACTCATTTTTTCCAAATTGTTAAGGAGATCCATGGACTCGAGGGTCCTGGGTTCGTCTCAAACTTCGGAAATCATCTTGTTTTGGTGAGAAATCAAGGCATCTCAAAGGATTTAGTCCTGTGGGCCTCCTGTCCCAAGATACAGCTATCGTAATCAACATAGCCCATATTGGCCTATGTTGAAAAGTCGTTCATATATAGACATTCAACCAATGCTAATGTCCATAGCTGTATCTTACGATAGAGGGCTGATGGGACTAAATCCTTGGAGGTCACTCCATTCCTCTCCAAAACAAGATGATTTCTAGAGTTTCATCAAGATCCGTGTTTTGCAAAGTTGGACCTCTTTTTATGAATTGACATTTATTCAAAATCGAGGAAATTTGATGGAATTCACACAAAAATCATCTAGAAGCCTTCCACTCGTCACCAGATTGGCTTCATCAATTTTTTCAAGTTGATTTTTATTCCATTTGAGCGAAAGCTTCCAGAAAGCGATTTGAAACAGACAGAAAAAAGTGAAACGTTATTGGAGTAGCAAGTTTGCTTTGGGAATCTTCCAAAATAAAAATACCTCCATTTGCCAAATGCATTCGAATCGATAGCCTCAGTGGATATACGCTCTGTGTCCAAGACTGATTTTTTTTTCTTTTTTCCTTATCAACAAAGTCAAGAAAAGAAGAAGCGCACACGGTCTCGTCATCCCATCCATCTTTCACGTCACAGACATCTGAGGAGTCAGGGAGATCAATTAAACAACCTTCTACATCCCTGGAGGCACGGCTCGTCGAAGACCATCGCATCGTCGCGAGTGTGCATCAGTTGCACACAATATCTAACTTATATCTCACGGATTTGCCTATTTTTTTTATCAGCTCGCTCTGCAGCGCGAGTCCCCTCCGGCGAGCTTCAGACTTGATACAGACCGCGTGTTATAGTGTATTATATAGCTACATGCCGCATTGCTCATGACGAAACCAAGGTAATTACAGAGTATGTGTACGCGATCGAGGCACGGAACGACCTTTCCTATCGTAAGTATATACTGTATAGCAGGCTAACGCGCAAATATAACATCTGAATCCTGTCTCGATCTCATTTCTTTGCAGCATTAGCAGTGCAAGCATCAGAATAATATGAGAAATTCAGTCATTGCCTCGAGCTGCGCACCGAGATTTCTCAAAATTGTCGCTCTCTGCAAGGCCACATGTATTATGTATACTAATGGTCAAGATACATATTTGCAAAGCTACACGTGCGCACTTGTATGGGTATTTTGAGAGGGTGTATGAGTTTCGACAAAGGATGCGTATCTGGGCACATCCTGAAAGGAGAAAAAAGGGAGCGCGAAAGGGGGCGTACTTATATATCGATTGAGAGACGAGCCCTCGGGTGGCAAGGCAACGACAGGGAGGTTGGAGCTACATGGAGAATACTATATAACCATAAATCCACGTGGGGCGAATTTTCATTATGCTCTAACGCACACAAATCGTACTGCAGACGCGTGGCCTGGCGCACAGCCCGCAAAGGAGTGTACGAGATAGACATCTTATCAAAGGCGAGAGTTTGCATGCGGCGACGGCCACGAGGCTTTACCTTCGTCGTTTTGCGAGCAAGAATTATCCGCCCGATGCTATATGGTGTATTTTGTGAACGCGGTGTACATTGTACAGACACATAGATCCTATCACTGCGATTAATAGCGGCTTTTACGGGAGGTTTACGGCTTTCAAGAGTGGGATATTTTGCGAGAAAGGGCCTAGAATCACGAATTTTTGAACTCGCGTAAATTGGTAGGCTTAGAAAGTCGTTGTCAGAGCTATTGTTGCTCTATACTTGGGCTAATACTCGATATGGTGTGTGCACAAGTGCGAAAACTAAATTGCTTTTCACGAGTGTGTAATGGTATAGAGTGCGCAAATTTGCTGGGGAGATTAGGGAGCTTGTATTCAACGAGAGCGAGAGTGTTTCTCGGTGGTTTTCGCATTGCTGTCGCGCGCGCTTGCGGGAAACCTGCTTAAGAGGGGTACTTTCGCTTTCGTCGAACTTGAATCATTTGGTAGAAAAATTGAATTGCACTCACTGCTATATTTTGTTTTTGAGCCTCTGAACAAATATTTAAATCATAAAATCCAATTGATTTTGTATCATTCTGTCCTTTGAGTAATTTTGTGCTGACTGGGACTACATACTGTTAAAATTGTCGGCTGAAAATTTGCGATAATCTCTAATTGACTGTAACGGCTTCAAAATATTCAATTTCGAGGCAACTCACAACTTTACTCAATTTTGAAATAATAGTATCAACGCGTTTACTGCGATGAGCTCCACGCCCCGGTGGGGCCATCGATTCTTTTTATTTCAATTTTACCGAATTGTTTTAGCTGGAAAACCCCCTATAACAATCCATCACGGTGATACACGTTGCTAAGAACATAATAGACAATGCGAAAAAGGAATTCAAACATGGTAGAAATAAATTAAAAAAAAAAATAGTCTTCTCAATGAACGTGTCAACTAGAACGTATTGTATTGTGATCTATTCGATATCACGATGTCAAATGTCGAGTTTCTGGTCGTTTGTTATCTATCGATGGAAAAATATCTATTGAAATTATGATCAGCTCTTAAAATTGAAATGTTTTCGCACGATACAGACATCGTGAAGGAACTCGTAGTGACTTTGAGATAACGAGTCCCCATTTATGTGACATAAATTAAGCAGATACATTGTTATCATATACGGGTAAAAATTCCCAATAAGACGAATTCCTACACAAACTGGCAGTTTTTTTCTGACAAAATGTGAAGGAAAGTGAGATATCGTGGACGATGTTACGCGAACTATAAGCTCAGACCTATAATATGCATCTTTTGAATTTTAAGTGGAATTTACGACTTTTAATCAATATCCCAGAATCGAAATACAAAATCGGTATGCAATTTATTCGACTAACTCGAGCTTCAGAAACATTTCGACTCGCAAAAAATCGGTAAGAGGTTCAAATATTCTTCTGCGTAATTTTTTTGTTGAACTCAACAACACTGCGTTACCATGTCGACGTTTTTATGTCAGAAACTCGGATTGGATAAGAGAGGAATTACCAACTACCAATTTTCTCAGTTGGAACGTAAAATTGTAGCATTTAGAGAATTTTGAATTGGCGTGTGTTTTTAACAAAACTCGCGTGACTCTGGCATTTCAATCAACAACTTTTGAGCTTCATAGAAAACTTTGAGACACTTGTACAAAAAGTTATATGGATAACTCATGGCTATGGATTCTTTGTTAGATCTAGGAAAAGAAGAACTCTCGCGTGCTCCATTTACTAATGCATGAGTATACGGAATAGTGTAACGATTTTACGAGAAAATTGCACTGCCACGGTGCCCAAGTGAACCATATTTGCCTGAATATCATAGCGAGACTATAGCACACGCATTATTTCCCCCATTATAGTTTCTCCGAGAACAGATCATGTCGTAATCAATAAAGTAGAAAGAATATACTGCGATGCACTCTGATGGATGCTTGAATCGCGATGGTGTCCTGCCGTGCAGATATCCTCGAAACATCATCACAATCCGAATCGAATGTCACACAAGGTAAAGGAAGAAAAAGTCGCGTGTGTTATATTTGCCTTCCACGTGGCTATACGCTATATCGTAATCATCAGTTAAATTACACATTACGCGTGCGCGCACGGCACATACACAGAGAGATATACACGATCTATAGAGTGTTCTCCTTATCGCTTGGAAAATAATGTTCGAAACTTTGCGGCACATACGTCAAAAGTTTGAAAACTGTAATGAGGATTGAACTCTCGTGCATGGCGATGACCCTTGCATTGCAAACGACGGTCTTTGAGCTTCGATTGTGAGGCAGTAGTTGAGAGCGGCGCTTTCGAATGTAAACAGAGAGCATGCGATACACTTACATGTGCATATGGACACATAACAATGAGTATAGAGAAGTAAAACAATATTGCTTATTATGAGAGCTCTAAATGTACTATTATAAGAGTATTGGCTTTACAAAGAGCGTATTATTCCGAGGTACGAAAAAAAAACAATGTCAGCTGCAAGAGAGGCCGTTGGACATTAGCAACTTTTCTGCTTTGTAATACTGGCGACATCTCTCTTTCTCTTGATCCCAAGGAGGCGAGGGACAAATTAGCGACTTGACTGCATCCCGTTTGTTTACTCGCGCGGCACATCATCTCAGCGTGCAATCACTCTCTCGATCGATTCCATACGCAATCAACAAACATAGACCAAGGGGCAGCCTCATCCCACTCAACACTTCGTCTGCTCAAAACTCAAAATTTCTCAAATTCACTTCATCAGTAAATTGGAGACCTTCATTCACAGTTTCACAAGCACAGATTAACATCACTTATTGTGGTTTGAATATCACAGGGCACAGAACGCATCGACACCCCGCGAACTTTGACAATTACATACACCCGACGCGCGATTTCCGCTTCCGTTCGACGAAATTGACCAAGAGTTATAAAATAAGCGTCGACCACGCTGCCGCCGTAGTAAACGGCACGATTCTGACTAAACAGCGTCAGCGTGGCGCATGCACACACGCCGTTCGTTCCCAGCTCTGATGTCTGCAACGGTGGCGCCGGGCCGGGAAAGGAGAGGAGTGGGGGGAGTACGTTGTGTTAACTGGGCTTTCTGATATGGGAGATTCTGGTGAGGAGGGCGCGCGCACACCTATGCCACCTACGCACATATAATATGTATAGGTATCCGACTGTCCGGGCCCATATTATTGCCCCCTGTCCCTGATTATATTGGCCCGATGTCCATTATATGCCGTTGCAGGCGATCGGTCTTTCTATATTATGATATCGATTGCTAGTCGTGTACGTATAATAATAATCTGAGAGTGGTGTGTTGGTATCCTGTGTGTAATGAATAGTTTAGTTGTAGTGAGAGATCGGGCGGAGATCCCTTTCCGAGTTGCGCGATCTGCATATAGGCACATTGATATGTGACAAGGTGAGACGGTAGCGAACGAGCGATTGGTTGGAGAGATTGATTCGACTCGACGTTCCATACCGATCAATCTGATATCAGTGGTGCCGATCGAGATGAAGCCCGTTGGGAAACACCGGATTGAAACCGGTATTCAAAAACAGTTTGGATGCAGGAGATGCATTGTGAATGATAAGGAGGGCAAGCGAATGATCGTTCGAATATAAGGAATTTTGAGACTCGTTTGTAATTCTCGGGATGCCAGTTTCTTGGCTGTTACTCTATCACATAGATGTGAAATATAGGTGCTCTCGAATGACAAAGTACAGCCAAGGTAGAAGCGCTAGTAGTGGAACACCACATTGACATGGGTTTTTATCCCCAAAGAATCAATCCGTCATCTGAGTAAAAATTTGACAAAGTTCTCTGATACGATATGTTTGAAATTGATGCCTGCAACACACGTAAGATTCATAAATCAAAAACCAAAATCATGAAAAAAATGAGCTTATAATCAACCTTTAGAGGTTCTTCCACTTGAGGACCCTTGCTCAAGAATGGAGCCAATAGTGGAACAAGAATCTACCCACGACTGGGATAGGTCTTATACTTTTACTGTATGGAAATATCAGGCGGAGATGGATTTTATTCGGTCACGCGGTATTTATTCCATGCAGACCAGCACAAATAAACCACTAATTGTCTACCAAGTACTCTCAGAATGACTCCAAAGCACAGTTCCACTACAGGAGAAGAAAACGGATCCTTTCGTGCATCCAATTACTCTTATTGTATATAACAAGTGATCAACGTGTACCTTTTTTCAAAATATGCAGAAAGAGTGAATCTATAGGATGCGTTACTTCTGATTCGCGAAAAACTCATATTTTATTTAAAAAATCTAAATTACTGGTTAGCACTCATTTTTTGTTCCAACAATGGCGACTTTACCTTCTGGTCTAGTAAAATGTGTTTGAAAGAAACAGCAGTGATTGTTAAGTTAAATTCAATAGTTTTCAAATTTGATTATTTTCACCATAGAACCAACAGATCTGCAATATAATAATCACTGATAAACTCGTTCTCACAATTTCATAACTCTTACAGAAATCTACACAACGCAAATGAAATACACAATCACAGAATTATCGCTGATTATCTCACAATCTGATAACAGTTTGCGATCAAGTTTTGTTGGGTGCAAAGAGAGTTCCTTCCTGATGTTGGAACATAAAACTTTGGAATGGAAAGAGTAAGAAATCAAAAGGTACAGCAAATAGAAGGTCTATACCCCAATCACAACGAAGATATACAGCCAGCATGCACTGGCCAATTTGCGTGAGATTGATTGATTCATAGATGCTGAGATGTTTTTCAGAATTGTTTTAAATCTTGACAATGTGGATAGAAGTTTGCATCAAGTCATGAGAATTATAAGAAAGAACACTCAAAAGTTCAAAAGCAAGAGCTTTCTGCATGACACAGAACATCGTCATTCATGTCCTAAATTTCAAGATCAACCATGGCAGAGAAAACCATAGCCACTTCTTGTCACACAACCCAGATTCGGAAAATTGGTAATTTGATCAAAATTACGATTGTTAAATGACAAGTATAGTGGGCTGGAAAAAATTGATACGATTTTTTGTTTTTTTTTCCGATACTGTATATTACACGTGGTATATCAAAACGATAGAATATTCAAAGTAGAAATATTCATACAACTGAGTAGCCATCAATTAGCACGCCATCTATACAAGAGTAGCGTCAGGTACAATAGTTCTTGTTCAAGAAAAAAATCTGCAGTGGGAAGTTTTTCATGCGAGGAGCTCGGTATTATAGTCGAGCTAAAATTGTCAACGCACCGTAAACATCTGATCACGCATGGTTAAGCGATTACGGTGCAGACTTTGTGAGTTTGGAATAATATGAGTTCCAAGAAAGAGGAAAATCACTATGCCCCTGCGGCGGCACTTGCACCTATACTCGACATTTGCGGTGCGCACGTTGACTCAGTCCACTATACTATACAAGAGCGAAAGCGTATCGCTCTGAATTGCGCGAGTTCATCTAAAGAAGCGGAATTTTGCGCCATAAGTACAGTCATTGAAGCACCGGTGCATGTACCACTGAGCCTCGCTTCTCTGCGAGATGAAAAATTCATTTTGCCCAAGGCTGGCTTTTTCATTCGAAAATCTGAAGAAGAGAGAATTGAGAATCAAAGGAGGCTTCTTATGCCAAAACCCCAAGCTGAATCCGCGAGTCTCTATTTTCTACTGAGACTAATGGAAAAGCTACCATGGCTGAGTCAATTTTGTCCTGATTTTCGTTTCTCATGCGTAAGAGCTGTTGTATAGCGAGTTGGACAATTTTGCTGAGATTGGGGTGCGAATACATACAAATTTCTGGGATTATGATGAAAAGACATCTACAAGACTGATCTCAAGATTCTCAATGAGAAATATATCAGTCGTAAACCACAGGAAGAAGTAGCCGTTCTTAAGAATCGATTTTATATTCATGTGCTGATGTCTCATCAAGCTGAGAAAACATCGAGTCGTTACAGAGTTTCATGGAGCGAAAAAATGAATAGCTTGGGTATCAGAGCGAAAACTTTTGATGGTCGTATCTAGTGAATGATGCTTGAAATATTCTGAGATCTGTCCTTCGATACATTTACGTTGACAATAAGCAATTGTCAGTTATGTGATCAGGGATGCCCTACTACTCTTAACGTACTCGAACCCGTTCAAACTTTTGAACCATTGGGACTTGAAGTTGGAGTTAAATCCAGGTTTGCAATAATGTTGATTCTGAACATTATCATTGTTGCATTACATATGTCATTGTTTTGAACATAATTTCCAACGGTACAAAGGTTTTTCCAGTCAATATAAATTCTACTGCATATCTGCAAAGGAAAGTTCATGACCACTCTAACTTTACATGAAAAATCCAACATAGAAACACTGCCTAGAGATGCAATCCTCTTCAGAAAACAGACATTATATTTTTCAATGTGGTTTTAGGTTACCCACAATGGATGAACACGCCCAAAGAGAGTCCAATCAGGTCAGATTCACAGAGAAGTCACTCGGATTCATGAACTTATATGGCCGGTCATTCGTCGCTAAGTAACATCATTTTCTTCAGAGTACTTTTTTTTACTTTTCTGAGTCTTACAACTTTTGTCAGTTGGTTATTTGACATTGTAAATAATGCCGAAATGCTATCAGGAAGAATTGTAGAAAGGCTTGATTAAAGCTACAATGATAGCTCATGACCAAGCATCAGTGAAGCATGAAGAGGTTCAGTAAACAAAAAGTAATAAAAGTTAGAAAAAGTTACTTGAAAACAATGAAAATAGGTCAATTCTTTTTGCAGGCCGGTATAAACTTTCTACACCCGGTAAAACTGTTGCACCAGAGAAACGCCTAAATTGAAGTTTTCGTCAAAAATTAATCGAATGGACAGAAGAAATGCCCGAAACTCCTTTACAAATAGATTATAACACTTCAACTCCACTGATCACTGGCATTAGAAGGGGCGTTGAGTAAGAGGATATTCACCCGATTCATTCGGCCGTTTCTGCTAGCGCAATCAAATGTTTATAAGTGAGTGTAGACAGATGAGGGTCACACCACAAGCAGTAAAATTATGAGCCATGGAATCTTGTTCACCTAATGCACAGCTCATTCGCAAAAACGATTTCGAAAAGTCGACACGGCGGGAAAGCTCCATATGTACATTCGCAAAGTGTCCCACCGAGAGTCTGACAATTATCACCTTGGGAGTCATTTCAAACAACATACATGCAGGCGTAAAGAGGAGCCAATGCGCCCACACGAAAACCCGATAATGGGCCAGCACCTCAATTGCGTAAGAGTAATACCGTGCAAAGACCAGACTCATTAGCCCACGTCTTAGCGCGCTCTAGACATGAGCCTCTTACAGTATGCAGCATAGTAGCGACAGCTTCTTGGTCTGAAATTTTCGTTTTACCAGTAAACAGGGTTTATCCATGTTTATCAGCATATTTCACGCAACTCCTGAACCATGTTGCACTTAATACTCGATATATATCGACAATTCAAGTTAAAGACAGCAACGAGTTGACAAGTTGATTCGATAAGTGCATAACACACGAACTTATATCGGTCTCACGAAGATGTTTTCCCCATCAGAGTGACTCGTTTATTTTACTTTGCTCATAAATACGTTTGGATGCACCAGAAGTCTTTCCACAAGCATATTACAAGCAACGCGTCGATCATCGCATCATCATTAATTATAAGCTTGTATCAATTGATTTCCATTTCTTCATGTCGTGTGTAATGCGTGGCACGAAAATACTGGTTTAAGCATATAAGCGAAGTCACTTTTATCCAGAGATTATTTATCAAGAAATAGCCATCATCGGCGCCTGGGAATATCGAACATGCGGCCTCTCATTTGCATGAAAATGCCTTGGTACTCATGATCCGCACGCGTATTATACCATCAGACCGATAACTGAGAAATTCTGCATGGTACGGTATATATCCGCTATATTGACGTTGCTTCAAGTATTTTGCTCGGCCACATCTGACATGTCAATCTAGAATGCAATTCTGATCTTCAACACGAGAATGCTGTTGCTCTAAGATGATAGGGAATAGTATACGAGATAATGAGTAAGTGAGTAGAACATCAGAATATTTGAACATCGTTTTCTGATGCGATTTTTACATTGTAGCTATTTAAATTTGCATCGGTTGTACAGACATTCCCGCCAGAACAGATACAACAAATTCTAAGAGTACAAAGTTCTTACGTCAGATCAAGACAGGAGTGCGTTGTAATAAAAGACTATACGTGTATAACGGCAGGACCAGAGACGGGACACGAGTTATCGCTCTACAAGGAGTCAGAGGTGCAGCCAGATAGTTTCTGGTGATTGTCTTTCAAGTCCATAATACACAGTGCCATATGAGTGCAAAAAGTCCATGTGTACGCAGTGCTACAGTCTTATATAGCGTGATTTGAATGAAAAAAAAAGCACAGGATAATGAGGCTCTACTACATAGCCTGACGGTCAAAAGCACGATCAACTTGCAGACGTGAGAAATAAAAGAAAGGCATGTTTGCAGTCAGATTATATCACATGTAGAGTAGAGACATCAGGCCGGTCCCGCAACAATATATACAGCTTGGAAAACAAGAGAATTTTTATACTCAAAATGGAGCGCACGGTTTGTTTACTTGATTGCGCGTAAAATTGCATTTCCTGGGCTCGGCAAAAGTATAAGTACGTGAGTGACCGCGAAATTGCCTATATTTCTGGCTCTATATAATGCCCCAACAACAGTGTCTCGTGAACTTTCACACCGCGTGAAAGCTGATGCAGCGTTAGTTCATAGATATCGTCGAAGGCCAAAAAGAAGCCGTCAATGAGCTCTGTAAGAGACACAACGTTGGGATGAAGAATCTGTGAGATCTCGTGTACACAGCAACAATACGTCAGTCAAGCTTGCGGGCATATGTAATATGCATGCGATGAACAATGGATTTGCAGACTCAACGGGCGACACTGAGTGATATTTTCGGTTGTGTTCGAGACCACGCGACAAAGCTTTGACTGATGAATGAGCCACAACGCAGAATGGAGCTTAGCTTAGAAATTTTTGCCTATATGCACGTGAGATGAAGCTTGCGGTGTCATTGGCATTTTTTACAGAGTCTGCCTCGAAATGCGTGAGTTGAGGCGAGCGTACAACTGACTTGCAGAAAGATGAAGCGATTGTTGGTGATGTGATGAAATGTAATCAACGATAATAGAGGACGAAAAGATGTGGTATGAAAGGAAAATATAGCAGAATTTGCAAAAGCTCAAAAAATGGATGAAATCTGGTACACAAAAAACTGAAGACAACGCTTTGGTTCATCTCGATATTTGAGCCCGCCAATATTATGGATTTAAACAGGCGTTAGAGTTGAATCATTAAAAGTATGCAAATTGATATATTTTCACTTTGAAACGTTTGCGAATTTCGGAGTTCAACACAGTTATGAACTTGAAATTTTTGAGGAATTTGTGCAACCTGGTTTTAGTTCAACCTTTTTGCAAGGATTTATTTTACCAGGAGTGGTAAAAAAACTCGAATGATTCGAACAGTCGCCGGACCAGAAAGGAATTCACCACTAGATTATCTTAGATCCGTATTATTATCGTTCAAGTTTTGCATAATTTTCTATTCTATTCTTCAGGTTTAGTGTTTATCAAGACTACGACTCTCGTTCAACTCTCCTTCACTTTGTCTTTGATCATGACTTTGGGCCAAAAATGATCATCATCTTGGTATAGAAATTCAAATCTTATCAAGAACCAATCATTGAAGAGTTTGTATGAGTGAACAACTCGGTTAACATAACGCTCAGTTGAATCCAATTTTTCTGCTGAATCCAAGTGAATCAAAGCAATATTCGTGTGGATATCACTGCAGTATCGTCCAAAGCCCAATATTCCAGCCTCAATATTTCGCGCAGTGCATTGACACAAGGATCGCCCAGCGAATCAATTGCGCTCGTACCATCTCGCACATCAGCTATAACCTTTTGCAGGCTTGGGCGATCTCCTAAGCGTTCGTGATCCGTACTCGCGGTTATTATTTTCTCACGTTCCAATATCATATCCATACAGCAATATACAATACACAAGTGCACACGAAAGACAAACGAGGTGAACTTTAGCGCAGATAGCCCTAGGCCTATATCACCCCATCAGAATCCTTGCCTAAGCCCTATTTCATGAGCACTCTGCTATAGATATTAATACATATCACAGCACGGGTGAGCTTGGGATGAATCTCAAGTCGCTCAGAAATGCATTTCCGTTTGGCTACCAATATTCGCGAGAACCTTTCACTTTTTGCACACGTGCGCGGGGTTCCCCCCCCCCCCCCATTACAAATGTCGCGCGAGCGACGCGCAATAATAGGAAACCCCCACGCGAGTACAAATAAGTGTATACTCGATGATAATGGCTCAGTAGGAACACAATGAGAAGAGCTTCACCGTGGTACATAACGGAAAGCGAGAGTATTTTAGATGGGGGAACTGCGATAGTCACTCTGGCTTTGATACGGAGTGTATATTATGCACGGGTGAAGGGCAGCGCTCCCACGTGGTCCCTCGCGATTCTCATTTTCGCTTTTTTCGCCCCGCTGCAACTGATGCTGTCTAAGAGTTAGAAAAGAGCTTTTTCGCAGGCATCGGTGGCTGCACTTGAGAGCTTTAAACTTACACAGTGAGGTATATATGAGAAGCGAGGAGTGTGGCTGCTCTATTAAGCCGTCACGACTATTCGTGATGCGGCTTGGCGAATCGTTTTATTGCTGTTTTCATCATCGTGGGCTGCCCGCCACCAGCCGCACCGGAGAAGAGCCTGCTTCTCCCGATACCCTTTTGCCATATTCAGGGTCGATACGAGGAGAACAGTATATAGCCCCGGGTGACAAGCTCTCTCAGGATTTTGAGTGTGTGCATCCTTGTACATACATCGCCGTATCGAAAGCTGAAAATCTCCGCGGTTGAATGATTCAGCTTTTTGCAGGGATGTGAGCGTACCGAGAATATATAGGTAGGAGGCCTCTGATTGAATTCGAGCGTCCGTGAGTGCCGTTGAAATCGTGAGCTTGCATTTGCTACGAGCCGATATGAGATATAAGCGTTCACTCTAATTTTCTGTATATTGGTACAGTTAATGTAGCCGAAGGATGTGACAGATGATGAACGATTACTAAAGTTCAACAGAGATGATTTCCATATTCAAAAGCTTTGTTGACATTACTGCTGAGATTCTTTGCATGTGATTCTTCAAATACTTATATTGTGGATATGATGAATCGTGATTACTTTTGATGCATTGATTATTCAAACGTGGTATTTCAAGACGAGATATGATTGAAACGTGCTTCGGTCATTATCGATTGCAACGGGGGATAAAAGATTTTTCAATATTATTGGGGAAATATCAACGAATATTGACAACGATGTATGAAAGGAACATACGTGTTTCTATGTTACTTTACGTGTAATTTTTCTCGAACTTAATTGTTGAGTTCTGAGTTGATCAGATGATAGTCAGATATGAGTAATTCCGCGCGAAAGCGGACCACGAATTGCAGACATGTCTCAGATTGTTTTTTCCCCGTTTCAATCGATTCCATAGTCCGAAAAATCAATTTTTCGATTCCCTTGAGGTCCAAAAAAGGGTCCCCGTGGAAAATTGTTTAATAGTGTTTCATGGTAAAAATATCAACTTTTTCAGTAAAATTGAAGTAGTCTCGATTTGATGCAGGGTACGACCATGCAGTTCGAGGCATTCGAAAGGTCTTTAAAAAACCTACAGAAATGCATCTCGACAAACTGAAGATTTTTTGAAGTTATGGACGTCCCCTAAAAGCAAAAGGCGAGGAACCGAAGAAATTCGATGTCCCAGCACCCTATCTTTTCACAAATCTCAAAAGACAATCATACTTCGAGGAAAAATGTTGTCTTCTTTTAAAGAAAAATAGTCCCGATCTTTGTTTTTTTCACGTTTTAATGATTTTTCCAGCTTCTCCGGTTGAGAAATGAGTTTTCCTGCGCATGCGCAGGAATTTAGGCTTTCAGGAACCGATTCCATTGGAGAGCCAAGAGAATAGCCTCCAAAATGACTACTTAGCAAAGTAAATTTGATGCACTGGGGCCAACACTTATATAGAGCAAGGATAAGTTGATACTTATACAATTAAAAAGACGTACATGAAAGTACTTGTTTTTCTAGCAACTTCAACATGAGAAATATGAACTAAAAATCATTTTTTAATGTCAGTCGAAAAAAGGAATCAACATTGCCAGTTTTAAAACTAAAATCTCAATAGTGAAATCCTTAGATTAACAAGAGGTCCCATCTGATGAAACATCATGAAGCGCAAAAGAACGTCACGAAACAAATGTGAAAGCCAAGCCCACCTATGACTCAATTCTCGTAATGATGTGTGCCGAGCTCACATCTCCTACACAGGTAGAAGTGCAACCCAGCCCCATTGTAATTGCAAGCCACAAGGGAGGGATAAAAAAAGCTCGACATGACGTTCAAGGAGGTCCAGTCACCTCTAATTATTTTTGAGGCGAGGTCACTCACGCATCTCTTTTATACTCGGGCAAGCTGAAACCAACTTCGCATAATAAGGTCCTACACGACAACACTACGAATAGGTCATTACAAGTGCAGTAAGTCATTGATTCATTGCCTGGCGTCAAGAATTCGCTTATTCCTCGGCACATGAAGCTTTTTTTTTTTTTTTTTATTCAAGCATTCTCAACCTCTTGAAGAAGTTATTCTGCAATAATAATGATACATATTCATATAATACATATTCATATGATATGATATGAGTAAAAAGAGAAAGATAACATAATGTACACGATTGTCAATTTGTTACACTTCTAACTTACACTGATTCAAAAATGAGAACAAGGCTTTGCACACATTGGTTTTTGGTTCAAAGAGCAAGGAACTACATGATAGAGGCAAGAATAGGTTTTGCTTTGAGAGTTTCGTTATAAAGTCTTTTCTCTGTTCATCATATCTAGAACACTGCCAAAGGATGTGATCTATGTCTTGAGATTGACATCCACAAGGACATTGGCTCTCGTTTATGAAACCTATCCTGCAGAGTGATGAGGCTAAGTTGTAATGATTACCTCTCAGTCTATTGACAGTTGTAATAGCTCCTCTAGGTAATTTTTTTTTCGTGAACCAAGGCTTACGTTTGCGATTATGATGAATTAAGAAAAAATCTTTGCCCTTTGATAAGCCTTCTTTCTCTATTGAATCAAAAGTTGATTCTTGAGCTTTTTTACTGAACGTTTCTCTAAAATCTGAGAAGGGAATTAATAACGATAGATCTCTACACCTTGTCGACGCCTCTTTTGCTTTTTCGTATGCAAATTCATTTCCGTGAATTCCCTGATGCGACGGTACCCAATATAATGATATTTTCTTGGTTCCTAGTAAATGAATTTCATACAGTTTTTTCTTTATTTCCAAGACATATGGATTAACTCTAATATCGATCTTAAGACTTTTAAGTGAGAGGAGCGCACTGAGGGAGTCTGTAAAAATCAGGACATTATCGTTTGTAGAATCGATTGCAGTTGTGACAGCATCGAGAATACATTCAGCAGTGAAAATTGACGTTTGTGTAGGGAGACTTCTCATAAGAATCAAATTCGAGCTTTGACAACAGCATGCACTTCCAACGGAAGTGGTGTCAGCTGATTTGCTCCCATCAGTAAATATTGCTAGAGCGTTCATTTGAGCCACTAGCTCATTCAGTATTGCGTTAGGATTATCAACTTCTTTCAGACTCGTGCCAAAATTCAGATCGATATCAGGGATAAATTTCAGAATATCATAGTCATGAATGTATATAGGATAATGAATGTCTTGTTTGATACAATGAGATACTGGTTCTAATTCTTTGATATCTTGGTACAATACTCTATTTTTGAATTTATTCCCAAGTTTCCTATCCAGAAGAATCCTCTGAATCCTGTGTACGGTGTGATGAACTAGTAACCCACGATTTGAGTATACTTTTGATAAGTAACGATTGCCCAAGCTTTTAGCTCTGTCCTCAAGGAGCTGAACTTTGGATTCCGAAATAAGTATATTAGTGGGGGTGCTGATCCTATACCCGAGAGCTATACGTATTGCTGCATACTGTATGCGTTCTAATTTTTCAATTTGACGAGTTTGCGTCGGAAAATACGCAAAACAACCGTAATCCACGATGGAGCGAATGAGACTCTTGTATAATATAAGAAGGATGTTAGGATCTGCACCCCACCATGTACCTCTAAGAAATCTCATGACATTCATTGACTTGAAACATTTTTTCCGAATTGCGTTTATGTGGTCTTGAAAAGTTAATTTATAGTCGAATTCGATTCCAAGAAAACGGGCATGAGAACTCGATTTAATAGTGGTACCCGCAACTCTAATACTATGATGTCCTGGGATAATATTACCTTTATTGAATAGTATGAAAACAGTCTTTGGCGGGGCGAGGTCGAGACCAAGTTCGCGAAGGTTATCATAGGTAACTTTGGTACCTCGTTCGAGTATTGTTTTAGCAGATTCAACCGAGCTTCTCTTACAATACAATGCTACATCGTCCGCAAAGTGAGAGACGAGGATACTCTTAGGAAGGTCCTTATTAGATTTTGCAGAATATATATTATAGAAAGCGGGGCTCAGTACTCCCCCTTGTTGCAAGCCTTGGTTCACATGTCTCACAACCCTCTCAGTAATATTAGCATGGATTATTCTTTGGGTGAGTGTATGATGAACAAACTTAACAAAGTTCTGAGGGCACCCAATATCTGCTAATTCTTTCAACAATATTTGTATATTGACGCTATCAAAAGCATTGCTGACATCAAGAAATGCAGCCGCTACTACCTGGTCCTTACTAAAGGCTTCATCTACATTAATAAGAAGATTCGTGATATTGTCAATTGTAGAGTGACCTTTCCGAAATCCGCTCTGGGTTTTAGGTAGCAATTGGTTTTTTTCAATCCACCATTGGAATTTGTTCTTCAGCATAGTTTCAAAGAGCTTACAAAGACAAGATGTTAGACTAATCGGCCTTTTGCCTTTTCCATTAGGTTTGTCAATAAAGTGAACAAAGGATTCCTTCCCACGGTGTTCCGGAAGCTAAAAAAAGTTTGTCCCAAATGACCACAAAAACTAGAAACGGAGATGTCTTCGGAACACCAAATAGTGATAAAATTTCATCGAACCAAAATCGGAGCTGATCCTTTTCGCAAGTAATTCGAGAAATAAGATGCCGACCCTAGGATGTTGATAATGTGTATCTTGCAGTCGATCGTTGGACCGGATTTAGCTATAGTATTAAAAGTGAAATGATTCTCACATGATTTCAGGCGCAAAAACGATTATTTTATATCTCTCAAGTTGATCAAGCACCTTTGAGCATGAAAAAAATTTTACTGACTGTAATCTTAATCAAGATGAATTGTACAGTGATGCCTCGCAAAACGTAAAGTATGATCATCATGAAATTTTCTCTCTCTACTGAATGGGCGCGGAATCAAGACATTTGGACGTTACTATTCTCGCAAATAACATAGTTCTTAGTGAACGTGCTGAATAGATGGAAAGACACGCAGCCGCGGATGCGGTATCCTCAATGTTGTGACGCGAGCTTTCGCGAGCGCTCTAAGCGCTATGCTTGTATTCATGTTTACAATGCCAATACTCTAGTGTTGACCAGAACTTGCGTTGAGCTTTTCACGTTCTCAACAATCGTCAGGTGGGCCTCCTTATCAGTCGCTCAAAATCCGCGAGTTCGGAAAGAACGGTCTCTCTCTCTATATATAGAAACAATATATGGATGGTAATCATGTGCCGTTTCTCTTTCGCATGAGGTCTCCCGATATCTTTTAAAGGTTGAATTCTTGAAGATAGTATGCCGACGCATCCAAATAAATCGTGTAATCATGAAGAGAACAGAGCCAAAGTGTGTGGTCCGTGCGGGAAAAAGATAATTGTGGATCGGAAAAATTTGAAAGCTTGCCGTATCAATGGGCGCTATGAAGAACTAATCAAGAAATTCGTTGATACAAGTTATAACTTGAGTGACAGCAGATATCCTACAAGTATCTGCACAACGTGTCGTTTGTCTTTGTCAGAACATTCGAAAAATATCACAAAAAGACCCTTGCAGAAGATTCCCGAATACAGTCAAATTTTACTGCCAAAGGTTACAAGAAAGTCAGAAACGTCTATTGGTGATACGTGTATTTGTAACTGTTACATATGCTTGACGGCCAGATCTAAGAGTCATAACGTTGTCAACAAAGCACCGGGTGCAAAAAGAGCCTTGGACAATGAGATAACAGTTAACAATGGGTTATATGGTTCTTGTCATTCGAAAATAAAAGTACTACGGCGACCTGATGGAGGTGATAGTGGAAAGAGTGAGTTGAAGTGGATAAAAAAGTGTCCAAAATGTGGCAGTGAGATTCATAAAGGTAAGCCACATCCCTGCAGTACGCGTAAAAGTCGAGCGTCTACGCATAAACGTAAGCAAATGGTGGATGAATTAGACGAATTACCAGATGAACAAAAAGAGATTGTCGCATCGACAATCATTCGCAAAAAAGCCAAAACTGAGGGTACGGATTCATGTACCTTGAGATCGAAAGGGAGACCTAAACGCATATTTTTCAAAGAGAAAAAAAACGAAGTTTCAATCCCTATGGAAAATTTGGATGCTTACCACACCAATACGAGTGCTTCAGTTCGTCAGATGAAGAAATTATCTTCACTTGTTCGTCAATCTATTGGCAGAAATTCAATCCCAGCTCACTATTCGCGTCATGTCAGTGATAGGACCAAGGAACTTCAACACTTATATAAAATTAGTTTCTTAGATTTTGATACGAAGAATCCTGATGCCAAAGAAAAAAGGCCCGTGATATGGGCTAATACTCGAGAAATCATCGATGTCGTGAAGAATAAACGCGGTTGTCTTGAAGACTCGATCAAAGTTGTAGTGGACGGAGGACAAGGATTTTTCAAGGTTTGTTTCTCGACTGTGGAAGCAAAGAAGTCTGCGGGAACGGACTATAGTAACCCTTCCAAGGAGCAAAACGTAGATTCAAACAAGCTGCTTGCTCAGTACTCCAAGACTAGTGTGAAAAAATTGATAATCTTATGCGTAGTCCCTGATATAAAGGAGACTTATGAAAATGTGAGGCAGGTTTTCGATCTTATAGGATTGAATGAAGTCAACTTCAAATTCGTTTCTGATTTCAAGTTATTTCTCATAATCAATGGACAACAAACAGCCACATCAATGTATCCTTGCCCATACTGCGATATTTGTATCAAAGATCTCAGGTGTGAGTCGAGTGAAGCAACCAAAAAAGTGCAGAAATTCAAATTGAAGTCGTTTGGTGATCTGAGAGATGACCACGATAAATTTGTAGCTCTTGGTGGGAATAAAAAATTTGCAAGGAATAGCAAGAGCACTATCAACAAGCCCCTTTTCAACGAGAAAAATGAGATGTTGATTATCGAGAAGTGTATCATCCCTGAACTGCACATTCTTCAAGGATTTGTTAATCATATATTCTGGAATAGTTTAGTGCATATTCTTGGACGGGAGCAAGCTCTTCGATGGCCCAGAAAGTTGAATCTGATTTCTCGAAATTATCATGGAGAGATGTTTGAAGGGAATGCGTGCCGGACTTTGTTAAAAAAGACTGATCCACTTCTCGACAGAGAAGTTCGCGGGGATACCAGTCTGGAAACAATGAAATCCTATGTTTCTGCATTCAAAACGATGGATACAATCGTAGCATCGTGTTTTTCACTCAAGAGACAAAAACCAATCAAATACATTGATGAACTAATGGTCAAGCTGCACAAGGATCTCGATACTTTGAAAATCTCCAAGACTTTGAAACTTCATGTGCTTCTCTGTCATCTCACGCAATCCTTGCAACTACTGGACGGAAACGATGGCTTAGGGCTATGGTCCGAGCAAGCGGGTGAGTCTGCTCATCGGGAATTTCTCAGATTCTGGGAGAGAAGAAAAGTCAACCCACATCTTGATTCATACCCACAAAAATTGAGGGAAGCAGTTGTGGAATTCTCCTCACTCCATATCTGATCTCATTTTCTCGATATTTTCTCTAATTTCCTCACAATGAGATTATGAGGAGCTCCCAAACTCTGTGCCAAAAACCGTATTTTGATTTTCGATTTGTTGAAACTGAGTATGAATTTATAATAAATTCGAACTTCGATTCTCAATCACTCATATTTCTGTCTTCTCCATCCTTACCTTGATTCCTCGTAAAAATATCCAATCCATAATAATTTCACTCGAAAATGCACTTCAATTCAAATAGGAGTGTAGAAAATGTGATGAAAACGGCCCTTCGTTTTGCCCCTGTCGCCAAATTTCCCTCAACATAACCGCAGAATGGACAAATGAAAAACCACTCAGCCTGCATCTTATTTCTCGAATTACTTGCAAAAAGGATCAGCTCCGATTTTTATTCGATGAAATTTTATCACTATTTGGTGTTCCGAAGACATCCCCGTTTCTAGTTTTTGTGGTCATTTGGGACAAACTTTTTTTAGCTTCCGGAACACCGTGTTCCATTCTTCAGGATAACATTGACAAGTATACATTTCGTTGTAAAGATCAAGCAAAGTCAGTTTATATTTAATTGGGAGATTTTGTAATGCTTGATAATCGATGCCATCCAATCCTGGAGCTGATTTCGGATTTCGATCATTCAATGCCATGTTAAACTCTACGAAGTCAAAGGGTGCGCTCAAAAATTCATTTTATTTACATTGAGGTAGCCATTCCGGATTCGTCACACACGAAGAAGGGCAAAGTTTATCAAGTGCATCAATAGTAACTTTTGTATCTTGATGATTCTCTGTAAAATGAGAAGGAGCAACTTTTGTCCATTTATTTTTTAGAATTCTGACTTGATCCCAAACATAAGATCTACCAAAGTTGAAATTTATAGTTTCCGCAAATTTTCTAAAAGATGATCGTTTCTTGGCCTTGATAAGTTTTCGAGCTTCTGCACATCTCTTTTTGTAAACAATGTAATCTTGAATATCACTAGTCCACTGCCATCGCTTTAAAGCTGCTCTTCGGAGCCGTTTTGCTTTATTACATTCAGAGTCCCACCAGGATACGGGATTACGATGGATTTCATTGCGCACCCTTCTCTTTCTTGGAGTATTCGATTTAATCGCATTCTTAAGTACCTCTAAAAATATTCTATATTTTCCTGCAGCATTTGCTTGACAGTAGTCATTTGACAGTAATTCGTGATAATTCTCATTCAATTGGGCTTCGACTTTTTCCAGTCTGTTCTCAGTGAGCTGAGGCGAAAAGATTCTTTAAAATATAAAAATTTTGTCAAAGTGACATTTATACGCAAAGGAAAATGGTCTGATCCCCAGGTATCTCCGTCAGTCTCAACGTGAATTTTTTCAGCAATATTGAAAGTAGAGAATACGAGGTCTATATTACTTGTTGTGTTATTAGAAGAATGGACTCGAGTTTTAGTATCCTGATTATGAAGAACAAGGCTGTATCGATTAGAACTTTCGAATAAATGTTCACCATTAGGATCGCTTTCATCACAATTCCAAGAAATGTGATGAGCGTTGAAATCACCCATGAAAATTGTATGTTTGCGACTGTCAACATTTTGGAGAATAGTGTTCCACTGAGACTGACTAAGGTTTTGACCTGGGGGTCTGTAGCAAACTACTAAATCCAATTCTGGATTAGTATTCGTGATTCTTAGCCCTGCTAATTCTACTGTGATATCAGGAGAGATTAGATTTTCGAGTTCATAGTATGCTAAATTATTCCTAATCAAGATGAGAATACCTCCACCTCTGGCTTCAATCCGGTCCTTTCTGAAAGTCTTGAATCCTGAGACGCCAAAATTTTTGTCGGTAGTGTTCTCTTCGGAAAGCCATGATTCTACGCACACAAAAACATCCACTCCTTGAAGTATGCTTGGCAATTCTTCTTTCTTGGTCCTGATGCTTCTCGAATTCCAAAAGATAATTTTTAACTCACTCTGAGTCGTGACAGCCATCTTCGTTGTTTAATTGTGCGCTCTCTTCTTGTGAAAATTCACTTTCAAACTCGGTTTCAATTGTTTGTTCATTATTCAGTTTCTTTCGTAACCTCGTGAATCTCGATTTCATACTGGCGTCTGTCAAATCATCGTACGTGAGATCGATGATTTTGATGAGGCCCTCGGTGTTATTGCCAACAATATTTGAACCTCTTCAGAAATATCAGACTTCCCACTAGAAGCAACTATGAATTTTTCAAAAGATTCATACTTGATGTTATGAATGTTTATAGATTTCACAATACTTTCTCTCACGGGCAACAATTTTGTTTGTATTTTCACCACATCAGGTGTTGACTCGGGCTTATCCTTCTTAGATCTCTTCTTTCTTCGAGTTTTAGGCACGATGAAGCCTGAAAACTCACCTGCATCTGATTCTTTAGTGACTGTAGTTTGAATTTCAGAGTCAGCATCTTTGAAAGAGTCAATTTCAGTCAACGAGTCTGACGGTGGTCGTTTTACTCCTTTATTCGTAGTTTGATTCATGAGATTGTTGTGATTATCTACTTGCGGCGATAATTCATTCTCCGGCTTACTATTTGTATTATCCGCTTGCTCGTTCGGCTTGTCGGCATCCGGACATACTTTCGTGGTGTGACCGATCTGTTTACATATGAAACACCTGGCCAATTCGCTGCTCATATATACCCAATGCGGAATGTTCTCGTGCACGATTTGTAGCGACTCTGGTACCTTTTGCTCATCCTCTTCCTTCACGTAAAATTGCCGTCGGAAAGATTGAATATGTGCTCGCCCGGGTTTGCTGAGTGCTGCCTTGAGCTGTTGTATCTGTGATACAGGTGTAATACCTTTGCTTTTCAAAGCTTCAACTAGTACAGAATTTGGTATTGTGGGGTAGACATTAGAAATAACAACTCTTTTATTTCTTTCCATAAAAGGTCTAATCGTAAGTTCCTGGTCCTTGACTTTAATTTTAGAGCCACACACTCTATCTGCAACCATTTTACTTGACATGAAGATACACATACGTCTTCCTGAGATTTTCGACATCGATAGTATTTCCATTACGTTCACTATTTCTTCTAATCCATCGACATAGTCATCGATAGTTGCACTTTCGACTGCTTCTACAATAATTGCTTGATCACGTTTAGGGTACATAGCATTAGCGTAGGTTGACATTGGGTTATTGATAATCACATTAGCTCCAGCGGAGCTTTGCTCCGTGTGGCCACCACTCATGGAGGCCATCACTCACTTCACTTACAGCTTCCAAACTGCAAACGCAGTTTGGAAGATGCACTTAACTAACACACAGTACAGTATTTCGATTAAGTCACAATTCGGGCTACATAAACACGAGCCATTCAATTACTCGTTGACTATGTTATTGACACGCTCCGCAATACACGTCTGCTCGGCACGGTGTCTCACACGCCCACATGAAGCTTTGAGAATATCTAGAACGAATCAATTTTGCCAAGAAATTAACCAACAGAATTGAGAATTCATCTGCTTTTTTCATAGTTTTGCAACATTTTTAGGTATATCCAAGACGAAAATTGGAGCATTTGGATTCCAAGTGTCAGAAATTATTGTTATCAGATGAGGGAAATGAGATTGATCCAAATTTTCCATAACAACCATTTGACTTATAAAGCATTGAACAATTCAATCAGTTGAACATTAAAAACGAGATATGAAAAATACCAAATTCTACCAACTTCCTCCTACACGAAAGGATCGAGCGAATAATAGAGAAAGCGTTGCACCTCAAAAGAGAAGCGTCGATTCACAAAGTTTGCACAATGTACAATTCAAATGATTGTCTCCAGAAATAAAAGTACCCTCTTCGACGTGAATGTATGTTGTATGGAATCGAGTAAATCCAAGGAGCAAAAGCTGCATGAAATTATGATTCATATGTAACATTCTGTAATACAGATGTGGTGGTGTGGTAAGTATCCAGACGAGAAAGAATAAATCGGAAAAACATTCGAGAGGGGTTTCCTGCATGGACCTTCGTTTGCGTGTCCGCAGCACGAAAAATGACTTCCTCTTTGGCAGCATTGCGAAAGCCTATAACACGCGTATGCTTATGCGCTCGAAGAGAATTGAATACGGTAGTTTTAACTTTCGCGCGCAGGTGTTTGTACGGACCTCTAGAAAATCCGTTATCTTCGTCGGAATAAATATGAAGAAGCGGGCAATGGGGTCCTCTGATGGATTCTGTACCAACGGTGTCAAAACTAGTTTCCTGTTGGAATTTTCAGCGGAGAGAAATATTTCTGGCAAAGCTTTCAAAATCAAATCGAGGAATCTCTTGGAGGATCTGATAAGAGAGTGTTTGCGTGGATGCATACATCGACAATCCGAAGAATTTTGCTTCAAATATCTCATTTTTTTGCAGTTTGAATATGACCTATTCAAACTGTAAAAAAATTAGGGATTTGAAGCAAAATTGACCATAAGTTTATGTTCATGTTTGTATTTTACAAGAAAAAAAATACACAATTATGGATTCACCATGCAACAGGACCCTTACTTCTTCCATTATTACCAAGAGAATTTTTTTGTACACCATATTCTATTTACATGATGTGCATAAAAAAACCACAAGAAAGCGCGTAGAGCAGAAACATATTCCTAAATAGAGGAGAGCGCATTCTTCGTCATTTCTCAATATCCTTGTGACGCAAAGTGTATGGTTCCTGAACAATGATACGATGTGTAAATTGGAAACCAATTAAATGAGCGACACGCACATACTAATCAAACCACAGCTTCTCAACGATCAGATGATCTGAAGTTAACAGCTAAAAGCAATCAAACTCAACTAACAAGGGGGGACCATGCGTAGGTCCGGGTCGCCAATCATCCCCGAAATTTTTTCACATTTGGTACCATTTAGAATATGAAGAATCTAGAGTGACTCCGTCAAATGGGCAGCAAGTATATCTATTATGTATCTCACTTTTTTACATGGGGCCTATAAGAGCAATGCTAATCTCAGTGGCTGTATCTTTGGACAGGAGGCCCATTTGACCGAATTACTCTGGGTTCTTCATATTTTAGATGGTATCAAACTGTGAAAAAATTCTGAGGATGATTGGCAACCCGGACTCGGTGGTCCCCTTTGTAAGTACATTTTCGCGCGCCGACGATAAGCCTAATAATCAACAAGCCTATTTGATACCCAAAGACACGAACTCATAGGACCTATGAGTAGTGCATGTCCCATTTCTTTTAGTTTACCTGGTAAACTAAAAGAAATGGGACATGCACTACCTCTCTGTTCTTCTGTAATTTTCTCAAATCCCACGAAAAACATATGTAAAGCGGTACATTCTTTTTTGAGAAACTGTCAACTATTTATATAATAAGGATACTGTGATTATCTCTACTTGCATTCATATATATATATGTCTATTGAATTTCTTTTTTGTATTTTTCAAATAACAGAATAATCTCGAAAGAAAATCCAACTGTCAATAATAAAAAAAAAAAAAATAAATAAATAAATAAATAAAAAAAAAAATCAACAAGGAATGGAAAAAGTTTCAAAACAAATTATTACTCTAGTTCTAAAATACTCTACCCTCAGAAGATCGCTTTAAACAATGATGATTTTCAAAAATATTTGCTTTTGCTGCATGGAGTGACCAATTGGAAGTATATAAACTGAAAATAGATCCTTAAAATTCCAAACGTTGTTGCGTGTTCCTTTTCAATCAATTAGTAATATTACTGGCATAGCAAAAATGATTCGTGAAATTTCTAGTTCGTTGATACTTCAATTCAGTTTCCATGACTGGCTTTCACATGCTTGGCGCCCTGAGCTCTATCTTAGTCTGGTCGGTTACCGATCGATCATATGCAAACTGATCGACTAAGGACGCGTAGACAGCATCGCATTTCGCAATTCGCATTATGGTATGCTTTAATTTTCTTTCATTATCCAAAAAGTATTGAGATTTAGACCGTTCGAAGTTATGCATATCGATCGATACTATAGCTCACGGCCATGAAAGATTTTGAATCGAAATAATTAGGAAATAGTCAACTAAACCTGAACCAGCTAAGAAAAGTATAGTTCGGGTAACGAATCTGACAATGTATTTTTCGCCAAAAGATCTATAGATCCTCAATACATGGCGAGGAAAAATGTTGTTCGAATTTTTTCGTTATGCTCATATTCCGGCACCCCTATTTGTTGGGTGCTTTTGTGAAAATATGAGATATTGAAAATTTCGAGATAATGAAACCCAAGACTCAGGCACAATTTGTAAACAAGGAACATACTGCTCTTCGTCGCTTGCCTGCAAAAGAATATGTTCTTGCAGGTAGGTATCGGTATAGCATTGCACAGAGATTAATTTTGCACGACCCGCAACACCTGCCCGTGGCGAATCCTAGGCGAATGACATATGATACGCAACAACGAATACGTCGTACAGAACAAGAAAAACCAATGTCAAAATATGTCTACACTCGTTCAAATCAAATGTACTACCCCAATCAATCATTCATGAAAATACTTCACCGACTTCCTATCAAAATGCAAATCAATGAAGAGTTTCTTCAAGAATGTTTTGGCGGGTATTATTAATCAAAAAAGCATATCACAGTCACCTTTCACCAGGTATATTGATGCCATATAAAATGATGCATTGGATCAGTTCGAGTCATTCAAGAAAAAAAACGTGAAATCTTGTGTCGGTACAGAGTTCATCAGAGATAGAGGAAAGATGAATCTGTCCGCCACGAATATCAAGGATGCAAAACTTATCCAACGAAGGAAGACTTCCACGGGGCAAAGGATGAATCGGCATCCCGAAAATTTTCATTATAATTACACAGATAATAATCTGAATGGTGAGTGCAACGATAATGCTTTTTCTTCGTCACGCTCCGACTATTTTCGTCGCGCCCTGGATCCTTGGCGAGTCACGAGCACCGAGTCGCGAGTCTGGCTGATCGGATTATTGAGCTCGTATCGATATGAACGAGCCGCGATCTCATTTCGCGAAGTTTCTGCGTGCTTGCCGGACTGGCAAACGATACTCGTGCATCACCAAGTTCTTGGATCGCGAACGGTAGAGTTTGATTCTGAGCCTCGGGGGAAAAAACCGATCAAACTCTTCTGATTCGATGGGCACCCAACTTGTTGAGACGCCAATGACCGATATAGAATATTGTTTCAACATTTGTGAAAGAAATACTTACTGAGCTTACAGGAGCATAAATTATTAGTTATTTGGGAATCGCCAACTTTTTCTTTTCGAGGCACATTTTACATGAAAGACAGTTTAATTCAAGAGCCTTGTTCACGAAGTGCTGAAAAGATTCGATTCAAGAAATGATGTTCGCTGGTATGGGCCTCGGCCCATAATCCATTCACAGCGCAAAAACATTCCATTTCCCCAGCATAATGAGCAAGGTAGTTCTAGGTCATCTGTCTTCGAAATGACATTTGGAACCCATGGAAATCGTGATATTTTACCATGAGAACCCTCAAATTATGCTTGAACAGAACGATTTCCATTTAGTAAGGTGGAAAAGTTATCATCATTGAGTCCTAAGTTTTCCTTCCGAGAAATTCCAAGTAAATTTTTGTGTTCTTTTCCAGCTCTACGTTGAGTGGCTGTAAAACGTGCCATTGGATTATAATGGAAATGAGAGAAACTTTCATTGGAAGTGTTTGACAGAATATCACCCTTCGTCTACATTTTTTCATTTTGATCCATGCGTCTTCAGTGCTCACTAGAGGATTCTTGATGAAAATCAACCAACTTGATTAAAAAATTTGATCCGCGCAAACACAGACAATTAAGTTATACAAATCGCAACACTGCGCCGAAGAAAAATGTTTTTATAAGCAACGCACCTTTCAAGTTTGTCTGCAAGAGCAATAAAACGGCTGTAAAGTTACAAAATGAAGCAAACAGTGACACATCTTTTCGCAAGCTCACTTGGACGTCTCATGAATAACATTTTGATCAACGCGAATGAATGAGGCAGGTACGACGGGATTGCAAAATTGTAAGAGCCAGACGCGAAACACTATAAGCCAATCAACTCTGCATTCTATAAACAAACCACAACCAACACGCTGAGATGTAATATCTCCATTGAACAGAATTGGTCAGAGCCAACCAATGTGCTACGGAACTCATACGCAGCCATTCACAATCGCAGCTCAGTCTCGCACACCGAGCGAGATTGCAAGCTCTAATCCTTTGCGAGTATACAAGGCCCAGCTTTTAAGGCGATGCGGTCGCCGTGCAGACCAGAATTATATCTCATTTCGATGAAACTCAAAATTTTCACGAAAAGAAGTTAGAGACGATTTGTCCAGTACGTATATCATCTGAATTGTGGTGGACAACTCATTATTCGTCACCAATCACAAGACTATCACTAATGAACGGGAATAACTTGCCCCCGCGTGCTTTCTAACCTACAAATTGGCACATTTTCGTTCACAAAACTCTCAAAATCTTTTCCAATTTGGGCTAAAAGAAGAGTTATCCAGGCCAAGTTAGATGATAATAAAGCCTGGATAACTCGTCGTTTAGCCCAAATTGGAAAAGATTTTGAGAGTTTTGTGAACAAAGTTCAGCGTTCACGGTGACCACATCGCCTTAACGCGTTTTTCCGCGACCGAAACAAATTCAAATAGTTGGCTAGCAAGATGGTAGGCTCTACATGGGCACAAGTATTACGAGCATGGAAAAGTGGTACTGTATGACTGGCACCGCAGCTGTATGTTAACTCCCGACACTGAATTTATAGCTATGCTACAAGTATTCAAGAGTCACATCGAAAGTATAGAAACATTCGTTGGCTGGACGTGGAAGGCGACGAGGATGAATTTATCATCCATTGTTTGTCGATGATACTTGCTTGTACGAGCTGTTTTGCGTATGACGGTCAAAACGGAACCCTGCGACAAAGAAATGCGTACCTCAACAAACATGACTTCTAGATTGTATCGCCGGCAGCTGTCACTTTGGGCCAATTGTTACATTGGCAATCGAAAACATATATAACAGCGAATGGTCTAGGCTCTGCATCTCAATTTATTTTAGTTTTGATTTCATCAGAAATCTGTTGAAAATATTGTCAGATCATTTTTACAAGGAAGATCATATGCCTGGACAGGGATCAAATTGGACTTCTGATTCGACAGGGCTTGCTGGAAATAAAGGTGAGGTATGAATTGTTGTCATCGGGAAATAATTGCAAAAATTGGAGGGCACTCTAAAAAAACCATCACACTCTCACTGTGAGACCTTTGCGCGATTTTGCTTGAGCTGTAAAGATGAACCATTCTTTAATATAAGTCCATTACCCTAGAATACCATGATTAATTGTTTAAAAAACAAAAAAATAATGGTTCAAGAGCTTCAAGGTAGCTTGTCGTTGCAGTAGGTTTGCGCAGCACTAAAAAAATCGAATGATACTCCACTTGTGATCATCAGTGGTTCGCATCGTAGCGAACGTTGTATTGAACGTATTAAATAAAGATGATCCACGTGTAAAGATGGCTCGCTCTTCCACAAATGCACTGCAGCAAGCAGATATAGCTCAAGCTCAATAGCTGAGCTATTCTACAGTGTCCATAGCATAAGTATATCGATCAATCTTATGAGTTCAAAGACCCCATTTCAGAGCATGGATTTATATATACTTGGAATGAACCATCTTGAGTAGAACTTAAAGGTATCGCATCAATTCTTAGTAAACAATTTTATGAAAATTTTATCAATCAAGTTATCATTGAAAATCACATTGGATCAGAGAAAATACCTCGGAAAATACTGTACACCATTAGAATAGTTCCGAGTGTAAGGCAAGGCAGTGTCAAAGTAAGTTAATCGAGCGGTCACATTGTTATCACGAAGGAGTTACGCAATTGACCATTGTGTTCCGTGAGATGAAGATAAGTAAGTTCCTTTAATCTGATGTGGAAGCGCATTTATTCTTCTCCGTCACAGTGTAAACGTAATTGGGGTGCCAATATTGAATGATTCATTTTGTAATTTTCAAGTTTTGTTCAAGATTTCGGATAATACGCGGGAAGACGATACGAGGTATTTGGAATGAAGTTGAAAGAGACTTCTAGTTACCGAAAAATCTGCCTCATTCGAATAACTTCTACTGAATCAAAATTATGTCAGGCACCAATTTTGATAGATAAGCTTTCGTTTTATCTGCGCACTCTGATGTCCAAAAAGTAACGACAACGAGGTCACACCTTGATCTACATTCGCATCTATTGAGGGATCACTCGTGCTGTGATAGTATGTTTCAAAATCCCAATTGGGTTACTTTGAGTCATTGGTTTATTCACGTATCAGAATCCTTACTGGCAAAAGTATATAACGTATTACAAGACGAATCATCTGAGATTTGTTGACTCAAAATTTTCGTATTTCGAGTGTAGATGAAAACAAATCGAAGAGTTTCCAAGATGTCAAGATTAAGATTAATCAAGATTCATGTCCAATCTCAATTCCCTTCAACACGAAGAAATAGTATATTTGAACGGCACCGCTCGGAATCTTGGCACTCTCTCTCTCCATCACGTTTAATAACTCAACGACCGCAATCTTTTGAGGCCCATCACTCTGAATGTGAGTATCTCGTCATGCCAGAGTAAGAGTAAGACCAAGCCTTAGAAGTCAGTTGCTGCACCAAATTGTTTCGGGACATCGCGACTCGTCGTTCCCAGTCATCCAATCTGAACCCGCTTGCAAGCTTTGATGGAGCGTAGAAAAACCAAGCTGCAACCGTTAGAGATGCCGAGCTATACAGTGCAGTGAAACTCAATGCTTGGTAATATCGTGTTGAGCTCCCTAACCATTCTTGAATTACATAAATCCTCTAGGTCAGCGATGTCCCTCCCCCATACCAGTCTCTCGTTCTGCGCCACCAAACAGTCGCAAGTCACTCAAACACCTGACACTTTGACCTTAACGACTGACATAAATGCTCGCGCGTGTGCATTTTTATACATTATGTGAGGGAATCCTGAACGTACGGTGCACCGACGGTCATTTATAAATGTTATTTAGTAGACATTTACTCAAATCGTTTCTGTTGCAATAAAATAAAATTAGCAGTCGCGTAAAAAAAACGAAAAAAACTCGTCTACCTATTCATCAACAGTCGCGAAGCAACCAGGAGCATGAATCAAATAACACAAATTCATTGCTCCTGGAACTGTGAGATACTGATACATTTGCAGAAAGACTACTGAACATTTTAACAATGAGACAGCAGAAAATTAATCGATGTACCTTAATGACTTTTTTCTAATCAAACCTCACGAATTCGATAGCTTAGGATAATTTGATCAGTAAGTTGATAATGTCAAGAAAACTCTTCGCCTTCACTCGAGATTTCTAAGGTACATACATTTTCATTCACTGTTGACTCCCCAAAGTATGATTGGTTAGTATTGAGTAAATGGAGCAATCGAGTACTCCAAGTTGGAGACAGACAATTTTGAATGGAGGTGCCAAATTTCGTTATACATGCGACATTAAATCGTTTGCCATTTTCGACTGTATGAAGTTCGAAAAGAAACGAAATTCGATGCTCAAACTCATTAATTGGTCACACAATCGCCATACGATCCTCAAGTCAACGCTTTCTCATTAGAACATAGAAATTCATCAGTATCGTTCGTGCAAAAAACCACTTATTGACGAATTTCCGACATCCTTTTCTACAACCACTAATAGAGAATGGTTTTCGCTTTCTAGCGACGGACGATTCCAACAACGCTCCCAAGAATCGCACCGTAGAAACCAAGATTTCCAACTTCGTGTCGATATCTGCTATTTCCGACGGTCAGTATTATATCTTTGCAAATTATGAATGAGTGAATTTTTTCGAAATTATTATCATGCTATTACTCTGGGAGAGAGCGAACTTCGTCAGTGCGCGCGGCACGAGGGCAGCACTATCCAGTTTCGAAAGATGGATATCGGTAAAACAGTTGCTGCGATCGGTGAACACGATCCCACGGACATCAAAAGCTAAACTCACCATCGGCCGATCTCGCTTGGGGTAACATGTCTCCGGCAGCCCTCAACTGATCGAACTTTTCAATCAAAAGGGCTAATCTGAAAATAAGGAAGTTTAGCGTCAGAAAATGAAATTTTCTATTAATTTGAGTGGGAACTTGAGTACTCTGAGAGATCAGGGCAGTCTCGCGAGTTTTTCAATGTATTTTTCTACTTCATAATTCTGCTTGGGGAGTGGAAATCGCAACGTTTCATTCCCAAACAATTAAATTTGGATCCAATTTTATCCACTTGCTCAAGCAATTCTCTCAATAAGAAATGATCCGACACACTTGTAAAGGATATTCATTTTTCAACAATGTCACTTTTTGAAGTAAATCTAATGAAAAATTGTATAATTTCTGAAAAAGGTCTCACAAAGGTTGCAAGATTCACTTGACAATTTATACAGATATGGTGGATAAATTTTTAATGAAAATGCGAGATCGATTCGGAAAAGTACCCTCGAAAACAAACATTTTGGCTTTCGTTGGTGATAGATTCCAACTACCTACTATGTTACTTCTTGAATAAAATGAGCTTAGTATAGGGTCGGTTACATTCAGAGGAACACGCCAAAATATGAATCAATGATGATTTAACTGCGAATTTCCCCGATATATTGTAGAATAGTTTCACAATTACGAGTCAAATTTAGACAGTCGCAAACTTCAAAATTCTGTATGGATCGATTCGACATATTTCAACGGAGTGCAAATCAAGAAGTGATCACAATTCATCAAATATGGGATCGAATACTCACTTGGCTTGAGGTACATTGTGCTTTCTTTGCAAATCGACTCGCAGTCTATCGCCCACGTGCCTGTATATGTCCGTCAGTGTATTCATCGCAGTTTCCCGCACCTTCTCTGTTGGATCTGACAATAGCTTTACTATGCTAGGAGTTACGCCGGAGAGAGCCATCTCGTCAGCACCATGCCTGATAAGGATAAAAATCCAGTCGTGAGATATCAAATGCATTTAAACGAGTAAAAAAATTCAGTTTGGAAACTATCGTGATTTTTTGGTTGACTCTAGCGAAGCACTTTCTCAAAGTGTTTCTGGCAAAATTATCATGAAGTGTAAAATGTGGCGATACATCAGACCCGCAAAAATAAAATTCTCGACAATTTTCACTCACTCATTCAACGTTGTTGAAAGAAGGACCAGCGCCTCCTCTCTTAATTTGGCGTTTTTATGGACGAACGCTGGCTGTAACTTATCCAGTAGATTTTGAGGAGACATGCTGCCTTTTTCCAAAATTTTCAGAAGCAGCAGCTGTGCCTTTTCCCTAGTTGTGTCTTTGTTATCTCCTGCAAGAATAGAAGAAATAAGTGTCAAGAGATTACTCATATGGCGGATGTTCAGGATAGTATTGGATTGGTTCAACTATAAAGTCATCAAATAATGATCTTGATTCTGGGCAGCTAAAATTTATTCGATGAACTTTAAAATTCTATCCAAGATAGTCGCCTAGGCGTATTTACATTTTCACCGGCTTTGCCGACTTCACAGGGACGTTTTTATGGGGTCATTTCTAGAATTTTTGGAAGGGGTACAGCAATAACTAGAGATGAATTTGATCAGACAGAGCCCGTCCTCAAATGCAATTCAAGTATAACAAAATAGAAGAACGCAGGTAACACTAAAAGAGACGCTCACCTAGTCTATCTATTGTTGCTTGAATGATGGTGGAAATGTATGATCTAAAATCATGACCCATTCTGTCTGCCAAGTATGTGAGAGCGTCCAAACCATTTTGCACGACCTGTAAATATATGGAAAGAGAATGGTTAGAAAATTTCATCAGCAAGGTTTTACTTTGCATGTCGTGTATGGGAGATATGCCTATCAATTTTTCTACTCCATTTATGCGATACTCATCAGGTCCAATAGATATGAAATCTTGTGAAAGCATCATCGGTTCCTACAAAGAAAGCTCTCGCCTTCTTCGCTTTACTCAATAATAACGAATATTTTTATGTTCACGAGGTCAATACAACAAAATTAATGAAAGCTATTGAGCAAATCTTGCAGACAAATCTTTTTTTATGAATCTGAGTCAATATATAATTAATGCTCTTGCGTGAAGACTTTCCAATGAAAAGAGGGATGCGGAAAATGGATCATGTTTTGTGTAGGGAAGAAAGAACTCAATTCGTGTGTCAAAAGTTTAAGTGATAATATGTGTACATATCTATTTCCAGAACACAATACACATACTTTAGACAAGTTCGCACCGATATTTTTCTATTTCGATTCAATACTCTCTTCTACAAACGAAATGGACATTCATAGACCTACATGGCTATCTGTCTCATAACACTCCAAGGAAAAAGTAAGTAGTGATCAAAGTGATGAGTGAATGCTTGTTGCCCAATTGCGAGCGTGCATAAAATTAAAAGACGAGAGTCAGAGTCAGAGAATTAATTGAAGTATATAAGGCTGCGAACAAGCACCACATGCGATATCTTTCGTCAACGTCTTCCTGATTCATCACTAGTCGTGTTTGCATTCAGGAATACATATCCGTCATTGTTTATTGGTCCATACGATGAAATTTTCCTGAATGGTGGATACTCGAGATGACAACATACCTGTGAGATGAAGGAAGATTCGGCACTAGAACTATTTGGAAAATCGTCAGCAACAATACGACGAACTCTCATTCTTTGGATGATATCGAAATTGGGATAAATGAATCAAACGACTAAGCGATGCGGTCTTTTGATGTTCCCGAAGGATGTTTTTTATTTTGCTAATCACCACTTGAATGAAAATTTGCACGAATACTGGTTAAGGGCATTTCTAAGTTAGCGATGGAGTTATCAAATAGTTTTAGTATCAATAAAAAAGAGGACGTATTGACTTGGAAAATTGTCAACATGAAAGCGAAGTAACCACGGCATGCATATCCAAGATGAGTATAGTCTTGTGGTGGTGCTATACCTTGCTGCTTACTCTCCCGTTTTAAATGCGCGCGTAAGGGCCCTGCATGCACATGCCTCTGTGCTTGAGATTATTTTAGCAAAGTCTATGCTATGCAAGTGCATTGCGGCTGATCCCTCTTAATTCTCGTTTTTCAAATCTTTTTGATCTTTTTCTGCATGTCACCCTCTTACGAACTTCACCGCGTTTGAAATTAGAAATCTGGCACTCAATTTACGGCCCGAGAGTACGAAAAGATGGAGTGTAAGTAATGCCAATAGTTGGCGCCTGAAAATTTTTATTCTCTGAGACAAATTTCGTTCTTTCGATTATTTCTGAAACGATGCAAACGCATCAACATTTTGACCAAGCATTTCGGGTGGACAAGATTGTCGCAAAACGGTACTTGAACCTAGTGATGGACAGTGCTAGAACACATCTCGGTATCAGAAGGCATTGATTGTCGATGTGATAGCCGTAGCTTAGACATTAGAAGTCGTACAAGTTTACAAGCTGTTTCTATCGTGTTATGTGTCTTCTGAGACGCAGGAAGCGGCTCTCATGAAAGAAGTCAGCTGCAAATACAAGAACAGTTGATTCATGTATTGGATATAATGTTCCACATTCTGTACGACTCTTCAAGGACGACCTAAGCATCGATTGACTATACTAGTGATTATTTGATTTCTGCTCTTGATTCATTGCACATCTAAAAATTCTGAGAGAGGGATCTTGCAGAAAGGACGTCCGCGGTTTTTTCCAAGATTTTGGACCCCTCCCCCCTCTTGTCACACGTGGTCACATTTCGTGGATAATACCCCCCCTCATAAGGACGTCCGAATTTTTCAAAATTTTTCATACCCTCGACTGAAAATTGGCATCGAAAAAATAAACTTCCTTCATATAGAGGTTTTCCGAGAAATATGTTGCGTCTCATCATTTCTATCGTCAAAATTTATCGAAATCGGATTTGAAATTGTAATTAATGGCAAATAATAAGTCTAATTCATAGACTAATTTGAATTGGCTCGCATATTGAGAATGATGTCGAGATTCTTACTTTTTCTTGGGAATACCTTTGCCTGCTTAATCGATTTTTTGAGGTTCCTTGGGCGAATTCCGAATTCATTTGCCAACCCTTTGTTATTAACAATTTTTAGTGCAAATTTAGGGTTTTTACCAATATCTTGTGAAATATGCATTTTCCGGGGAAAACACAGGGGGTCAAAGTTGTAGATCTCAGAATTTCCCACAGGAAAGGTCCTCACAACTGTCCCGGGAAACCCAGTCCTCAGCCTATAAACGCGTGGAAAGCGTCCGGCGCGGTTAACATGGGCTTATACGGGCAGCCAGCGCATCCCTTCTCAATTTTCATATAGCTTCGATTCTTGAATGTTGCCGGGTTCCATTATGCGTTGTCATGAACGAAATCTATTTGTTAAAAACAGTCATAATAACAAAACCATATCTTGTTAGCATCATTATTGTACGCTCACAGCCGAAGAGGGAAGTGTTTGATCATGTTTGAAAATCCAATGATTTTTCACAACAAAACGAGTCGCCGAGTTTTCCAGGGAAATTGTGGTAGGTGGTGGACAATCGTGGAAAGCAGGGAACATCATCTCGAAATTGCAGTACATATCAGAACATTGCACCATTATGGTCGAGACTTCACGCGTATGTCCTCTAACTCCCCCGATTTCCCCCACCCACCACAATTTCCCTGGAAAACTCGAGGGAAAACTAGGCGACTCGTTTTGGTGCGGAGAATCATTGGGCTTTCAAACATGATCAAACACTTCCTCCTTCAGCTGTGAACGTACAATAATGATGCTAACAAGATGTGATTTTTTTATTATAGCTGTTTATAACAAATAGATTTCGTTCATGACAACGCATAATGGAATCCGGCAACATTCAAGAATCAATTCAATGATTCAATAAACAGAGGAATGAAACAAAGAATTGTTAGTAACAGCCAACGTATAACGTGTACTTGGTCCCCAAGCGCCTGGTCTGGGGCTAGATTTTAGCAGTCTCTCGGTGGAAAATCGAAAACTTCAGATCTCTTCGATATCGAAACGATGTTATTGTCAAGTTTACATCTTACTCTTTCGAATGGGCTTGGTTCCATCTCGATATTTTTGATATCATCGAAACTATATGAAAATTGAGAAGGGATGCGCTGGCTTAACCGCGCTGGACGCTTTCCACGCGTTTATAGGCTGAGGACTGGGTTTCCCGGGAAAGTTGTGAAGACCTTACCTGTGGAAGATTCTGAGATCTTCAACGTTGACCCCTTGTGTTTTCCCCGGAAAATGCATATTTCACAAAATATTGGTAAAAAACCCTAAATTTGCACTAAAAATTGTTGATAAAGGGTTGGCAAATGAATTCGCCCAAGGAACCTCAAAAAATCGATTCAGCGGGTGGAAACGCATACGGAGGCATAGGTGGGCGCCCAGACTATTTATGCTTAGCTGCTACCACGAAATCATGATCAGACCCCGTGGGTTGGTTTGTGTCTTTGTAGATAGCTTTATATTAAAGGGATATCATCACTAAATATAACCTTGAATATAATCTGCAGCGACAAATCTTCAAAAGTAGACTTATATGATGGTATATTTCTTTCAAATCGAGCCGTAAACCTGATGATTGTTTTGAAATTCAAAACTCTTACGATTAGAGCCGCTGTGCAATTGTTGTACATCGGATTATATTAATGCCGCATGACCGTCAAGGCTCTATTCATGCTTGTGGACGTTTCACTGTACATAAAATTCTTTTGAAACTTGAAACTTTTTATCAAGGCGTCTCGCACCCAATGGAATGTCTGATTTTTGATTCCGAGTAAGTGGACGTCCGAATGTTCATACAACCCCCCTCGTCAGCAGTCACAAAAAGTCACACTTTCGACGACCCCCTCCCCCCCCTCTGAGCGCGGACGTCCTTTCTGCAAGACCCCAGAGGTCTAAGAGATATGCTTCTTTTCTTTTTTTTATTCCTTTCAATTCAAGATAACAAAATGTCAGAGTAGCGTTTTGATACCCAATTGTGATTAATGTTGACAATGTAATTGTCTGCTGGGAAAATGTTCTATTGGTCAATAAATGCGCACAATTTTATCCAGTTTCTTTCAAAAAATTACGATCCACAGAAGCTAATTTTACAATTATATTAATAATTTCTCTAGATCTTAATTTTTTTGGTGTGCCCATTTGATTTCCTGTATACCGATATTTCATGAATTTCAGGATAATATGAGTTCGGGTGGATGGACTCTCATCCTATCTCGACGGCCACAACAAAATGAGTCAATCCAATAATTTTGCTCTGAACAAAAAGCCTATACCAATCAAACGAGAGCATAAGCAGCAGAGACACATTGGGGGCGCGTTAAAGTGGTTCAACGAGTGCAAACGGTGAACATACATACGAGAAGACATAGATATTTAGTGTTAGCTACCGTTGCGCCTGATGCATCAGAGAGTGAGCTCTCTCATATGAGCTCATAGACCATAGCACCACAACGTAGCGCATGAGTGGGTGCGCGAGCCGAGATATCTGGCCTTACATGTCACCAGAACGGCGAATCGTTCGATCGGCTTTTCTTTTTCTCTCTCTCTCTCTCTGTTTCTATCGAATGACGAACCGGAGATAGAAAAGTGAGCGTATAAAAAAATTAGTGAGAGAGGGGGAAGCGCGCACAGCTGACCAGTAGCTCATATTTGCGATTATATCATCTGATGGGCAGTGTGTATGCATCGATATCAAGATGATATGCGTGTAAGCAAGCAAGGCAATTGCACCCTCTCGGATTGCATTGCTTTTCTACACACTACTGTGTATATGTCGACGCGAGAATACACGTGTAACATCTCCAACGAGGAAATCGAGACCCGACGCTGGGATTGCTTCGCTGCACCAGATGATTATATCATTCATACAAAAAGATAAAGATGAATAACAGGACAAGCCTCTCTCTTATATTCTTCCACTTCAATGCGTCGTTTGATTTCCGAATCTTTAGCGCCAGTGTTGTTTTTTGGTCTATTATATGTCCTATCATTGCGGGTACGTGCAGTAATTGATGTCGAGAATGACACGCGCGATCTCGTCGAATTTGACGAGGAATTTGAGGAGGCACCAGCTTACAAACCTTCCACGTAACTCATCCTGATCTGAAAAATGTATGGCATAGACTTCGTGAACTGAATAAACTATTGCGAACTATAAAAATTAAACAGGTTGCCGATCTCATAACATATAACACTTTCATTCTTACCGCGGAAGCTAACTTGATCGTATACTTACTTTTTCCCTTGCAGAATTGAGAGAATATATTGTTGTACTATGACTCGGGTATCCAATTGATTGTTACTATTTAGTAACTATTCATAAGCTTCGGTAAGAGGCTTGCGTAAGAAAATTATAAGAAATCGATTTTAGCTGCTTCCTCCGATTTATTAGATTCACTTGGAAATAATTGAATGATGCAACGATATTAATTTCTACATTTATTATTACGCTTGCTGGAATGCTTGCCCAATCCCACCTTTTATGATATCTAGGAAGATAAAATTGCAATTCACTTTGCTTTGCTACAAAATATGTACTTGTATAATCTTCATGTTTGGATACAAGTCTGTATCTTGGAAAGATGAGAGCAAGACGACTGGTAAAAATTTCAAGATCGCTCCTGAAGTACAATACGTATTGATTCGGATCTGAAGGATCTTCTGTATACGACACAATCTTCAATTTTATATATATGGGCGAAGCTTCAATAACTCTGATGCTCATGTCGACAAGGATAAGTTCTTCCTGATAGTGAAACTGGGTGTAAGTTTACCACTCAAATCTGTCAGTTTCACGGACGTTACTGCAGTATCAAGAGCATTTCCTCCTTGACTTTTCCTCTCAAGAATTACATCATCTTTTCCAAAAATGTCTCGAGTGACGATTCTCATAATATACAATCGAGTGTTATTCCATCAGCCCACGCCACTCTCATTCAATTAATTCAGTCGTGCACAAAGAGAGTCGCTATATACTTATTTTTATATCGTTACAACATGCTAAATCGATTAGCATAAATTTGATCCAAGGCAAATATTTATAACGCGTACGAGAGTTGCTCGTCTTGTTTAGCAGTGCTGCGAGGAGCATCCCGAAGTAGGCAGTCGTGACGAACATCGACTCCAATAATGCAAGAGTGATCAGGACGAGTAGGTATATGGACGGCGTTCTCGTCGGCAAAGAAGCCGGTGCGAAAGAGGTGCAACACTGCGATGAATGCGTCAGCTGCGATATAGTTGCGTGTTCAGCTTGCTCACACGAATTCACGGTCGCCACCACGCGAAGGGACCATTTTGGAAAAACGTGGGCCGGAATGTCGCGAACGCTTTCGTTTCCCCCCCCCCCCCTGTATTCAACATAGCACCTTTTTTACGCGTCCTTCCACTCACTCTTTGGTGCCTATCGATTAAATATTCCTCGCCTTTTGACTCTGAGGAAAAGATTCATAAGTTGTGTTAATCTCACAAAAAAAAAAAAAGAATTATCACTCGACACCCAAGTTTCATCTATTATAATGATCGTATTCATCATTAAACCTCTTCTGTATCAGTTAACGGGAGCAAAGGGGAGCTGAACAAAGAAAATTTGGATTCAACCTTGGCGGATTTTTATAATTGCATGAATGCAGCTTGTTTGTTGCATCACGCTGATAACGAATGCGCGATTATTCCTGCCAATTCCGAATCTCAATGGCCTACAACACCACAATGAGTCGAATTACGTGTTGAAATTGTATACAAGAATGTGATAAGGCAATAAAAACTAGATCAAGAATGAGCTGCATTACTTGAGCTTTAGTTGTAGAGAGGAGAGATGAAGCGAATGACCTCTCTCAAAGCTATAAATATCTAATGCACACTGTTTGTATTTTGTAAGAAGCTTGGTAAGTCATTCAACCACCAACCATTCCTTTAGGGTTGTATGCATTCATTTACAGCGGGAGATTTCAATGTCTACAGATTTTCAAAGCTTTGTCACCCTTGGAATTGATTCAAATTATACAATCACAAAAAATTTGTTAGGGAATGAGAAATCAAGATCAAAATAATTGATGACCTATCAATCATCAGGTAATTTTTAATAATAAATACATAGATTGAATTTATATGTACAGAGCTTAGTAGGCATGAGAATTTGAGGGTTTTAAGAGGACAGGAATCACAGTACAAGAAAGCAGAGGAAACAGAAAGGTAACAAGAATGATAAAAAAACAGTATTGCTAAATATAGCGGTTCACAGTCGAGCATAACATAGAGCAGCACAGCATATGTCTCTCTGTGTACTCTCACATGTGTGCCAAAGTGTGTAGTCAATAAGGCTTCCAGACCTCATGAATAATGCGCAACTTTCTTAGTTCTGATAAGACTTGTACTGGCTAGCACAATTCCTTGAGATAAACATTGATGGATGTTAAGATGGTTGCAAAAGTTGTCAAAATCTTTTGTTGGGAATTTCCTCTAATCAAAATGAATTCATCCCAAGGTAAAATGCCCATCTTACACAAAAAAGAGTGTCAAAAAAATTATCAAATGAATATGGGACATAGTACAGGAAGCTTTCAGATAGAGTCAACCTACTAATCTTTCAATTTCAGCACAGACATAAATGGTGAGGAAGTCATTTTTTTATCCTTATTTGACCATAGCATTCACAAAACTGGTTTTAGCAGGAGTATAAGAACACTGTAAAAGTCCAGAACAAGTGTGCTGTATTTTTAAATCACTTTCACTACAACAGATGATAAGGCTCTACCAAGTTGCACGCCAACATTGCTATGATGAAATCGCTTACAAAACTAGTGATCCCAAGCGTTAAAGACAAAGTGCGTTAGAAGTCTTTTCCTTGGGAGGATGATAAAGCTGTTAGGATAACTAGAATGAAGTTTGGTAGAATGTGTGATCTATTAAAAAGTCTGGTACTGAGTTCATCGCCTTTAGATGCAGACTGGCAGGGATATGGTCGCTCACCTTGGGATTACTGCTGTTAAGCCAGGGCACGAGGTTGTCGATAAAGAGTCCAATGTCCTGGCACTCGATGCTCTTGCTGGAATCACCAAGGAAGTTGAGTAAAAGCGTGCCAACCTGGAGCTTCTTTTTGATGTCAGTGGTGGAGAGGAGCGGCATAAAGCCGTCCATGTCCCGGGGATTGAGCGCCATGGCTCCTGCAGGAGCTGGGGGGCCGCCAAGGGCCGGGCTTCAGCTGGGTCCGCACTCGCGCACGGGATAGTCACCCAACCACCCACACACGCACGCACGCACACTCGCGGAGGCGCGCGACGATCCCGCCTCAGCCGTTTCCCAACAGTCTCATCGTCGTGAGGCAAATCTTGATCCTGGATCCGGGCCCACGATGCCCTTGGCCAGCTACAACGATGACGGTTGGTCCGCCCGGCGCTGATTGCTTCTACCTCGCGCTCGCTCCTTCACCGCACTCACGACGAGGCGCAGGGCTCAGAGGTCACTTGGTCGTCGTTGCCCGGACTTGTTCGCGCACCAGGTGTGACACCGTCCAGGAAAGTAGGGCAACGGTTGTCAACCACAGCGATTGCAGCAACTGAAACGTTAGAACTTTTTGGCTCGATCGGGAGTCCTAGCTCCTCCGTGTCTCTCTCCTCGTTCGCGGTGGTTCGCGGTTTCAAACACGGTGCTGCTGCGGCTGGTCACTACGTGTCGCCATTTTGGCTGAGAGCGTGCTCGCGCGCGCGCGCAACGACAACACGGTCTGCGGGGTAAGCAGAATACAGGCTCTTGATAGTCCCGGCGACGACGATAATGCACATCTTTTCATACCTCGTTGCATTGCAAATTGCAATCAATGGCAAAACGAAGATACTTCCGCTTATTTTATCCTGGTTCCACGGAGCCGAAGTTTTGAAAGTGATTATTTTCCTAACAGGCAGAGGTAAGGCTTCAAAGAGATTGAATTGAAGATATTCGTCGTCAACATGAACTTTTTACGCTTCGATTCGTCTCTCAAGAAAAAAAAGACTGACCTGGGTGCAATATTGATAATTTTGATTTCTCGTCTACAAATCGCCTTTCCCGGGAGATTTGATGTTGAAATGATTGTTTCGAGCCTCCTTGATATGGACACTCGCTAATAGATTTGTAAACAACTGGATGTTCTAGAGCAGACGACTGACCCAGTTCCCAGTCAGTTCCAGTTGTCAATGTTGTCATGTAGGGTCCTTGTCATGCATGGGTGAATTTTGATTTTCACCGATTTTAATTCTAATCATGTAAAATTTTAATAGTTCTGTACTACTAATAGCAATCTTGTAGAACATATTTTTCAAATTTTGAGACAAGAGCACAAATTACATCAATATAACAATAAAACAATTCCCTCACAACCTGTGAAAAAGTAGTAACAGAGTATAGTGCGGAAAAATATTTTTGAGAAAAAGGAGCTTGCGTTATTTCTGTGAAATTAGTTTCTACATATCGAAGGGAAACTTGACAATGCAAGCAACGCATCACAAATGAAATTACTTTTCCCCTTGACCATGAAAATGTTATATCTCATCCGGAAAATCGAATCTTCAGCTATGATCACCTTTGAATGGCTAATAAATCGTGGAGAGTGTTGTGAATATTAGTCGATAACCTCACACCTTGTGTGAGTTAACGTACAGCACTAACTATTATTATAAGTTTATTATAAGTTTATATTTTATATGGTTCGCAATTGCTACAGTTTCTCAGAGATGAATAAGGGAAGGAGAATGAATGGCAACGCGGGCAACAGCGCGCCTCAAAACGCCGCGCCGGCTGCTTCGCCGGAGCAATCGGAGTACAAAAATATTGCAGACGGATCTTCTCACGTGCAATGCATTAGATAACGCTGTGACATGGGGGATTTATCCTCCCACGCAGTTCCTGCGAAATCTGTCGACTGAGTAAAATTCACTTTAAAACTGTGCAGCTTTTTATTGCTGGAATAAGGGTGGAATGATCGTCTAACCTTGTCGAGGAAAGCTTCTTCTATCAAGTTTTGTCGGTGTCATCGCTCGCGATAAGATTGAATGAAAAAAAAGATGCCGATGCCACGCTCAAATAGTGCCCGATAGTTCCTATTGTTGGTCGTCATAAGCAGCAGACAGCAATGTCAAGATGCGGCTTTCTCAGGCTTCGCCGGAGTCTGACCACCAACGATGTCTCGGCCAGGGTGAATCGCCGGCGCGTCGTCGTGACCGGATTGGGAGTCGTGTCACCTCTTGGAGTCGGCACTAAGTATGCGTGGAAAAGCCTACTGGACTCCAAGTGCGGTATCGTCCGTCTTGACGAGCCGGATTACGAAAAGTTACCTTGCAAAATCGGTAAGCACTGTGCAATCAAATATTCTGAGCTATTGCTAGTTTTTGAAAAACCAACTCTCTATGAAACTTTCCATGGAGCACTGATGCTAAAGATTACATTCATCGTGAGTGCTCAAGATTAACTTCCTGAATGAATCACTCATGTATAATCAAGTTTACAAACTACTGTTTTTTGGTATCCGAACTGTTCACCTAAGTGAGTTTAATTTGTTCATGCTATTTGCATGTACTCAATTATGCAGACATTTTAAAAATATGTTGTTCTTGTGTTACAAGACACAACACTCTCTCTGGGAAAATATCAAGCTTCTACTTTTGTCAAACAATTTTGAACTATTTTTCCTTTTGTAAATCTGATGTTGCAGCTGCTCTTGTTCCAAAAGGATGTGAGCCTCATGAGTTGGATTTGAAAACAAAATTCTCCACCAGTGAGCTGCGCACAATGTGTTCTGCAACAGCTTATGCAATGATTGCTGCTGAAGAAGCATTAGATGATGCTAATTGGAAACCAGAACAAGAAGAAGATAAACGAGACACAGGTGTTGCTGTTGGAATAGGAATGGTTGATTTAGTTGATGTGTGCACAACTTATGAGCAGCTAAAGAAGGGATATTCCAAAGTCAGTCCTTACTTTGTTCCAAGAATTCTCCCTAACATGGCGGCTGGTCAAATTAGTATCAAATATGGTTTTCGTGGTCCCAATCACTCTGTTTCAACAGCCTGCGCAACTGGTGCCCATGCAATCGGTAATTTCATTCATTTCCAAGAATTTATAATCTTCGAATGAAATAGCAGCCGAGCCATTGTAAAATCGATGAAAAATCAACGGATCGCACGGCTAAATCGTACTCATGATACCTCAATATACTACTTCGTTGTGGATACTTTTTTTAACAAACATTTTCTCTGCTCTGTAGGTGATGCTTTCCGATTTGTTCGAGGTGGCGAGACAAGTGTCATGGTGTGCGGTGGAGCCGAGGCATGCATCAGCCCACTAGGTATAGCAGCATTTTGCCGCCTAAGAGCACTGTGCACATCAAAGAATGATAAACCTCAAGAAGCATCAAGACCTTTTGATAAAAGCAGAGATGGATTCGTTATGGGTGAAGGATCTGCTATTTTAGTTTTAGAGGAACTGAATCATGCTCTCGACAGGAAAGCTCATATTTATGCCGAAGTTCTCGGGTATGGATTATCCGGTGATGCTGTACACTTGACGGCTCCCAGTGAAGATGGTACTGGTGCTCTACTGGCTATGGACAGAGCTTTGAAAGATGCAGGAATTAATGCTAGTGAAATTACGTACGTGAATGCTCATGCTACCTCTACACCTTTGGGCGATGCAATCGAATTGCGAGCTATTGAGTCATTCTTTGGTGAACATAGTGAACTAGTTACAGTATCGAGTACAAAAGGAGCACATGGCCATTTACTTGGGGCAGCTGGAAATCTCGAAGCTGTCTTTACCGTGCTCTCAGTACAGGATGGAGTAATTCCGCCAACTATTAATCTACATAACATCGATGCCGATACAAAGTTGAAATTTTCACCCCACACTGCAAAGAAGTGGTCGGTTAATTCAAGACGAGTTGCATTGAAAAATGCATTCGGTTTTGGCGGAACCAACGCGTCCTTATGCCTTGCAGAGTACACTGATTGAGAAGACACCCTTGTTATTTTGAAAAGTTAATTCTCACGACTTAATTCGTTTCTAAGTGTGAATGACTTATTATTAATTTGATTTGGTATGTATCTAACTTGTACTATATTCAAGAGAATGGTGAATGTGTGAGAGAGATTTTGTATATAAGATATGTATAAATCAAAGTTGTGATGCGAAAGTGAATTTTATATTGGAATGCAACGTTTATTTTATATTAAATATTTGATAAAGATAAATTGTATTATTTATTACAATCACAACGTACCTTTTCATATGTGCTTATGTTTTCATTACATGACGGGCAGAATACTGACCGTAAAAGCGCCAATGAATTTTTAAAAATATAAATCTTTATCCTTTAACGGGTCGTCCTCACAGTCCACATACATTTTATACAATAGGTACAAACTCCCAACAATGATACATTGCAAACTGTTCAGGAATACGACAGTTTATTGATTGGCCTCAACTAACAGCGGTCTCAAAGAGTTTCAAACTCTTACCTCAGTCCAAAATGATGAACTATCAATACTTTCCGCTTTCGTGTGCATCAGTTGGAAAACGATCATAACACTGCATTATTCGCGATAAAATCCGCATGAAATACCATATTGTACGAGAGAGAAACCACTCTTCAATTTGATGAAGCCAATCAATCATGTTGTAATTTAGTTTTTCAATTCAGGATTGAGGAGAAGAAACAGATTCCAAAAAACTTTACAACATGAATATTATTACAGCAGTTTTTTGGAATCTACTCCAAATCATTGTACACAAAAGCAGTATATTGTCTCATTCCCACGATAAAATTGCATGGAAAAATATCAAACAATTCCAATCATGATTTTGACCTGCTGACATCAATGTTAGTTCATTATGAAGTCTATTGTTCCGTTCTTAGTCTACTACTGGAAGACTATGAACTATGTATTTTCAATATGAAACAGTATACTCCTTTTTGAATGATTGTAAAAATGAGCATTGAAACGGATCATCCATACGAAATACGAAAAGAAATGATAAAAAATATAAAACATCTTTTTACACAATTTATTTGATCTGTAGACTGTGAGAATAAACGATTTCATCCAAAAGACAAAATTTACTGTACATGATTCGTAGTATTTTGTTCGTAATAAAATCGACGTAGAAAAGAAAGAACACTTTGTATAACAGTACCTAATAGGTATCACCACAACGGGGAACGGTGAAAGGCTTGTGATGGCTGCATAGCATTGCAAAACGTTTTTTGAGTGTTTGGCGGAGCTCTTGACGTTTCTCAGCAACTTGACACATGCGCGATTTGAATTCTAATACTTCTTCAACGGGGATATAACTACAGTTGCCTTCATCTTCTGAGAGACAGGAATCCTGAGAAAAAAATTCATCAGAGTTAGTGACATATACGAGAGATAGATTCGTGGTTCTAAGAATATGGTTTGCATTCCATGTATTTCTCAGCTAAAAAAACTTCACGTCCTCTTGGTTGAAAAGTATTGCCTGGATTTAGAAACAATGAAATATGGCGAATATTTTCTTGTGATCAAATAAGTGCAACACTTGTCAAGAATTTAATTGACCACAGTACAATGAGCCGTTGAAAAGGAATGAACGCGTTGGAATGGATTTCTGCGTAAAAACCTCTATGCAGAGTCACTTTGAAGCTCTCATCATATACAAGAGCCGCCCAGCCGATGACATCAGGGTTAAACTTCAACTTGCTCTAGCATATAACTCATCAACAGGCAACAAATTTTGGCACACAACTCGGAGACATAGATCCTGACAAAAAGAAGTAGCTCGTGCATGAGTGGTAACTCTGAATGACTTTTAGATTTTGAATAAAAAGCCAACATGGTCTTTTATGCTCTTTCGAGGTTGTGTGAATGATATTAATAAAAAAGTATGATTGCTACCTGAAGAGAAAAGGAAGAAAAAATCATCAACAGATTCGTAATTTGTATAGACTCATTTTGCGCCTCATGGCGCGGAAAGTACAAATACACTTATCTGGAGTAAGGGAGAAATTACTTATTTCGAAGCCCAAAGCGGTAAAAGTTAGTCTCTATTATCAAAATACAGAGAATAAAGTGACCAATGTATTCACGGACGCTAAAATATCGAGAATCGGGCGTGAAAATTTGAACGTTTACACAAATCGAGATCACTTACATATTGATGAAAATACGTAAGTGAGTAGCAATTGAAATCTTTCGATCCGTTCTCATCTATAAAGGGAGACACTATTTAGGGAATGTCAGGTTCATATACCCATTGAATACTCATAAACATTGTCGAATTTCGAGTTCATTCGATAAATTTTTGGGATGCCACAAATATTGATACTATGGCCGATTCAGAATGTTTCATCGGATTGGCGACAGCTTTATTATCTGCGACACCTCAAAAATGCATCAAATAAAATCGAAAGGCGACAATGTCGGTATCTGACATCGGCATAAATATAATTCAACAATTTCTCAGCAATGTCGAAGCTGATCGTGAATAAAGTTCACTCGCTAATTGTGTCTCCCTAAGTTATTCTTATTAAAATTCTGAGCTTGAGATTAATACGTGCGCCTCATTTTAATTATATTGAAACTCCACGCTTCCTCACAATTCCGTCAAGAAAACTTTTTCAAGATTGATACATTTCCTTAATCTCAATTTCGTGCCATCCGTTCAACCGATTTGTGGATGATTATTGAAAACCTACCTAGATCATTGGAAATCACGGGTGACTATGAGTCGCCTGACCGATTGATTGAGACCTCTTCTGCATAATACTCTCATCTTCCAGATTTTAGGATAGAACGTACAGGGTCGCGGATTTTCAGTTGAGGCTTGTCGAGGCATACTCGCGATCAGAATCAACTATGAGAAACTAAACGTGCGACGATGGTCAGGACAGCGATTTCATATATAAAACCAAAACTTTCGATTATTCATACAAGACAAAGCTCCGGCGCCTGGCATGAGGTCGAGTGGTGTCAGTCTGCAAGTAGTCGAGTCTAAATATTTAAAGGTGGATCTCTACAAAATTTGAAACGGGGTTTTCCGTGTCATCTGCCCGAAGACTCTAGCGTTCCATTGTTGTTCACAATTCAAGAACGAAACAAAATGTCAACAATTTTTACAGCCAATACGAGTTTTAGTTTTCAAGAAAGAAAAAACCTATATTGCGCGTCCAAAAGGGTTTATACGCTGCTCAACGCAGTGTTGCGAGATAAACTATGATTTTGACAGCTGTCACTTGATGACTAAGCGATCTGGCGCATTTTGAAAGAGATGCTCACTCTAAAGTGGTCTCGGAAAACAAATGAACGCTTTCGAGCATTAATCAAGAGAAAGAGTGGAAAAGGTTCGCCCCACATCGCAATTGCTTGCGCCATGATGCGGAGTCGATTCTCTTGACTCCTCTCTTGATCTATGCTCGAAAAGGTTTGGTTTATGGGAATCACTCTGTGACTATGTGAGAAGGAGTTCTTCTTCTTGATTGTTTTGCCATGAAATAACTGCCAAAATGGTAAAGAGTCTAGCAACGCTACATTGGGCGCGACAGATACTCCCATTTAAAGAGTGCTCTCTACCTTTTAAAAAGCGATAGTGGCGCCTCTAACGGTCAAATTGGTATATTGCCAATAACAATTTTTAAAAACAAAAAGGAAGGAAACCAATAGTACCGCTCCCTGCGGTTTATTTTTCTTCAAATAGTAAAAAAAAGTTTGATCGAGATCGGTGCAAAATTGAGCTCAAAAATTTGCAGATACAATTCAGCAACACTGAACAAATCTATCTGCAACCTTTTGAGCTGAATTTTGCACCGATCTCGATCAAACTTTTTTTAAAATTTGAAGAAAAATAGTTAGACTGGGCGAAATCACCGCCATCGCTGGAAAAATCCGTCTGATGGAATTTTTTTACGGGATCCCCTCCAGAAGACCCTTCTGAATCCGAAAATCCATGTTGCCAGACGAAATTCTGGTGCAAAATTGTTTAAACTGAAATTGTTTAAACAAATTAGCAATATCAACTTTTTTGGTCCCAAAGCAACTTTGTAAGGTTATTCGGTTCATTTTAAAAAGAAAATCTCTCTTGTCATTTTTCTCTAAAAGTCGTTGTTTTCGAGCTGTGAGCGTTTCAAAGTTGGAAAAACGCGAAAATCGCGGTTTTCAGCAACCGATTAGAGTACGAAAAACGTGAAAATCTCATGTTGCTAAAGCAAAAAAGTGTTAATTGGGATGTCCGTAACAATGTCCAATAGCAAAAATTCATGTTTCCGGGAGATAACCCTTTGTTTTTTCAATGTTAACAATAGGTAGTTGCGCACGCTATAGCATAGGATATCGGCACGAGCAAGCAGACGACGCGCAGCCCGCCACCGCTGCATCTCTATGGCTATAGCGTGCGCAACTACCCATTGTTAACATTGAAAAAACAAAGGGTTATCGCTCGAAAACATGAATTTTTGCTATTGGACATTGTTAAAGACATCTCAATCAACATTCTTCCGCTTTGGCAACATGAGATTTTTACGTTTTCCTCACTCTAATCGATCGCTGAAAATCGCGATTTTCGCAATTTTTCAACTTTGAAACGCTCACAGCTCGAAAACGATGACTTTTAGAAAAAAATGACAAGAGAGATTTTCTTTTTAAAATGTATCAAATAACCTTACAAAGTTGCTTTGGGACCAAAAAAGTTGATATTGCTAATTTGTTTAAACAATTTCAGTTTAAACAATTTTGCACCAGAATTTCGTCTGGCAACATGGATTTTCGGATTCAGAAGGGTCTTCTGGAGGGGATCCCGTAAAAAAATTCCATCAGACGGATTTTTCCAGCGATGGCGGTGATTTCGCCTAGTCTAAGTCCACAGGGAGCGGTGCTATTGGTCTACTCCCTCTTTGTTTTTAAAAATTGTTATCGACAATATACCAATTTGACCGCTAGAGGCACCACCATCGCTTTTCAAACGGTAGAGAGCACTCTTAATCAAGCTCAGTGGTTCTAATTTCATTCACGTTTCGGTCATAAATTTTCCGGGGAACATATACAGACGTTTTCGAAGGGAATCCTAAGATAAACAACTCTGGTGCCCGCAATTTTTCGTATAAATTCATATTTTCCGGAACATTTACAAAACAAATCAAGGTTTTGCCCGGAAATTCATTGATAACAGTGAAACTTCCGGGTAGGTGAGCGTCCCAAAATCCTAGAAAATACGCTTTTACACCTACTGGAACACGGATTGGATGGTTAATCTCCTCTCAGCGTTCGGATTAAGTAACAGGTGAGACTGTAGCATTCCACACCTCATCCATATAGTGAAGTTTATGATATCATGATCCATATCATGCAATCCACCACACAAGAAAGTGAAAAAGTGTCTTTCCTTTGAGGGAATCGATCTCAGAAATAACAAAATAACTCACCTCCAACATCTGAGTCAAAGTTAGACCTCCACCATGGTCTCTCAAGACACCCAAATTGGGGTCTGAATGAGTATTCTTGTCAGCCACTCTAGCTTCTGAACAATCATTCTCACGATTACAGCATCCATCGCCACAGGCCACTTCTGAGCCCTCAGGAGTACTTGGTAAGGATGAGCTGCTGACATTATGCTCTGATGAGTAGCCATAATCTTGTGAAGAATGTTCACTGGATGATCTGCAGTTCCTGTTCATCACTTTGGTGTTCAAACGTTTTTTCACTTCGATCCACATTGTACACCTTTTACTTGGGTCCATTAAAGAGTCTGACATATGATCAGACTCAGGTGACTCTTTGCACTCTTGGCTATCGTGCCATTGATTACTCAAATTATGGATACCAATTCCATACTTGTCAGACTTCTGAAATTCATCTGTTTTCTTGCAGCTTGTGACTTCAGCTTTCTCACGTTTACTTGTTTTTTTGGTATTGCTGATTGCTGATTTGGTCTCTAAATTTTTCTTCTTACAACTATTATTGTTGTTATTATTATTGTTGCTGTTGTTATTATTTTTCTTGTCTTTCTTATTAGGTGAAACGGGATTGAGATTTCCTTGGAGCTGATTGGTGGTTTTCACTTTTTTAGTGCAGTCTGGACAATTACACGTTAAGACTCCTTTATTCTTTGGATCCAACACCTGTAACTGTAAGTAAATGAGGCCGTCATTCATAAACTTAATTGGAACTCAACAAGAAAAAATCACACTGAATTTGATCCAAGTCTTACTTTGTGTCGATCAATATGCTGTGTGCTCGTATCAAGTTCTGGCTGTGGAGATGGAGATTTGACTGCTCTTTCTACTTTTCCAACTGCCTTTGTTTCTTCAAGCTCCTCTGTAGAGCACTGAGGAATAAATACATTAGAGATTTCTTGTTTGAAAACTGAAGTGAGCTTACCTGTTACATGTAATCAAGAGGCTTACCTCACACTCATCTTCTTTATCTTTGCATTCACTTTCTGCATCTTCGTCTTCCTTTTCTTCTGAGTTATCTTCAAATCGACGTTCCTTCTTCTTTTTCCTCTTAAGTCTCAATTTTTCGCGTCGCTGCTGTTTGGCAGCCTCCTCTCTTTTGAATTCTTTATAGAGAACCTCCAATTGACTGATTCCTCTTTTGAACTCGACAGCCATCTGTAAATTAATTACAATTGTATGAGGAATTAACCAGGATAGCTGTGAGTTCTCTCTGAAGCTGTAGGGATGATGTCATTAATATGAATCGTTACGTGAGTAATGTAGATTCTAAAAGGATTGTACACTCTCTGGACAAAATATCTGAACAAATCTGAAAGAGCTTCTTGTCCCTGAGCTGCTGTTTCAATCCAAATCAGATCGTTTGTGGTGTCTTGATGATTGTAATTGTACCCTCAACCCATCAGAATTGAAACCCAATCTCAAAATTCCAAACAGCAGCTCAGGGCTAGAAAAGCTTTTTCAGATTTGTTCAGATATTATGTCCGGTGAGTGTACATGATCTGAGGACATCCGTTAACAAATGCGTATATAAAAGCTGACACAGAGTTCAACAAAATGATGTTTAGGATGTAGTCATGGGAAACTGATAAACTCTTTCTGATTTCAAGATGCTGATATTTATTCACCTGGAAATTCCTTGAAAGTGTGTCAACAGCCACAGCAGCCAACACTTTGACAATGATTTCCTCTTCTTTGAGGCGGCGATAAACACGATTCAGACGCTCTGCTACGCATATTCCAAGGCACGTGAGAACTTCTTCTTGAGCAATTTCCAAGGTTTTGGCGTGTCTTTCCCTATTCGAACAGTTGAAGATATAGTCAATACATAAAACCCAACTCTATGGATGGTGATGAACGAATGCATGTGTGAACAAGTTACCTTCCCATGAGTTCTGGTTGAGCTCTTCCAATGATGTTGCTGATGTAATCAGTGTTCAATGGAAGATGGACATGACCACCTGTGCAACGTTTTATGTCAGCATATAATGAACTGACATAACCTTTTTCCTTTGTTGGGTCTGTTTCAGTTGTAGTTAATAACGAAGATGCTAAGAGAACTTTAGTACGACATTCAGAACAGAACCTAGAAAGAAACGTACTGATGTTCTTAAACGTTTCTTTATCAACTAATCGATTCTCTGTGAGCTCATAGAGGGTTAAATTCAAAGATCAAATTCATTAAATCTTAGTGTAGTATAAGTCAGCCGCAGAGTATTATTATGTACTGTTTCAATGTAAACCTGGCTTAATGAATATCAAGTATCAAATATCAAAATAGAGGTCTATAAAGACTTGAAATACTCACTTGTGTTTTCGTAAGTATGTATCTAGGGTGGCATCTAATGTGTCGGAATCTATAAACGTGATTTCCTTCAAACACTCATGTTCCATGCAATCCCAAACTTCCCTCCATGCATTTGGAGGCGGTCTCATACGCTGCACTTCCAATGAGTGCATCGTACATCGACGGGATTTTTTATTGCGTGGCTGCTGCTCTACCAAATCATTCAATCTGGTACTGTAATGGAAAAGACCGTGATTCTAATGATTAGAAACACTGAATGTGAAAAATCCACATTTGGATAGAGAAATAAAAAAAAATGAGTTGAACGAGCAAAAGGAGTGAAAGGTATTAAAAAACAAAAGTAAAAATAGGTAGGCAGAAGTGATTTAACCAACTCCACAATCTCTGATTTTGTTAATTATACATCCAGAAATTAAATGAATTTGCTAAAACGATTCTCTGAAAAATCTGAGAGCTGCAGAGTACCAATGAAAGTGAAATATCTCTACCAGGGAGGAAAAATGCTGATCATGCAAGTGTATCAGGATTGATCAGTTGGAAAAATCCAAGTAATAACATTCAAACACTGTCTGGTGGAGAGCTTTGATAGCATCTGGGGTTCACACTTATTAACAAACACCAACTCTATTAACATAGCAATATGAAAAAACGCTTCGATTGAGAATTGAAACATTGAATAAAGAATTCACATTGGTGTTATTCATTGTCTTTTCAAAAGTGTTTGAGTTGAAATAGTCCCTGCTCTTCAATTACTTGAAGAGAGACTAGAATGTGAAGAATGGGAGCAGCAACTGGAATATTTATATTCACACATTTGATTAAACTCTTTCCATAATATTTGGATGGCACTCCCACTATGACATGGAGCTCTGATTATTAATCACCAATATTTTATTGATATGCGTTCAAGAAAAGTTATTTAGTTGGGAGTTGAAACTGGTTGAATACATGGTTTGCAACATAAACTTTTGCAAGATTTAGCAAAATAAAAACAACCAGCAGAGTTTGTATATCTTACAAAAATGAACATTGGATTTCACAGGATTCAAGGAGTTTTAGGAAGTTGTATAAATAAATGCATGTAATGAAAATTGCGTAATTCATCTTGGATGATGAGATTAATGAGGGGATGAGTGATGCAATCGATGATTCTCCATTCTCACAGATCGGGTGAGACATCAGATATATATAAGTTGATGATGAACCAATGGCTCTTTTGTTCTAGTTAGTTAATGAATGTCTACAATGATTAACTTGTTATGTCTGCTTACCTATGCCCTTGAAGTAGTGTGCACAAACGCTGTGGAGACTGCAAGACTTCATCTTTTATTGTGAGCATTCCATCAGTTGTGATAATTATTGGGTCCAAAGCAGGATGGCCATTTAAATTGCTTAAATCATAGAATAATCTCTCCACGCTGAAGAAAGATAAAGTCGTGTAAGAGTTTGCATCAACTTGGAAAGATTTGAATTGATATAATGCAGGTAAAGCCCACCTTCTCCTGCAACCAATGCAGGGTACATTTGAATCCAAGGTACTCAGCATATCTTTGCAAGCAACCTCAAAAGAGGCCCTCTTCTCTTCCATGCTCAGTAAATTGAGCTTCTTGGCAAACTCATCCACCTGCTTTCCCTTGACAAGAGGGCTCTCTCGCAAGGCTTTGAGTCCAGTTATGTCCATCACCATCTGGAATGTCATTAATGTAAATTAACATCTCGATTGTGAAAAATTGGAGCAACCCTTATAGTAAATATAATAGCGCCACCGCGGGAGTAAAATCAGCGCGAAATGGCTGCTTATGGCATGACAATAGGAGGCGATGGAGCTCTCGCGCTCGAGCAATCTCGGGCTGCTAATTCCGGAATGGAGAAAGAAAAGCGCTAGTCGCGGGTTCAGTCATCTCACGCTCGGGATCGACCTTCGTAGCAGCAGACCAAGAGATCAAGGAAAATCGGAGCAGTTGATGCAGGCCGGTTCCCGTCTGCTTCATCGGAGCAATAATAACAAATCCACGACACTCCAGCAAGCATACCCGAGGAGACAGGGGGTGTCTGTGACGAAAACATTCCTCATTGCGATATGGCATACGGTGCCATAAAGTGGTCACAAGGGCAAGCATATATCGCACGTCTCATGGCTTCCATATCGTGCCTAATCGTGATATCACGAGGACACATGGAAAAGTCGATTATCGAGCCTCTGCTGGTGTGGCAAACACACACGGGCAATAAAATGTACACCATGTACCACGTAAGTGGCACTGTGTGGCGTGGATTCCGGGGGGAAGGAGAGAAAAACAGTTTGCCGATGATGGCCGCGGGCGAGAGGGAGCGAGAGAGAAGAAGGTGTGCCAACGGGGCGCTCTCTCGATGCGTCTTTCTCTCTCTCTCTCTTTCGCTAGCGGGCCTCTCCTCCGTGGCTCATCCCGTGCCTGCTATGCATCAGCTAGATATCTCAGCCAAATCTCGTATCTCTCTCGCTCTCGCATGCATGCACCATCTGAGATCCTCCGGGGCAGAGCTCAGCTCCGTGACGCGGCTGCTGCTGCGAGGTTAGGTGTTCGACGGGGCCCTAGGAGGCGAGGGCGGGCGTCGCGTGCGCTGGGCTTACGTAAGGGCGGCTGTGTGTACGTCTGTCTATCGGAGCACTCACCGCGAGATTCTCGTCGACGATGAGAGGCATCTGCTTGTCCTCCAGGGCGGAGGGATTGTAACCCGTCCACATACTGACGAGTTTGGCCATCCTTTTTTATTGGGGCGACTGGGCCCGTTGCACTTGCGATGATGACGACGATGATGGCTCGAGGAAACACTTTTCGGAGCACCGATTATAATATTCTCACACTGTGTCTGTCTGTCTGCTGATCATACGGGGAGGGTATGCACTTGGTTTTTTTGGGGGACTCTCGCGAATCCACGCGGGGGTCCTGCACTAGAGGCTGATGCTGCACCGATCGACGGCGACGTTGCTCAGATCTCGTGGCAAGGTAACACAGACTCTCCTCGAGGAGGGCTTACTTGCCCTAAAGTATAATATAATCGTGTACTGCAAGGTAGGAGGTACTCGTATATTCTTTCCTCACTTTTTTGTACAATATAATGCTCGCGCTCTGGCTGCGCTGCGCACACTACTGATTCTTCTCGTCCTCTCTCTCTCTTTCTCGCGCGTTACAGTCACGCACACAAATATGAGTCTGCTCCGAATGCTCCGATATATACAGGTATATAGATGTACGGGTTTTTGAAGCGATTGACGCGATGTCGTACGGGTGAGTTCGGCGGTGAGAGGGCCTATATATACATATATGCTATTATATGGCTTCGCGACCGCGACGTCGTCCCCGACGGATCATCGAACCGCGGAACCCGGTGCATGCAGTACCGTACATACACTGTACAGACATATTACCGAATATATATTTATATATATGGATATATACGAAGAAAGGAGAGTTTAATCGAGGAACGAGCTGCACACGCACACTGTTGCACGAGCCTTGGAATGCGACGGCGCGAGTACTTTTTGTGACGTCATACACTGCGGCACTCGATATGACTATATGATACTTTGTATGAGGATAATAGGGAAGGGAGCTCGCTCAATGAGAATTTTTCTGCAAATTTTTTGCAGGTTACCGTGTGAATGCGAAAATCGGTTGGTGTGAGTCACGGGAAATTCAATCGATTCAGTCAGGATAAAAACGGACCAAGTTTATTATTGCACCGATTGCATTCACTCTCGCGTGAAGAGTTCGTTTCTGTAACATATACGCCAGATGATGAGTAATGTAATGATATGACGGGTCAAGAACGGATTCAATTTATAAGGATGGAATTTCCGCAACCGGCAGACGCGCGCGAGGATTGCCACGATGAGATCGATCCAAATTATACACATGTGTATACTGTATGGCATCATCAGCTTGATACGATCGAAACGTCATATAAAATTCGCATTGCGTCAGCTAAATAAAATCGAAGCCTTTCTGCGAGCCCGACTATCGATAAGGCGAGAACAGATGTTTACCAGCATCCAAACATCTTGTCTCAATGATGTTGCGCGCGACCATTGTCGATTTTATTGAATTGATCGCCGAGAACAAAAGCTTATAATATGGGTATAATCGCGATAACTTACACATTTTGCGTCCAAAAATTCAGAAATTGAATATTGAGTCTGCGCTTGTCTGAGTCAACTTTTTTCATTCTTTTTCGCACATTGAGTGTTGATATGTTGTACGTATGCTGGAAGTTCTTGCCAACGTTTTAGGACGGTATATGTGGTTTTCACATGTATAAAGCATCGAGATAAGGCATAGAGAAAGTAGTACACGAAACTGACATTTGCAGTTTTTGACCTTTTTTTTGTCTAGCGAGGAATCCTGACGCGATGGGACCACCCTACTGAAAAAAATGAGTCGAAAATAGAGTCAGAATTTGAGTCGATTTTCGAGTCGAAAATTGTTTCATAGAAGTCGAGTCGAAATCGAGTCGAAAATCGAGTCGGAAAATCGAGTCGATAATCGAGTCGATGACCGAGTCGGAAGCGAAAATAACGAGAAAACAAGAACTTGGCGAGTCAAACTGAAGTTATAATTGCTTGAATTTCTACACAAACAAGAACTTGGCGAGTCAAACTCATGGTTATAATTGCGTGAATTTCTACACGGGTGGGAGTTGATCTACAACAGCAAGGAAGGACAGCGTATATAACGGGGCCACGATATTTCGGACAAACAAACAAAACCTACGGGCGCGTTTACAAAGCAAACCTCTTGCGCATGGCGTAAAAATAACAAGGTGTGTGACCGCGCACGTTTTCGATGTGTCTCCACTCGACGCCATTTTGATATTCTTGACCGCGAACTTCCAAATCATGCTCCCTGTATAGTACTGTACAAACGAGTTGCAAGTAGGTCTTATTTTGAGGAAGGTAAGATGTTCTAGCGTGAACAAGCAAGTTTCAGCGTAATTATAGGCAAATACGTAAATCTATTATTATATTGCAGTTGGAATGAAGAATAAAATCATGAATTCATTTCAATCAAAATGGGTATTTATTTTCAATTTAACTGTCCACGAGATTAAAATTTTGAGGGAATTGGTGAAACTGCACATTCTTAACATCGATAACTGATCCTGTGTGCTTTTCTGCACTTTGACAGAATGATCTGGATAGCGGGGACAACAATTGTCGGTAGCCAAGCCATACACGCTTGTCGGTCACCAACACTTACACGCGGCTCGAACTAAAATACGTAAGAAAGGCGAGTGGAGACAACTGGAGACTTAGAGAATCTCCACTCAGAGATTAGAGACCCTGAGTGGAGGGTCTCTAGTGGAGACAGGGCCATGTCTGCGCGAGAGTAGACGAGTTTCGAGGCTCCGGTGTCACACACCTTGTTATTATTCCGCCATGCTCTTGCGTGACGTCGTGGTCACACGATATATCGCAGTCACTTGATTCACAGTGACGTGATAAATCCGTTGCTACACTGTGGACAATGGACGGGAACAGGAAAAATTCTCGTCAGAATATTCTGTGTTCGCTTCTCTCAACACATCCCGTCCTTCATGAGATGACGATGGTGAAAATCAAGTGATATACCATCATGGAATGGCACGGATTTATTTCACAAAAGCTAGCACCACCGGGAGAGGTGTTTCTGCAATCGACTCGATTATTGATTCGAAAATAGAGTCAAAAATCGAGTCGGAAATCGAGTCAAAAATCGAGTCGAAAATCGAGTCGAAAATTGGGTTAATTTTTGGGGTATTATACTCACTGCATCAGAACTTATCAAATATCCCGAGGACTCACCCCTCTCGACTGCAGAACGTTCCGAATTCAAGCTGATTGAAGACTCAGCTTGGGTTGAAAGTCGCCCAAAGATCTCACATATGCCTGCGTGAGTTTCTACGCGAATTTGAGCAGATCTACTCCTGCGAGTGAAGACAGCCTTCATCTAGCGAGGGATCGATTCACTTAGACATCATAGTGATCTTCTCTCCACTTTATCGTGATAAGTGCCTGTTCATTTTCCTCACACACGTCGCTTCCTCATGGTATGTCAATAAATGGAAGCTCGTAATATTTCATTATAGATACAGTATGAGAATATTTCACCCTGAATCGGCTACCCTTCAGAGATTGACAGTACTACAACTGACTTGATTATTGATTCGAGAATCGAGTCAAAAATCGAGTCAAAAATCGAGTCGAAAATCGAGTCAAAAATCGAGTCGAAAATCGAGTCGAAAATTGGGTTAATTTTTGGGGTATTATACTCACTGCATCAGAACTTATCAATAGCCCGAGGACTCACCCCTCGCGACTGCAGAACGTTCCGAATTCAAGCTGATTGAAGACTCAGCTTGGGTTGAAACTCGCCCAAAGATCTCACATATGCCTGCGTGAGTTTCTACGCGAATTTGAGCAGATCGACGCCTGCGAGTGAAGACAGCCTTCATCTAGCGAGGGATCGATTCACTTAGACATCATAGTGATCTTCTCTCCACTTTATCGTGATAAGTGCCTGTTCGTTTTCCTCACACACGTCGCTTCCTCGTGGTATGTCAATAAATGGAAGCTCGTGATATTTCATTATAGATACAGTATGAGAATATTTCACCCTGAATCGGCTACCCTTCAGAGATTGACAGTACTACAACTGACTTGATTATTGATTCGAGAATCGAGTCAAAAATCAAGTCGAAAATCGAGTCAAAAATCAAGTCGAAAATCGAGTCAAAACTCGAGTCGAAAATCGAGTCAAAAATCGAGTCGAAAATCGAGTCAAAAATCGAGTCGAAAATCGAGTCGAAAATTGGGTTAATTTTTGGGGTATTGTACTCACTGCATCAGAACTTATCAAATAGCCCCGAGGACTCACTCCATTCGACTGCAGAACGTTCCGAATTCAAGCTGATTGGAGAGTCAGCTTGGGTTGAAACTCGCCAAGAAACTCACATATGCCTGCGTGAGTTTCTACGCGAATTTGAGTAGATCGACGCCTGCGAGTGGAGACAGCCTTCATCTAAGGGGGGATCGATTCACGTAGATAGCATAGTGATCTTCTCTCCACTTTATCGTGACGAGTTTCTGTTCATTTTCCCCACATACGTCGCTTCCTTATGAGATGACAATGAATGGAAGCTCGTGATATTTCAATATCGATACATCGTGAGAATATTTCACGTTCCATCGGCTAGGACCTTAGAGATTGACAGTACTACAACTGACTTGATTATTGATTCAAAAATCGAGTCAAAAATCGAGTCGAAAATCGAGTCAAAAATCGAGTCAAAAATCGAGTCGAAAATTGGGTTAATTATTGGGGTATTATACTCACTGCATCAGAACTTATCAAATAGCCCGAGAACTCACTCCTCTCGATTGCAGAAAAATCCGAATTCAAGCTGATTGGAGAGTACAAAATGAATCATTTCAGGAGTTTATGCCTGAGATAAGATTTTGACTCATACCGTATGACTCATTCGGAATGAATCATCTGAGAAGGATATGTCCGAGAAAGATTTTGTCCCATACCGTATAACTCATACGGAATGAATCATTTCAAAAATGTATATGTGAGATAAGATTATGACTCGTACCGTATGACTCATTTGAATTGAATCATTTCGGAAGAATATACCCGAGATGGAATTTTTCAAGCAAGATTTTTTGTCGACGGTAATTCTCTCATCAATTCTGGAGGAACTTTAGGATGGCTTCTTTGGCATTTTCAAGTGAATAATATTCTAGTTTTATTGCTCAAAAGGCTATCTGAAGTATCACAAATACAGATTCCATTCACTTCAATGCAAGACTGGCAAGTTTTCAAGACTCTCAATTCGACATGTCCCTTGACTTTAGCGTCAAGTTCTACGTATAGAATTTTTTCAGGCGGTGGACGCATGAACTAGAATCATACCTAGTAGCTATATCGTGAACATTGATAAGGGTATACTTATGCATTGGGCATGATTCTAGTTCAGCAGATAATCCGTTACGAGCGCTACGGTCGTGGGACATTTCCAATTGTCAACTGAGGGTCCTCGATCACCTTCAGTGATAAAATGAGATTAAGAGACGAATTTCCACCTCACGGGAAATCTGAAAATCTCAAGAATAGTCGTTTCAGGTGAGATGAACCATATGAAATGAATAGTTCCAGATGAACAAGGGAATCCTTTGAAACGATATTATCTATGGACAATGATTTTTTTGTGATTCGAGAGAGACTTTGTATGACCTGTTTGGTCCCTTTGCAAGAACAATAATTCATTTCAATTGTTCAAAAAATCTGTTGGTATATAGAAAATACAGGAGTGATTTCAATGCAAGATAAGCAAAATTCCACAACTTTTGATGTCTAACTAGGTAACCTCGATCAAACTGATTCAAACAAATCAAGAGCAAAAAATTGTGATAAAATCCAATTATACGAAAAATTTACAAGTCCAAAAATATCGACTCATCCGAGATGAATCATATCGGATGAGCCGGCCTGGGGATAGAATCCCTGAATCGAAGATTTCTGTAAACGCTGTGCGATCTCTTGGCGGTATTCTCACGACAATGATGTTTTACTGTATCATCCGAGTAGTGATTTGCGATACGAAGAGTACAGGCTTGGTTTTCAATAATGCAAGATATGCAAAATATCGAGACCTCCGGATACTCCCCGAGAATCCTAGATCAGCTTGATCAAAATGAAATAAAAGCTGAATATTGTGATCAGTTCCAATTCGACGAAAAATATGAGTCCCAAAAAATCGACTCATCTGAGATGATTCGTATGAAATGAATCATTTAGGATGAATCGACTTGAGATAAAATCCCTCGATCAAAAATGTCTGTCGACTTTCAATCTCATGTCTACGTTATATGGAATCCTGGGCAATCTCTCGGGTATTGTCAACCCTTGGCTGACACACGTAGATCTATTCAACCCAAGGCCTTTTTTATGAGATCGCCACGCTCTTAATTCGAAGTTTCTGGGGCTAATACCGACAATTGTTGGTAGCCAAGTTGAGCTACTTACCGACAATGTTTATAGCAACAGGTCTGGCCCCGCGCACCTTCCCACCACAGTCAAGCAAAGTTGCCGCTGGGTCTAAAGTACCCAGGCGTGCCAGCTGCGAGCCGCGTATTTTTCACTCGAATTTGTTTCATAGGCTGGAATTCATAGTCAGTTATCAGCGATTAGAGTCAGTCGATTAAGGGCGCTGCGATCGCCATGGCGAGTCATTTTACATCCTAGGGCAAAGCGATCGCGACCCTTCTAATCCGCCGATCCTGATCTCGAATTAACGACTACGAATCCGAGCCTAAGGAGAGTAAATATGCTTCTGAACCACACCCACATACCTAGCCGACAGCCGTAAATTATGTGATCAATTCGGCGTCCGATGCGTGGCTGAAAATACGAGTTACCTAGTCGAATCGTCTCTGTTCAGTCGACGAATCAAGTCAATTAGTCGAATCGTCTCAGTTGAGTTGATTCGTCGACTCAACTGAGACTTCTGGGATCCGTATTCCGATTCTTCATTCGACATTCTCGATCGACCAGGTGAATCAGTGCCAAAAACCAACCTTCACATTAATTTCTTCGCGCTTGATTCGATTTTGGAGTACATTACGGTATCGAAACTTGACGGGGAAGAGGATATCTCCACACATATCTCGTTATATGATAAGGACACCAGCTAATCCTAGATTCTCAGGAATTCAAACGAAGAACTTTGAATCGAATTCATCAATAACAGAACTTTCTTTAAATTTGAACGAAGGGATTGACTTCACAAAACGAACTCGAATTCATTGGAAATCTTGAATTCACTGATATTTTTTCACTCCGGAGGCATGCATGAGTTTATCGTAGATTTTATTAACATGAAACCACAGTGAAGCAACAGGGGTGGATAAGTTGTTAGTTTTGTCTTTACTCGCCCAGACGACATTCCTGAGGACTTACGTGGGTATCCTGGAATTTTTCAAATTAAACTGGGTTATATCACTGTCTGGCAAGATTGCCGGTTCACCTCAACCCGTTGACTTTCGAAGTGACTTCCGGTTTTCGCAACTACTTCCTGATGAGCAAAACATCAGATACTAATGTGAAAACCGTAAAAAATGCCGAAATTTGGAAGTTGAAAATATTTGGATTTCCATTCATTCTCTCAAAGGTGGTCGACTATTGCGATCTGATTCTCAGGCCAAATAGATTCAACAATGTCCGAGAATTACTCTATTTTCGCAGATATTTCCAATGCTTCCATCAAGCGTTATCATGAAATATCGAAAATAGCGCATGTCCGATATGTTAGGTATCAAAAGTCAACAGGATGAAGAGAAAGAGAATGGCGGAATTGAATTTTGTACGAAGATTTTGGGCTAACTTGCATTCGGCACGATACGAAATAGACAGAAAGGTCCATTTTTTCATCTCTTCAATCAGCCAGCCAGGTTAATACTCTGAAAATTCTCCCTTATCTGGAGGGATTCACGTCAACTCTTCAGGCTCGCATTTTGCACTCGAGAAGAGCTACTTTTGTACTATCTGAACTGCTCACTCATTGCCCTTAGGATAAAATCAACATAGTCATATCCGACGTATTTTTCTCTAAGCTCTCTGATGGTGATGTCGGTTTTTGAAATTTTGCCCGGCCTAACGTCAAAAATTGAACTTCAAAGTTTGAAAGTGCTATAACTCTAAATTCCATATTTTAATATTCTTTTTGGCATTTTTAATCGAAAGATCAGACAATTTTACCTCGGAAACGTGAATAAAAAAAAATGGGTTTTCTCCAATTTTCCCAGAAAACTAGGCAAAAACGCAGTAGAACTCACAATTTTTGAGGTTACGTTGCCCAAAATTTGAAAAACCGTCTTCATCATCAGAAAGCCGAGGGAAAATTCGTCGGATATAGCTATGTGAATTTTTTTCTAAAACCAATGAGTGAGCAGTTCAGAGCGCTCAAAAGTGGCTGTTCTCGCCCGCAAGATGCGAGCCAGGAGAGTTGACGTGAACCGCCCCATGTATCCTTTTCGAAATACACCAATGCTCGCATCGCGGGCTGAGATTTTGTAACACGAAATACGCGCACGTAAATATTTCTAAATGACGATAGTTTGGAAATCCCTAGAAATCTATAAACCATCTACACGATTTGCGATAAATGAGAAAATTCCCGAAATTTATGCCGAAGAAAATATGAACAATTTCAGGATCTATCATGAATATGGCTCCATCACGAGACGGGAGGATTGTCTATCTCAGAAACAATATCATGACGAATCAGTACTCGAAACTCATTGGAGAATGGTCTCTCTTACCTGTGAGGCCAAAGTCTGCTATAGTGTGAGGCCATTACTCACGCCGTTACCTAGTGGGAAATAGATTAATTCTCGATCCAAGAGCATGTTTTGGAAATAAGACAGTAACCCTACTTTGCTGCAAAAGAATCAATTCCATTGTAAGAAAGAATTTCACACCTTGGAGGAATTCAGAGTTCCTCAGATTTCAAATATAACGTGGACTTGCGTGATAAAATGTAATCCTTATGATTGGGAAGTGAAATGAAATTAGAAAATATTATTTGTGTCAAAACCATGTTTTGGAAGCAGCTCAAAGCTTTTTTTTACATCTTCTGCCACGTGGAACTCTGTATGTACTCCAAATTCTCTAAATCATAACTATCATTCATAAACTTCATCAGAGAGAGATTACCTGGGGCTTAGAGTTAAAAGAAATAACCAAATCAATCACATGCAGCCATTTCTTCTAACCTTTCGAAAGCCTCTGAGTGGATCTGAGAACTGTTTCAAGAACTATCAATATCAGAAATTGTCAGTCTCAGCTGTGCATGCATGTACAGAGCCTCCATCTGACACTTGTGAGAACTTAGTTCCATCAGTGCACGAGCTGAAACAATCTTGAAAACTAACATCAACAATCGGATCTTATACTCCACCTGATAGACTATTTATCACAGCATGATAGTTTTCTCCAGATCACCGATGTTTAATAATGACGCACGTAAGACGACCAAAAAGGTCAAGAAGTATCCCACCTGCGATGATGATGAGGATCAGTATAAGTTGGTTTTGGTACGAAATGGATTTTTGAGTAAATTTCTAATCATGGTTTCGGTAAATCCTCCACACTGAATACTTGCCGTTCAAAAGAACAAACCATTTGGCCCCTCCAAGTTCATTCAGACTGGATACATTTATCTGTGATGAAAATCAGAAGAGTATTACTGTCCAATTATCAAAGTAGTGGTAATAACGATAATCACTCTCTACCAACCAGGAAACTTTGAATTGGTCGGGCTTTGCATTTCTGTATCAATCAAAATGATGAGAAAACTCACACGGAATCTTAGATTAGCTTGTCTTTCACAACAAATCAGTTCAAGCATTGCTTATCTGAGCAAAATATCAGTTGTTCGTTCCATGAGCACAGGTGCCAGTGAACCAGCAGTTTCTCTGCCAAAGAACGTTTGACTTTCCATGCCACTCAATTTAATGGCTGACGACATACAGGAACATTGTGACAGAGTGAATCATTTTCCATTATCTAGTGAGGTTCCTAGGTGAGTGAATATCAAACTCTCTGGGAGCCATGAGACTCATGAGGTGGAATTATTCATGCACTTAGAGATATCGAGGCCCATCATCTGAGAACTCAAGAATATTTCACTATAACATCTACATTTGAAGGAGAAAGAATAACAATGAATGCCTTTCAAAAATGATGGAATGGTGTATCAACAATGAGGATATTCAGAATCTGTCCTCTGCAGTTGGAATAGAATATTCAGTTGGCCAATGTGGCCTTACGCAAATACCTTCATGGGAAGATCCTCAAGCGTACCAGTACTAAGCTCACATGTGCCGATCGTCCTTTGGATGACGTATCACCAAGACGAATGATGGACGCTTTGGGCCGAACCGAGGGAGCATCGTCGAGACGAGTAACTTGCGGATCCGTAACGAGTCGAACTTGATATGGATACACGTCCGAGTTAGTCGACCAGGATGTGCTACACATCCTTCGTGGAGAATCATCAGCTCCAATCTGATTTCCACGTGCAAATCCTGGCCAGCAACGTCTTCCTCCTTGAAGAGGCCTGCTAGCCTCATGTCGTCGCGGACAGTCGCGGATTTCAACTGATTTCAACGGTTTCGACGACGCGCATGCTCATCGTGGCGGGTGCGGGACGCCGGGACATACGGAATTCCAGTTCCAAGTTCCTCCTATCCATTTACTGCCTAATTTACTGTCCGTTTATTCCGTACATTCCACCAAGGCATGCGCGACTGCGCGACTTCGAAAAACCGTTGAAATCCGCGACTGTCCGCGACGACATGCGGCAAGCAGGTCTCGTCCAGGAGGAAGACGTTGCTGGCTAGGATTTGCACGTGGAGATCAACACGTTTTACGTAGCCGACGATCCTCGGAAGCTGATGATTCTCCACGAAGGATGTGTAGCACATCCTGGTCGACTAAATCGGACATGTATCCATATCAAGTTCGACTCGTTACGGATCCGCAAGTTACTCGTCTCGACGATGCTCCCTCGGTTCGGCCCAAAGCGTCCATCATTCGTCTTGGTGATACGTCATCCAAAGGACGATCGGCACATGTGAGCTTAGTACTGGTACGCTTGAGGAGCTTCCCATGAAGGTATTTGCGTAAGGCCACATTGGCCAACTGAATATTCTATTCCAACTGCAGAGGACAGATTCTGAATATCCTCATTGTTGATACACCATTCCATCATTTTTGAAAGGCATTCATTGTTATTCTTTCTCCTTCAAATGTAGATGTTATAGTGAAATATTCTTGAGTTCTCAGATGATGGGCCTCGATATCTCTAAGTGCATGAATAATTCCACCTCATGAGTCTCATGGCTCCCAGTGAGTTTGATATTCACTCACCTAGGAACCTCACTAGATAATGGAAAATGATTCACTCTGTCACAATGTTCCTGTATGTCGTCAGCCATTAAATTGAGTGGCATGGAAAGTCAAACGTTCTTTGGCAGAGAAACTGCTGGTTCACTGGCACCTGTGCTCATGGAATGAACAACTGATATTTTGCTCAGATAAGCAATGCTTGAACTGATTTGTTGTGAAAGACAAGCTAATCTAAGATTCCGTGTGAGTTTTCTCATCATTTTGATTGATACAGAAATGCAAAGCCCGACCAATTCAAAGTTTCCTGGTTGGTAGAGAGTGATTATCGTTATTACCACTACTTTGATAATTGGACAGTAATACTCTTCTGATTTTCATCACAGATAAATGTATCCAGTCTGAATGAACTTGGAGGGGCCAAATGGTTTGTTCTTTTGAACGGCAAGTATTCAGTGTGGAGGATTTACCGAAACCATGATTAGAAATTTACTCAAAAATCCATTTCGTACCAAAACCAACTTATACTGATCCTCATCATCATCGCAGGTGGGATACTTCTTGACTTTTTTGGTCGTCTTATGTGCGTCATTATTAAACATCGATGATCTGGAGAAAACTATCATGCTGTGATAAATAGTCTATCAGGTGGAGTATAAGATCCGATTGTTGATGTTATTTTTCAAGATTGTTTCAGCTCGTGCACTGATGGAACTAAGTTCTCACAAGTGTCAGATGGAGGCTCTGTACATGCATGCACAGCTGAAACTGACAATTTCTGATATTGATAGTTCTTGAAACAGTTCTCAGATCCACTCAGAGGCTTTCGAAAGGTTAGAAGAAATGGCTTTATGTGATTGATTTGGTTATTTCTTTTAACTCTAAGCCCCAGGTAATCTCTCTCTGATGAAGTTTATGAATGATAGTTATGATTTAGAGAATTTGGAGTACATACAGAGTTCCACGTGGCAGAAGATGTGAAAAAAAGCTTTGAGCTGCTTCCAAAACATGGTTTTGACACAAATAATATTTTCTAATTCCATTTCACTTCCCAATCATAAAGATTACATTTTATCACGCAAGTCCACGTTATATTTGAAATCTGAGGAACTCTGAATTCCTCCAAGGTGTGAAATTCTTTCTTACAATGGAATTGATTCTTTTGCAGCAAAGTAGGGTTACTGTCTTATTTCCAAAACATGCTCTTGGATCGAGAAATAATCTATTTCCCACTAGGTAACGGCGTGAGTAATGGCCTCACACTATAGCAGACTTTGGCCTCACAGGTAAGAGAGACCATTCTCCAATGAGTTTCGAGTACTGATTCGTCATGATATTGTTTCTGAGATAGACAATCCTCTCGTCTCGTGATGGAGCCATATTCATGATAGATCCTGAAATTGTTCATATTTTCTTCGGCATGAATTTCGGGAATTTTATCATTTATCGCAAATCGTGTAGATGGTTTATAGATTTCTAGGGATTTCCAAACTATCGTCATTTAGAAATATTTACGTGCGCGTATTTCGTGTTACAAAATCTCATCCCGCGATGCAAGCATTGGTGTATTTCGAAAAGGATACATGGGGCGGTTCACGTCAACTCTCCTGGCTCGCATCTTGCGGGCGAGAACAGCCACTTTTGAGCGCTCTGAACTGCTCACTCATTGGTTTTAGAAAAAAATTCACATAGCTATATCCGACGAATTTTCCCTCGGCTTTCTGATGATGAAGACGGTTTTTCAAATTTTGGGCAACGTAACCTCAAAAATTGTGAGTTCTACTGCGTTTTTGCCTAGTTTTCTGGGAAAATTGGAGAAAACCCATTTTTTTTATTCACGTTTCCGAGGTAAAATTGTCTGATCTTTCGATTAAAAATGCCAAAAAGAATATTAAAATATGGAATTTAGAGTTATAGCACTTTCAAACTTTGAAGTTCAATTTTTGACGTTAGGCCGGGCAAAATTTCAAAAACCGACATCACCATCAGAGAGCTTAGAGAAAAATACGTCGGATATGACTATGTTGATTTTATCCTAAGGGCAATGAGTGAGCAGTTCAGATAGTATAAAAGTAGCTCTTCTCGAGTGCAAAATGCGAGCCTGAAGAGTTGACGTGAATCCCTCCAGATAAGGGAGAATTTTCAGAGTATTAACCTGGCTGGCTGATTGAAGAGATGAAAAAATGGACCTTTCTGTCTATTTCGTATCGTGCCGAATGCAAGTTAGCCCAAAATCTTCGTACAAAATTCAATTCCGCCATTCTCTTTCTCTTCATCCTGTTGACTTTTGATACCTAACATATCGGACATGCGCTATTTTCGATATTTCATGATAACGCTTGATGGAAGCATTGGAAATATCTGCGAAAATAGAGTAATTCTCGGACATTGTTGAATCTATTTGGCCTGAGAATCAGATCGCAATAGTCGACCACCTTTGAGAGAATGAATGGAAATCCAAATATTTTCAACTTCCAAATTTCGGCATTTTTTACGGTTTTCACATTAGTATCTGATGTTTTGCTCATCAGGAAGTAGTTGCGAAAACCGGAAGTCACTTCGAAAGTCAACGGGTTGAGGTGAACCGGCAATCTTGCCAGACAGTGATATAACCCAATTTAATTTGAAAAATTCCAGGATACCCACGTAAGTCCTCAGGAATGTCGTCTGGGCGAGTAAAGACAAAACTAACAACTTATCCACCCCTGTTGCTTCACTGTGGTTTCATGTTAATAAAATCTACGATAAACTCATGCATGCCTCCGGAGTGAAAAAATATCAGTGAATTCAAGATTTCCAATGAATTCGAGTTCGTTTTGTGAAGTCAATCCCTTCGTTCAAATTTAAAGAAAGTTCTGTTATTGATGAATTCGATTCAAAGTTCTTCGTTTGAATTCCTGAGAATCTAGGATTAGCTGGTGTCCTCATCATATAACGAGATATGTGTGGAGATATCCTCTTCCCCGTCAAGTTTCGATACCGTAATGTACTCCAAAATCGAATCAAGCGCGAAGAAATTAATGTGAAGGTTGGTTTTTGGCACTGATTCACCTGGTCGATCGAGAATGTCGAATGAAGAATCGGAATACGGATCCCAGAAGTCTCAGTTGAGTCGACGAATCAACTCAACTGAGACGATTCGACTAATTGACTTGATTCGTCGACTGAACAGAGACGATTCGACTAGGTAACTCGTATTTTCAGCCACGCATCGGACGCCGAATTGATCACATAATTTACGGCTGTCGGCTAGGTATGTGGGTGTGGTTCAGAAGCATATTTACTCTCCTTAGGCTCGGATTCGTAGTCGTTAATTCGAGATCAGGATCGGCGGATTAGAAGGGTCGCGATCGCTTTGCCCTAGGATGTAAAATGACTCGCCATGGCGATCGCAGCGCCCTTAATCGACTGACTCTAATCGCTGATAACTGACTATGAATTCCAGCCTATGAAACAAATTCGAGTGAAAAATACGCGGCTCGCAGCTGGCACGCCTGGGTACTTTAGACCCAGCGGCAACTTTGCTTGACTGTGGTGGGAAGGTGCGCGGGGCCAGACCTGTTGCTATAAACATTGTCGGTAAGTAGCTCAACTTGGCTACCAACAATTGTCGGTATTAGCCCCAGAAACTTCGAATTAAGAGCGTGGCGATCTCATAAAAAAGGCCTTGGGTTGAATAGATCTACGTGTGTCAGCCAAGGGTTGACAATACCCGAGAGATTGCCCAGGATTCCATATAACGTAGACATGAGATTGAAAGTCGACAGACATTTTTGATCGAGGGATTTTATCTCAAGTCGATTCATCCTAAATGATTCATTTCATACGAATCATCTCAGATGAGTCGATTTTTTGGGACTAATATTTTTCGTCGAATTGGAACTGATCACAATATTCAGCTTTTATTTCATTTTGATCAAGCTGACCTAGGATTCTCGGGGAGTATCCGGAGGTCTCGATATTTTGCATATCTTGCATTATTGAAAACCAAGCCTGTACTCTTCGTATCGCAAATCACTACTCGGATGATACAGTAAAACATCATTGTCGTGAGAATACCGCCAAGAGATCGCACAGCGTTTACAGAAATCTTCGATTCAGGGATTCTATCCCCAGGCCGGCTCATCCGATATGATTTATCTCGGATGAGTCGATATTTTTGGACTTGTAAATTTTTCGTATAATTGGATTTTATCACAATTTTTTGCTCTTGATTTGTTTGAATCAATTTGATCGAGGTTACCTAGTTAGGCATCAAAAGTTGTGGAATTTTGCTTATCTTGCATTGAAATCACTCCTGTATTTTCTATATACCAACAGATTTTTTGAACAATTGAAATGAATTATTGTTCTTGCAAAGGGACCAAACAGGTCATACAAAGTCTCTCTCGAATCACAAAAAAATCATTGTCCATAGATAATATCGTTTCAAAGGATCCCCTTGTTCATCTGGAACTATTCATTCCATATGGTTCATCTCACCTGGAACGACTATTCTTGAGATTTTCAGATTTCCAGTGAGGTGGAAATTCGTCTCTTAATCTCATTTTATTACTGAAGGTGATCGCGGACCCTCAGTTGACAATTGGAAATGTCCCACGACCGTAGCGCTCGTAACGGATTATCTGCTGAACTAGAATCATGCCCAATGCATAAGTATACCCTTATCAATGTTCACGATATAGCTACTAGGTATGATTCTAGTTCATGCGTCCACCGCCTGAAAAAATTCTATACGTAGAACTTGACGCTAAAGTCAAGGGACATGTCGAATTGAGAGTCTTGAAAACTTGCCAGTCTTGCATTGAAGTGAATGGGATCTGTATTTGTGATACTTCAGATAGCCTTTTGAGCAATAAAACTAGAATATTATTCACTTGAAAATGCCAAAGAAGCCATCCTAAAGTTCCTCCAGAATTGATGAGAGAATTACCGTCGACAAAAAATCTTGCTTGAAGAATTCCATCTCGGGTAAATTCTTCTGAAATGATTCAATTCAAATGAGTCATACGGTACAAGTCATAATCTTATCTCACATATACATTTTTGAAATGATTCATTCCGTATGAGTTATACGGTATGGGACAAAATCTTTCTCGGACATATCCTTCTCAGATGATTCATTCCGAATGAGTCATACGGTATAAGTCAAAATCTTATCTCAGACATAAACTCCTGAAATGATTCATTTTGTACTCTCCAATCAGCTTGAATTCGGATTTTTCTGCAATCGAGAGGAGTGAGTTCTCGGGCTATTTGATAAGTTCTGATGCAGTGAGTATAATACCCCAATAATTAACCCAATTTTCGACTCGATTTTTGACTCGATTTTCGACTCGATTTACGACTCGATTTTCGACTCGATTTTTGACTCGATTTTTGAATCAATAATCAAGTCAGTTGTAGTACTGTCAATCTCTAAGGTGCTAGCCGATGGAACGTGAAATATTCTCACGATGTATCGATATTGAAATATCACGAGCTTCCATTCATTGTCATCTCATAAGGAAGCGACGTATGTGGGGAAAATGAACAGAAACTCGTCACGATAAAGTGGAGAGAAGATCACTATGCTATCTACGTGAATCGATCCCCCCTTAGATGAAGGCTGTCTCCACTCGCAGGCGTCGATCTACTCAAATTCGCGTAGAAACTCACGCAGGCATATGTGAGTTTCTTGGGCGAGTTTCAACCCAAGCTGACTCTCCAATCAGCTTGAATTCGGAACGTTCTGCAGTCGAATGGAGTGAGTCCTCGGGCTATTTGATAAGTTCTGATGCAGTGAGTATAATACCCCAAAAATTAACCCAATTTTCGACTCGATTTTCGACTCGATTTTTGACTCGATTTTCGACTCGATTTTTGACTCGATTTTTGACTCGATTCTCGAATCAATAATCAAGTCAGTTGTAGTACTGTCAATCTCTGAAGGGTAGCCGATTCAGGGTGAAATATTCTCATACTGTATCTATAATGAAATATCACGAGCTTCCATTCATTGTCATCTCATAAGGAAGCGACGTATGTGGGGAAAATGAACAGAAACTCTTCACGATAAAGTGGAGAGAAGATCACTATGCTATCCACGTGAATCGATTCCCCCTTAGATGAAGGCTGTCTCCACTCGCAGGCGTCGATCCACTCAAATTCGCGTAGAAACTCACGCAGGCATATGTGAGTTTCTTGGGCGAGTTTCAACCCAAGCTGACTCTCCAATCAGCTTGAATTCGGAACGTTCTGCAGTCGAATGGAGTGAGTCCTCGGGCTATTTGATAAGTTCTGATGCAGTGAGTATAATACCCCAAAAATTAACCCAATTTTCGACTCGATTTTCGACTCGATTTTTGACTCGATTTTCGACTCGATTTTTGACTCGATTTTTGACTCGATTCTCGAATCAATAATCAAGTCAGTTGTAGTACTGTCAATCTCTAAGGTGCTAGCCGATGGAACGTGAAATATTCTCACGATGTATCGATATTGAAATATCACGAGCTTCCATTCATTGTCATCTCATAAGGAAGCGACGTATGTGGGGAAAATGAACAGAAACTCGTCACGATAAAGTGGAGAGAAGATCACTATGCTATCTACGTGAATCGATCCCCCCTTAAATGAAGGCTGTCTCCACTCGCAGGCGTCGATCTACTCAAATTCGCGTAGAAACTCACGCAGGCATATGTGAGTTTCTTGGGCGAGTTTCAACCCAAGCTGACTCTCCAATCAGCTTGAATTCGGAACGTTCTGCAGTCGAATGGAGTGAGTCCTCGGGCTATTTGATAAGTTCTGATGCAGTGAGTATAATACCCCAAAAATTAACCCAATTTTCGACTCGATTTTCGACTCGATTTTTGACTCGATTTTCGACTCGATTTTTGACTCGATTTTTGACTCGATTCTCGAATCAATAATCAAGTCAGTTGTAGTACTGTCAATCTCTGAAGGGTAGCCGATTCAGGGTGAAATATTCTCATACTGTATCTATAATGAAATATCACGAGCTTCCATTTATTGACATACCATGAGGAAGCGACGTGTGTGAGGAAAATGAACAGGCACTTATCACGATAAAGTGGAGAGAAGATCACTATGATGTCTAAGTGAATCGATCCCTCGCTAGATGAAGGCTGTCTTCACTCGCAGGAGTAGATCTGCTCAAATTCGCGTAGAAACTCACGCAGGCATATGTGAGATCTTTGGGCGACTTTCAACCCAAGCTGAGTCTTCAATCAGCTTGAATTCGGAACGTTCTGCAGTCGAGAGGGGTGAGTCCTCGGGATATTTGATAAGTTCTGATGCAGTGAGTATAATACCCCAAAAATTAACCCAATTCTCGACTCGATTTTCGACTCGATTTTTGACTCGATTTCCGACTCGATTTTTGACTCTATTTTCGAATCAATAATCGAGTCGATTGCAGAAACACCTCTCCCGGTGGTGCTAGCTTTTGTGAAATAAATCCGTGCCATTCCCATGATGGTATATCACTTGATTTTCACCATCGTCATCTCATGAAGACGGGATGTGTTTGAGAGAAGCGAACACAGAATATTCTGACGAGAATTTTTCCTGTTCCCGTCCATTGTCCACAGTGTAGCAACGGATTTATCACGTCACTGTGAATCAAGTGACTGCGATATATCGTGTGACCACGACGTCACGCAAGAGGTTTGCTTTGTAAACGCGCCCGTAGGTTTTGTTTGTTTGTCCGAAATATCGTGGTCCCGTTATATACGCTGTCCTTCCTTGCTGTTGTAGATCAACTCCCACCCGTGTCGAAATTCACGCAATTATAACCATGAGTTTGACTCGCCAAGTTCTTGTTTTCTCGTTATTTTCGCTTCTGACTCGGTCATCGACTCGATTATCGACTCGATTTTCGACTCGACTTTATGAAACAATTTTCGACTCGAAAATCGACTCAAATTCTGACTCTATTTTCGACTCATTTTTTTCAGTAGGGACTCATTTTCGCAAATGACCTGGAAATTTGGGGTCCCGGAAATTCGTGTTTATATAGATCGTTGATTTGAATCGGAGGCAACAGAACTCCGTTCCTCCGTACGTTTCGTGCTATTGAGTATCCCGATTTTCAGGCGAAGAATCAGTTCCATGCATGTCAGTTCCATGCATGGAACTGATTCTTCGCCTGAAAATCGCTCGCAAAAATAAGAGTCGACATAGAAACTTCTCCTTGTAGATTTCATCTATTCCCACCATACTTCAGGGGAAAAAATTGTTCTCGCCCCAGACAAATTGACTTTTAGTAGGGTAACATGATATGCACGGAACTGACAAAGTTAATTACATAGTAATTAACTTTGTCAGTTAGTTCATTACATGGCCAATTTTCGGCTATGAATGTTAATGCAGTGTTCGGAATTCCGATTCTGGGCCTTTGCTCACGTTGGGATTTGACTATTCAACGTGTTTCCTCAAAATTTTGTCGGCGACAAATTATATGGCCGAGTCTACAAAGACGCACTCACCCTGGCGCGCGCGCTCTCGCCGCTCGCACTATATAATACCTAAACATCGCGGAATATGTACCAAAAAAATGATTCGACAATACGCCTAAGTTCCTTCACAATTCGAGTACCCAGGCCGAGTTTGTGTGATGAAAACCCGTCAGTCTATTGTTAAGAATGACCAAAAAATTCATTTGAATCGAATCGAAATCGAAATATGAGAGACGTAGATGTCGATTGATGTGCCTAATACCACCACCCCCGCAATTTCTCAGGTTATCTAACTCGCGTCCTGTTCAACAATATTCAGCATTATCTTGGGTTTACATTGATACTTATTCCAGAAGCTGTTGGATGAGTTCGAGCGCATAGAATTCTGGTTAAGAAGAAACGAGCTATTGCAAATTCACAAAAGATAACATTTGTGTTACAAGAGTCACTCCTTCGTCAATTTGGAACATGTCGGGTAACCAGAATTCCTTACGCTTGAACTTATCCTACAGCTTTTGAAATAAATATCAATGGAACCCCAAGAGAATGTTGAATATTGTTGAATACGCCGCGCCGCGAGTGAGATACCTGAGAAGCTGCAACTTCTCAGGTATCTAACCTGCGGCCTTTATTCAACCCCCATGAGGGTGGCGATATTAGGCACATCGATCGACATCCACCTCATTTTTCGATCTCAATTCGATGCAAATGAGTTTTTTGGTCATTCTTAGCAATAGACTGACAGTTTTCCCTCTTTCGAACTTAGGCTGGAATTCATAGTCGTTAATCCGAGATCAGGATCGGCGGATTAGGAGCGCTGCGATCGCTGTTCCCAGATGTAAAATGGCTCGCCATGGCGATCGCAGCGCCCTAAATCCGCTGACTCTAATCTCGAATTAACGACTATGAATTCCAGCCTCAGCCTATGGGTACTTGAATTGCGAGAGAACGCTGTAAGGTCATAGCTATTCCGCGGTGCCTAGGTAAAGAGTGCGAGTGGCGAGAGCGCGTCTATGTAGACTCAGCCTAAGCGACGTAGAATGAATTTTGGATACGCTGTGAGCATTTGAAAAAAGTCTCATTTTTAGTGAAAATCCCGTGAAAAGATTGAGGCACATGGCTTGGGGACTAAACTACGAGTTCTGGGCATACAGTACCCGTCGAAATTAATGGAACACGCATACCTTCACTAAAACAGCGATTTCTCGGACGTCCTTGGGTCTACGGCAATTTTACAAGAAGCATTCGAAAGATGATAAAAAATCTATCAATTCATGGCTTCCAAAAACTTTTGCGACCCAAAACTCATGTTTTTGATTGGCTCCGAGAAGTGGAAAATTTTTCATTTCAGTCAATCATTGATCATTTATCGGGAAATTACGATAGCATTAAAATTCTTGCGGGATCTTGTAGCTCTTTCCAAGACCTTCAAAATCCTTTTTCTATACATTAGTCTACGGTTTTTTGCACCCGAGTTACGAGCGATCGAGTGAGAGCAAATTCACATGTGTTGAGGGTAGCGGAGATACAAAAAAAATACGCAATCCACGATTTCGACGTAAAATCTTCTAAAAATCATAAAACATGAATCAGTTATGTTTTAGAAAGCACTCGAAACGACCTCAGACAGCTTGAAGAAGAAAAAGCTTATACCTCTAGATCACCAGTACCCTCGACCCGCACCAACTTCTCTTTGCCAGATCACTTGTAACTCGGGTGAAAAAACCCGTAGAATAATGTATAAGAAATGATTTTGAAGGTTTTAAAAAGAGCTACAAGATCCCACAAGGATTTTTTCGCTATCACGATTTCCCAATGAATGGTCGATGATTGACTGAGATGGAAAATTTTTCGTTTTTCGGAGCCAATTAAAACCATGAATTTTGCGGCAAAAAATATTTTAAAGGACATGAATTGATAGATTTTTTTCTCATCATTCAAATGCTTTTTGAAAAATTGCCGTAGATCCAAGGGCGTCGGAGCAGTCACTGTTTTAGTGAAGGTATGCGTGTTCCATTAATTTCGACGGGCACTGTAATACCTATGAAAAAGGGTTGGTTTAACATTTTACTTCAAGGAAAATTTTTGAGCATACTCTTAGCGACTCTTACTCCGACGCTAGTGTTGGAGGTAAACGTACGTCGATCTCCAAATGTAACAATGCACGGAACTGGCATTTCGACCCTTAATCTTTATAAATGAAAAAAAGGAGTGAACGGATCGATCTGGAAATTTATTCCCAAATGTATTTCAATAGAATACAGGTAGGAAAATTTGAATGGAGTGATTAGGAGCTCGCTCGTCGGAATGCAAGGTCGTAACAGTTCCGGGTAAGTTATCGCGACAATACATATATGATTGGATTCAACACTAAGTTGCAAGTAAGAATGAACGAAAATTGATAGAAAAAACAATTAGGATAACGATAATTTAGCAGCTTCAATGATGATGAATTTAAGAATGGTCTTGAAATGCAAATCCGATGGTAAAATGTTATCAGTTTGTAATCCAACTCTACTATATTAATCAATGTTACTCACATTAGGCATAATATAATCGGACATGAACTACATTATAGAAACTGTTTGAATTTTTAACCAATGAATTCGACAAGTCACTCGAAAATTCAATCAATATGGTTTTTGTTTTGCCTTTCAGGCAGGGCCGACCCAAGTTCGCGGGTCACCTTGTAGTCCTAGTTCGCCCATGATCGTAATACCTTCATCAGAAAATTCTTCCATACACAGATAGCCAATCGTTCAATAATTAGATGGAATACTGTCCAGATAACTCTCAAGTAAAGAATGACTCGAGCATGGAAGTACAACCAGTGTATAGTTGAATGAATGGCTCGATGAATGGAGCTGAGATACTTACTTTCAAAAAGTGCTTATTTTTTCATTGCTGTAGTTCACGTAAGTTATGTGATAATCGACTTTTACCAATGGTAAAATTGTATGTCTTCGACAGACTTTCAAAATGCTCTATTGAGAAAATCGATAACCATCCATCTAGTAAGAGCTAGAACCATTTTGAAAAAGACCCAAAAAAGCATTTTGAGAGTCGCTAAAATATGGTCTCAGTTAATAGCCCCAGATTCAAAGAGCCCAGAAGTCGGTGGCTTCAACTTTCGGTTACGGGTGAGTTTTGCTCTCTCGAAGAGAAAGTGTTGTATCGGTGCGGAAATTTTGACATAAAAACTTTTCGAATTTCTCATTTTTGACCCTTAATTCCATCACCACTTAGATGAAAGTTAATCCATCTTATTATGTTATCGCCGAGACCTACAAAATGGCACCTCTATTTGAATTTCTTTTGCAGAGCACAACGGTTCCTGTAAATTATCACAAAGTATGCCTTGTGCAATGTATGTCTGCATGTACGAGTTCCTGTATGTTGTCTTCTCATTGTCCGCGATCTTATCTAAATCCTCCGACAGATCTTCACGATATTCACGAAACTTCGAGGGTTCGTTCTGATTTGACCGGTGACAGTCCCATCCCATTTGCAGGTCGGAACTCTCAATTCTTCCACATCCAATACATATCTTGCATTTTTTTGACCCATTCAAGTAAAGGCTGCGCATTTTAGAGCAAATTCAATTAAAAATTGTGCAGTTTGATAGAAAATTCTGAGAAATTGTCCCATCTTATGCAAATTGTTCCAAAGTCAAGCGACTTCAGAACAACTTCCAGTGGAAGCGCGGCTAAATGAGGTCATAACGACACAGATCTCATTATAGGCGAGTCTAAACTTTCATTCATCTGATGGACCAACTGCTCAGAAGCATCTCATCATTCAAATGGAGTCTGACACCTTGAGTTTCAGAAAAAACCGTCCTAATATAGACAGCTGCCTAATGTACAGAGGGCATATTTAATATGTAAACCATACTTTTGGTCTCATATTCGAGTGCTCAATTTAGACAGGTTTCGCACAGTTGCCCAAAATATAGATGGCCCAATTTAGCAAGTTTTACTGTAGTTTTATTAAAAGTGGATGGGTAAAAGTGAAGGACAAAGAAAGTCCGCGTTTATTGCGAAGATCAAATAAGAAATTACTTTATTTCACAGGTATTGGAGAATAAGATTAAATCATTATTTGCGATAAATTACACTTATCTGAGGAGAATGGAAATCAGTCCTACATACGTATTACATCTAGTTTTTTTCGCCACTCTTCATTTTCGAGTCACGAATTTTAAATGTATTCCATTGATTTGATTATTCTAACTCTAGATAATTCTCAAATGACGTTTCCACCTTTCATTCTTCCATCGATTCGCTTCAAGATTGATTACTCAATTCACGACGACGACAACTGCGTTACACACCAAACGTCTTACAAATATACCAGACATCACATATGTCACCAATTGATTACAAAATTTTCTTTAAATGTGTCTATCATCGGGAAACTAATGAGAGGAAACATCAACCATGATTGTAATAGAATTTTAAAATCATGCCCATGCCCTTTCGATTGAAAGAAAAAAATCAAGTGACTCAATCTTACTTTTTTCATTATTTTGAATTATTTGAGGCACGCAACATCAGGTAAGTCTATATTATATCTGCATTTCACTTGAACATAGAATCCATTAATAATTTCCACCAGAATATCCGAAATATCGAAAATTCTTATCTCAGAAGCTTAGTTCAGGATTTTGAAAAGGAAAATTCTTTCTACGAGTTCTTAAAAAGGATACTACACTACTTCCATAATTCCAGGAATTAACATTTTTTTCAATCATTTCAAAATCAGTTCGGCAGTAAATTGATTCGAACTAGAGCATCGAAAAAGTCATCCTGTAACTTTTAGAATTTCATCGAATCAATTTTGGATTAAAGAACTAAATATGATCCGCTTAAAAAATGTCGAAACAGCAAAAAAGTTGAATCTTGGAGAATGAAAGGTTTTTTGATATTTTACATTCGATGTTTCAGGAGTTTTATTTTGATTTAACCGAATGGTGTAACGCACAGGAACATATAAATGTAATGAAATGTCTCAAAAATCCAACGTAAGTATTATCATTCGACGAATTTAATGGATTACTTAATTTGAATCTTCTTGCACGCCAACTCAAGTGTTGTTAAGTGAACCATCCGAAATAGGTAATTACAAGGAAATAGAAGCTACGGGAGAAAAGAGATTAAGAAAAGAGTAGTTGGTCGTGAATTCGCAAGGCAAATATGAATCATTCATACTAGCGAAGAGAGATTAGAATTTTTAATATTCTTCCGAGGACTTCAAAATATTTACAACAATGTGGTGTATGCTTCGATTGCATACATGTAGAAACTCTGATGTCCTTTACAATTTTAATAAAAAGTTTATGAAGACTCTTTAACCACCATCCCGAGTCTCCAAGTAGTACAAAGCAGAGATATTTACCATTCTTGAAATGAATAAGTACACGAGTTTATTGAAATTGAAGATAATCGAACCTCTCATCCACGGAAAATGAACCACTTCGGGAAATATTATCGGTATTAAATTTGTTAAAAGATCGTCAAAGTTTCGTACAAGAAGTGGTGCAAAAGGTATTTTTCAAATAGTGATATAATCAACATCTCAACTTTTTACATCTATACACTCGCCTCAGCCCATTACAGTTTGAGTTCAATTGTTAACCTGACTCGGCATCGAATACAATTTTTGAGGAACATTGAGTTCAATCCGATTATCTTCAAAGATATCCAATGCTGAGCCTTGATAACCAAAAGACAAACACGAGCACTGTTTATAAAACAAATCTTTGGCATTAGAGCCATAATATTCACACACTTATTGGATTCTCCCGCTATTGTTATAGTGTACACTTAAGACTTTTTCTTTTACAATTTTTTTGCAACTGCGATTTGCCAATATCTTCAATACACCTCAATTCAATCCACCTCATTCTGCCAAAAGTGTCTCGCTTCACTACAACAATTTCACTCTCAATCATTCGCTCGATTTGACCAAACGAAATTTTATGTTAAATTATGTAAAAAATGGGTGTGTTTGAGATGTAGATGAATGTAAGTTTCATAAGCCCGGAAAAATGTAATCACCTTTAGGTTGCAAAGATAGAGACTCTGATAGATATTCATGTGCTTCGAGCCATTTGCGACACATTTTTTTCATGGGTATGTGTGATGCATTGTTGGTCTCAAACATTATGAATCGATCGATGGAAAGATGAAAAAAGAGTGTATCATTGTTGAAAAAAAAAAAAAAAAAAAATCTTCCCTCTGTTGGGGTACAAAATTTTCTGTAGCACAGCAACCGATGATATTATTCTTCTTTTCGATATCCTCGAAAATTTTGTTACAATATTTACAGAGCACACTGCATCATTTCTGCTCACACGTTATCGTAATGAGCTATACTCATCTTTACATTTTATATTATTCTCATAAATCTCAAATAACTTGAACCTTACAGTCAGTACACAGTTAAGGTGTGACGGAAACTGTATCTTTGCGCCCGTACAATTACGTATATTTACTTTATATACTATATACACGAAAAATGTGTGAAAGTGGCATTCCTGCATTCGACTTGTATTTGTTTCAATAGAGATTCTATATATTAAACTTTATAAATTTAGCAGACTCCTGTATATTCTTTGGCGTATTTTATATTTTTAGATAGTTAATTTTTCTTGCAGTTTACTTCACTTATTCACTTCGAATAAACTTTGCCAACAAAACAGTCGGCTGTACACCGTAATGCGGAAATAACCCCCATAGCTCACATCTTTACGTCCTCTTTTTTAAATCCTAGCAAGCCAATCCTCTCTTTACTCTCACTTTCTTACATCCCCTCAATTTCTCCATCGGTAGCTACTGAAGAATATTCAAAAATCGGATAAGCTGAGATTAAATCGTTAGATCTAATAATTTGAAATTGATCACTACATGATCACGATTCGTAACGCGTGTCGTAGAAATTATACGACATGTGATGAAATCTATGTATCACTTAATTATTTTGGCCCACAAGATAACACATTTTGAAAACAGAGGCCCCAGGGCCCTTATATCAATTTTAAAAATTCCATTTGCAATTGCAACGCGTTCCCTGCTGTAAAGAAGCCTCGAAGCAGTTTACGTGATCGATATTATGCAGCATCCCTGAGCCAGGTATGGTGCGGTGATACTACAAAGTCAAACAATATTTACAATAGCGTTTGCACGACGACGGCGCAGGCTGATTTCTTCTCGTACATATGGATTAGACGAACATATCGTTGGTCTCATTGATTCGGACGGTTGAATGTGCAGGTGAGCTTTTTTCACGTGCCGTCAACAGTCACAAAAATGATGAATTTCATCGACAAATTTGTGCTCAAGTGTACGGTTGAATGGATGAATTATCTGCCGAGGCATGCTTGAGTTAGACGAATAGTCATTGAAATTTCAACAAGCTGGTTGTTTTTTTTTTTCTTCTTCAAAGAGTTCTTCTGCATTGTGTGTTTTTGCGTGCAATACAATCTTTGTTTGAGTGAGATCATGACGATGCTATTGAGCTGTATTTATGAAAATTTGGCTATGAACATGTTCGTTTTCATTAATCATGTTCATTTTCTCGTAAAGCGAGTAAAAGTGATGCAAAGATGGAAAAAATGTCAAAGAGATGCAATAGAGGAAGAGCGAGAGCGAAAGAGAGGACGACGAGCTGAATGGCCCGGACGTTGTGATGGGGGCTCGGTGACTGTGATGTTCAAAAGAGTGTGTATGTACCGGGGTAAGGTGTCTCGCATAAATCGGTGTATCAATTATGTATACATATGTGATCAGATGGATTTTGGGAGTGTCGTATGGGGAAGTGTGCACAGACGCATACGGACAAAGACAAGAAAAAAAAAACGCTAAAGGGCCGTGGTGCGCAGCTGGGGACAGCGCTGCTGCAGCGAGAGGCCCCGGGGCCCCGGCTCCTAAATAGCGTTTAGAGCGCGAGAGTCTTGTTGTTGTTGTTGCTGTTGTTGTTGCTGCTGCTGATGTTGACGATTCCTTCGAATGCTTCCGTAGTCACCTGGACCACCTCCACCGCCTGCTCGACCGTCATCCGCGTATGAGCCGTCCTCTTCGTCCCGATCGGCGAGATACTGATCGGCTCGATCGGTCCTTTCCAAACGCGAGCGCCTCGAACTGCCGCCGCTACCGGGCATTCCTATTTTGATGTAAACGTAAATTTATCAACTTGGATTCATTCAAAGTCATGAGATTTTGCGCATTATTTTGGAAAACCGCCTTCGTAAAATGAAGAAACAATTAGTCACCAGAGGTTGCAGATATTTATGTCTCAATCTTGGGAAACATGTGTCAAACTTGATGGAATCAAATGTTTTGAAGTATATTTGAAAGGTGATAGAGCAGCCGTCTGTTATTATTTTTCAAAAATCTTTCTTGTGGGAATTCCATGGTCATTGCATGCATTGCACAGTGAAAATTTTTTCATTTCGAGCAGTTATCTAGAATTTCTGTTATGCATGATATCGTCAAACTTCTAATAGGATCTCGTGGACTTTTTCAACTCTTCGAAATAATATTTTTCGTTGTTTTACTTGAATTATTTTTTAACTCGAGTCACGAGCTGTAGAGGACGAAAAGTTCGTAGCTCGAGTCATTTATATAAAAATTGAAGCTCTTCAATCTTAATTGAACTAATGTGAAGTGAATGGGACTATCAAAAAAACGGTGTCATGTAGTTTCTATCCTGAGGAAAACACAGCAGTTCGTATTGGAGAAATTATAAACCATATAGAATACATCTCAGAACAAACTTTCACCAAAATCCAAATACACTGTAAAAAATTTTTATGTGAAATTACAAGTCTCAGAGAGGGTAATAGTTGGATACCGCGCTGGGACGTGTAAATTTACAAGCGGCTTGTAAATTTCATTTACCGGCTGACGGTAAATTTCAGACCTGAAGAATTCTTGTTCAATTGAATCGTACGGGCTACTCAGGGGGTTTTTCTAATGAAATGGAGTCTTGGAATGAAGCATTTTAATCCACGATAATTTTGGAAAGGATAAAAAACCCGTGCGAGTCGAAAACTCATCGCTCGAGACATAAACACTCGACCGCGGAGGAGCTTTTTAGGTTAGTTGTGCGTGGGCCCAGCAGACCAAACTTAGATCCGCGCATGCTCGGTTGAGCTGAATTTTACAAGCCTGAGCGAGGGAATATTACAGAAAATTTTACCAGTCTGAGACTGGTATCCAACTATTACCCCCTCTGAGACTAGTAAATTTACAAGCGTTTGTAAAGTTACAAGAAATGGGATGAAACTCACAACTCCCAGAGTTGTATTTTTACCAAGCTAGATGGTGAATTTCATTCAACATTTTTTACAGTGTAGTCACGAAATTCACCGAATATCACTGTGTCACTTACTTCTTAGTGAAACCAAAGCATGTATAGCCCCCTACCTCTTCATCTTTGAAGTGTACAAAAAAATTGACTGTTCCATAGCTCATGATACAGCTAAAAAAAGTCATAGGAATATTCTTTTAAAATGAGCACAAAAGCCTTAAAAATGTCAGATCTTTTGAAATTTTTTAAGAGTGCCGTGACTTTTCAGAGGATTATGACCGTGAAACCCCATGTGATAAATCGTGTGACTTACTGATGACCGTCACTCATATTTTGTTTTCACAGTTTTGAAGACACATCAAAGTTTTGAAGTTATTGAACTCAAAGAAACAACAAACTTGAACTGATTTTTCATACGGTATGAGACAGAGTTTGAATAGGTTGTCACGCGAAAGATGGATTCTTCAGACACGTGGGACGCTGATCAGTATCTCAAAGTATTCGTAAGATCTCGCGAATTCGAGGGTTACTTGATATTTGGTCTGTAATAAACGGCCCTTCAAATTCGCAATTGACTTTTTGTCTAAAAAAACTTGTGTAGATTAGACCAAGAATTTATTTTGAATGACTCTTGGAAATATTTCCTCGGGACCAGCTCGTTGTATCAAACACTGTCTCTGTCAACCACCAAAATAATGCGCAAAATCAACCATGATAATGTAAATTTTATTAGTAAAAACCCCTAATAAGCTATCCCTAGTTCTATCTTCTGAAACTAGATCACATCACACCACCATATCTAAGTCTTCAATTAGCAGTTGAAAATCACACCCCTTTCTCAATTACTTATTAAATATCAATTCCAATCAAATCGAAAGGTGTATTAAAATGCTTGTCATAGATAGCGAGAAATACTAATAGCGTGCAAGGAGTGTGAGAACAAAATTTTATACCTGAAACTAAAACATCGGTATTCTGGTCTGGGACAAAATTATCCATGTTAAGAATTACTCACCAAAAACAGTTAATTTGAGTGTATAGAAAACGATGACACACCATCGGTTGTTGGTTCATCATTACATTAGTCAAGCAAAGCAACAAAAAGATCAAGCAAGCATGCATCTATTACAGACTTTGAAGATTGAGGAAAGCTTTCATGAAGACTGAAAATGACTACAAATCCTTAGGAAAGTATCAGATCTTCGGAACGTAGATTCAGAGTTGAAATATACCTCGAAATATACGGTATTCAATAGACCACAATATAAATCTAAGTGAAAAATTTTCGAAAAAAATCTTGATGCTGAAGTGTTAGAATAGAATTCTGAACATTTACGGTACAGGAAAAAACATTTATTGCTTCTCAGGTATTGGAAAATCTCATGAATGTGTTATCCAGAATCACTGCTCCGAACTCTTGTCACTCTACACAAAACGGCGCTGATTCGGACAATCGAGACTAAACCTAAATTGACGCTTCAATTTCAAGTAGGTAGTTTTCGTTTTTGAAATTGGAAAATTGGATCCATACCGTAGTTATCCACGTAAGAATCCATTCTTTATAGTCTGGTTAGCTAATTCTGTGACTGCACCCATTTACGCGCTAACTATTTGATAAGACTTTATCACGAGATCAACTTATCATCTTTCAACTGTCAACATAAATCTCTTTCCCACCGTAATTTTTTGATACAGGCTTTGAACGCGATCGTACATTCATTGCACGCGTTTCATTACCTCTGCCATAGATGAAATTCTACTTGTCTAATTTTAATTAGCGAGATCAACGGCATCCGAGTTCATGCATCAAAATCACTTTCAAGAACGTCCAAAAAGAACACTCTTACTTACAAACGCGGTTAAATTTTCAAGGCTGACTTGTAAAATCCAAATAACAACACTCTGCCCAAAGATTGGTTGCGATCGTGGATAAAAAAAATGTTAAATCTGATATCAACAGTACGCCTAAGAGTCATTAAATTGGTCCGCAGCTCGTAAGCCTTGAGTGTAATAAAATCAGTCGTCATCATTTTATTCCATTACTTGACACGATGCGACGACGTAACATAGATGTGAGAAGAGCACCAAACGACTATACTGGCAAATGAAAATCAAGTCAATGCGTTTTTCAATCGCTGAGTTCCTACGTCAAGGTGACTTTTCCTTCTTTTCTGATGATCCCCGTTGCAGCGAGTGGAGCCATGGCTAAGGCTTTGAGCGGAACAAAAGAAATCAATCAATCATTGTTCCAAATTAAGTTACTTATGAGTCGTCCTCAGCAATTTCAAAATAAAGTTTCGAGATGACATGCGACGATCCTTCCTCTTTTTCCGAATTTCTTTCGGTACCTAATAGTTGAGAGTTTCAACGGAACTTCATAGTGGCTTGTACTATTTTGGAAAAAAAAACACAAAGAAATAGGTTGAACAACGGTTATTGGACGATAATTTTTCGTAGCGTAAGATATTACAAGTGATAGAAATCCGTTTTCACCAGTCTCACACGTTGATAAGAGGAAATATCAATGGCACCATTTTGGTGGAAACACGACAAAGGTTAGGTGGTCAGAAATGAATGTTAAGTGAATCATGACACATATAAATGCGAGAAAATGTATAAAAAATGGTCGAGCATGAGCAACAATAGATGAGTGCACGAGCAAGATACAGTGCGTTCAAAAAAATGTTGAACAAATGTGAGAATTGAAACTAACGAGACAAGCAGTTGTATCAACGCTTCTCTCACTCTCACTGCGGGGAGTACAAATGCGTCGATCCATACATTGTCGCTGAAAAAAAACACAGGATGAGCTAATGAAATGTCTATTGAATGATTTCTCCGCAAACCTCGAGCATTCACAGAAGCATTTTTTTCTACAAATCAGGTTTCAATGACATCGTGAGATGATTCACTACGGATGAAAATGCATGGGTTTGACATTTTGATGAATCCATTGAATGATCGAGGTCTGAATACATTTCGATCGCTGATGTGCTTCCTTTGTTAAATATGATTACGAACAACAGAGATGTATCGAAAATTGGATGAGGGATCCATCAGATTTTTCCTGATGTTCAATTTCTGGATTTCTCAAGCCCCAAATAAATCTTTTAGTTGGGAAAGTTGGAGAAAATGTGAGGCTACTTGTGTTTCACAGTTCAAGAAGATTCGAAAAAATCAAGAGCTGCCATGGGTCATGACAAAAAACAACAGATTTATTCTCAAATGACTAGTCAAGTATTTTTGGCGATGTCATAGGCAATGATCATCTTTACTTATGCCAATTTTCTTTGGAAACAATATTAACAAAATATCACAAGGGACACGTTTAATGCGTTCGAAATATATTCTACTTAGGCAAAAAGCCTCATGGTAATTGCTGTGAATATGTAAACCATAGCAGCTCGTATCATGCAACATCTACGTGCACATCCACAATATATGTAGAATGATTGCAGTGATCTTTGCTGTATGTTCAAAGTGCACCAGAAACGCAAAATGCATTGAACCATCACAGGCTTGAACGAAGAAATTGATGTGGCACACGCAGAGTATTTTCATGGAAGAAATACTTCAATATTAGAGATTCAATATCTCCATGCAAAAGAAGATAAGCAAGTGAGGAAAGTCAAGGCGTGCAGATTCTGCAAAGAGTTGGAAATCCGGAGTTTCACAGAGTAATTTTCCCGTTCTGGAGGAGCCTTTCTACTCAAGTTACTCGTCTTCGAGATTTTAAAATCCAAGCCTTTCCTTAAGGTTCGAAAATCATGCCTGACGAATTTGCTAGTATAGAAAGATTATTCTGGAAAATTCCAGATTACCACTTTTTCTAGAATCTGGGAAGCTTAATAGTCGTAGCTGATATGCTCATATTTTGGTACAAAATTACGTTAACACTTCTCCCTCGGATATCCTCTGCGTGTGAAATATGTATCAACTATTTCGCGCACTTAATTTCAAGATACAAAAAAAGAGACGATCGGATGAATCGGAATATCAGGTCGAGAATGACAGCTGAATGACGATTGAGAATTACAATATAGCGACGTGCGGGAACGGTTGGGTATCAGTTACCTTTTGGCCTATACGGCCGAAGTATAACTTTCACGATCTCCATCCGAACGTTGACAAGTATACCGGATTTAATACAGATAATAGAGAAAGAGAGAAGGAAATCGCACGTATGCAAGAATTCAGAAAGAAATAGAATGAAAAACTTCATAACCGGAAACATTGCGGGGGATGAACTTACCCGAGGTAACTCGTGGCCCGAGACCGTCAACAGGAGCGTCAGGAGCCGGCATGGCTCTCGGCACCGCGGATACAACCGGTGGATGTGTCGCCCGCCAGTACTGTTCGAGGTACTCGTTCACGTGCTCGCAAGCTTCGTCCAACTGATTTTCGTCGAGGATCACGTCGAACATCTCGTGCGGGCATTGCGTTAGCTTCTCAGCAGCTACCATTTGCACATTCAGGTGACGCGCTTGAGATTTGCCACGTGATTTTATCAGCCTGTGCAGAACCTTCGGTGATGAGATTTTCAGGTACACAATGATCGGCGCAAGGCTCGTCTTGGCCAGCTGCGATGGGTGGTTTATCGTGTCGCAGTCTAGCACTACCAGCTGAAAATTATATGAAGGAACGTGTCTTGAAAATATTTACAGCGCATTCAAGGCATATGACTTTTTGACACACTGTAAGATATGGGTTGAATTTTCAACCAACATTTCAACCACATTGGTTGCATTTTTAATCATTTGGTTGCATTTTTAATCATTTGGTTGCATTTTCAACCAATTAATTGAATTTTTCTTTCAACCAGGTGGTTGAATTTTTCCAAACAAGTGATGGAATTCTGAGTCACATTGATATCCAGGTTAAGCAACGTATTGGCGGTGATCTTATTCGGATGGATGACCACTAGTCCATATCTGCCACGCGTAGGTCGCGTGAATAATACCTCGACCTCTTTACTTTGGGTATGATATATGGGATCCATGACAGAAAAACAAATTTCTTCATGTTTTCTTAAAAACAAAGATTTTTCGGTCAAAAATCAAGTTAAACAACATTTTTGCGATTCATAATCCGGATTGGTGACCGCTCGGATGGGTGTCCTGTCTTACGTAAGCAAGCCCATAATCTATACTCATCTGGGAGCCTCACCCAAGCAGTCACCGATCCGGATAATGAATCGCGAATACGTTGCTTAACCTGAATTTTTTTCCGATAAGGTTCGCGTGGCCGGCGCTGGTGCTGATTTCTATTTATTTATAGAAAAACATGAAGAAACTGGTTCTCCTGACCCAAAAATATCGTCCGGTCACTACCATTGACCAATTTCATGAGCTTCATATAATACCAATGATAAAAGAACGGGCAAATTTCTTACGCGAACCAATCGTGAAGCCCTAGCCGAGCGGTCACCAATCCGGATAATGACTCGCGAATACGTTGCTTAACCTGAATTTTGTTGAGAAAAGGCTCGCGTGGCCGGCGCAGGTGATTGTTTCTATTCGTTGATTAAAAAACACGAAGAAACTTGTTTTCATTTGTTTACAAGGAAACATGAATTTTGTTTTCGCGAGCTAAAAATGTTATTCGGAGACCACGACAAGTATCCATCCCACGAGCCGCGTATTCATAACCATATCACCCACAGCCGTCGAATACTCAACCACCTATGGTTGAAGTTTCCATTCGACCAGCTGGTTGAACTTTTCATTCAACCATTGGTTGAATTTTTTCGAAAAAATTTTTTACAGTGTATCCTTGTGAGAAGACCAAATAAAATTCCATGTTCTCCGTTAGACTTAATCCTGACCGGGCTTAAGAGTTCGAATTATTGGAGCAACTAACAATTTTTCCGATGTGTATCAAGTTACAGAAGATTTTGAGTTGTTTTCAATTTTCCGCAATTCAAGATAGGGCCATCCACGCTGAGACAACTGGAAACCAAAATGCTTCAAGTCCGTTTCCACTTTTGAAAAACTCTACTTGGTATATTTGAGGACCTATAGACCTGGCAACTGTCTCTTGGGAAATCATTGATCAATTTTTTAGAAAAGTATATTTGAAAAATGATGACGGGCTATACCCGAGCCTCCCCCCAAAAAGCCAGAATAAACTGTTATCATTCTGGTATGAAAATTATAGATGAAAAATTGTCAAACTTCAAAGTAAATATTCAGGACTCACCTGTAGCGTCCGAGCAAGTTCAAATATCCTCTCGATCTCAGCCTGGACGTCCGCCATACAGGTATTTCTAGTCGTCGTCCGTTCCATGATTGCTCTTTTGGTCGGATTATTCAATACGGATCTTTTGGCTAAAGAAATATCTGCCATTACCCTTGTTATGATGATTCTGAAAACGAGGAAAAACTCTTACATTTCATATCCCATGACTTTCATACTGTAGAGATAATGTTATGATGAAAGTATTCTCACCTTCCTTCGAATCTATGTTTCAAAAAGTCAAAAAGCGCCTTCTGCATCATATCAGTCACCTCGTAACCTTTCAAAGATGGTCCCACTAATACGACAGGCCTCATTGAAGGAACCACGTCGTAAGGAGTTGCCGTTTCCTGTAACAATTTTATTGAATAACACTCTTGACGACTCGTGGCAACGGATATTGGAAAACAAAACTAAGATTGTTCTATTATTATTTCCTCAACGGATGGTTCTGCCACACCCTCAATATCCGATACTTTTTTGGATAAAACCTCTAGCTGGGACTATTTTATTACGACTCCACTATTATGAATGTAAAATACTCTGTAAAAATGACCCATAATATTGAAACGTGATTCCACGAGACCCTTCAATGGGTTGACCATATCAGTCGATCTGGACACTCTTCTAAAAGGATATGATAATTATAGCTTCACACGCCATCCCTCCATGTCCGATCAATAATCAATTAGACCGTGTGAAGGAAAGCACGACGCCATCTGGTTGTTAGAATTAATATTCGAGTGTACGTGTAAACTTGGAATCCATGATTTTGCTAGTTTCTAGCGAAGATCGTGGAATTTTTCCATTGAAGATGACACGCACGGTATCGAATAATTCCACCAACGCTATCTTCATTCATTTACGGGAAGAAGTTCAAGGACAAAACCGACTCAATAATCTGGAGTTCATTGGAGTAAAAATTTCACTAAGGACCCTGGCACATGAGTCTCAACTCAGATCTCGTATTCTTATTAAGTATTTGGGAGATATCACTGGAATAAGTGATCAATTGATCAAACTGAAAATGTGGATCACTTGGAACAAGAATTCTCTGAGTCAGGCAAAACTCATTTTGAATCACAACAAATCCCCTAGCCTTGTACTTGTAATTTTCAGAAGATCATATTAATGTCAAGGATTTCTTCCAACAGTGATTAGATGAGCTTTTTTTCAGACGATTTTTCAAAAAATTCTGGAATTAATATCTTTTTTCATAATGAAAGATTGGGGGGGGGGTCCATCGGCTTATTGGTAATCCGTTAGATTATCTGAAAAATTTTTGCAAGAAAGAAATACAAATTATCGAAAATTATCCAACGATTGAGCGAGAATCAGTATGTGTTTCCTATCATCAACCCCTGTAGCCCATGTTTTGAAATATTTGATTATGAATTTTGGACGAAATTTTATCGGAAATGATTATATAACAAACTATAAAATAACATTGTTCAAGGTATAAAACTGAGCTGTTTGATCATTTACCGGCTTCTTGAAGAAGTTCTTCCGTTTTTCCTTGGTTGGAGGGGTTGCCAGTGTTGTTCGACCCGGACGGATGTTCGGACCCATGCTATCGCTGTCATCACCTGTCGGAAGATCATAGATCGAACTGTAGTATCCACTCTTCAGTAATCTTTTCGTATATGCAAAACAAATGCATCTACTATGTACATACATCTATTTACAAACTACATCGAAGCATGCAAGTCGCACATGAGGTCGAGTTATAGCTGCTCTGTAATACAGCGCTATTTATAATTTCTGAATAAGAAATATCAACCATTTCTCTAACTTCAAATAGTGATAAATTGACCATTACAAGTTCTAAATTAATCTCAATAGCAGGATCTCAGATCCTGGTAAAGATGTTGTCTCTATTCACGTGATACGAATAAGGTATACAATTTTTTATAATGAGGATATTTGCTGATGGCAGAAAACAGCACACCTATGCAGATCAATTGCAACGTCTGAATCTTTAAAATGATTTCTTATACATGGCTCCACGCCCTTGGGGGAGCAAAGTATCCCTACAGGATTTTGATTATGCTCACTAGTTCACTTATTTCATATTCATCAATAGCACTGTTTACACAAACTTTGTTAGGGTACTACGATGTTCCTTGGATGGATAAAATCTGATGATCAATGTAAAATGCTCGCATTGTGAGAATTTGATGTTTACAAAAGATAAAGTAGAATTGCACTCGATCCAAGAACACACCTCGCTTCAAACTGCGATAAGTAACACTAAACTGACACCAAAATCTACCTATATGGGGTGTTTTCAGGAGATCCTACACAGTAAGGATCCGTTTCGACCGAAATCGTACCAGTTCACGCCTCGAAATGGCGAGTAAAATCATTTTCCCCGTGTATAAGTAGGATGGAGGCCCATTTCGATAAATTGGTGATTTTGCCATGTTTCCTCATTAACCTTTTGACAACTCAAAAACGGCCCGTTTTATCGAAAAACGTGTAGAGAGACTTTTTTTAGTGATTTCAAAGATCTAGAAGATAGTGCTCTGGAAGATTCTCAAACGGTGCGTCAACTTCGAGTTGTGAGGCGTCTTTATTATAAGTTTCGTGGATTTTGTGATATTTCTATGGGACATCATTTCTCAAATTTCATATATCTAACCACTTTCGCAATGTTGGAGAATGATTCAGGGAACTTTTCCTCATTAGTTATCGAGATTCTGCTTAATACAGCTCAAGAGAATCTTCCAGCATTCCATAGTACAGTTGAACCTGTCTAAGTTAGACAGTTTGGTTCCGAAGAAAAGTGTCCAATATAGCGAGGTGTCCAACATACACGGACATGACAGAAAACCGACTCATCGTAACGTCAAGTCAATAAGCACTCATTCACTGACAAACTAATAGATGACTCATAGTTGAGGATTAAAGTTATATTGTTCGAATATCTGTATGAAAAAATTGAACAGTGCAATTCCCAATCATGTCGTCACTTAAGCATTCGTTATTCCAAATATTCAATAAATAAATCGAAATATCCGTAATATGTACACTAATTCATTGAGAAATCGATAGATAGCTGAGTCATACTTAAGAATCCCAGATGTCATATTCGAACATCTGTAAAGAAAATTGAACAATTTCATCACCAACTATGTCGATTTGTTCCACCATTCCCCTATAGAATCTTCTTAACCCTCTAGCGCCCAAGGTAACAAGGACACGGAATTTTTTCTTCTTTTTACTTCAAATGTTTTCATTTGGCTCCTAGATGGGCGTGACAAATCGCAATTCCCTCAAAATAACCGGAAACAGCATTTTTTCGAGTGGGTCCTGCAGGACCCATTGGGCGTTCAGGTCATAAAATTGAATCCACACGAACAATCTTCTTGTTTCGAACAAAGGGCTTGTATTTTCAAACTTTTATAGTGAATTCATGACGAAGAAGCTTACAATCATGGGTCAATGAGAACATTATAAAATTGCTCACGAGGAGGGGGTCAGGCCTTTGGATCACGGATTCGCCTGAAACTTTGGGAATAGTCTTCTTTTGGCACAGAAAGAAGATATCCAAAACCGCGCTTGCCAACGCTTAAGCGTTTTGGAGTTACAGCATACGACCCATGCATTACAATATAACAATATTCAGGTATATATAGATATACTGTAATGCATATGTTTTAGCCTGTAGCTCAAAAAAGTTTGAGCGTTGGCAAGCGCGCTTTTGGATATCTTCTTTCTGTGCCAAAAGAAGACTATTCCCAAAGTTTCAGTCGAATCCGTGATCCGAAGGCCTGACCCCCTCCTCGTTAGAGATAGTTAACCACATCGTAGTTGTTCACATTTTTGACACCATGTATGCGCGTACACATTATGAGATGGTCAGAAGGCAATGCGGACTCATTCTGATGATTTGAGCTGGTGAACGTCAAAGTATGTGTCATATAATTCGAAGTGTCCAACTTTGAAGGTCTTCATACATTGAAATACTATTTCTGGAGTCCTAGTGAGGGGTAAAACTTAGCGAGGTGTCCAACATATAGAGTGTCCAACTCATAAAGAAAAATTCCCACTGTAATTTTATTCGGTTCCGGTGAAAGGCGTACAACTTAAGAAGGTGTCCAACATACAGAGTGTCCAACTTTACAGGTTCTACTGTATGCTGAAAATATGAGGTTCGAGATATGATGTACCATGGAAATATTTAAAAATTCATGAAACTTGGAATGAAGACGCCTTACAAATTGAAGTCGACGCATCGTTTGAGAATCTTTCACAACATGAATTTTCAGATCTTTCAAAGCTCTACAAAAAGTTTCTCTACACATTTTTCGATAAAACGGGCCATTTTTGAGTTATCAAAAGATTAATGAGGAAACATGGCGAAATCACCAATTTTTCGAAATGGGCCTCCATATACTTATACACGGGGAAAATGATTTTACTCGCCATTTCGAGGCGTGAACCGGCACGATTTCAGTCAAAATGGATCCTTACTGTGTAGGATCTCCTGAAAAACACTCCATAGGTGGATTTTGGTATCAGTTTTGTGATACTTATCGCAGTTTCAAGAGAGGTGTGAGAAAATAAGCCACTTAAGCGATGAAATTATGCCATATTTGCGAGCCATAACAATATTCTCTGCACCGGTAAGCCACTCATACGTGATCAGGTGCTGAAAATACTATTTTTCAAAAATTTTGAAGCAACTATCTTTGTATGCTATGAACCTCATCTTGATACGTGCTGATAATGATTCATGAAAATTCTATGTGAAATTACTATTATTTGATGTTTTTGAAAAAAAAAAATGATTACGAAAGTTGGAATGATTCGTAACGTTTACAATATTATTCTTAAAGTCATCTGTTTATGGCTTGCCCGGATAAGTTTTCGTGGTCTCAATTCATTTTTTACAGTACCAAAACAATCATGGAGCACTTTTGACACGTTTAGATTGGAAGTAGGCACAATTTATGGCTGCATCGATATGAAATTTAAGAGATTTTGAAATTCAATCCAAAGAAAGAAGATCTGTCACATTTCCAATTCACTCTCAGAGCCACAGGGATCTGGAATTAGTTGCAAGTCTTTTTAGATCTTTGATTACCTCTATTTCACGCTGAAAAATGTTGGTGAATGTGATACTTCAGTGGCCGAGTCTACATAGACGCGCTCATTCCGGGCGCGCGCGCTTTCGCCGCTCGCACTCTCCACCTAGACACCGCGGAATAGGTACCAAAAAATGATTCGAAACCCAACTAAGAGTGTTCCCTCGCAATTCGAACACCCAGGCCAAGTTTGTGAGATGGAAAATTTTTCAATCTATCGTTGAGAATGACCCAAAAACTCATTTGCATCGAATTGAGATTGAAAAATGAGAGATGTGGATGTCGATCGATGTGCGTGATATTGCCACCCCCAACTTCTCAGGTATCTAACTCTCAGCCTGTCCAACAATATTCAGCATCATCTAGGTTATACATTGGTCCTCATTTCAGGAGCTGAATAATGAGCTAAAGTTTATGAAATCCTGATTAAAAACACCCGAGATGTCCCAAATTCACGGAGGAGTGACTCTTGTAACACAAATGTTATCTTTTGTGAATTTGCAAGAGCTCGTCTTAACCAGAATTCTTCACGATTGATTGTATCCTACAGTTTTTGAAATAAGTATCAATGTAAATCCAAGATAATGTTGAATATTGTTGAACAGGCTGAGAGTTAGATACCTGAGAAGTTGGGGGTGGCAATATGAGGTACATTGATCGACATCCACGTCACTCATTTTTCAATCTCAATTCCATGCTAATGAGTTTTTGGGCAATTCTTAACGATAGATTGACGGGTTTTCACCTCACGAAGTCGGACTGGAAACTCGAATTATAAGGGGACTTATGTGGGTCATTTTTCGGTACCTACTCCGGTGTTTGGGTGGAGAGTACGAGCGGAGAGAGCGCGCGCGCGCCCGGGGCGAGCGCGTCTATGTAGACTCGGCCAGTATAATAAGGTGTTCATCGTTTGTCAAAATCTCAAACCAGGAGTTAAGGCGATGCGGTCACCGTGCACGCTGAAAGTTATTCGGCTTTTATCCAAATCGCTAGAGAATCGGATAAAAGTGAGAATTACAATATGCGTATATTATAGGTTATGAGGTACCTGCGCTCAAGGAATTCCCACTTTTCTCCAGTTCTCTTGCAGTTTGAGTCAAATGACGAGAAGACGAATTCAAGTTGGATGATAATAAATATTCGTCTTCTCTTCGTTTAGTCCAAATCGCAAGTGTATCGAACAAAAGTGCAAATAACTTTCAGCGTGCATGGTACACGGTGACCGCATCGCCTTAAACTCAAAAGCCGGGACGAACTCAAAACGCATGAGTATTATCTTTGTTGAGGTGACGTTCTTAGGCCGGTCACGTATAGCGTCACGATGAGATTTCTCACAAATTTGAACACTTATAAATGTTTTCAATTGGTCACAGTCTTGACCGAAAATTTCTCATTTACTTCACCGAAAAACATCCGAAGACTCAAACCTGATCAAAGCCTCAGGAAGCTAAAACAGGGCGCGGACAACTAGTGACGAGTTATTTCTGACAATAACACAGCCCCACAAAAAAGTGGTCCGAAATTTTGCTCTCACTATGTTATCTTTACGTTCCTTGGGTTGCTGAGATCGAGTCCGGTATCGGTTTGCATCGATTTCATCATTTTTTCGAGATATTCAAGGTCAAAATGAGGTAAAAAGTGACAAATCTCTGAAAATTCATGTGTACGGGTTTTTTTTGGATATCTGGATACGAATTCGCACAAACCTGAGATATCGACTATTACTCCAGTTCCATGACGAAAATTTCGTTTTTTGACACACTCTTAATTCCTTGGGGTGGAATTTCCTGTCATAATAGCTACTGAAACCTTCATGCGAGCCTTTTTGGGGTGGATTTCTACCTCAAGAGACTGAAATCTCAGTCCAAGCGGTGTACTGGAGACGTTTTCCAGTCCAAGCTGAGATGGAAATTCAAGTCCTGAAAGATCACGAAATCCCACTTCCAAATATGTACAACGAAACAATTCAGCCCTTGACTGTCTAAATTCGCTGCCCTGCCAGACAACCTGCCGATGTGCCGACCCACTGACTTGGAGGCTTAATAAATGATTGACCAACCCGACGACCTAGTAACACGATGTATTCGTGGTGGCAAGCATGTCCTAGCAGACAATGTATTATAGATAGGAGTCGGGTCCGCGACAGTTCAATATTTGACCACCTGGCGCGTTCTCTCGTGATATTGTGGCGCTGTAGTCAGGGTTGACACCTCGAAATATGTACCGACCCACCAACCCCTTTATCTACCATTTGACCTATCTGGTGACCTATACACCCGCCAGCCCGCCGACCTGCTGGAAGACGTACCGACCCACCGAACACTTTATCTATCCCATGATTCATCCACCAGTCAACCTGGTGACCTTTGGGATGACCAATAGACCCAGCGACTTACGAACCTGTCATAGAATCTACCGACTTGCCGGGTGACCTTTTGGTTCTCCGACTTCTCCATCTGACATTCGACCACGGTTGCGGTCGTATGTATTATACAGGTCTGGCAACTCTTGAGGAAAGATCAGCGCCCTTAGTGAAGACCGGAAGTTTCGTCAGTTGACCATTAAAACTTTTGGTATAACAGCGATTGCGTTGATTAATGTCCATGTTTATGTAGATGGGATGTAGTTTACTACCTCTAAAATATTGCAGACATGTTTAACCTACTGCAGTTTGCGTGATGCTCTTCAAGGTCACATTGCATTTTTCAACGCTGATTTGAGTCGAGCTGAATCTCGCTTGATTGAGATCATCTTTTTTATGCTATTTGTACTGTCACGTGGGAATTTGTGGAAAGTCGATAAACTCGTGAAAAAGTAAGCGATCGATTTTACATGGAAATCCCGAAGATTCGAACCCAGGACCTTCGACTTTACGATATCCATGTGCCCCTGAAACCAAGCGTCCGAACCACTGGACCACGACCGCCTATTATTCCGTCGTCTCATCGACTTACACCTCCAGAGACAGAATCCGAAGATGCCCGAGTCGCACTTATTCGAGGTTCGGCGCGTATTGACATACGTCACAACACATAATGCAAGTTGAAGAGAGATTCAGAAGTATTTCAGACTAGACCTAAGTATACGACCTCAAATTTTCGCCTACACGTCAGGATTTTTTTTAATTGAAAGAAACTGATTCTCTCGAAAACAGCGTTTTTCACGATTTTGCTAATTTTGTAAACTGAAAGTCTCTTAGCCAGGGAGTACAGATAGGTCAAAATGCATATCAAAATATGTTTACCTACGTATTTTGACCCGCTGAGTACGATCCTGGTATTTTCAGAGCGCTATATTGCGACTTCGAAGCCGTATGAGCTTATTAGTCGTCTATCTGGTATTTGGAAAAAGAGTCTGATTTTGCGATAAGTCTTCGAAAAATGATAAAACAGTCTAGAATGGATCAAAAGAGACGTTTGCCTTCGCATTTTTTTCGTTTTGTGACATACTTTGAGGGAAAAATTTGTCCAACAGCCGTAGAGACACTGGTTTGACGTCAGGAATATGTTTTCAACACCTATTTTTGTCATAACTTTTGCTGTGCTGAAATCACGAGGAGAAAAGTTTCCTCTAGCACGGGGTACTCAAACATGGTTTTCCGACGCAAAATGACCGTCTAAACACAACCCTGTGGTTCATTCAGAGCTAACACGTCAGAACTTCCTCCTAGCCGCAAGTACCTGTTTTTTGAGGAGTTTTATTTTAGCACAGCAAAAGTTATGACCGAAATAGGTGTTTGAAAAACAAATTCCTGACGTAAAACCAGTGCCTTTACGGCTGTTCGACAAATTTTCCCCCTCAAAGTATGTAACAAAACGAAGAAAATGCGAGATTGAACGACTAATTCGGTCCATTCTAGACTGTTTGATGATTATTCGAAGATTTATTACAAAATTAGACTTTTTTCCAAATACCAGATAGACTAATAAGCTCATACGGTTTCGAGGTTGCAATATAGTGCTCTAAAAATACCAGGATCGTGTTCAGCGGGTCAAAATACGGAGGGAAACACATTTTGATATGCATTTCGACCCATCTGTACTCCCTGACTAAGAGACCTTCAGTTTACAAAATTAGCGAAAAATGTGAAAAACACTGTTTTTTAGAGAATAAGTTTGTTTCAATTTCAGAAAAATCCTGACGTGTAGGCGCAAATCTGAGCCCAGATTCGGTTTCAGCGTCGAAATATACACAAGGAAATCATTGTCCGGTCCATGCATTATTTCAGACCCAAAATTTTGTTGCGCAGTGTAAGTCATTTCTAAGCCACCACGTCAGTGGGTCGGCAGGTTATCTGTTAGAACAGCGAGTTGGGATAGTCATCTTCTCGTCAAGTTCTGAATCGTTCCGTTGTAGGACTTCTCTGATATTTCCAAGAACGCCTACTTGGACGTACAATTTTATTCTCGTCCAGAATTTGATGTGAAAAAACGGAGTGTCCGCCGTGAAACTGATGTTATACTGAATATCTCAAGTTTGTGTGACAGTAGATGGAATATAGCATCGGATTCGTACCCAGAAACGAAAAAACCGTATGTATGAATTTTCAGTGATTTTCTGATTTTTCGCTCGTTTTGACTTCCAATGTCTCGATATGACGACGAGATCGATGCAAACTGACACCGAATTCGGTATCAGCAACCCAATAAACGTGAAAATAACATGGTGAGAGCGAAAGTGCAGACCATTTCCTTATAGGGGTGTGTAATTGGTGATCTGGTAACTCGTGGACCGTCGATAGACCTCAAATACGATATAGAATAATTAGGCAGGACTCAAAACAAGATAGTAGAACCCTAATAAGCATGAAATATCGACATGGATGTATATACGAGATTCAACTTATTGCAATGAGTCCCGCAGAACCAATCCAGGCTATTTTAGGGGTTAAGAGTAGTCGTGTAGATATTTTTGTACGAAAATGAGCTTTCAATTTATGGCGTCACTCAAGAGTGTTGAGAGCATCAGTCTCAAACAGTTGAGCCAAGAGTTCAATATGAGAATTGAACGGTAGCACGCAACTAGAATAGTATCAGTTTTTTTCATGCTATTTTCTTTCGTCTTCTCAAGTTTATTGTTCTTTGAAGAACATGTAATCAAGGAGTTGGAGGACAACGAATTAAGACATCAAGATTTATTGGGCAGCCTGGTCCAGTCTAGATAACCAAAAATAGGAAAGTTACGATATATAAGGAGCATGGTTGTTAGCCGCACTCCCCGCATGCAATACTTGTAAACATTACGGTTGTTGACGTATTTTGAGATGATGATGATGCAGATGAAAGTGTCGAATCGCGCCATCGTACTGATTATCAGCTAATCAATGATGTATAGAAAAAGTGATGTGAAATGTAACAAGGCGACATAGAGCACGCCATTGATCATAACTATATAATATAATGATTGACATAAGGTCTCAAAAGAGAAAATATTCAACAACTACCTCGAGGGTCTTCGAGGGTACGAGGCCGAGTCATCTCTCAAAAATAAGTCGACAATATTTTTTTGCAGTTGTACAGACACTTGCACGTACAGGATTTATATAAAACATGTTATACACACAAATTACACAATGTATAAGAATATTAAACATTGCTGTATATGTATTATAAAAGAGTTAGGTAGACATTTAATATCTTCGACGGTAAGAAAGAGACAGATAAGGAAAAACAAAGAGCAAAAGATAGAAAGAGATAGAGACAGAGGGGAAAACTATGTATATGGAGCTCGGGCAGGAGAGCTGAAGAACCAGGGCTCGTTCATCTTTGATAAGAATACGACTCGACGGGCCGCGAAACTCCAGTAACTCTTTCGAGTCCTGCCCGACTCGCTCGCAACTTTTGAACTATTCGTGACGGTATTTTTGCACGCTTATATTCAAGTCTGTCTCTCTCTCCTTCTCTCTCTTTCTTTTTTGTGTCGATTGGATAATTCACGGCCTTTTTTCCTCGTTATGAATTTTCGCAGCGGGGGCTACCTGGTGTGGGCGGTGTGGAACCTCGTGAGGGCATACCGCTCTCACCAAGGTTCCCCGAAGACCCTCCTCGTGAATAGAGGCCCTTGGTACCGCGTGCAGCGTTCGCCTGAACACGAAGAGATTCCAACTTGGCCGGCGACGGAATGAACCCGACCTCGCAGCCTTCCTTCACGAGCCTGCCGATCCACCAGTTGTTGTCGTACTTCTCCTGATTGTAGGTCGTAAACCGAATCCAGCAAGCGATAACAGAGATATTTCCGAAAAATCAGTGTCACGAAGATTGCACATATTATCTCATTGCGCAGATTTTAGTCTGGTTTTTTTCTCTTATTGTTGCATTTCCAACCTCTTTTCAAAGCTATCATGCGGGACCTACAGTTTAAGGTGGATTTCGAACCACCGAAGCCACCGAATGGCTCATATGAAAATTCACAGAAGGCCGGCCGAGAATGGAACCCTGCAGCCTTCTGCGTTGAAGGTGAGGACCTCACCCACGAGCCCGCGGCGGCTTCAGATTGATTTTACTTGTACTAGATGTAATCGCAGTTGCCGTGGGATTGACGTACCTCAGGACTGAAAGCTGCATTTTTCGAAAACTATCGAGAGTCAAAACACGAAAAGTCGAGAGCAAAGAAAATAAGACAAGCAGAATTGCCGCAAAGTTTTATGAATTTTGGTGTTTTGCTCCCGGTGATCTTAGGACCTTATTTACGAAGATGATCAAACGCACTAATGAGCAGTGATTTGAAACAAATCTATCCTTGGTCGTGATCCCCAAATATGAGGAAAGTGAAGGTTATGAGGACCTAAAATGAACACCATTTCTTAGGGTAACTTGGAAACTCTCTGAAAAACATTGAAAATGTATAATGTAACCTTTAAGTTGCAGAATTCATGCAAGACGATGTCTTCAATTTTTTGTCCGGCAAATCAAAAAAATTCACTAAGCTCTGACATAACACTAGATTAGCCTTTATTGAGTTATCGTCCACTGAGATGCATAAGATGAAGAACTTTGAAGACAAAGAGAGATTCATAATGAAAGATTATCCACGATCTGTACATTCTTGGCACTGTAAGAATATATTTGTTTTATAACTAGGATATTTCCTATCACAGCACAGAAAATATATAGAGTGATTCCGCCGAAAGTGTGATTTTTTGGGACCAAAATCGTCGTAGGGAGTGATTTGGGTCAAAAAATTATTTCAGCCCCAGACGAGTTTTAATGGGTCGTTGCAGTTGGTTTCCACTTGTTTTGGCACAAGAAGGAAGTACCTAGAGCTACGAAGCTCAGATTTGAAGCCGGACAAAGATATGTCGAGTTTAAGGGGTCGTAAAGGGGACGGAATTGACATTTCGCCTTAGAAATATTCTCATGGCACGCCAACTAATCGGAGACTCTTTTCTGCATAGATTTGCTCTAATGCAAACAAATACTTCAAGAAAATGTGTTCCACAAAGGGATATAGCGCGTTGGAGTGGAGCACAACATGGGGACGTAATTGACCGAAAATTTTGTACGCCATTTGGAAAACACGTTTATGTGGTGCTCTTGGCCGCGGATTCGAGTTTTCGGTTTATGTCACGCAAGAATTAGGTGTATTTGGGTTTCTAGATGACAATTCCATTTGTCAGAAAGGCTTGATAGACTATCGGGAACTTTGCCGACCTAATTAGTATTGTGCAAGCAGTTTCGGTGCAAACCCGTCTTCAAAATGTCGGATGTCCGTGCGCGAACTAAGCAAGTAATTTTGTCTCGCCAAGTGGTGGAATATGTTGTTTGAAGTATTACAAATTGAAGTGCTTAGCTACACGTAGGGGTTTTTGACTCTGCACATGCGCTGCAGTGAATGCAAGAGTCGAAAGTGGGTTTTCTACAGGGGACGGAATCGACATTTCGGCCCTTTATGAGGGACTACAAATTACGGGGACGTCACAATCGACTCAAAAACTATTAACATAGTTGCGCACCAATAGAATACACCCCAAAAAATTGTTATAATGCATATTCAAACCCTCAGAAACTTGGGGGAACTTGGAACACGGAAAATCACACTTTCAACGGAATCACTGAGATATAGTATACGAAGTTCGAATTCTTGTTTTGTTGAATCATGTTTATAAAAAGTACTTCGGGAAAATACTCTTATGATTACGCGCACAGAGTATGAATCAAAACGTTCATTTTTAATTCGAAAAATACCTTTCTAGCCTTGGAATTGATCGCGTTATAAATTGGGGATTTCGCTTATGTAAAAATCGAATAATAAATTATAAAAAAAAAAAAAAAAAGAAACAAAAATATTTGAGAAGTTGCGCAAGCTTTAATTACAAATCTGTACCCCGATGTGTTGGTGCCGTTTCAAATATTCCATAGTCCTTGAAGTGATGGGCTATGAATCAAAAAAATATATAAATAACAAGCTCATGCGAATTACCTTGATGTGGAGAAAGTCTCGAACTTCGAAGCTGACGGCGGACCCATGAACGGGCGAGTCGTCGTCAATAGATCCATCATAACTGACATTCGTTCGCACTGCAAACGCAACCGGTTTCGTCTGCGAAAATTTTTTTTTAATATACTAAAGGCTGGCCTGAATAGGTTCAAGAATTTAATATTCCATAGGTATATGGTTTGATAGAGATCAACTTTGCTTGAAGAGCTATACAAGTTCCCGATGAAATGCTCCTCAAGCTCCTGACTTTTACTTTTCTATCAACTATTACGAGAACAATGAAAATGAAGTTACTCCAACGGGTTCAAACGGCTGTCATTATCATTTTGAGCCTCTTTCTACTTTGCAGATGTCGTAGTCCGATAGAATTTGTCACCATAGAGGTAGTTATGTTTGTCACTCGCGAGGTCGACCGACCTGAGACTGAGCACTTTTTCTGGAAAAGTTTTTGTTCATTGAAAATTAGCCTACCATCTCTCTCACTATTGACACCGAGGTATTGGCAGTCTGTTAAATCTTCGGCGATGGGGAAATTTTTTTTGCCTAGGGCATAAACAACGAGCCCAAAAGAATTTGCTCCCATCCAGACATATTTGCCAGAATGAGGGAGTCCAGTTCATGGCCGGAATACCTCGCAGCGAATTATAACTAATAAAAAGCTCCTGTTTCTGTCATATTTCTTCCGCGGAACGAATTCTATCGTCCTACGACATACGTATCTTGAAGGATAGCTAAGTCATACCTTATCTAATAAGAATACCACCAATCAGACATCAAATACTCGAATGGACGAAATACGGTGCCCAGAAATAGGTGTGTGTTTCTTAGAATCATCTCCTCTTCATTTTTATCGATCATTACCAACAGGATCAAGAATTTATGGCTCATCGAAACACTATCGTTTTCAAGATAAATCATAAAGAATGAAGACTCGGAATCTATTTCGATTTCCTGAAGCATTGAATTTCATTCGTAGAACAATCCTTTGTGTCATTTGAGGAAAATTTATGGCTAGAGTGAAGAATAGACTTCAGAAATCCTGTATCGTATTTTTCTAAGAAACTAAAATAGCTAACGTAAGATAAGTCTCTCATTTTTCTTCCAATTTTTCTTTGGACTCGATTCGAATTATGTGCGGCTGCTTTGCCAAATTTATTCCGCCTACGTTTAGTTTTTTGTGACCAGCGAAAAATTTCTCCAAATAACTCGCTCGTTCTGAACTTCCCGAATTCTTAATTAAAAAAAAACAAAAACAAAAAAAAAAACAAAAAAAACAGGACCATAGTTGCAAAACTAAAACATGTCAAAATAATTTCCTTTCGTAGTTATACCGGGATTGGGAATTGATATTTTTGGTTTTTCTCCATTTTTTCTCCAGAACTCGAAGAAAACTTCACTTTTGTGGCCATGGGTTCCTGCAGTTGACAGCGATTTTTCGATTTTTGAAGGTTTTTGTTATGCATTCAGCAAAAGTTGTCAACATTACTTCAAATCGACCATGTCCAGATATGTGGACGTTCCGAGTGAACGGATCACATTTCATCTCACTGAGGAATCGCTTGATTCTGGAGTGGTATGATTCTGATTTTCAATGGATACACAGTATATTTGTGCTGCCTCCAAATTAATTTCCAGTCAACATATTTTACAAACTTTGATATGATCGACTTCCTATATTATCTGTATCGAAATCCAAATGATCTTACTTTTTTGATTATACCCCACAAATGAGCAGGGCAAGATTATTGTGAGTATATTCCAAAACTCAATGAAATCCATACTTGTACATTTAAATATTTGCCACCAGTGTATGGAATTTTGTAGAAACAATTTACAATGATGTTCGAGATCAAAAAAGCCAATTCAAAAGAGATAATGTTGTGTTAGAGGGGGTCGGAAGCAGGAGATAGAAAGAATCGGATGTATGTACTCTATATTTCTGAAAGATTGCGTAAGAGAAATGGTGAAATAACCAGGGAAGAAGAGAATTAGGAACTCACTCTAGCTTTGTCGAGTTGATTGAGGGCCTGCCTCTCTTTTTCTCGGCGTAAACTCTCTTTCTCTTCGTCCAGCGAAAGATCCGAGCTCGGCTGTGAGTAGTTCGAGTCCGCCGAGCCCTGAAACAAAATATCAAGAAATCATGTTTTTCACGTTATCATCATTTTTTTGTAGTATTCGATTCAGAAGAGTATCGGTTAAGTAGCTTCCAGGTGAATCTCTTCTATTGGATTTTGTTGTAAGGAATCAATTTTGAGGGACATGGATACCGAAGTACCATTCGAACATTGGGATAGGCTCGAGGATGAGCTAAAATATTCCAGCACGGCGATTACTTGCCCTTGGATGATTGAAACCAAAATATTTCCCTCCCAAATTTACTCGGTCGAGTTTGCATTTAGACAGGCTTTCAGAATGGCACGTTATTAACATTAGCATATTTGGAGCGCTAACTGTAGCAATTTCACGATGGTTCTAAACCAACAGAGTGAGTATATGAGCTTTAGAGGCAAATGGACTGCATGGAACGTTGTTGATCTTTTGTTTCTCTATAGGTATGTACGTGACCTTCACTAATATATGCTGTAGTTCTTTTCCTGTAGCTGAGTGAAATTGTTACCATTCACCCAGATACTCTACAGTTAATATGGATTATTGTATCGGATCACTTTGAACTCTCTGTTGATTTATTTAGCATTGGAATTGAACTGGAGTCGAAATTTTTAGATGGCAATTCACACAGACCTTATAAAACTTTTTATAAGGATATTCAAATGGTATATCAGTAATTTGGTTTTTATCAACAGAAGCGAGATGAAGATTTCTGTCATCTGCCGAATTTTTATTCATACGTAAAAGATCTCTTGTGAATTTCGTTGGCTCGAGGAATTCAGCGACGACGAATCACGCTCTGTAAATTTTAATGAAAATCATATGAATCTTTTGAGCTACAGGATCAAGTCGGGATCAATGGCATCAGCGAGATGCTATACGATCGAAAATTAAGTTGAATGGCTGAATTTGAATACTTAGCAGGATGTTTGGGTGAACCATGATTTTTTGGAAATCATACAATTCAATGTAATTCAAGTGGAAGATACCAACGTAATAAAGCCCGTGCGCTGCAAAAACTACTCAGAATCGTATCACATTTTTTTCTTTTGCTAAACGCACAAAAACAGTACTGGAAAAATTCTTTTGAAATTCAGAGGGTCGTGAGAGGATTATTGAATTGCGTGTAATGCAAAGATTCTTAGACTGCAGTCTTACTGAGCCATTCAAATACCGAACGAAACGAGCGAGTTCAAACGTATGTTCAATTGGTGCCATAACCCTATTTTAGCTCGGAAAAATCGGCGAATTCGCGACCAAATCACTCGAGAACAAGAATTTTCTGGACTCAATGGCGATAGAGACTTTTGTTCAGCTCTTATCGAGCTCTATCGACTGATTGCCGATTCAGTCAAATTCGCTGAAAGCCAAAATCCTATCATTTATGGAGGCGCCTTTTCATTCTCGTTTTCATTTGTAATGCGTCATGTGAAGGTATTTAGATAACCCTGCATGGGTTTTGAGTTTGGGATAGGTGAAAAGTTGCACCAAGAAGAATCAGTTTTAGTTATATTGATGAAGTAAGTAGGGAATATAGCAATGAGTTTCGCGGTTTCATCATTTTCAGATGCTACTTAACACATATCCCGGAATCCTCTCAGAATAGTTTCAACATCGCTCGAGTGAGAGCTTTTGCAAATCTGCTGATGTAGAAAGCTAAAAATATCGATAAGTAATAACACCGTTCATCAAAATATTAGAAATTCCAGATGCATCTCAGACTGACGATATTTTACATTGTTTACTGACGCACAAATCCCAGTACACTTTTGGCGTTTCTCTTTTGGTAATTCTGTTTGTAATTCTTGCACGCAGCAATCGATTTTAACTCCCCAGTAGCCAGTCAAAATCTTACGGTTTCAGCTCCTAATTGGTTGCTGATAAAAATTAGATGGATATTGTTGAATGCGGTTACTAGTGTTAAGTAGTGTACTACAATATTCGTTTCAGTTGAGGCTATTATGCTTCCCTCATCAAATTTTTTCAACACTGATTATCATTCCTTCATGCATGGTTATTCGATGAATCAGAATCGACATCTAGAGATCGATCCTCAACGGGATGGAATATGGTTTCTAAACGTGTGTTACCCAGTATTAATTCCGAGAAGGACTTTACAATTACGCAATTGCTGTATGAAGCACTCTATTTTCTTTGACTGCGAGCGTTGCCAAAAAAGCGCTCGATTTGACGGCAAATCACTTATTCCTTCTTCTCACGCAAAGTGAATGTGCTTAATTCACCCTGACTAATTTTGTTTCACACTTAATTTCTGCACCCGCAATTTAGCGCACTGCAAAGTTCATTCATAGTGAATCCTGTACAAAATGAGCCGAAGCATGACTCGTTCGGAAAACTGAAGCACAGTTCCCACAAATCTGAGAAAAAAAGCTTTTTGCAGTCAAGAGAGCGTGTGGTTTATTTACCTCCACTATGAAAACATATCCAAAGATAAGGACATGCAGCGTTTTGGTTCCCACGCGTCGTAATGGAATTAATTTTGGCTCATTTTATAGTTGTTGATTTCATATATTTTAAAATTTTGTCAGTTCGCTGAATGAATTTTAGAAGAGATGGAGAGCAACTTTAAACAAGGCGCTTGATGAGAGTTAGTTACGCTACGCTTTTTCAGTGATGTGTGCGTAATAAAACCGACTCAGAATCGAATTTTGCGGCCTCACGAAAAGTGTTTTTCAGTTGAGTCATGGACAAAAAGTATGAGCTAAGGTCTGATAGGGTTGGATAAACCAATATTGTTTTGAGTAACCTTTATTGAGTGAAAAAGATAAGAGTACACGCACCCCTCCGTATTCGCAAACATTTTATTCGCGCGTTTGGTTATTCGCGATTGCTCCATTGCGGCACTACCTCCTTATCCGCGGTCCTTGCAATTGCTCATTCGCGACCTTGATTTCGAATGAGCCGATCGTAACGATTCCAAATGACGCTGGATCCTCAAATCACTACTGAAATCCTTACACAAATTCGTCAGAAGCACTTTTCTGCGATTCATCCCATATTTTTCATGATTCAGCCTCCACTTGAAAATCGAGGAGCTCAGTTAAATCAATGAATCAGTGTGAATAGTGATGGTAATAGGATTCATCTCTCTGGATCAAGATCAAGTCATTCTCTTTGTATGTTTTTTTGTTTCAATATTGCTGACCATCATACTCTGATATTTATTATGATCAGCAGGGCCACAAAAATCCCAGGAAACGTTTACAGTGAAAGAAATCGCGAATGTACTGAGATTGGCTGATGCTTTCATCAAGAAAATCGTTGAATTCGATCCCATAGTCACCCAAGGTCTAAGCATCAAACGCGGATTCGAATAATTGCTAGTACCTGACTAAGAATTATCTGATCGTACTTGTCGGCGTACTAGACAGTTGGAAGTGACTAAATTCTTCAACACGTTTGCTGCGACGGCGAAAATCGCATTTCCTCACACGTGTGCGGCGGGACCCACGGGTGGGTCCCGTGCAACGTTAAATCACATAAGACGAAAATCTGCCACACTCAAAGAAGGACACCCGTGGGTTTCGCCGCAGTGAACGTGTTAAAAAGTAGTAATGGCTATGACCCAGAGCTCATTTTGCAGCTCTTCGTCGATAAAAGCTCGATGAACTTCAAATATTTTCTTGAATTTGAGCTCTTCCTTCGAGTTTGTGACGTAACTCCTCTCTCCCCATAAGAGCAATGCCTTTTTATTTGTGATTCTCTTGTATCTTCGCGAATACAAAGGTATGCGTGCCTAGGTCATCTGAAATCGGTTAAAACTCTTTCAATTGCTCATCGTTGAACATAACAAACATAATAAAACTGCGCGGTAACTCTAGCCGTCTGTTTATATTGCAAATCTTGAAAAAGGGCAAATTAGGTACACATACATTACTTTTCCATATACCAGTTCTAATTTCATTTTTTCAAATGAGGAATGAACGAGTGACTCGCAAGTCCGCAGTCCGGCGTAGCTTTGTCTAATCGAGCACACGGTGGCCAACGCATCAGTTATCAAATTTGCCAAGGGCTCTGACGAATAAAAGAATGTAATGGATCATAGAAGTTGATGGATGCGACGGACATGAGGAGGCAAGGTCAACGATGTATATTATATATTCTGGGTTACACGCTACAACTAAAATTATTCATACTCAAAAGCATGATTAATGGGACTCGATGAGAGGGAGCGCAACGTCTGAAAAATGTATGGAATTGTATATAAACTCAAGGTATAGGGAGCCTCGGATAGATTTCCACATGCACGTGCATGTATGTACATACATGTAAGTGTTTAGTTGGAGGGCGCGATGGTTCTCGAGGCGAAGGTCGAGAGCTGAGAATAACGTCAGACGTGGTAGAAAAGAAGAAAAAAAAGTCTGCACGCGAAATCGCGTAGAAAAATAACACGAAGCAAAATAGATGTGGCCAAAGGGCGAGATGAGACATCGTGCTCAAGTGACCGTTAAAAGGTGAGATAAAGCATCGAGCGGTAAGACACGAGAGGCGCTCACATCGCCAATAAGGCTCGCGGTTAAAAATTATACAAGGTTCGCAGAGTGCAACCGGTGACGTTACACACGTCTCAAATGTATACGTTGTCACACAGGTTGTACTATTGTCTACACATAAGGAGGTGAAAATGTCGCTTGGGCGCCGAGGGACCGTAGTTGCAAAGGACTTCGACCAATAAGGCGCGCCGCTCAATTATTCAATAAATTCGTCTCTCGCTCCGCAATATATATATATATACCTCAAGACCTCGATTTTTCCCGCGAAATACGACTCTTTCACTGCTCTGCGTCGTTGTCATCGACGTCGGATGCTATCTTTCCAGTGAATATTTCAGAAGCGCTCTGCTAGTGTACTCACTTATATGAGTTATATGTAAGATATAGGTACAACATATGTGTACATCGCTCGGTTCACTGCCTGCACCCAGCGTAAATACAAACTCGGAATATCCGTCTCTCTGAGTATTAATCGGGCACGAGGCTTGAATCGATCGCAATTAGAATGAAAGAGTCGTGAGCGCGTGGGCGAACAGTTATTACAGCATATCGTCCAGGCGGTGGCGGGCGTAAGTAGAAAAGGGCCGAGTGTGGTCAGACGGCCGGGCGCGGTGGCGGCGGAGCGTGCGTCGCAACTTACTCATATCTTACGGGATCTCTGCACTATGGTTTTGGAATCGATCGATCGTTTTTACATGGTAAACATACCCAGATCCACGGCCCAGAATTATAGCTCCATACAATTTTTCTTAGGTTTGCCCTCGTGGAACGGCTAAAAATGTCCATAAGTAGTGTTTCATAATCGATCAGACACATAGAAGTCATCGCACTTGGCTAACTCGCCGATGACGAATTCTTAGATATAGAAGGAGGGCGAGAGGGGAAGGGGTTAGTCAAGGCTGGCTGCGTAATGTAGATCGCGAGGGTAGTTACATTTATATACCTATGACCGCGCAGGTGTATAATACAGGGATCTCGCTCGCTCGCTCGCTCGCCAGGTATAACGGGTCAACGCTCGTTCAAAGGTGGGAGGTGGTTACGCGTCAGCCCATGTAACGATGGAACATTTTTAAATTTCAGGATGAGGTGTCTCACCTGGGTAAAGAGCTTGTTGTAGCCTGAGGAATTGTGCTGATATCCTCCGATCATTGCAGGCTAGCATCGGAGGGCGTGTATTGTTTACTGCGGCCGCGGCGAGTCGGACCGACCACGATGACGACGACAACGACGGCACATATCATGTACGCCCGAGCGCCGCACTGCGTCTTTTTCACCGATCTTGCTCTTTCTCCGGACAACTTGTAATCACCGTTTACTCAAAAACCACACGAGTCACGAATCACTTGGATCTGCACTCATCGTGCAACACCACTGTTCAGTGAAAACCGTAGATTACTTTTTACGTTTTCTTTTACAGGCCATGCGGCCCTCGGGCCTAGCTCTCGGGGCCGAGCGTCGAGCCATTACAATAGCTGCGCCGGCACATTTTACATGAGGGACGATCCGAGAGCTTGCAGACACACTCGACGCGCAATTTTGGAAATGAAATGAAACACTACCACTGCTGATGCTAATGGATTGATGAACTAGGATAGTTTGAGGGATGAGTAAGTGTAGGGCCAGCCCACGGGGATGACCCTACGGACGGAATGGTCGAGCTTGCACGAGCTTTCGCGCAGCGCTCGCCAGCATAGACTGCTCCGAGTGAGAGGGCAGCGAGCCGACGCGACGACGACCCTCCGTATCCGGCCGCCAGATAGCGTCGGGATGCGGCCACATATATATACATATATATACTTATAACAGTATAAGAATACACAGACACGGCTGGGGGCTATCGATCCGTGATGGCGGGGCACTGCACCCTCTCGCGAGCGCCAACGTTCCGTGCAAGCTCTGTGATATGGTATAGCCCGGCGTGGCTCTCTTGCATGGGCCGCGTGTTGTCGGATGAGCTATAGGGGTCGTTTATACACTATGTATCTAGAGTCAGTGGCAACTACCCTGTCAAGGCTGCACCCTCTGATATTGGTGGAGATTCGAGAGAGGCAGATATCAAGGGCCCTTGGTTCTCTTAGATGTCACTGATACTGTTTTCGTTTAGGGGGTTTTCTTTTCATCTCCCTTTCAATATAGCTCGAACTTCCTTGGAACGTAGTTGTCTGGAGTGGCTTGAGATTTGAATTTTGAATATAATTTGGGGAAAACTTTGAATTATGAATTCCACTCTAGTCGGATTTTGACCTACCACGTCGAAATTTCACAAGGTGAAAGTGAAACCGTGTGATATATTAGACGTGAATGTGAAGTGGGAAACGAGTAGGGGTCTTCAATCCATTGAGGTCATCTGGGGTCCAAAAGACCCCGAGCCTTCTAGAACTCAGATGAAGAATCTAACGATGTAACATAAAAGAATTGTAGTTCCGGGGCGATCGGTTGGATCAGCAATGTTGACTAGGAGAAACGATTTAATGTGAAAAAAATTTTACTGGAATTTTCTCAGCCCCGTATGGTCCCCGAGTTGCCAATTTTTTTTCTTTTCTCCTTCTTTGATGAATTTCAGTATAAAATCCCATCCAAATTCGAACAGAAACAGTGGGGTATACTCATTCCACATTTGTTGGAAAAAGATGTAAGTTTAAAATTTGGAACAGTATCTGCTGCATTAGCATTAAAATGACTGTCTTGGATCCAGAGGGTCTGTAAAATCTGTGCTTCATTTTAAGGAGATTTGACTTCATTGTTTATGCGAACTTCTTCCCTCTTCAACCGAAAGCTGAAGAAAACGATGCTGCTTGCTGTGAAGCGATTTGAACGAAAAAGTGAAAAAGCTGGTTAAGGGTGGGAACGGGACAAGTTTCATTCATTCCGAGACGAGACGCGCTGGGAGCGATGGTGACTTTTTACCTTGGAAAGATTAATTTTCACCAGTTCCCAGTGGAAAAGAGGCAGAAAGATAGAAGTGACTACTACCGCTCGAGTTACACGCTCCGCCGAGCTTAATAACGACTGACGTCAATGGGTTATATGCCTTATCAAATGAATTCTGGATGTTATCAAGTCGGATTGCCGAGGTGTATCTGGGGGACTCATCTTCTGTATTTGTTGTAACTTCAAATATTGATAATTGAAAAACAGTAGAACTGATTTATATATGTTGGTAAGAATATCTCGACGCCGACAAACACTCAAAAAAATAGGAATGGAATTTGAATGGATTAAATGATTCCAAAGATGATCTCCTACTTGCAACATCAGGCCAAAATTCATGTGTGAGCCATAAGGCACCCTTTTCGAGATGTGATACCGTTTGATGCGTTCAGGCTGTGCCCATCGATAACATTCCATTTAGATCACACAGCTAATGTACATCTGTTTCATGTTTTTGAGTGTGAATAGTTTCCTATTCATAATTAGCTGTTCAAACAATTTAGCACGGAAAGGCATCTCATTGTCAGCCAACGTATTTCAATATGAATTCTTCCATTCATACTAGGATCCCCTGTCTACTCCAAAATGCTGAACAAAATGACAACATCCAGTCCTGTTGGAAAATTCAACGGGGTTTATTGGAGCTAGAACGCACAGTCTACCATACGAGAAATTACATAGTCAACTGTGAGTTACAGCTGCAAACCCCATCAACTTTCCTACAGGGTCAATTTTTCCTATGCATTGAGGTTACTTTTTGGTTTCAGAATATGTAGCATTCGTCAGCCGGATAAATTATTTTCAAAACGACCTACGAGTCGTTTCAAAATTATTATAGATCACAGCACCAAAACCGTTTTGATTTTTCAACAAAATTTTCTCGTAGTGCTTAATTTTGCCTAAAGTCTGTATGATTTGCTTGCACCCATCCACCTCTTTACTCTTTTTGTGGTGTGTCTGAACTTTGAATTTCAATAAAGAGAGTACAGGGCAAATCCACGAACAGGTCCGAGCGACAACATCACTTTCCATTGCATAATTTCCTCTTTCTTTCGCTAAAATTCTGAAAAAATTAATTTGACTCCGAAAACTGCTTTCATGAATGCAAATGTTTTCTCTTAGAATTCTAGCAAACGTCTAGAAGAAATTAATCAAAGAAATGTAATCATATGGCACGGACGTTTTCGTGGATTTGTCCTACACGCAAAGCCCACGTGGTCAATTTTCTCTCACTCTCATTCGCCATGAAGGCCATCCACTGCCAGACCCCCCCAGGACATCCATGTATGAAAGCTGTTACGCAAGTCGTAAAACATAGACAAGACTATCACGGAGATGTTCGCACACGTCGCATGTCCTGTATCACCTTCTATCAACATCACCTGTCGCTCACTACCACCAGCATACCCAGAGCATCACATGCAGGTCGCCGAGTCTAAGTTGAATGGATCGAGTGTCTACAGACGGGGGGGGGGGGGGCGTTGTCGGAGATGAAGTGAGTGAGGGTGGAACAGACATATATATCTATATAGAAAAACGTAACGAGGCTGAGCAACGGCAGCGAATTTATTTTCAGGCCTGCGAAGCCGATATATCTGTTTCCCGGTTGCCTCGTGGCTTTGAATGAGTTTGTGTTGGTGTAGAAATCAGAGAGGGTACGAGGGAAGTCAGGCCAACGCCTCGGCGGATGCTGCCTCTATGATGCTGCTGGAAACCGGCAACTCGTGTATGTGTGTGTATATTTATAGATTGTTCGGCAAACTTTACATATACTCGATAGTGACGAAGCCTCTGGTTCTACAACCAGATAAGTATATGTAGACGAGTATGTTTATATCTACTATTCTGTTTCAGTATGTGCAGTACAGTTTGTGTACTTATTGGTGTTCATACAAGAAAGTGTTTAGCATCATGCATAGAGCCGTCAATAGCTGGTTGGCTTTCGATGAGATTGGTATTATGAATGCAAACTGTCGCGTCGGGGACAATAGGTATACCACCCCCCGCCTCATTTTGACCTCGTTCTCGCAGACGCTCCTTGCGCACCCGTCGTCGCCTTGTGCGAATATGCTCTATATTGCCTGATGGCCGTGTCCCATTATCCTTAACTGAATCACTATCGGACTTTTGCCGCGCGGGTAAATACCGTACACGCGCATTTGCCTATGTTTACGCCAATGACGTTTATATTTATATGACGGAAGATAAGGGTAAATTAAAACTTGGAAAAAGAGTCGACCGAGTTGAGAAAATACTAGTTTCGAAGCTTGGTAGGAAGTCTCAGATTTAGGATGGACTTCGATGGATACTTAATAGGCAGTATGAATTCTGAGATCTGATAGCAAAGTGATCGGATATGGTTGGTGAACATCAATATTTTCGTCACGCACATCCACGATTATGAAATTAATTGTGGCTGGTGGTTCATTCAGCAAGTTCAATGACAAACAGTCGTACTCTCCAAAAAGAATAGAGAACTGACATGACCACAAAAATTATTTCAAAACGCTCATATTGTGGGAGTTCACGTTAAAAGAGACGCGATATGTGGAAATTTGGAAATTTTCTGTAGTAAAAGTGATTTAAATTCGAGTCTGAAGTTTTTCAAGATTTGAATTGGCACCATTCAATAAGGTGGCGATTGCACATGAGTCACGTGACTTCAGAGTGTTTTCCACGATGATTCTGAGGCAAACCTGCGTTTCTTTACCGCAAACTTCTATTATTTGAGTAAAATAAGCTCTCGACTGTGATTCAGATGAGAATTTCCGATGAATGATGACATCACAACAGTTGGGGAGTTTAGCGGCACAAGTGCAGCCGCCGCCATATTGGATGGCGCCAATTCAAATTGTCAAAACTTCAATGATGAATTAAAAATTGTCGAGGACTCGTACAAATTTCAAAATCTTCCTCCTATATTTATTTTGCCGCAAAGTCTCAAAATATAACATTTTTCGGAGTCATGTCAGTTCCCTATTATTTGTGACATCACTGTGGCCTCCTAGACAAAATCCTCCCCTTTAACCTAGAAGGCCTGGGTTCGAATCCCCGCCTGCACCAATGTGAATTTTCACAAGTTCCTGTTTGATCGCATCAGAGGTTCAAAACCCCATGCACCTAAAACTACGAATCTCGAAAAATAACATTGGAACGAATTTGAAAGTGCGTTAACAATATAACAAAAAATATTCGTAACATCTCACTAATCTGACAGGATGATAGACAAACCCGCGCGAGATGCGAGTTGTCAAGAATCTTGACTCAATGCAGTCTCCTTGGTAGTCCGCGGACTATCATGAAGAGTGTATGATTGCGAATGATCACAATAGAGAATCTTCACAAAGGTACGAATAATTAATTTTCATTGTTCTTACCTAAAAATGACGCTTTCAAACGCGGTTGTATGGTTCTCATGATGATAAATCGTAATTGCTTTGTACTTAAACTGAACTGAGCGTACGCGCCCAGGGCAATAATGTACTATTGCTTCGAAAACGGAACCTGAGACATCGAGTCGTTAGAAAATTATTCTAATTTATTCCTATCCTTGAGGACCCGATTCGTTGGTTGCATTACATATGAGACAAATTTACCAATCACTTCATCAGAGATCAACAATCCCGACGATCTCTCTGGCTACGCAACAGTGGTACGAGAAGTTATTGACTTGGCTCGAGATGTTGAGGGTGAAGGACTCGAAGATATCCAAGAATCAGAAATCATAAATCTCATCTTGCCCGAGCCGACTTACACAACGGAAGAAATCGAGGAACTCGCAATCGGGCCATCACCAGAAAACCTTCCCGACGACGAACCCGAGCAACCATTTGACTCGAAGCTGATTATTGAGATTATAGACCTTGTCATACGAGCAAGAGATTTGGCGATGACCCATGACCCCCTAATGACTTGGAGCCTAGGTTTCAAGCATTTCCTCGACTTGGGCGCAAACATTTATGAAGAAGTGTATCGACGTCTCTTGAGACGAGCCAAACAGTCGAAGATAACTGATTTCCTCAACTCTTAGACTGATTCTTCCTTGATTTCTTAGCAATAATTTATTATATTTTCACTTCTCATTGGTTATTGCCATGTACAATATCGCAAAATACTTTCATGAACACGTTTTTTCTCCACACACATAGGCGCCCGGTGGATCCTGCAGGACTCATTAACAATATGCCGAATTCCATACATCCATGTCGATATTTCACTCCTCTCAAGGTTCCATCATCTTGTTTTAGGCCATACCTAACTATTTTGTATAGTTATTGAGATCTATCAAGCGTCGCGAAGTTTCCAGACCACTTTCAGAAAATTGTTCGACCGAATTTTCAAATTGGTAAGAATAACTCGGCATTGTACGAGCACTATTCTACAGTTCCTGTGTCTTTAATCGGGTTTGAGTCTACCGGAGGTTTTTAGAGGTGTGGATAGCTTTCTCTTGACCAAGATAGCTTGCCTAGAATATTCATAATTAAGCAAAATAGTGAGAAATTTCAACATAACGCTTTACATGACGGAACTAATAACCGACATTCCAGAATGTTTTATGAGTTCCTGCGTGCATTGGGCTTAATCGGAACCTTTAAAGAAGCGAATCAAATCAAGAAACAAAATATCTACCCGATTTTAGATGGTCTGGGTTTCTATTGGCTAATCATGGGATTTATAAATTGTCACTCCGTTCTTGATATGGCTAGGCAGTAGAACCTAACCCCCCTTTTCCCATATGGCTAAGGTCTTATTTTCCGCGGTATTATTATTCGCGGTACTTTTTTGGAATTGAACCCCCGAAGATAACAAGGGATTCTTGTAATTGATAAAAAATGTAAGAAAAAAATACCTTTCAAATGTCACTTTTAGATGTTTTTTAATTTTTCCCTAACGACTATCCGTTGAAATCTCCATTTATATTTCACTCTTTTGTATTTTAAACAAAATTCCCGCATTGAATCGAAACAATTAGTATTCCTGCTTTTTTTTAAATTCTCGAAATAAGAACCAGTATGGTAGAGCAGTGTTGGCTCAGTCGGTAGCGTGCTAGCTTCGGAATCAACACTGCTCGAGGGGTCGTGGGTTCGATTCCCGGCGAAATCACTCGGAAATTTTTTCTGAGGTTTTTTCGACGGGAAAAGGACCCATCACACCCCGCCTACTTTGGACTGGCGTTTTCCCCGGGATTATCCTTCAGAGAAATCCTGGGGTTCCCCATTTCACGAGGTTCGACTAGCGGGCCTTGGGCGAATGCGAAGCAGGGGGAGGGTGGGTAACGTAGGGAGTTAATAAGCCGACCCGACGTGCACTCCCTAAGTGCACGAGGAGGTGCGGGGAATGTCGGCCTTACCGGCATTGGAGTTCGAGTCTCACCAATTCATGGCCTTGCAAACCATGAAGAGGCTCTCTCCGGGAACGCTAAGTGTATACAGCGGATCCGATGGCTCACTTTGTGAGACAGGGGCCTGATTCCGAGCTCGGTGATTACTATCGCGACGGTGCGATTCATCTCATTCACCATGCATAAGGAACATGGAATTAGGTGGTCCACCATGCATAAGGAACGTGGACGTAGGAAAATCGTAACGAGCCACACCGCCGCGACAGCTATCACCGAGCTCGGAACCAGGCCCCAGGGCCATGTCGGACTTACCGGCATTGGAGAGGGGCATCCCATGGCTGCAAACCATGGCGTAGGTCACTCCGGGGAAGCTTGGTGTCTACAAGGAGAGGAAAAATTCGGGCATAACCCTTCACACCAAGGTGGTAAAGGGGCTCCCCGTGCTAGGCCCAGGAGGCTGCAAGGGGATCTCGAAAAAAAAAAAGAACCAGTATGGAGGGAAATAAGTGGGCAAATATTAAGATAGACTGGGGTGAGAGACGTCACAAGTTAGTTTTCAAATTCATCTGTTTTCTCAAAACTATCATTTTCACTATTGAGACTCCAAGTCCCGACTTTTCTATAAAACTTTGTCGATGAAACCCATTCAGAATGTATCGTTGAATGATGAGTAGGGGTGGGACGAAAAATTGAATTTTTTCCAAATCAAAACGCTTGGGGTCCCAGTTTTTGCCATTTTGCACGTAGATAAAGGCAAAATTTTCCTGCGATTTTTATAACGAGGTTTTCTGCTGGAGCAAGAGCCCTGAAGATTTCTACAAATGAAGGTTTTTTTATTCCTTTTTTGCGTTATTTTTCAAACTGATCGAATGAGGCGGAGGACGCACCTGAGATCTAAATTATCTTACAAACCATCATTTCTTATGTATTTTTGCACGTAGAAACCGAATTCGTGGTCCGCTTGAGTCTCAGAAGTGAAGCCTCTCTGTAAACTGCAAGATACCGATCGTAGTGAAAAGTCGGCTTTTTCCGGAAAACAACCAATTACGTTAAAATCGGTATGTGTGAAAGAGCTCCCTCTTTGCGGGTTCAAAATAGCACCACACTGCTCTAACTTACGAATTTTGATCTGCTGAAAACGATCCCGGTGGTTTCAGGGAGCTTGGATAGGTGAAATCCAAGTAAAGAGGAGCTGATGACCGATGTGTCAAAGCCCATGTATAACGATAGGCAGTCAATCGTTTTCAGCAGGTCAAAATACGTAAGTTAAAGTAGTGTGGTGCTATTTCGAACCCGCAAAGAGGGAGCTCTTTCACACATACCGATTTTAACGTAATTGGTTGTTTTCCGGAAAAAGTCGATTTTTCACTACGATCGGTATCTTGCAGTTTACAGAGAGGCTTCACTTCTGAGGCTCAAGCGGACCACGAATTCGGTCTCTACGTGCAAAAACACATGAGAAATGATGGTTTGTAAGATGATTTAGAACCCGGGTGCGTCCTCCGCCTCATTCGATCAGTTTGAAAAATAACGCAAAAAAGGAATAAAAAACTTCCATTTTTAGAGATCTTCAGGGCTCTTGCTCCAGCAGAAAACCTCATTCTAAACATCGCAGAAAAATTTTGCCTTTATCTTCGTGCAAAATGTCGAAAACTGGGACCCCAAGCGTTTTGATTTGAAAAAAATTCCATTTTTCGGTCTATCCTAATGATGAGCATTCTTGGTTTTTTACATTTGTCATCCTTTTTCAATCATCAACAATGGTTATATCCCGCGTATCGGCTTACCTTCGTCGAACGGTTGATGTATGATGGGTAACCGTACGGATCACAGATGGGTCGGTGGGTGGGTGGTCGACGGATGGTCTGGTCTGGTTTAATACGGTTAAGTGCTGTACTAGGACCATACTAAAATTACACTAGTACCGAAGTAGATTCATATTAGTACCGGAGTAGAGGTACTGTAGTAGGATCACCGTATTAGTACCGTACAAGAATTCCCTTACTAGTATTACTGTATTAGTATCGTGCTAGAACTACCGTACCAGTGCCGTTCTTGTGCCTTACTAGAATTACCCTACCGGAACTACCGTGCGAGTGCCATATTAGGACAAGTACCATATTAATATGGTCCACTGCGGTCTAATCTGGTCTAATTCGGCTTAGATTGGTCTAATTCAGCCTGATTCAATACACTGCGGTTAAATTCAGTCTAGTTCGGCCCATTTCAACCTAATTAAGTCTATTTTGATCTATTAGTTTGATCCAATTCAGACAAGTTCGGTCTACTTCGGCCCAGTTTGGTCTAGTCTGGCTAAAATATACGACGTCATCATGTTGATTGAAGGGAGGGGGGGGGGGGGGGGAGGTGGCTGCTCAATGACAAATATGTCATCTTTACCAAGTTTCATAAGAAATCTCTTTCCAATATCATCAACAATTGATCGCTACTCTTCATCTTACAAATATTACTTTTGAGTTGCAAAAGCAACTCAGGAGCCTCTGACTCATCAAGATACATTCACAGACCGAACGGGTGGTAGCGGGAGAGACAGAAACGCTAGTATCTATAATGATACATTCACAGACCGAACGGGTGGTAGCGGGAGAGACAGAAACGCTAGTATTATAATAATTAAGGAGCCAGGCAAAATTTGTCCGTCCACATACTGCGTATCGGATCGCATATGCGGAAAGGGTGGAGTGTGATGGGTGGGTGGATGGGTCATGGTGGGGTCGTGGGTGGGTGGGTTGGTGGGTGAGTGGGGGTCAGTGGGTGGGTTGATGGATGGATGGAGTGGAAATCACTCAAGTTCAAGTGATACGTTTCACTGAATTCCAGTGGAAATTACACTGAAACTTCAGTGAGAATTTCACTTCAAAATCAGTGAAAATTTCACTAAAAAATCAGTGAAAATTTCACTAAAAATCAGTGGAATTTTCACTAAAAATTTCACTAGAAATCAGTGGAAATTTCACTAAAAATTCAGTGAAAATTCCACTGAAAAATCAGTGAAGATTCCACTCAAAAATCAGTGAAAATTTCACTAGAATTTCAATGAAAATTTCACTAAAAATCAGTGGGAATTTCACTAAAAATCAGTGAGAATTTCACTAAAAATTGAGTGAAAATTTCACTAAAAATCAGTGGAAATTTCACTAAAAAATCAGTGAAATTTCACTGAAAAATCAGTGAAGATTCCACTTAAAAATCAGTGAAAATTTCACTAGAATTTCAGTGAAAATTTCACTAAAAATCAGTGGGAATTTCACTAAAAGTTTAGTGAAAATTCCACTGAAAAATCAGTGAAAATTTCACTCAAATTTCAGTGAAAATGACACTGAAAAATCAGTGAAGATTCCACTAAAAAATCAGTGAAAATTTCACTAGAATTTCAATGAAAATTTCACTAAAAATCAGTGGGAATTTCACTAAAAGTTTAGTGAAAATTTCACTCAAAAATCAGTGAAGATTCAACTGAAAAATCAGTGAAAATTTCACTGAAAAATCAGTGGAAATCCCACTAAAGATTCGGTGGAAATTTCACTAAAATTTCATTGGAAATCGCTGGAGTTTCAGTGAAACTTTCAATGAAATTCCAGTGAAAATCGCAAAAGTTTCAGTGAAACTTTCACTGGAATTTCTGTGAACATTCGTAGAGTTTCAGTGAAAGTCACTCAAGTTTTCACTGTCTATTAGATTCTAATGGTTGTCTGTTTGAGTAGAATTACATTTTTGGATATAAATAACCATTTTGAAATTAGTGTATTGATTGAGTCAAACGAGATGGGTAATAAAGGTATAGATATTGTTCATAACTGGAGAGAGAAATATCCTTAGTGATCACTGTTTCATATCTAGATGGAGATGGTATAGTCCGGTCTGGTTTGGTCCAGATTGGCGTTATTGAGTCAAATTCGGTCTAACCTATTCTCATGCGGTCTATTCCTTTCTGATTAGATTAGGTTTAGTCTAATTCGGTCGACTTCGGTCTAAGTGAGTCTAGCTCGGTCTAGTTCGGGGTAATTAGGTCTCGTTCGGTCTAGTTCTGTTAAATTCGGTCTAGTTCGAATTATGGAAGTATATTTGATCGGTCTTTGCGAGTTAAAGTCAGCTGGTACTGCTGAAATTTTTGGCATCAATCGAGAATGGATTTTTCGCCACTCTCGATCAGTTTCAGAAATACCATCTGACTTTAACTTGCAAAGACCGATCAAATATACTTCCATAATTTGAAATTCCCGCGAGTGATAAATACGATATCCGATCATATCGATCGAGTGTCATAATTAACTATATATATCTCCAGGCAGAAGGCCAAAGACCTGCCAAAAGTAAAAGTGGTGAGAAATCAAATAGAAATAGCGGGTTAAAATCACCTTTCTCGTAAGCGCTTAACGAAGATGAACTTTCGTATACGTTCTAACCATCGAACATTCGGCTACTCGAGCCGCGTGTCAGTGGTAAACTCTCATTGCTCTTCCACCACTTTGAAAAGCTCGAGCAATGAGAGAAGGTCTAATTCGGTCTATTTCAGTCTAGTATTGTCAAATACGGCGTAGTTCCGTCCAATTCGGTCTACTTTTATCTAGGTCGGTCTAATTTGGTCCTTTCCGATCTAGCTCGGTGTAGTTGGGTCTAGATCGGGCCAATTGAATCTACATCAGTTCAGTTCGGTCTAATTAAGTCTAGCTCGGTCTAGTTTGGGGTGATTAAGTCTCGTTCGGCCTACTCCGGTCTAATCCTGTCTAGTCCAGTCTAGTATGGTCTAATACGATCTAGTTCGTTCCAATTAAGTCTAGTCCAATCAAGGTCGGTCTAATTCGGTTTGGTTTGGTCCAATCAGGTCTCTAGTTCGGTCTAGTTTGGCCTAATTTGGTCTAGTTTGTATTTGCTTTTATATGCACCAAGTCCGGAGATCAACGGTCAACTTATGCACACTGCACAATGAATTGAATTGACATCGCTTTGATTAACCTTTTACATTCACGCCATGTAACGGAAGTTTTTCAGCCTAATCGATTGATCAAAGATATACCAGCTCAGCTAATTGAAAAGAAACTATGCAATTTCGCAATATTCATTTTTGCTCACTTGAAGTTATATCTCCACCATTAGCCAGTATAATTCGACATAATACCAATTTTGCGAACTATTATAAAACTTTTTTTAGACACCTTGAATTGATCAGCAATCATTATTTTACAACTATTCTTATTGAACTATAGAAGCATCTCTGGTGCCTATGACTTATCAAGAACACTTACAAGCCGAACGAGCGGTAGCGAGTAAGGCAAAAATGCTAGTCTATAATGATAATTCATATGAAATTTCTGAGAGTTAGCTTCACCATGCACATTGAAATTGTTACAAAGGGGAAGGGATACGGGGGTTCACTTGTTGTTGATACCACAGCGACGTTTCAGCACCTATTTTTCACCTTTAAAAATTACAAACCGTCAAATTGGGCAATTTCGGTACGTTTTCGGTGCTTTTCATTTTGTTTGGCTCGGCATTCCAACATTGACAAAACCCACTTCTATTAGAAGTAAATCTAAAGCTTACAGTCTCAGCTTTTGATTGATGGGCTACCAAGTTCAATTTGATGTGTCTGAGCTGGAGCTGTTAGCAGTTTTGCCAGTGTACCAAAGTTAGACCCCGATGGGGCAACTTTGGTACACTTACAGAATATCTCAATTCTACCCACCACCATGCAAGTGAATCAATCTTAATCGTTCAGAAGTTTTATTTTAAGCTGTTTGAAACATTTTAAAACCTCATAGACCATCATTTGACTCAAGATGAGATGAAAAGAAGCTGTCATAGGAAGGTGTCCTGAAGTTACCCTATCCTCATGCTTCTTACCTAGAGTGGGGTAACTTTGGTACACTTTTTCATGGTTTTTCCCCTGTTTTTCATTCATTAAAATTCCGAATGCTTCAAATACCCCAATGTAACGATGGTTTCTTCAGTATGGTGCTAAATGTGGTCAAAATGTACCGTTATTCACCCGTATTTCGGTTTAGAACAGCTCTTGCTTGGTATACTAACTGGACCACTCGCGTATCGCTGCTAAATCAGCTATTTCGAAAAAAGCTTTGATAAACAAGTACAATCATTCACGTGGTATCCCCGGTACCTCAACGCGGTGTTTATGTGTTTGTCAAGAGGGGAGGATAGGTTCTAGAGCAATAAAATCATCTACCTTGCCGAACGTAGATCTGGAAGTCATTCTCCAGGGGTGTGCCAAAGTTGCACCCGCTATACCAAAATTACCCATTTTAACGGTAAGTGGTTGTCAACAATCTATGTCTAAACAAAAATGAACTTGTCATTTTCATAACATTATTGCGTATTTGTTACATTGTCATTTAATTAAAAATTGTTCATCAAAGTGGAACAAATTGTGATCGGTCGGCACTCCATACTTGGAACTCAATTCGCGGGGAACCTCACCACATTAGAATAGGATTATATACTAATAAATATCTTCCTAATCAGTCAAATAAGAAATCTCACGAAGCCGACTATTTCCATTGTGACGAGCTGACATACTCCTTTTCCGTTGTCTCGTCTCCAAGAAAGAAGAGGATTCGAGAATGATGAAGTATCATCAAGGAATTTGGAGATTACCAAACAAGTCAGACAAGGTGTATGCTGAATCAGTAATATCAAAGTATCTAATCCTAGCTGTATGATATATGACTAATCAATATAGGATGAGTTACAATTCGATCTCGTGCTCTTAAATATTTATTAGACATTCATGAAAATTCCTTTATGAGGTATTATTATAGATGCGAATGTTAGGTTACTCGCGTTTTAAGGTGATGCGATCACCATGCGAGCTGAAAGTCATTCCCATTTTTCACCGATTCTCTTGCAATTTGGGTTAAACGACGGAATAAGGAACACGAGTTGGACAATAACAAGTATTCGACAACTCGGCTCAAATTTCGAATCGTCAACATTTTCAATGAGATGTATTTTCAAGTTCGATGGTCGCGGTGCACGGTGACCGCATCACCCTAATAACTTGTATGTGCGACTCTTGATTTTTCGCATCATCACAAAAGTCTCAAAGATCATGATTTGAAGAGCTCGATAAACTAACGAAAGTTTTCGCATTTTCCCTTTTCTTCCAGTGGAATCATGAATTCACTCTTCAGAGTCAGTCACGTGAAAGAATCACGTCGCATAATCAAATCAGCCGCATTGGAAATATTGAATGGTGCAAATTTGTGACCGCAATAAGCGCACGGTGTGGTGCCAGTCGTGAGTGTACTTTTTCAGATCTTCATTTTCTCACGCATTAATTTGAATGAAAATAAGTACCTCAAGTACCAGATCAGATATCATTTTCACCCATTGCCCTCAAGATAGTTAGAAATCTTCAAACTAGTGATTCCTATATTCAATTATGGCTAAATTCTGCAGATGACAAATTGAATCTCCTGCTCTCATCTCGTTTTTGTGGGTCAAGATACATCGAGAAGCAATTTATGAGACTCTTGATTGGTTATGAAGTAGCTCTCATAAAAGCCTCAAATGTCGTTTTTAGGAAAACTAATCATGTGAGACTTGGAAGGGTCTGAACTGGAAGCGGTATATGTTAATTTCATCTGACGGAAGAAGTGATTTTTCTCGATTGTTATAGTTAGATCTTTCATAATGACTCCCCCAAAAAGTTTGTATTCCAGAATCTACTTTCACATCATTGATAGGAATTACTTCGGACATCCCAAAATGACGAGTCTGCTGACATGTTAGCCCCCACTTCCTAATGTTTCTTTTTCTAGCTTCCGCCGAAATCTTATTGTAGAAACAAATTACGAGAGCTTCAACATAAATTGCCACAAGATATTCTAGAATTGATTTACTGCGAGTGATCTGAAGTGGTTTGTGGTGACTTAAGTAGCGCAAACGCGCCGGGGAATGAATATTTCAATGTTAACTGCAGCATGACCCATGTATTTGTCAAAAATCCAAAGGGAAATATGTAAATAATACACGAGGATTAAAAAGAATTTCAATTCAGCGACAAACTTTTTATTCTTCTCATAACTAGATGGACGACAATTGTAATACTAGAAATTGTGTGAACAGTAATTGTAATTGATACCATTCATAACGGCCTTCAAAAACATTTTTTCCTCGAAAAGTTGGAACACAAATTTTCGAAAACAAATCGAAAAAGTATCAAAATCTCACTGATAAATCGTTCATATCGGATTTTCGATTAACTCCACTCGGTTGTTAAAAAATCAAATGATTGAGCGACACTCTTTAGATGCCATATCCCATGTTTGATTTTCGCCACAGTAAGGTGCACTTTTGATATTCTCACGTATATCACCCACGACACCCTTCACAATCTCAATTTGATCATCGTCTTCCGCTGAATCAGTGATAATAATTGCATCGTTGTCTATAATTGGCGCCTTCTTTCTCTTCGGTGAATACTCGATCTCGTTGTGCTTGATTAATGGAACTCTTTTGAAGAGTGGCACTGGATCAGACACGTGCAAATTCGATGGAAGTCCCACAAGTTGCAATGGTAACTGCGACGCTGATGGTAAAACTTGACCATCGTAGTATCCGTTTTGATTCGTGTCGTGGTAGAATTTTGCAACTATTGGACCTATGTAAAGTAATGCCGATCGAGTCGGTTCAGGCTGTTGATACTGTAAACTATCCAATGGAGCTGCCAGAGATGTTGTGAGAATGGTCATTTTTATGAAAATCAACCTTAGTCGTTTCATCTCTATAGCTACTCCTGATGCTCGACCAAATCGAAATAAAAAAGGACTTGAGTCAAAGGAGCGGCTTCTACGAGAGCCGAATGAATACTGAGGTGTCCTGTGATTTCTCCAAATCTTGCGCGTTAGTTTAAATTGGCGGCATCATATGATTTCGGCATCCCACGAAAACTGGTTCTGGATCAACGTTGACCCTGGCAAAGCTATATTTCATACAGACTGGGATGGATACATTATGCTTTCGATCGGGCGGTACCGATTGGTAAAACTGATGAGTTTTTTCTTTTTGGTCCAGGCTTCGAATCAGAATTTGACAAAAAGTGATCTACGAAAGTTTTTATTAATGAGATCAGTATTTCGGAATCTTCGATTCTGATGTTTCTGTTAGACTCCTTTGAGAGACTCGGCAAGAATATTTCAATTTCATGAAAATGCCAATTTAAGTGAGTGTTGCATAAGATGTTTTGGGTATCTGTTACATTCTCCTGTCCTCTCGATATTCGCCAGAAAAAATTCTAGATAGGGAGTCGGTGTTTGAGTTTTTGGCATCTGTGAGTTATGCAGATGAAGTTTAGCACCCAGATCAAACAGGATCTCAGTGAAAAAGAACGGCGAAAAATCAAACCTCGTTCCAGAGCTCGTTCCACAATGGGAAATCGCCAGATTGAACAACGACACTTGGTTTTGTGGTTGACACCCGTGGCCTCTATTCATCTTCATTCAGTGAGTGTGAGCCATTTTTTCTTGGCAATTTAGAATACTCGTGATGAGATGTTCCGATGTCTCATAATTGAAAATGAGTCAAATATTGATTTGTCGCTTGGGGTTGCTAGAAAAATTGAAACTGGCATGATTTAATTTCTATTGACTGCTTGAAATAATAGTACATTATACACCGATGCGAGGTTAGGCTGTTTTGGAGCATCGAAAATCAATTTTTCCCGAGTGTAACGAGGGGAAAAGATTCTCAGTGCCCCGAAACGGCCCGACGAGCGAGGTGCTTATACTATTTTTTGGTGTTAGGGCGACTAAACGCCAATTTTCTGATTCGAGCCGGGAGGAAAAATTGCCGTTTAGTCGCACTATGCCAAGAATTAGTTTATAGCACTCTAACCTAAAAATCGCAACTCTGAACATGATTTTTGGATTCTCGTGCAAAATATCCCATGAGACTGACCGTAGATGAGTAGTTTTGTTACGGAGGACTCATAGCACTCACTTCGCTCGTGCCATGAACAGTCTTTCGTACAAAATGACCCATCTCAGGCAGTTTCATAATATACTATTTCACTAATAGTGACTAGAAGACGCGTTTTACTTTCGCTTCGCAGAGGGTAAATGACGCGAGTTTTCGTTGCCTCATAGTAAAAAGTAAAATACGCAACTAGGGAGTTAGGAGAACGACCACCTCCCGGGTTTTTATCGCTTTCTGCTGCACCTCGAGTGCTAATATTCACCCCGGAGGGACTCGTCCTCCTTTACTCCATGTTGCGTAATGTGCTACTAGCGGTAATTGCCTCATTCGCTACTAACAGATACTCGCTAATAACAGATCCGATTTACGGTCGAAATCAACATATTTGTCGGTAAGGAGCATTAGTCATTCGCGTGGTTTCTGGTACTCAATTTAGAATTTTTTCAATATGAAAGCTAATCAAAACTACAAAATATGAAGACAGATGGGTACTGGGTGGTTCTCATCTTGGGGAGTTTATAATAACGAGAGTACATGCTCCGATCTTTGTGAAAAAAGTAGGAGTAGCAGGAATCGAGTCCATCATTTTAAACTTGTTTGACTCCCTCGTTCATGATTAACTGGCGTTATTGCCTTACGTTGATGACAGACAACCCGGTAGGACGCGATTTTCACGACTCAACATCGCACGACATGGACTGACTTAACTCGCGATTCACTCGGGTGAGTCCAACCATCGGTGGATTCGATACTCGATTAGGACCAGTCATGGGTTTTGAAAATGAATCAAATCCTTCGACGGTTTAGCTCACCGAAATGGATCACGAGTCGTGCCGGGCCATGTCATGCAATGTCGTGGTGGGTTGTCTGTCATCAAGACTAGAATCTAGCTACGACGAGAATATCACGACACGATCCGACACGATCCGAAACTCATTCCAGTGAACCTAATTGTTGATGGATTTGATTTATTTGTATAACCCATGACTGCTGTTATCAAATTCATCGATGGTTGTGTTCGCAAGAATAAATTCAGTGTCGTGTTGGGTGGTATCGTGTCGTGAGATTCGTGTCATAGCGGGTTGTCTGTCATACGAAATTCATTCCTGCGAATCCAATGATAATTCATTACAATGATTCTGCTGGCATTTTTCTCATCTAGTTAATCCTACCTCATGAACAATCCCAGTTAATCCTACTTCTCATACAACCTCTTATTGACATCATGAAGTGTCTAACTGATTGTAAACACAGACTTGAGGCAATACTCAGGGATGCAATTTTAAGAAGCTTCCATCTTTTGACATAACGTCATATTGGGTAATTTTGGTACACCCTCAAAGGGCTTGTCCCGCGTTCCAGGAGCAACAAATAGGATTCCATAGTATCAGAGTTCATAACAGAATTTGATTGCAGTGCTGTAAAATTAACTGTAATTAATTAAAATTAACTCCCGGAGGGTTGTAAAAGACTTTTGAAGGTGTAACAAAGTTACCCCAAGTCTACCAAAGTTACCCAAGTTGACGTCAACCCTCTTTGTTTTGACAACTTATGATAGTAATGAGTAACATCCAAAATACTATACATAAATATCTCAACACGTAGTGTCACAAGATCAACACTTTTTATCAACAACGTTGCAAGCCTCTTTTTCGCAGGCACAGCGAGAATCAAAAGAGTGCTTATTACATGAATTCACTCTCATCAAATTAGTGAGAGTCTTGCAGCTCTATTCAATTCCGTTTATGAATAAGAAATTCATGGTGACCCATGATCCACGTGGTAGTTCAGAGAATGCTAGCTTACTCATTTTTCTAGAGAAGCACTTTGGAAAACTCAATTTCCCATTACTCTTTTGAATTGAATTTTGGGGTTTCTTGAAGGTTTGGGTTGTGCTCTTTTCTTGTTGGAACATTGCTGAAGCAAATATAAAGGATAAGAAAAGCCGACGCAGAGCTCCAGAGCAGCAGGTCAAGGTAGACGGGGGGCAGCGCTGAATCAGCGCCGCTGATTGGGATTTGTGCCAGGTTATGGCTATTACGGACCAGAGTTATCACGGACCTCTGCTATACATCACGAATTATTTCAGCTGGATAGATGTGGCATTACAAAAATGATACATGATTAGAGCCACTCGGGATCGAGACGAATACGCAACTGACGAGATTCTGAGGTGAGAATTTTTTTTTTCGTGATCCATAAAGTAGAACAAATCGTCTAGTTGGACCTCTGCTATTCATCATGTACTTCTGTAATAATCAAATAGAATCTAAAACTGCATCTGCGTCAGTTGCACGGTAAAGATCTTGCGAATAGATCATTTATATAAAGTATGCTGATGGATCAGTGCGTACGCACTGATTCATCTATTCATTTGGGTCTACTTTGGATTATTCCAGTACTCCAATGCTGCAGAACACCAGAGAGTTGGCCTGATTTCTTGATCACGGTGACTGCAGCGCCTGGCCCGCGGATCAACACTAGGCCTCGGGTCATCGACGACTATGAATAGAAGTGTTAGATTTTTTGATGAAGTAGTCTTGATTAGACTGAACTAGACCAAATTAGACCAAAGTAGATCGCACTAGACCGAAGCAGACCTAATTACACCAAACTAAATTAAATTGAATTAGACCGAATTAGACTAAATAACAATGAAATAGACCGAATTTGGACTATTTCAGTCGATAGATATTTCAATAGACTAGATAAGACTCAATTACACCGTACTAAAATGAATTTGACAGAACTAGACCGAACTTTACCGAGCTAAGCTGAGCTAGTCCTAACTACGACGAACCAGACCGATTTACATCGGATTAGACCGAGCTAGATTTAAAAATGCGAAACCACACCGAACCAGACCAAATGAGACAGAGCTAGACCACACTAGACCTAATTAGATCGAGTGAGACCGGATAGAACGAAACTGGACCAAACTAGAGCGAAACACGCCGAATCAGACTGAGATACGCCGAATCATACCAAAAAATTGGACCGAATTTCGGAATTCTCATTCTCACTCGCATACCCCACTCCCTATACCTTGTACCTCTTTCCCCGTACCCCATTCCTCATAATTCGCTCTTCATGACTCGATCCTCAAAACTCGTTCTTCATAACTCGTTCCTCGTGTCTCGTTCCTCCAAACTAGTTCGTCATAACTCATTCCTCATAGCTCGCTATTCATAACTCGATCCTCATAACTCATCCCTCATTCCCATTTATTCATCCATCCATCCACCCACCCACCAACCATCCTACCCATTCAGTCATTGACTCACCCATGACCCTTATAGTCACCCATCGCACTTCGCCCGTTCCACATAAGCATCCTGATAATCGGGATGCGGGCACACATTTCGGCTGGACGTTTAATTATTATAATCAGCAAGTCACATTTGGATGAAGAATCTGGTGGAACGAGACATCTGTTTTCCATGAGATATCAAATTCATCATCATGTTTTCAATTTCAAAAACTACCATATTTATTTATCAAAAATCTAGGAAAATACTTGCACGGGGTGAAATTTGCAATTATAGGGTGGTTATTTGAAATGGGCTCTAGAGTAACACGTTCGCTGGGATGGCTTGTACTTTTCTGTGTGCGGTGGTGATCAAAATCCCATGCATTAGGTGGGTACCACCGATGGGACCCATCGCACATAGGGAAGGAACTGCGATTTTTGCACGGTATGAACTACTACTTTATGTTACTAGTGTATAAGGTATTCAAATTTTTGTACGATAGATTTGTTTCTATTCAAATTTTGGACACGCACATTTTACTACTGCATATCCAGAGTGCTCATATTTGAAATCCACGACACTGCAAGACATATACCTATTATGATTTCGTTCAATGGGAGGCATGCTCCACAAACTATATTCATAAAAAAAAAGAATCTTTAAAAACTCGAGTACTTAGTAGCAATGATGATGATGAATAAGCATTGACTGCTGTGTTAAAGAAGACATACTAGTAAGATTTAGCAGAATGTCCTAATTGATTAACACGTTCGCTGCGACGTGTCCCACGGGTGGGACCCATTTTTGTTCGGGCTCTAGTGTGCACCAAACAACGTAGACACATCCAATGGCTTCTGTAGCAACTTTTACTCACTATATACGATGCCAAAAACATGCCTTTATGCCAGTTTAGGGATCGGACTTGATTTGTTCGAGCTACGCCATAAAAACTCCATTTTCGTGGGAATGTCGATGAATAACACAAAAATAGCAAGTAAATTGTGAATATATCAAGTCCGTTTGAATCTTTCACAACGTATCTTAGGTCATTCGAAAGCTCACGTCAAAAGCTACAAAATGAGCCTAAGTACGCGTAATTTAAGCGAAATGGAGCCAAGTTATAAGACGCAAAATAACCATGAGGCAAACAGAGTAAATGGTTGACATTTCAATTGCACTTCCTCTAGCCTCAATCTATTTTATCTCTCCGCGTATGAGGAACTTTTTGTATCCAGAGAAGTTGAAGAGTATCTCAAATAAGCAGCTGTATCTCGTGGACTCACGAGGATAGACAATCATACTCGCGTGGATCACAATCGCAATCCGCGGTTCTTACGAGGCAAAAGCTTCCAATTCAGGCCATGCTCGCGAATCACCATAATGGTACCGGGAAATCAACGAATGCTCCCGAAAAGCTGGAGATTACATCTTAGGATCACTAATTTTGGTAGTTCGATCATTCATTTCATCCCCCACTGCACGATAGAAATTTTCACGGGTCTTACCGGTGGGACCCGCGAAAGATCTTAGATTTCTTGCATAAAAATACTAAATTGATCACAAATCAAAAGGTTTGACTATCATAGGTGCAAAATCACGCGTTTGTACTCTCTCGCACTCTGGGACAGAATGCCGGTTTTCATCGTCGCAGCGAACGTGTTAATAATGGGGTGCTGATCGGGATAGGCTCGAATGAGGAAATCAAACGGTGATGAACGACAACACCGGTTTCGGGAGGATCAAAAATATCTTGCCAAGTATCCTGACAGAACAGTATCAGAGTTTTGTTCGTGTAAGAGCAATTTCTCACGGTTAGAAAGAAACAAAGCACCAACAACCAGTCACAAAAAAAACTGATGGACCTCTGACCTCTATCCGACACGATGCTCGGGAAAGGACGATAGGTTGAACAAAATCGTCACCAGAAACTGAACACGTAGTGATTAAGTACTGTTCCCAAGGATCAAAATCCCGTTTCGACCGAAATGGAGCAATCCCCTTTTTTGAAATGCGAGCTTAATCCGTTGAGCACTTTTACTTTCAAGATCATAACAGTTCCCGGAGCTCATAACTCAAACGTATCCCAATTATTTTCAACGTACTTTAGCTTATTTTACAGCTCATACTAAAGTCTTCAAGATGATCTGAAGTGTGTTTGATTTCAGCTCCATCAAATGGAGCTGAAACAGCTCCATTTGATTAAGACGTAAAAATACGAATCAAGCTCGCATTCCAAAAAAGAGGATTGCTCCATTTCAATTTCAATGAAGTTTTGATCCTTGGGCATAGTACTAAACAACCACGTGTTCAGTTTTTGGTGACAATTTTGTTCAACCTATCGTCCTCTCCCGAGCACCGTGCCGAGCTACTAACATAGCTTCGAAACAATGTGGAGGTATTATACTAAAAATGTAAAATTGTAGCCAAGAATAGTGAATAAAATTAATATTTAGTAGCGCGTGGCGATTCTCTTGATGTGGCATCAATAACATCGTTTGTATCGATCTATAATTAGCGTGATGCCACCGGCTGCGGTTTCGACTCTCAATTAAATCGTCGCTCTCGGCCCAACTCTTCACGAGACACGAGGGCTATCTATAATAATACATGCGAGCGCAGGAATTTCGCTCGGGGCACTTGACCTCGCGGGGAAGCAAGCGCGCGCCTACGGCAATCCACGAGGTCTACCAACGTATCATCATCTGCTTGCCATTTCACAAAATATAGTATAAATTATTCAAAAAATCAGCCACGCGTGGACCGCGGAGACAAGAATCTCGTGACAAGAATCTCACCTTCCTGCGGCCAAACGGCTTGTACTGCTCGCGCCTCATCGGTCGGCGCATGTGCGACATTGCATCGGCTGGAGCTTTTGTCAGCTGGCCACCCGATCGAGCTTTGCAAGCTCAGGTTCACCACTGTTGCTGCAATCGACACTGATCACCTCCTGCCTCTGAGGCATTTGCACCACTTTTTTGAACCACCACGGCTGAGGTTATTACAAATCGGCTCACCCGTTTCACTTCCGCTTGGTTCACGCGCGACGACTTTTATTTACAATATAGATACACACATTGCGAGCTTGCGACTTTTTGTTTTGCACTGATGGGAGCGCGGAACTATAGCATTCAATCGAGAATTCCGATTTGAAACATTCGACATCCCCATGTGAAGGAGATCGGTAAGTTTGAGGATGGTATATGAGTAAGGCCTGGTGGCCACTCGTGAATCGGTGGGCGACTGGCGATGCCCGCGAGGAGGCGCGTTTTGGAACGCAGCGCGACCTCCTCCGCTATAAATAAAAGCTGCGTCGGGCGTCTGCCGTACGTTGTTATAGCTTATACAAAACACAACTATGTTCTGATCTGCTCTGGCTTTGCCAACCAAGCTCGGACCAACCTTTTACGCCCCGACGAGAGCACCTGTGTGTATGCGATTTTCCGTCATCGTCGGCGCGTCGACGTTACGGTATATAGTAGCTTCGGTTTGACCGGAAGTGCGAAGATGTCACCGAGGTATTAGAATCTTATACGTCTGTCTTTACTAGCTCGATGGCGACGAGTACGCGATCTGCGTTTGGAAAGATATAGGAGCTCTCTTTTGCCGAGCGATTAATAGTTTACGAGTGCACCTGCAAGCTCTCTTTGCTCGTCTCTTTGAATTTTGGCCCATCAATCAACTACACTACTTATACCGTATATAATGGATCATGTAGTGACTCACTAAAAAAAGTAATATCTTCAAATTACTTTGTTGTATAGTAATTTTGAATAAGGCATCTTGAAGATCACAAAAAATTTATCAATTTATGTGCCTCGAATATTTTTCACGTGCTTTTCAAGCGGCCGCGTGATCAATGTTGAGCATCGAAAAACATTCTCCTTCGATCAATCACCTACAACTTTGACGGAAGTGGCCTGGTCATAATAATTCTCACGGGACGGTGTAGATCACCCAAAAATCTACAAGTTTGGTCCTCAGTAAAATTTTCGTGTGACTCTTCCCATCGGAGAGTTGCTGTTGGAAAAGATACTTACGGAGATAACGAGGAGTGCAAGTGTTTCATTTCCTTTAGTCCTATCCCAGTGCAAAATTTCATCGAAATAATATCACGCCACATGACATCGACGTGAAATGATCCTACTTTTCCATCGGAATTCGCTATCAGATTTCGTCCCAGATTGCACGTAACAACATTTTCTCAAGTTTTATCGTGGAAATCGATCGATTTCATGTTTTGTCCCTACAGGTCGAATTTGAGACAAAATTTTCTTTGCAAAATGAGATGATTTTAAATCCAAATCATGTGACGTGATATTTTTCCGATGAATTTTGCACGGTACTAGGATAGGGCAAGAGGAAATGAAACAGTCGCACTCGTTGGTATCTCCATAACTATGCAATACAAAGTTTTCTCTCGGAACTCGTGGCTGCAACGCGAAAGGTCACACGAAAATTTTAGAGACCAAACTTGTAGAATTTTTAACGATCCAAAACATTTTGTAAGAATTTTTATGATCGGACCACTTCCGTCAAAGTTATAGGTGATTGGCTGATCCTACATTACGCGTTTTCGCATGCGGCAGCATTGCCACTATGACGGACACTTGCGGAAACGCATGCAGAAACGCACGCGGAAACGCGTAAAGTAGGATCAGCCATTGATTAAAGAAGATTTTTCTTAGACTTTCAACGTTGATTACGGCCGCTTGAAAAGCACGTGAAAAATATTAGAAACGCATAAATCGATAGACTTTTTTGTGATCTTCACGATGCTTCCTCCAAAATTCCTATACTAACAAGGGAAGGTCCAACCTTGCGGATCACGGATCTTGATGAGACTCTGGAAATCATCTTGTTTTGGAGAGGAATGGAGTGACCTCAAAGGATTTAGTCCTGTAGGCCTCCTGTCCCAAGATACAGCTATCGTAATCAACATAGCCCATATTGGCCTATGTTGAAAAGTCGTATATATCTATAGATATACTAACAATGCTAATCTCTGTAGCTGTATCTGAGAATAGGAAGCCCATGGGATTAAACCCTTGGAGATACCTTCATTCCTCATCAAAACAAGATGATTTCCAGAGTTTCATCAAGATCCGTGTTCCACTATGTTGGATCTCTCCTTGTAAGTAAATTGAAGATATCACTGTTTTAGTGAGGCACTGGTCCATTATACACGGTATAACTAGTGTAAGACAGTATATAAGTCAGCTTTTGATATTGTGGAAAAATGCAACTCAAACTATGATGAGTGAATAAAAGTCACCTGAAACTCTGGCGCATTTTTGTTGGGTCGCAGGATCATAATAATCTCGTATCAACTTTGGCGTTCTGATGATGATAGTGGAAAATTCGACATGATTGTAAAGTGTCCATTATTGAATAACCCATTGTATCACGAATGAGTGTTATTGTGTGCGTTCATGGCCAAGGGTTCAGATTTAAGTAAAAGATATGGATTTGAATAGACTCTATTAGCTTGCGTTATTTAAAACTGTCTGCTGACTCGAGAAGTCGTTTTAAAACGTTTAAAAAAGCTAGTGCAGGAGTGACCATGAACGTAGAGAGATGAAAACTATTCAATCGTACCCTTTCCTCGCAAAATTACGAGCTCACTGCGTTGAAAAAATTCATATAGCAGACGTTATCGAAAAGTGTCGTTATTCAATTATGTATATCTGAAGAGATTCAGCTTAGCAAAAAAATTGAAGACTTTCATTCCATGGGATAAGGATAATAAACAAACACCAAGTAAACACTCATCATTGCTGCACAAATTCAGTTATATTTGAATGATAAAACTACATGAATGCACGTTATAGACGAGAAAAGATGATTTATGAATCATAAAACTGCAACTCGAGGCGCGGCCGTTTACAAACACATTGCAAGCGCTGTGATGAGTAAGAATTATGTGATGGCAAAATTTACAATATTCCAAAGCATATTCGAAATTTTTGAACGAATTTAAGCATTGGACTGAGTATATCTCAACTTCCGACAAAAAGCAACTTTGTCGTCTCGTAGGCACCTTATTTGCCAATGTTGCATCTAATTTTAATCAATAAGGAAGTTCTGTATTCAGGGAATAGCCGCGCTTAATAATCATTTGAAACCAACTTGGATTCAAAATATTTCATCAGTTTTCCCAAAATGTTATTGTAGTATCAATCTTATGAAGTCGAGCATTTACTCATCGTAAATCTTTTTCGTCTTACGCGGCGGTTTCTATTGAATGATATTCTCTAACTGATAAAGATATGATATTGGTCGAGCAAAGAAACCTCGGAAGAAACGATTTTGTATTATTCTATAAAAGAGCACCCTTTGATTTTTTCTGGTTCCTATTTCCAGATGATCGACTAACAGATCGAATAACCACACAATAAACAGTTTATAAGATATGAGTAAACCGAGGAAACCGAGATGTATTGATGGATTGTTTGATAAAGCATTTTCTTTCACAAATTAAAACAGGATCAAAGATTAGCTCTGGTCGTGAATATTTGATGGTCTTTCAAAGACAATTTGCAGTAGAGTGGAAAAATGGGGAATTCTTCATAAAAAAATGTCACAACAACAACTTTATGTTATTTCGAAATCATGAATACGTCTAATTCGAAGAAAAGTTAGGACCTACCGATAAGTACCTGTTCGAAAGAACGAAGAGGAAAAATCGGGCCGTCGCAGCGCTTGAAAGTCTACAGTGACGCCGCTCGGTAGAGTCGGAGCCCCCAGTGGTCGGACGCGACGATAGATCTCTACTCTATCGGTCCACCATCAGACTGTGGAGACTCAGTATCGTTTGACAGAAGCTCTGCTAGGTGACTCTGACTAGACATTAATTTTCTTGAGTTTGAACTTGAATTTGAATTTTGAAATTACTCGTATGCCTTGCCATGTATTAGACATAAGATATGGAAGATCGATAAACATAAAATTCAACTCGAATATTTCATGGCTTCAACTTGATCAAATTGACGAGGAAAAATCCAAATTAATTGTTTCATTATTCATATTTAATTGTAATTCGATTCAAACTATGGAAGATGTTGTTTTGGACCAAAGATTATTTAATTGTATGAGGCATCTTTGTGTAGTTCTCTTGAAAATTGATTATGAATAATAACAACATCAAACTGAAAGTTCGAGTACTCCTCGGTATTTTATTCTTCCGTCAGCGGACCTTCCAATCAAACATTCCAGTTAATTTTAATTTTGCAATTGGTTAACTTTTAAAATATACCTAACGACTTTCAAAAAAACACGTTTAAATCGATAATTGTACACGTTACTCGAGGTAATCGGATTTAGGGTATTGGGTTTCATCAATAATAGCCCAGATATGATGATGATGAAATCGAGTAATTTTATAAAAATAACGCTGTTGAAGAGAAAAGATGTAGGAGAATAGAGGTATTAGTCTAACGTCAACTCATAATTTTCCAATCTAAAATTGTCATCTAGCATCGAAATAAGTTACGAAACAATTTTGTTTGAGATTGTGAAAATGAGCGGGAGAGCGCACAGTCATAGCGACGAGGCAATAAAAAATAGAGCCAGCTCTTTTCCCGTTCAATCTTCCAGAGAGCTTGCTCGGTGTATCTATTCTTGATGTGGAATCACGAAAAAGCACTCAGAGATCAAGCTCGTGTAAGTATTAAGTGTATTTAGTCGGGGCACGCCGAGCATGACGCATTCCTTCCCATTCTAAAACTCGTACAGTAAATCCCGATAAAATCTTCCCTACAGTCGATGTAATCCACGTATATAGGAACCATCATCATTCCACCTCTCTCGAAAGTGACAAACATTAAAAATTCATCGTCAGGCATTATTATCGTCACTCAAGTAGAGTCTAAATTACAACTACATAGAAAAAAAGTTTCATGCTTGCACAAGAAAAAAAATCCCGTTTCAAGCCCGCTAGCATAGGGTCTATTTCAGTCCAGCTGTTTTACGAGTGACATTCGGGGGACGGGTGCATTTAGACGGCATCGAAAAAATTCAACGTGCCTTTTTCAATTATCCGAGGATGTTCATACAGCAGCGAGACGAAAGTAGCCAAGTGTTATTTCGGTCCGGCGCAAGCTTCGGGTGTATATAGCAGCACAAATCGTCTTACGAGTTTGTTTGATCCCTCTAATACACGTTCATCTCGCTCGCTTTACTCGCGGCAGCGCTAATTCTGTTTACCTCCCGCACCGAGCGATACATACACACGCATGTACACTGCTTCTCTTTTCATCCCCCGACCCATCAACCCCAAAATATACACTACAGTACACATGACTGTTTAGGTGGGTGCGGACTCTCCGGACCCGCGTCCTCCCTCATCATGGCTCGTATGTATGCGGCACCTGTTTCGCGTTGCGAGTTTGCATCACATCACAAACCGGCCTCTACATGCTATATTATACACCTAAGGTGTATTTGTGTGAGTATTCATGCAGGGAGGGTGGAGGCGCAACAAGAAGCGACCGTCGGCGTGTGTACACTGCGCTCGTATGTAGGTCGCTTGGTTTGTTCGGTACAGAGAGTGTATATGTTATATACCTACGCCGGCAAATGCTCTGGCGCCCCGGCAAGTATAGAATATCTCGCCCGGAACGTGTAGAGCTTGCAAGCTCGAACGCGTCCGGCACATGGCAGTGTGCGACATCGCTGTTTGTGCACTTGCTTTCTGTATCTTTAAAAGAGAGAGCTGCATGTGAGAGAGAGATTTTCGACTCTCGGCACTGCACCCACGACAACATTTATGAATTTTGTCGACTTTATGCACGAATATTGAACTTTTTTGAATAGCAAGAGGAGAGCCAGGAGTCCGAGTCGCCAGTGTTGTACACAATTTTCTCCTAATTTTGTATTCAATAGAATTTGAAGAGCCCAGAGCAATTTTGTCAAATGGGCCATCGATTCAGAGATACACACTGTAAAATTGGTTCAATAATCGTCAACCAGCATTTCATCCAGACGGTTGAATTTTGATCTTGAAATTTTCTACAGTTCTACAAGATTTACCGTTTGCAACTATTCATGTATTGTTCAATACTCACGCACATGTAAGGGTGCGTCCACAAATGATGCATATGCACTGCACACTGCGCATATGCACTGCACTCGTGCACATGTGCAGCTCATCGGATTTGAGCAAAGATTGGAGGGCTCACATAAGAGAATTTCTGATTTGAATCGGTTTGTGTCTCTGTTCCATTACCGGCTGATTATACTTTGCTGATTACTGCAAAGCAGAATTCGACTAGTTCCGTCTGGTTTCGGCTAAAATTTGATGCGCTGCACCTGTGCATGTGTGCAGTGCATATGCATGCATATGCATATTTGTGGATGGACCCTAATATGAGACCCTGATATGTAATAAAGATACTATATATGTATTCCTTTCGAAAGTTTGTGTTTTATCTGCTCTCCAACGTTCTAACTACACACCAGGTCGTATTCACACTCGTCTGTGTCTGCCAAGCTTGTCTTGACATTCCGTCACAGTGTCTCACAAATAAATGACAAAATAAATAATGCAGTGTTGCTGAGAGCTTCTTGGGTCAAAAATCCAGGTTGAGCAACGTTTCGGCGGAGGTCGTATCCGGATAGGTGATCGCCGAGGTGATCGCTCATCTTGCGTTGGCCAAGTCCCTAAAGCTACATTTTTCAAATTAAAACGGAGTGGTCGCCCATCCGGATACAACCCAAACGTTGCTCACCCTGGTTTTGTGACCAGAAAGACGTTTTTTATCTTCATTTGTTCACGAGAAATTGTGACGAAAATCATTTTCTCATCCAATATTGTTCCTCGAGGTTTGGGAAAATGTCTCAATAAAATCTTTTGATCCTCGTTGGACAATGATCCAGATATCATGCCGAAGAAGAACTCGTAAAAATTTCGGAGGAGCAAAGACTTTTCGATAAAAATCAGCTCAAGACCACCGTAAGCAATGATTTCTCTGAACGTTATGGAAGACATTGCAAACGTGTGAATTTGTGTGATCATATCGTGCGATATCGTGTGGGGAAGATGGCACATGAGATAATACGTGTATAGTGAAAAAGTAAGAACGAAGAGGTATTCCAATATTCCCTTTTGAAACACTTGTTGAATTTTCAACTAGGTGGTTGAACTTTTTCAGATAAATTTTTTACATTGCAACCAAAATCATTAGCATTGTCCATATGGGCCGATATTGAAGAATAATCTAGCTCGCAATACGTTGAAATTTTTGCTGTAACTTCGAAAAAGAGGCCTTTTCGAACTTCTTCCACATAGGCGCTCGGCATCTTCCATATTTTAGTTACTGTACCAAACTGAGAAGAATTCAGAAAACACTTGCGATTGAGGCTCCGTGATCCCCTCTCGTTCGTAGTTTTTGTCATTTTCAAAACTTTTGATGAAACAGAATATGCTCAATCAATTTCCAGTCTCGTAGGGACATTATGAAATGTTTCATTGATGTAACAAATTAGTTTGAATTATTTATTCGCCACGAATTACAACGGACCTGGGTTACGTTGTATTGCAACTATATGGTATGATAATTTTACATGCTAATCTCAAATTCTGAATTTGAAAAGAATTTATTCCCTTCCTCCCTGTTCCTTCAGAAGTGAGCAGAATCCTAAATTCAAGCGAGATCTATCTTGGGTTACAGTGAATATATCTTTTCAGGAAGTTCTTGATACTGTTGTAGATGAGGTTGTAGAACAGACAAAAATCGTGCATATATGAGATGCTACCATCGAATGGGCAGAAATTAGAGATACTCGTAGAAATATCTTTGCAGAATGAAATTTACACATTTTTAGGGAAGTAGGATACCCCAACTCTCTCGTTACAATAACCCATATAGCAAGGCTAGAAAAAAATGGAAGGGAGACAAATAATAAAGATAATAGCTAAGAGCGCGGATGTCAGAGTGGAGCACATGCACGCGAGACACGTGGAGCAGATGGTGAACATTTGAGGGCTTTTGGGGTATTCACCAAATGCCTTGATGATCGGGCACAGTTATAGAAGTCTGCGAGCAATTCGCACAGTCAGATAATAGAAGACGAGCGACGAGTACACCCCGATGCTTGGCGCGCGTGCACCGCACTGACACACAACAGTAGCATCAGAAGCAAAGCATATCGTATTTCAGGCGCTAATTGCTGGTATAACCGCGGACAGTACATACTACCGTGTTATATATACTTATTATAGATCGGTAGATGTGATGCGATCTTTCTCGGTTCATGCATGTATATAGAAAACTTGAGTTCACTGTTCTGTGCAATAGGGACTGATGTATGTCTTTCTTGGCGGATTTCACTGTCTTGGACGAATCGCTCCATCACTCTATGAATGCAACTACCCATTTGTTCTCATCCATAACGGTATATTTGCGTGGGCTAAGTACGTACAACTCGATATCCATACCTATTTCATACACGCAGCTCGCATATGTACCTATGAACGAAGAATAGAAAGTGAGGTGAGGGTATAAACCCGATTGCCTCATTGTCCATTGAGAGCGTGCACCTCGTTTTGAATTTTTCTCAGAATCATTGACAATTGAAACTTTGATGAAATACACGATCATTGTTGAATGTTTCTTTCTCATTAATCGAACGTGCTGATCCGTGGCTATGCAGACACGCAAGTTTAGTCCCTTTCAGAGTGCGGAAAAACCTTGAACTGCAAGAGCAGTAACCAGTTCTTTAGTTAGACAATGTTTCAGCCTAGAGTCAGTGAAGAATTTTTAAAAGGTTGAACGAAGAATTTTCTCATATTTTCAAATTGGCGTTATCTACAGTATTCAAATCACACCTTCATTTGGATGAAAGCGCACGAAAGCTTTTAGAAAATAATAGAGAGTTTGACAAAAAATCTACGTGTCGATGTAGGTCATTTTGTTGAAGAAATATTTTTCACAACGTTTGCATTTGATTAAATCGAGAATATTCACGTGAAATTTTGGATACCAAACTAATCCCGTCTCGTGACTTTTTATCAACATTTTTTCCTTCGTACGCGGCGTGCGCTGCGATATATATAAAAATTGCAAATCCTGTTCGTCTGATTTGCATAAAAAGTACCTGCGTTGAAACGAATCCTGCAGATAAGGAGGATTTTGCGGGTCCGAGATATTCAAAACAGAAATCACGTGACGATATTTTGAAAGAACGCCCGGACCAGGTAAAAAAGAAACGATAAAAAATTTTAATCGACTGAATACAGAATCTATCAAATCAATGCGTCGCGAAATACTCCCGCTGTATAGATGTGGCATTAAAAATGCTGCATAATTAGAGCCACTCGGGATCGAGACGAATACGCAACTGACGAGATTCTGATGTGAGAAATATTTATTTTCGTGATCCATAAAATAGAAAAAAACGTCTGCCAAAACTTCTACTCACTACTTTCATTTCATTTTGGTAATCATCGTAAAATAGTCGTAAAATTCATATAATTTACTACACAAGAAAAACATTATCCCCGATCCGCAAGTTATACCCACATGAACACGGCAAAAACTATTATCAATAAAAAGTACGCGCGTAAAATGAAGAATGACACGACCACGGGACTTTGACGAATTCGATCTAGAATTGTAAACCCCCAAATTACATAACCAGATTCCGGGCCAGACGGATTTTTACAACAAGCTGATAAGGATTTCTTGAATACATTAGTTTTTATGCCACCATCACTCAAATTTGCATACGCGCAAAAAAATTACAATAATTTAAAATTCGAAATTTGTTTTTGACCGATTGTCAGTACCGAAGAGCGATTATACCAGCTTCAACTTTTTATTCAGGAACACCATAAATATCTCATTGAAGATTTTATAGGATAGCTTTTTGAATTATTTGATGATTTTCTGGGATTGAGTATCCAGTACTGTGCCGGATCAAAAATTCCTCTGAAAATCGAATGCTATAGCAGACTATTTCCAAGTTTGTCCATATAACACACTATCATTTATTAACAGAATCTGCATGATCGTCCAGCCAAAAGTCGAGGAACATACGTTAGGTACAGATATACAATAAAAAGTTTGGTTATAACTTTTAATCGATAACTTGTGCGACAGTGAGGTTGTAAAATCAGTTTTGGATTTTCAATTTCTGTTTCATCACAACTTTGAACTGTGTCTCAATCTGATCGAGTGTGAATTCATCGATGTAATGTGTCTAAACATGAGCGAGTAATTTTTTGTTTCGATCGACTTTCAAAATACACTTCTATTGTCCTGTTTTTCGACACATCTGAAAATCTGAGGCGCAGTTGACATATACGTGAACAAAATTGAATCACGAGATAAAAAAGTTATAGAAAAAACGTCGAAACGTGAAAACAGATTTCGAAATTTTGATTTTGAAGAGAGCTTGTATCTTAGAAATGAATTTAACCACAAAATATTTTGCTGCATCTGAAAATCTCGTCGAATCGCAAATAATGTTTGACACGACGATATTGCGCATTTCGATGTCGAACATAATGGTCCATGAAATTGAAAGTTACGACCTGGATTCGATCTAGTGCAAATTTTAGCCATACCATCGTTTCTCTCTTTTGCATTACAATTTCCAATGCCCACAGATCTGAATATCCAACCACCGCAATGGCTTCATAACGCTCTCGAGAGCTTCCTGCACCCCCAACACTCTCGCGAGAGTAAGTATGCACATATGCAACACAAATCCTAATAATGCACTTTGACGCGGATCCATTTGAAAATCCCGCAAGCTCTGTACTCGAAAAGTCCACATCCCGCTTTCTCTTTTTATAGAATCCTAAAAAGCATCTAACCTCTTCATCTCTATGTCCACGGCATTGGCTGGCTTTCGAAGTAATGTCGTCCAAGGTACTTTGGTCGATTTCTTTTGAGTGTATTCTTACGCGAGAAACGAGATGTAACATTGCCACAGAGTGCAAGCGTTATAAGCTCTATACACACACGCAATATTCAAGCCTAACTATACACGAGACAACGCGCTTATTAATCAAGCGCTGAATTGCATCTTGCCACCGCGCGCGGCATACAACAATAATTGTCTGGCATGAATCCACGACTTTGCGCTCATCCTACACTCAGAAATTTCTGCATACTAAATTTGTAACGGGGCCGGGGGCTGAATTACTCGTATTATAAGCTCGCTTTCGAGTATATGCAATTGCTGGCGTTGAGTTGTTAGTTATGTGGGTTGTACGGCCGTTGGTGTGGCCCCACTGCATTTTGTTCGAGCTCTGAGAAATATTATCGAGAGAGTCAGAATGTAGTCTTGGATGCTTTCCATGGACCACGCGTAAGTTCAGTTTCCCTTTTTTTTAAATTGTAAATTTACGCATGGTCCATGGAAAGCATCAGAGAATACAGACTAATTAATAATAATCTTCTGGACATTGGAGCGAGAACATTCGACTATTTTCGAGCGAGATTACTTATTATCTCACAGTTAGAGAGTTGAATGTCCTTCGTGCCAATAATTCCGCAGGAGTATAGTTTCGATAGAAGCCTCGCGCACTCCCATTACCTTTTTATTACTTTTATGTTACAATCTCGTATACACCTTTTATAACAATTACTAATCTCAAATGATTAAAATTCTCGCGCCAACGCACATCATTCACCGATCGAGTTTGTTCCATTAAAAAAAAAAAACAAGAAAATAACGGCGAACGTGAATTTGTCAACAAATTGGAATTATAGAGAATTCATACTGGGAGAAATTCGTGAGGGAATTTAACACATTGGAAAAGCATCTGAATCCACTCTAGATAACGTATTGATAACTGCCAAAAGTCATGTGAAATGAAATGTCGTCGAAGTATCGTTTCGCACAAATGCCGAGACACGAAACAGTCCAAATTAATCATCCGACAACTGGTAAGGCAAAAAATATCGGAGTAAGCTCCTATCATGTGCTTCTCCAGATTTCAACTTGACTGACTAACGATGTCAAATACACAATCTTTAAGACCATATGTCAAAAAACTTCAAGTACTCAGACTGTAAAGTGATCCTTGCTTCCTCTGTCTACAAATATTTTTCAATTTTAGATCAGCATCTGAAAAAAATGAAGATGCAACCCTCTTTTTTGGTGCTATACGCGTTGCATTACGCCTCCACCACAAGAATCTCGACATCTTAACCTCCTGCATTGCGCGCCTCTGAGACTTATAATACTTTTAGACTCGCTCCATAAATACGAAAACACTTGAACGTTGCGCGTAAGATTACCCATCGTGTCGTTCTCGTAAGCGCGAGAAAAGAGCTTCGAAGCATCCCTCCCCCTCTCTCTCTCCATTTTTGATGCTAAGTGACACGACGAGATGCTGCGAAGCTATAATGAAACGTACCTTATAAATAATCGTGGATATTTTTATTCAACAGGAAACGACATCGGAGCAGCGAGCTTTGAAAACTTTTAAATCTCTCGTAATACTCGCGACCTCTCGAAGATCTTCAAAGCAATCTCATTTTCATCTCGGTTGATTGAGAAAGACGACTCCCCGCGTTCGATACAAAATAGTTTTTCAAGTCGACACTCGTGAGTGAAGTCGAGGAATAGTAAAATTTTGTATCCCGATTTTTTCAGCAAGCAAAACGTCGAAAAAATCGGCAACGCTCTATACCTGTGCCGCACACTATGGGAGAGGCCGATTTTATTGCCCAAAAGTTAAGTAGCTTGAGCGTGTTACTTTTGAGCCAAAAAATTTTGGTCTTTCTCACTGTGTGTCGCTTCTCAACATTGATTCGTTTATTTTGGTTCGATAGAGTGTATAAATTTTTGTAAAAGGGGCTAGTCTGCGAGAAGTTGTGAGCCCGTTACTTTGATCAGAACTCAGGTAAGTATACAACATCAGCTAATACATAACAGCAGCGATGCCTGGTCTCATATAATCGTACGGGAGGTAAATTTAATGCGACAAGTTTGGACGCCGGAGAGTGAGAGAGCAGCGCATCGGAATCAGACATCGTATGCCGGCCCGCAAGAAGACAGATCGTATTACTCGTATTATACACTTGCCCCGTTGCTTTTTTAATAGTCGAAGAGACAGAAAAGAGTGAAGAATTGAGGTGTGCGAGTATACCTGTACACAAAAACGGACTGCGGTGGGGGAATATTTCCTATATGAGTGATTCCGACGAACGTATAATTTTCCGTGTTCCAGGCTCCCCTGTGTTTCTGCAACTTTGAATGTACATTGTAGCAATTTTCTTAAGGTTTTGTTCTGGTGCACAACTATGTTAATACTTTTTTTAGCAGATCCCAACGTTTCCGTGCTTTCTATAGTGTTTGATAAAGGGTCGAAATGTCAATTCCGTCTCCTGTAGGCAGCCTACCTTCGACAGTTGAATTCGCTGCAACGCAAGAGCAGAATCGAAAATCCCTGCGGAAAGCCCTCCGTGTATGCACATCAATTTGTAATCCATTTTTTGTAGCGTTTTTAATACAGATCTATGCGGAAAATAGTCTGTGGTTAATTGACAAGTAGTAGGAATATTTTTTAGGCGAAATATCCTTTCTGTCCTTGTCTATTCCGCCCCAGTCTGCAACGCTTTAGTACATTACGCGTCGAGTGCTGGAAGCATTTTTCCCTTCGGGAAACCGAGCTGGGCGTGGGCGATGGCACCGTCCAGCTTGCTTTTCCCGAAGGAAAAATGTTTCCGCACGAGACGCGGATGCAGTTTTATACGTCTGTACGCAGGAACAGCTTGTTTCCAGGTCTCGTCGCGTAGCGAGGAGGCCTAGAAACACGCTGTTTCTACGTATGGACGTATAAAAAACTTTGCATATCTTCCTCTAGGTTTAATCGTGAGATACGTATCTCTAGATACTTTCTTTACATATCCAAACAAGTAGAAATCAACTGCTGCGAGCCACTGGAACGCTTGGATTAAAATAACTAATTGCAACTTGACCCCATATGCCGATCTCGGTGATGGGTACTCCTTGGCCTCCTGGCAATTTTTTTTACGTTTGTTATGTTGAAATATGAGAAAGTAAGTAGTTTGCGTAGACCCCGAATCATTCCTGCGTTCTCCAGAAAATCTAGAGTGATTTTTCTATTTTTCGTGATTGCTTAGCTAAGAAAACACGGAGGGAATCACCTTCGGTAAAATCGGTGCCAAATTCTTTGAGTTCAACCAATTTTGACGTACTCTACCGCATTCGGTTCCTCGTTTCAAGACCTTCAAAATCCATCTTTTAAAATTGGAAAATTTGAATATGGAGCCTTTTTATGTGCAAAACACGGAGACGATTTGTAAACAAGGATGCCAACATCGGAGTGTACCTAACATGCCCCTATATGTTTATCTCGAAAAGGCGTGCAGTAAGACTTTTTTACTACTCAGAACGTGATTATCACGTCAAAATAGGTCGGAAAGAGTGTTTTGGATCGGCGAAAAGCTCCAAATGTGCGCGCACGGCGATAAAAACACTCTCTCGCCGATTTTCATCATTTATTTTGGTAAGAATTAAGACAGTTCGGCTCCAATTCATCAAAATTAGACGTAGTTTAGTGCATTTCGAAGGTGCTAAAACAATCTTAGAAATGATCTTAAATACGTTGGAAAATGTTGAGGTCGACCAGAGTTGTTGGGAAAATGGCTCAATTAAGGCAAAATGGGTACACACTTTTGTAAACTCTCAAAAATCACCTCTTGGAAGAATTCAAACAGTTTCACTCCAGTTGGTTCAAATTGAATGTACCTTAACTTATTTTGACAAGCTTAAAAATGAGCTAAGGTACGTAGGAAAATGTGGAGATGGGTCAAAGTTATTAAGAAAATGGCTCAATCGGGGCAAGTTAGGTAAACTGATCTCACTTGATTCAAATCACTCCTTGCAACGACTTTGGCCCCAAAAATCCCACTTTCGGCAAAATCACCTATGTACCATCACCGATGATGTGTGTTACAAGCTGGCGTGTCGCATGACGAGTTTTGGCATCTGAGCACCGGGAGGGGGGGGGGGGAGTTATCATTAATTCCCATGGTTGCGCAAACGTGAAATTCGACTATAATGATCTCAGAGAGACGAGCGAACGAACGATCGGAACGACGACGATCCTCTGTAAATGAAATATTCTTGAAAGATATTGAGGTGTACCTCGAATACAAACTACACATAGTAGCACTGGTTCTCCTCACATACATACTTTGTAGCTTGTGACATATCTTGAAGAAAAAAATGTTCGATCGGCTGTTCGCATGCTTGCATACATAAGCTCGTTTCCGTGCACCAGAGTATAAAGCTCTCGAACTCGTGCGTCACGCAAGCTCTTCTTGCGGCTTTCTATGCGGCAAAGTGCGCGGTTCGAGTCGCAAAAGTAGTATGTATATGTAACGAGCTTTGCGACGACGAAGCTGCATTGCAGAAACACGCAGAGTATAGTGCAATCGAGAAATGGTTTTTCAAAGTTGAGGGTTAGGTACAAGTTTGAGGTGATGGAATGAGAAAAGGGATGGGACGAGAGATTGAGCTTTTATCGGGTTTTCTGTGACGCGAAGCGTTCGCTGTCTGACCCAATCTTGACCCGCGAGCGTTTTGCCTGCTACCTTCACTTATAGGATGCCGTTTTCCACCGCATGTTTCACACTGTGGTGTAGCTCTATACGATTTTATTCGGGAACTTCGCTGAAACTATTTGTTTCTTGATTTTTATCCTTTATTGATTCATCGTAAATGTTTCATAAGGGGACGTTCAGAAACTACGTAGACCAATTTTTATTATTTTTGACCCCCCGCCCTATCCCCCCCCCCGTAGCCAATCGTAGCTTTTTGGACAATCTAACCTCCCTCCCCCCAAAGAACTACGTAGCTTTTCCAAAAAATAATAAAAGTTTTATTCCATCGAAAAGAACCAAAGATCCTGGAAACTATTTTATTTTTCAAATTATGTTGAGCTGAAGTGGCACGATTACTATAAAGTATCCTATGTGATTATTATTTGGATTATTTGCCTTTTCCCTGATTACGGGTAGGATTCGTCTTGTCAAACGTACAGGGTTTATGTGCATTAGTTGGAAGGACATTCGAATTCAAAGTCAGAAGATTTTAGAGAATAAGTTTAGAAAAAATACTTGAGAAAGGATTTACAAGTGAGCCACGCTCAAGTATCAAAACGATTTACCAGTTTGGAACCTCCAACGATACTTACACACGAGCACTCAGCAAATGTAAACAATGACGTGAACGAATGAACATCTCACCTACATGCTTTACAAGTACAACCATCGGCTCCGTGGCTTCAAAGATTATTACATCCAATCAAAATTTATCTGACCGATAACAGTATTAAAATCATGCATCGAAAGCCATTTTGACGCACGCAATTTAAAAATATGAAGCTACGTAGTAAAGCCGATGACTCCCCCTTGCCCCCCGTAGCCCAACGTAGTTTTCATTTTATTAAATTTTTGGCCCCTCCTCCCCCCTTGGCCGCCTACGTAGTTTATGGACGGACCCATAATTCTGCAAGAAAGATACTGAAAATTCCGGTCCAAATAATCCTGAAGATACAAAATAGTACACTTCGATATGCTGTGCGTAAAAGTGTACTTGTGCAGTTTATCAATAAGTATAGTTCGATACACGGGAGTAAAACCCACACTTTTTGATTTACTGTGCACAAAGTACACTTTTATACACAGTGTATCAAAATCATGGGTGTATCACATCCACAACTTTATAAAATGTTTACAAGTACGTAAATATTCAAGCTGGCAGCTTGCTGGCAAATTACACCCAACAAGATTCAAATTACGGTTTACCGTTTAACTTTTCCTCTTCTTCAGGTAAAAAAGCGTATTGCATAAGAACCACCTTCTTAGCATCATCCTGACTTACGCTAGCATTAAAAAAGAAATAATTCGGCTCCCATAAAATTTGTCTACCTATTCATCAGGTGAATTTACCCTTCTCGTTCAAAAATTTCATGCCAAACGTATCGTCCACATATTTTTCAACCGTGCGTCAGTTCCATGTCGGATTTGTTCGACGTCAAAGTTCCATATATCAATTCTTCATTGATGTATGAATGTAATTCCGTCAAAATTTCAGTTATGGAACCGTCGTAGTCTTCGTACCTCATAATATAAGAAGATATTCTCGGAAAGATGAAACGTGCAAGAGTAGCTTGTAACACATTATGATAATCAGCTTTCTACTGAGACTTTTATATTTTTTACAATGAGTAATGGAAATCGCAAATTGATAAATTTCATAGATCCTCCGACATATTATATGATGAATAATGCATGTGACTCGCATTTACGTTCTTTTATACTATAAGGGGGCATCGCTGTGTTTTATTGAGAGAGTAGAGATGATTTTGGTAAAAATTTATTCAGATATGGAAACTAGATATTGCGGATCGAATGTGCAACACATAAAACAAGGCGAAATACGTATATGTTCGAGTCAAATGACACAGAAATTGAGAGAGCGAGTCTGTGGCAGAGAGAAACGGAATAATAACGGATGAGAATAACTCAGCAGAATCACATTTGGAATGGAATTACATTCATGATTTTTATGCGCTGAATTTTATTGTGAGGCGAAGCTACGTCTCATTTATGTGTATTTTTCATGCAAGTAGGAAGGCATATTTGTTTGAAAATCAGACACTTCTTATCGGTTGTGCAGTGGGATAGTTTGAAGTTGTCACGTCTTGTGTCAAACCTTTTTCCAAAGCTCGTTTGGCGAAGATATGGCTTCGTTTCTTACCACACGTGACTGCAACTTGACTCGCTTGATGCACTTGCTGTGGTTATTCGACCAACGTATTCTTTTCTCGTTGAATTTCAAGATCTCACGAAATAGTGTCTTCAAAAAATTCTGAAAAAATTCAAATTACGTTTCAAAATACGTGAACATGTGTCTGGTTTCTTGCATATAGAATCAAATAACTCAAAAAATTACTCGGGATGCAAGTCTGCCAATCGGATGAATACAAATAAGTAAAATTTTGAGTATCTGCGTCAACGAGACTGACGCGATTACGCAACAAAATTCATCCTGTCTATGTCGGGTTATTCTGGAGTATGCGATCATCCATTAAAATTTCTCATTTCCAACGCGGAAAAATTTCCATTATTCATCCGAGCTATCGCTCACGATTGTAACACATATTAAATTTGACTATTTGGATACTCGAATTATCTCTTGAATGATGTATTAGAGAAAAATATCCTTGAATCTTGTTCCGAACCTCTCGTAAAATCGATTCGAGTATATCAATTAGAGCGTTAGAGAGTAGTATATAGATTTTAAACGTTTGGTAAACGAGTGAGTCGAGGGAGAGACGATATTGAGCGAGGCGTTGACAGAATCAATTTCAAGCTCTACTGCATCAGAGTGATACATTTTATTATAAGAACGGAACACTCGTGCAAATCTTGAAGCAGGCGAGAACGGTAGATTTATTCGATGGATTGCGTGCTCTGATATTCTACATGGAAAATTGCACCAAGCTACGTAATCAAATAGAAAAGGCGTATGTACATACAGACGTACACCGAGAGCTGGACCTATATACTATATACGGTGGTGTCGGACTTATGGGCGTCTCTCCTATACTCTTACTTCATACGCGCGCTATTGCGGATTATTTTCTCGATTATAAAATTGCTGCGTGCGCCACGCGCGCTTGTACTTAATAGTCTCGCACTGCCACCGCCACTATGTCGCGCTTGAACATGCACGCAAGACATAATGCAATTGAAGCGGATTCAATAGGAGTGCGATGAATAAATTTGCACGTCTGTGGTGAAAAACGCTGCTAACATGGATGCTGCTCGATCTTCCCGTCCATGAATATTATTGGGTCTTCACAGTTTTTGGTTGAGGGTCGATCATGAATCTGACCCTATCTGAGATATTGTTATGTTTGTAGTAGATTCCGTTGCCTTTTTTTCAAAACTAGAGTTGAGGAAGAGTGCAATATATCATCTGCAAAACAACCAATATTTTTTCGAGGCTCTTGAGCAAACATGGTTAGTTGATGCGATGTGATGAATTTATGAACACTTGAAACTTGAGAAAAATCTTTAATTAACTGTTTATGAAGTAACGACATCAAGTTTCAAAATCTTCAAAATTAGCGAACTCACTAACAATCAGCCTTGTTTTGGCACTTGTGGCTCAGTAGTTGGTCAAATTTGTACCTTATTTACATCCGTTCCTACATTCCGACGATCATGAAATCAAGATCCCGACAGTCAAAAACTTCGGAAAGTTGAAGCGGTTTCAAAATACTAATTTTAACGATGAGGCAAAATTTCATGAGGTTTTATTCATTGAAATTTAAATGTATTGATAGAAATCTATCAAGAATGCAAAATTTCTCATTATAATCAAAATTATCTCCAGAACTCCGTTTGAAGCACATGATTCACCTTTGGCACGGATACTCTGTCCAATTATCAAAGTTACTGGCAAATGCTGTAAATGTAAGTAAAAAATGCTGTAAATGTATGCTGTGCAGTTTCCAACCACAAATCCAAGTGATTGTTTGAGAATTTGATCGAATTTTTGGATATTTCCGACAACCAGGTAGTTGAGAAATATGAGACTCAAATTTCTTTCAAAAACTCTTGACATTGTTTTTGAACAAAGTAGCGAATATAAAACTCTTCTCTGTGGAGTAAGTTTAATCAATTGATCATTCTTGTTCGTCGGTTGAAATTTAAATTCTTCAAACATCTCAAAATCTTTTAATAAAACTTTACTAGCCTTCTTGATTTGATTCGAATTTTGCACACCGATTGCAAAAATACAGAAAATGGTTACCAAAAATAGTCGAGGAAATCTCACTAGCAATGGATCTGTCAACGACAGTATCGTTTTGACTTTTGCCCAAAAATTAGCGGAATCATGAAATTCATATCCCTGTCGCAGATCAGGCATCGGACAACGATCATCAAAATCTTTCTGTTGTGGTACGCAAAGTGATCACGGAATATATTCATCCTATATACCTTTTGCTTGCGAAACTAATACCGTTAACACAGCATTATACTAGTACTATGATCCCAAGACCATAGCTCATTTGGTTTTGCGCGATTATGTCGACGTGTGTATTATACGAAAAAATATACCCGGTGCGATCGAGCGTAATAGAATTCAATTTTCGATCAAGAGTTCGCGGCATCAGGTATACATTTGAGAGATGATGAGAGAAATTCATCTTGACCAAGCACGATTCCGCGTAAAAGCATTCGAGCATACTCAATACGATTTTATCGGTTTGACGTAAAGTTAATTTTTTTTTTACAGCCACACCGTGATTCAGGAATATCTTGTAAAACTTCCTACTCTTTGAAACTCTTGCGATACGAAAAAAATCTACCGAGGCTCGATAAAAATGTTTCGAGAGCTCGCAGATTGATTACCATATTAACGCTCAACTTAGTATTTCGCGCTATGTATACACCAACTCAACGTATCGAGCGAGCGTACGAGCAGGTGATGATCTATACCGAATCTCATCATACCCAATGATCCCAACTTTCTGGGTATATAGTATAAAAGAATTCCACGTTCGAGATAAAAATTTACAGTTTCGTTGTCGGTGCGCTATACATACAAAAATCGCAAAGCTGAAATTTGATATCCCGATGAATACATAAGTATTTAAGTTATTTGGAATTACCTACTTTATCTCCAGTGACACTCCATGAGTTCAAAATGACACCGAACGAAAAATACAGACACGGAAAAATTTGGAGAAAATAACGAATAACGTAGATGAAAATAATTGCATAGAAAAGATAAATGCTCCACTGGCGGATGACTTTCATATATTTGTTGAATTTATATCGAGATTTATATCATTGAAGTGGATTTGAGCAATTTTCAGCGTGTTTCGTCCATTTCAGAGATAGCGAACATTGAGTTCTCTGTACCTGGCGTGGGTGATGGTCGGCCACCCACGCATCTACTTCCTATCTTGTCTCTTTTTACTTGGGTACTCTCAGAGTATCACTCATTATTCAAAACTTGATGAACTATCGTGGTACATCAACATCGAAATTAAGATTTCAAGACTACCCAAATATGTATAGATTATTGGCATTGTCGAATGAAATGAGTCATGGATGGATAACACTACTCTTGCCAAGTTATTTCTTGAAGAAAATAAATCCAAGAAAGCTGTTACTTTTATTTTAAATGCTCTACAATTGGAGTCAAAAACTAGGCTCTCCACTGTGTAGTTTGACCATCGAGGAACATCTTTGTGAATCCATTGGCATAATCAGTTTCAGATCGATGTGAACACGACTTTCAGATCATCGTGACGAATAATTTTACTTGCTATATCGTGAATATCTGTTTTCAAGGGAGAGGAACCATTTTTCTCCCTTCGCTCAGGATGTCCATTTTTGTATAAGTACCCAAAGCAGTGACACGGGCAATGATCAGAGGAAAATATTTTTTGTTGAAATGATTATAACTATTGGACGTCAGCCCGAAACTTACGAGGGGAGCACCACCCCTTGCGGGTCCTGGATCTTGACGAAACTTTGGGAATCTTCTTGTTTTGGTGAGAAATGAAGGTAACCAAAAGGGTTTCGTCCAATGGGCTTCCTATCTTGAGGTGCAGTCATGTAGGTTAGCATTGTCAGTATATCTATATACGTGTCATTTGAACATGGGCTTACATGGACAATGCTAACCTTCATTGGTGTATCTCAGGATTTGAGGTCCATTGGACGAAACCCTTCTGGGTACCTTCATTTCTCACCAAAACAAGAAGTTTCCCAAAGTTTCCTTAAGGCGATGCGGTCACCGTGCAACCCGGAAATTATATCTTATTTGGATGTAAATCAAAAAATTTTCACGAAACGAAGTTGGAGACGATTTGTCCATTACGTATTATCATCTGAATTTTGGTGGACAACTTATTATTCGTCACCAATCACAAGACTATCACTAATAAACGAGAATAAGCCGCCCACGGGTACTTTCTAACCTACAAATTGGTACATTTTCGTTCACAAAACTCTCAAAATCTAGTCCGATTTGGGCCAAACGAAGAGTTATCCAGGCCAAGTTAGATGATAATAAAGCCTGGATAACTCGTCGTTTAGCCCATAATGGAAAAGATTTTGAGAGTTCTGTGAACAAAGTTCAGCGTGCACGGTAACCGCATCGCCTTAAGATCCAGGACCCACAAGATTGGTGTTCCCCTTGTTAGCCGTCCGTATCCCGCGTATTGGGTTGATACGGTGGAGTGTTATGCATGGCCGTATGGGTCATGGATGGGAAAATGAGGGTGAATGGGTGAATGGATGGTCTACACGTCCGGTCTGGAACAGTGTAGTGCCGTCTCGAATGATCTGTTTTGGGCGGGAATATTCAGGAACGGTGTGGTTTGACCTGGGATGGTCTGGGATAGTCTGAAACCATTTGGTACAATCTGGAACATTCTGGTGTTGTCTGGGACAGTCTGCGAAACGGTTTGGTACAATCTGGAACATTATGGTCTTGTCTGGGACGGTTTACGAAACGGTTTGATACGATCTGGGACAGTCTTGTATGGTCTGGAATGGCCTGGAATGGTTTAGGACAGTTAGGCATGGTCTGAAAGGATCTGGAAAGACCTCGGAAGATCCGGAAGGGTCTGGGGTCTGGTACTTTTTGAGATGGTTTGGCACGGTCCAGTATGGTCTGTAACGGTCTGGGGACCATATGGGCCATCAATGGGTAGATGGGTGGATGAGTTGGTTATTGGGTGGGTAATTGGTGAGGTCCGGTCTGAAATAGCCAGAAATGGTCTGAAAATGGCCTGGAACGCTCTAGTGCGGTCTGGTATGATCTGGGAAGGTCTGGAACGGTCTCAAACGACCTGGAATGGCTCGAAACGGTGTCGCCCGATCTAAGATGGTCTGGAATGGTCTAAAGCGATCTGGTACAATCCGAAATATTCCGGCACGGTCCGGAATATTCTTCGAAATGGTCTGGGACATCCGTATTCTGGAATGGTCTAGAACGGTATGGGACGGTCCGGAATGGTCTAGGACGAGTTGGCAGGTCTGCTACGATCCGGGACGGTCTGGAGTGGTCTGGTGAGGTCTGAAATGTCCTAGGACGATCTGGCATGGTTTGGAACAGTCTGGAATGCACAGCGCAGTTGTTTTGTTCTGGTCAAAAATTGTCTAGTGTCGCTTGTCACGGTCTGAGATGGTTTTGTACGATCTGGGACATTCTGATACGGTCTATATAATGGTCTGGAATAGTCTACTATGGTCTGGTGCGGTACGGATTGGTCTGAAACGCTCTTGAACGGTCTGATTCGATCTGAGGCGTTCTGGTACAATTCGGAATAGTTTGGGGCCGAGTTTGGGCGGTCTGGAACGGTCTAGGACAGCCCGGCAGGTCCGCTACGATCTGGGACGGATTGGAATGGTCGGGTAAGGCCTGGAGTGGTCTAGGATATTCTGGTACGATTCGAAATAGTCTCGAATATTCTGTTATGTTTTGGTACGATCTGGAATGGTCTAAGGCGGTTTGATACGGTTTGGAATTATCTGGAATGGTCTGGTACAATCTGACGGGACTTTCTAGTACTACTATGATGGTCCAGGATGGTCTGGTACAGTCTGGAATAGTCTATAACGGTCTGGTACGCTTTGGAATGGTCGAGGATGGTTTAGTTAGGTCTGAAAAGTCTCGGACGGTACGAGATGGTCTAGAACGGTCTCGAAGAATGTGATTAGATTTGGAGCTTATCCGGTTCGAAAAAACTCGACATTTACTGAAAAAAATAAAATTCACAAATAAGAGTGTGGTGCCATCTGTGAGAGGATCGAAACGATCAAATATTAGTTTCATTCTTGAAATAGTTGAAATACCACCATAAGCGAAATACCAATGGTTTACGCCACAAACAGAAATAATCTATAGATTATAGTAATACATTTTTTGAAGCAGAGTTGGCTCTTTTAATTAATGCACGCAGAAAACTCGTGAGAATCATTGGGTTGTTTTAATTAAGGAGGAAGAATAGGTCGGTGTTGCGGTTATTATGCTCGAGGCTCTCTTTGCTAGGAGCCAAGCAAAAGTTTCGCATGCGCAGTTTTCGCTTTCATCGTTCCTAGAATTTTGAGAGTCGCCATGCGGGGGCAGCTCGCATATGCAGCATTTTGTGTGCGTACATTCGCGGATGGAGGGGCACGGCATGGCAGACGGGTTGAAAAAAGTCAAGTTTGGCGCGCAAGGAGAGAAGAAAAATGGTTTAGCTAAAAGAGCTCAGTCATCTCTCACCCGCATTGACCTTGATCTTGGGAGACGGAGCGAAATGGGCCTCTATGTAGGTGCAGCGCCGCGCCGCCGCGCGCAGTCAAATGTCGGTCGAGTCAGCAGCATACACTCGAGATTTGCTTTGTGGATTGAAACCCAGTATTTGCGGATGGAAACATTTGTTAATGGATTTTCAGGACACATCCATGCTGACTATTACGAGAAATTTCACTAGCACTACCTCATTTTCTAAATTCCCCATGAAAATGTCGGTTAATGGGAGCAAGATAATCTCGAAGAAAATTCATCTTGAGTAGATGAGTAAAAAATAACTGGAATCGACGATCTTGCAATAGTATTCATTGTGAAAGAATTGGACCAAAAATTTCAAAACATCAAGATTTGATAGAACTAGATAAAATTAAAACAGTTAATAAATCGAATCGTCCGAAATTTTGTTATCTCGTCACAGAATTCAGTCAACGCAGTTCAACATTACATTATTCTCATAGCAAAAAGTTGTATACTCGTCAAGAGACCCGAGTGTTTTTGGTGTTGGCATCTCCGCAGCCTACCACACCGCAGCCTCATAAAACATGCATCATCGTACCAGCGGTAGTTTGCATGCGCGAAAAAGAGTTCGGGCAGAGTAGTTAGAAAAGTTTTTTCACCTCTCAGCGTTGCTTTTTTTTTTTCATTTTTTGATATTGCAAGAGGTATGCAATATTCATAGATGCAATTTACAAGTTTCTTCAACGACCACTCGACGCCTATTTATTTTTCCACGAGTTGAGGAATAATCGAGGGAATAATTTTGGGAGCGGCAAGTGTGGCTGATGATTACATGCATATTTGTCCGGTCGGATATAAAAGTAAGAGACAAAAATTGAGAGAGGCTCGGATAAAAAAAGACAATCATCATTTGCTTCGAAAAATCCACTGCTCGCCTATACGTGTGTATGTATTATTGCCACGACAGAATATCAATAAATTATAATTGCAAATTCGACAAAACTCGTTCCCGAAACTTGTGAATCGGATAGATTTTCTCTGAGATTAGAAAAGTAAAAAAATTCTGGTCGCACAGCGTTCGCTGAGCGTAAAAAAAAAACGAGACACCCCACGGCAATATTCATCATCGAACTACACTCGTAAATACTCTACGCATGCCTCGATAACTTTTACTGTTATATCTTCTACGCTTAAAAGTCGTGCCTCAAGGCAAGTTGTCTACATACACCTACTTATATCGGGCATGGTTTACTTTTATATACCTGACACAAAAGCTGCGGACAAATTCCTTCAGAGATATGTTCCCCGATGGGTCGATCGGAATGCACCGAAACAAGTCTCGTCCGCCGAAATTCATGATGTGGGAGATGATGCTTCGTCCCTCCGCGATGCTCACATACATAACACGGCGCTTCGTTATATACTCTGACTATCGTTAATGGCATGTGTGTATATGTATATGACTGTTTCATGAATTGGCCAGGCTGCATACATAGTGCAAAAAATACAAGGACACTCGCACACCAGCGATATTTTGTATATGCAAGCCGAGCGGGCTCTGGTGTCGGGTCGGGTGCGAGATACATCCGGGGGACGGGCGGGTGGCTGGGCTCATGTGGGGGAGGTCGAAAAAGAGCTTTTTGGAGTGCGCTCCGTGCAGCTTGGCCAATATATAGGTGTGTGTTCGTCTGTGTATAATGGCACAACGTGTTTTCGTCTAATGTACTTTTTTTGATGTCCTTGATGCGACGAGTAGAAAGAGAGAAAGAGAGAGGCAAAGTCTGTGCGAATAAATGCCGCGCACAGAAAACAGCTCGCGGGCGTGTGCGCTTATGTAGTCGGGTTTAGCTTTTTGGCCGCTTCTCCCTACTCTTCATGCCTAATACTCATCGTCGTTATAATACCAACACATATTGAGAGACTCTGATGATGGGTGCAAAATACACGTGTGTGCAGTTGGCAAAATGTGCGCGACGCAAGCATATCCGCACAAAATACACGGGCTGCAGACGAATTTTAGGGAACGGCTCTCTCTCTCTATCTTGCATTAGGCGCGACCTTTGCTGTCAAAATAACGAACGGAGGGATGGGATGGGACGTTCCACGTATTATACGGTCTAATTCCTATTTATTAACATATTGATGCGCACCGTGTACGCAAATCGCTCGCGGGGTTGCCGATGCCACAACGATCGCTCTGTAGATCGGCTCGATGCTTGTCTCGATGCTTGCACACGCGCACAGCAGCTCGTTATTATCGCATGAAGATGCCGATAGCTCCCGAAGAGCTGCTGTTTCAACTGCACGCACGCACCCTATCCATCGTATTCATTCATAATAATATAATTGACGAGGTGGTTTAGTATGATGCACCGTTGCACATTTTAGATAATAGTTAATTTTTTAAAATCACGCAACGCTTAAAAATTTGGTGAAATTTCACGTAAACTGTCAAGATATCCGTGATAGTGACTGGTCTGCTGCAGAAAAATTGGCATTTCGCCTTTTTTTCGCGATAATTTTTTTCATTCTGGGGCCAGGGCCGTCACAGAGAAGTTTGTTCGGGAGAGACGGGGCTTATCTTAGGATTGAAGCTCGCAAAAAAGGGATACGTAATGAGTCTGGTGATCGAGTCCAATTCGGTAATCTATTAGTATATAGATGCATCAGAATATCTCGTCTAACTGCAATCCAGTGAAAATAAATTGAGTGATATGATGAGAGAGAAAAGCGAGGGTGATTGAATCGAATAATACTTTTATGAACAGTAGAGCTTGCGCTCTGCTTCGGATGACTGAAAAAATTTCATCTTGGTCTCATCCAAGAATTGCAAGCGATTTTGACTGTTGGAATTCGTTTAAACGAGATCTCGTTCTAGATTCCATCTTTCGGAAAAATTTGATTGCATTAGTATTAACGTAAGATTAGCGAATCGCGAGAGTGTCGAATAGTTCTAGATTCATTTCTCATTTCGGTTATCTTAATCAATGACTGAATACCCACGATTTTCTAAGCCTGCAACTTCTTGGCTAAAATACACTTCCTAGAAATCACTTATAAAATACACACAGAGTGTACAAGCCACCCCAAACACAAAATTCGCGATTTCTAGCATTATAAGTGCAGTATTTAGATCAATCTTAAATGATTACCACTATGAAAGTGTCGTCGAGATCATGCATTGAGTTTCATCATCCTGAAAGTCATAATCATTGGAAAAATTGTCGTAAAACCTTCAGTTCTCAACTTTATAGGAATGCGTACACGCTAATTATACTAGGATAAACCCATCAATCAGTTTGGATTTATGAAATTCAAATGAGACATGCTTCCATTCTTCCCAGAACTCTTTAGCGATTGGAAAAAAATTGCAAGTGAATCAACCAAACTGATGGTAAAAGCCCCACTCCTGCGTGCTTTGTACATTTATGCATGTTACGCCAAATCGTCCAAAAGTCGCGACGCGAAACAAGTTGCAAGCGTACTTTTATCCGCGAGCCAGACGAAGACGAGCACAAAGAGAGGAGAATTTCGGTATAGGCCCAGTCGAAATGTGCACTCGCCCCGCCACCGCATCATCGGTTTGTGTTTATCCGGGCCTCATATATACAGCGCATGCAGTCAAGGTCAGCGTGGCGGCGCGGTGCGGTGACGACGACGGCATTCCCCCGCCGGTTTTTTCGGCGCTTGTGTATATTACAACGAGCATCAGCGCACCGTCCGAAATACCTGCCCGTGACTTTGCGATACTAGGCAGATATACACAGGTACACACATGTGCATCAACTACATGAACTGCCTAATAGTTTCAGAGTCCCAAAAGCACCATCCCTATTGTATGGAGTGCGTCATCGTGCAATCTCGAATAGATCCGAGGACGATTTCTGCTTAGTGCCCTCTTCTACAAAGTACACTGTGAGAGGGTATTTTTTCGGGATGACCAGCAGCCCCATTGTGTGACACGCGCACGTGCACCGTCACGCCTTCGCTAATGCATTGTGCCCTCTCCCCGAAAATGATTCTATCTACAATTCTATAGAGCCAAAGTATACCGATGTATATACCGATGCCAGTCGGATGCCAGTGCACCACCTTCAAATTTGGATTTTTCAGACGAGTTTTTACGAGTTTTTTTATTCCTACTAAGTTTACACCTATTGTGAATCACTCTTAGAATCACTTGAGTTGGGAGGTGAATTGGTTGGAATTGATTCGCAGTTGCTACCAATTCATCCGGATTGTTCAGAGTATGACTGTGAGGTGGTGTTTTTCTTTCCACTCACTCAACTGGGGCCCAACACTTGGCAAGAGCTTGATTATTCCACCCGATGCTTACCTGGAACATAAGAAATGTCAAATGATAAGTATTCGTGTGGTTTATTTTGGGAGAAGTATCAAGATAAAATGTTTCAGACAGCCCTGAGTGTAGGAGATCTTCCAAATTCACAAAAAATGCTTCAAGATTCGCAATTATTTCATACCATACATTTCCATGGTGAATTATGTTCAAATGGACAATTCATCCATGATACTCAATCGTCCGAACAAAAGTCTAACCAGATTCTTTCTTAATCGGTTCCTTGTTCCTACAGTCTAAGTGCGGGGAGCTTTCAGGATGAGTTTCAGGGATTATGAGCTTTATGAAACCTGCATTCCTGTATTGCACGAGATTGATTATGGATAAACGCCAAGTTCGGTGAAACAAGTCCGTAAGTTCATTGCAACATGAAAAACCAATGCTTCAAGACCAAACGAGGGGAATAAAAGCTAACATTTTTCTAAGAAGCCCGTCAAGACAGGACGTCCCTAATTTTTTGATAAGAAGGAATCAAGAGTAGTTTGTTGTAGTAGTTGGATTGCATGTTTTTCGTGTCCTTTGAGCTCTGCTTGAAACAGACTTACCATGGCGTTCAAATCAGAATATCTGGACCTAATTACTACAAGGATTCATTATGATGGGAAACTCGCACAAAGATGATGATGAAAGACGAGGAAGCACAGATATTTAAACTATGTTCAAAATTTTATAACTCCCCTAGTAAAAATAAGTGCCTCATGATCATATATGAACATGTTCCCGACCGGACTGTGGTCATATATGACCACCTATGACCATGAGGCCGGAGTCATAGGTCGTCATTGGTCTCCATACTTGATCCTAGGAATTCATGTTGGAAATGAAGCACTTTATTGCCAATTCGAAATGTTTCTCAATCCGAAGCTTCGAAATAAGCGCGATTGGGGCTCCAACTGCTAGGCCTCCATCCGATATTGAAAATGTCATGTACAACCACTTGATTACAATACCCTACGGCCATTTACGAGTTGGTTTTGTGTACCTATGACTAACCATGGAGACATAATATTTTCTGAGGTCATAGATGGTCATAGATGACCATAGTTCGGCTGGGAACATGTTCATATATGATCATGAGGCACTTATTTTTACTAGGGTCATTCTCTAATCAAAGGTGACATGAGTAGTTTACCGAGGTATTTACAATGCGCATACTAAAACGGATCCAAGTTGTGAGTTTCCTCGTGAATCCAAGAATTGAATCTTTTTTATTACAATCATTCTCTCAATTGGCGTTACCAAAAGATAAATATCGTTTGGAACGTCAAATTCACTCCACCAAAGACTTGGGTAATGGTAGTTGCTTTCGATGGAGATACTGCAACCTTTGGATTTTTGTCTATAGCTGAAGCGCTTGATTGATGAGGACATCACTGGTTATGAGCGCTTTGTTAGCCGAAACACTCGAGAAATGAGAGTATATATTTGCCGGATAAGAACATTACAGACAAGGGTCCAAAAGAATTTTATCAAGCGTGAACACTGCATAAGGAATCTCGAATACTTTAGCCAAGAAAAAGACAATCACAAGTAGAATGGTAAGACGAGTGAAGAGTCGAACCCTGGACTCGAATATGCATCCATAACCAGGCATGAAAGGTAGAAAAAGCAGTGGTCAAATATTATAACCCAGTGCAAAAAGAAGCGAAAAAGCAGCCTTTGAAAAAACAAGGATTAGAGCCATGAAGATTACAGGACTCGTTATAGGAGATGTAGAGGCCAAATGAAATTTCCAAAGCACATTACCGGACGCTTGTACGAAATGGCGAGGATTCTACAATATCATTTGACAGCTCTTGGCTTTGGATGTGCAAGCATTCTCGAGTCGGTTCAAAATCTACGTTTATATGCACGTATAGCCGGATTGTAAAATAATGCACACGATACGAAGAGGTGATGCAGCTGCAAAGTCATCCTCTTTATCTCTCTCTTCAATCGTTGATTTGATTTCTTTTTCACTTTTGCCCTGCCCACCTTTTGCCAAATGTATTTCAATCCAACGACAACACGTCAAACTAGTATTGATCGAGACAGCCCAAAATGACAATTTTTTGCGACACAATCTTTCAAGCGTGCAATAATTGAATCACGATTGAGTCGCGTATTTGATCCGCAACGAGTTTTTTTTTTCAAGTCTGCGCATAAAATAGCATTTACACTCTCTTTTTTGTGGCCATAAACTTTCGTGTTCGTCTCGAACATCAATCCAAATGAAGTGCACTCATTTGATATGGCACGTTGAGTGCATTTTGTCAAAACAAGATTCACGATCATGATTTTCAAATCAGAAAATTTCTTTAATAGAATTCAAGAGCTTCGTGGTGATGATGGGCAAAATTATTCCACAAGAAAACATATGAAAAAGATAGATTCCAATATGAGACAAAAAATGACAAAATGATTACAAGTTTTTTCCAAATAGTTGAAGTTTCTTCTGAAAATCATAAAATGGAAAATGAAGGATGAAAGTTACACAAATGACACGCTGGAGGTAAGGTAAGTGTACCCAACTTGCCCCATACGCCGATCTCAGAAATGGGCACTCATGGACCTTCCCGCATATTTTTTTCACTTTTGTTATGTTGAAATATAAGAAAGTACGTAGTTTGTTGCATCGACTCCGTATCATTTCTACGTCCTCTTGAAAATTTGAAGTGATTTTTCCATTTTTCCTGTTTGCACTACTAAGAAATCACCGAGGAAATCGCGTCCACTAAAACCGGTGCGAATTTATTCTCAATCGACCAATTTTGACGTACTTTAGAGCATTCAATTCTTTGTCTCAAGACCTTCGAAACCCGGTCTTCAGATTTGCAAAACTCTAGTTTGCAGCAACATTATTTACAAAACACGGAGATGATTTGAGAAACGAGAATGCCGACATCGGAGTGTACCCAACATGTCCCCATATGGTTATCTCGGAAAGGCGTGCAGCATGGCTCTTTTTACCACCCAGAACGTGTTGACCACACCAAAATAGGTCGAAAACAATGTCTTGTGCCAGCTAGAAGCTCCAAACGTCGCTGCACGGTAATAAAATCGGATCAAAGCGATTTTATGCCCTTTATCGCGGATTTACATTGTTTTAAATGACGGGGGAAAATTGGGTACAAACTTTTGTAAACTCTTAAGAATCACGTTTTGGGAGAATTCAAACAGCTCGGCTCCAGTTGATCCAAATTAAATGTACTTTAACTCATTCTGAAGGTCTTGAGACAAACTTTAAAATGAGCTAAGGTACGTTGGAAAACATTGAGATGGGCCAGTATTATTAAGAAAAAGGCTTAATGAGGGCAAGTTGGGTACACTTACCTTATTTAATCATTCAGTACAAGGGCTGACATAAAGAACACTCGAAGTATCGATTTTCAAGACTTTTAGTCTGGCAAACGCAAGTAGTTGGTTTACAGAGTCATGCGCGCAAGGGAGCACGAAATGACATTTACTGTTATCCGATTACCGAGTCACGCATAATTCCCGACCCTTGAAACTTCACTTTTCTCAGCGGGAGAATAATTCTCTCTCCTCTACCTCTTTTTCCCCTGATGTGTCAAAGCTTTTCGCGCATAATTCTGAGCTTAACTTGATACTCAAGCTCATTATTGAACATTTTCCCTACTTTAATGTAAGTGTCATAATCCAAGAAGATGTCCTCTTTTCATCAAGATTTCAGAGCTACCATGGAGAGCCATCCAATGAGCTCGAGCACATGAAAAATTAACGTCTGCCATCTTGCAGAGAAATAATTTTGAAATAGTGTACTCTGGGAAAATTTCATAAAATCGGAGAATCACATGCTCGGTTAATGTTTCAAAAAAATATTCAAGTGTCTCACAATAGATTTTGATCAAGTCATTAACTTCTTTACGTTTGGTATCTTGACATGTGCTGTGATGATGGGAGATAAGGTTTTTGAATTTTGACGGAACTTCATTTTTATATTTATACGTCCATACGTAGAAACAGCGTGTTTCTAGGCCTCCTCGCTACGCGAGGAGACCTGGAAACAAGCTGTTTCTGCGTACAGACGTATAAAACTGCATACGCGTCTCGTGCGGAAACATTTTTCCTTCGGGAAAACCAAGCTGGACGGTGCCATCGCCCACGTCCAGCTTGGTTTCCCGAAGGAAAAAATGTTTCCAGCACTCGACGCGTAATGTACTATGATTGTATCAGAACAAAAACCCCAACCATGAGTCTTATTCGTGGATTTCAAACTATTAGCGTGAGACCAATAGAAGGTGATTAAAAATTAATTGATCCAAGTCTGATGCTTGAAAAACTTGATTTTGATTCTGAGATACTTTATGAGAATATTTTCAAGTCAGTTATCCTCACTATTGAAGTACAAATAAACTGATGAAAACTCTTGGGGAAAATAAAAAAACAACGTCACAAAGAGCTTTGAACCAATATTCTTATTTATGAAAATTTTGATTCCCGCATGTTTTCTGTAAAAATCCAAAATATTACATTCCATACACAGTTCATGAGGTTTTAGCCTCGGGTTTAGCTTGCTTTTGAGCGATTGGTTTTTGGCCTGAGCCTATACAGGCAAAGGTCGAAATAATCGCTCGGAAGCGGGGAGCTACATTCACGAGTTGCGAATACTATTTTTTGCAATTTTGTAAGCACCCAAACATCAGAAAATTGCAAAAAACACATTCCTATACTATTATTCCAATTTCGATATCCAAAGAAGGAATTCCTTTTGTGGAGTTCGACAATCTGCATCTTCTGATGAGGAAGCTGGTACAGTAAACAGACTCAAGTTATGAAAGATATTTTTAAAAGATTGGTTTTCAAACAGGAGAGATATAATGTAAAAATTAAGAGTGTGGTTCCACTACCCATCATCAAATTTACAAACCCTCCCCCGACGCACATCCAAATTAAGCTCGCGTGCACGTGGCAGAATGCATTATTCCTCATCACAGTGTTTGCAAGAAAGTGAACAAAGAAATCTTGAATCAAGCCTTGCGACTGGCTAATCTTATTGAAAATTCAAAAACGGTTAGATATACTCTGTGATGGCAACAGCAATGTAGGCTGGGCTTGTATAGGCTAGCTTGATTAACGAGTGACCTGCAAAAAAGGTAGTAGGGGGTGCCCAAAAAGTCGTTCAAGGTCTCAGCGTCTGCCAGCGGGGATTAAGGATGGCTTTACCCTTCCGCGATCCAAGTGGCGTAGCAAAGCATCTTGCCTATCCTATCTCTTGTATACACGCGTGCCCAAAGTTTCAGCCGCATCAACAACAGCAGCCGCCGATGTGCAAAATGATAAAGGCGAACGGGCAAAATAGACGCGCGGGGGTATGAGGTGTGCACGCGCGCAGCCGCTCGTTTACTCTATATATCTTTTTGGCTATTGAGAAACACCTGTCGGAAGTATAAAATACCTAGAACTGTTGGACGTGCTTGAGAGATATAGGTCCGAAAGTGTCTAATAGGTAAAAAGGGAATATAAGGGCGGGTTGCTCATACATACGCTCGTCGGTCGGTCGGTCGGTCGGACGGACGATCTCTCTCTACATCAATCGTCGCTCGAAAAATCGGCCTAGGGCATATCACCTAATATCGCTTAGCACAGCTGCAAGCACGCGTGATGGGCCAACGTTTTCAATTGTTCGTACAAAGCGTGCATGCACCCATGCAGAGAGGTAAAGAAAGGGAAGACAAAATCGCTCGCGTAGTCACAGCCGCCTAGCTTAGACTACTAGCTTGTATAGTGTGGGTACCCTCTTCCTCCTCTTCCTCCTCCTCCTCACCCTCTTGCCTCGTGGTATACTCGTTATCCTTGAAGAGTCTCCTTCCTCATCCTCTCGACTTGCTTTGCTCTCGTTTTGTTTTAGCATCGCTCGGGACCAGAAAAAACTATGCAGCCACAAAGAATCGTATAGAGGCTGCACATAGTCTCGCAACGATGGCACTGGGCTATATACTAGGCCAGATTGCCACGAAAAGACAGACGGATATATGGATGAGGGCATGGAGGCACGAGGTTGAGTGTATGGCATAGAAAATAGATAAAGAATGAGGCAGTGAGACGAGGAGGCGCATTGCTTAGCGAGTACACAGACGAATCCGGAGTTTGCACAAAAACTGTCCAAGCCATTGGTGTATATGTATTTTGAGCGAGAAAAAGTAAGGGCGGACGTGCAAGAGACGAGCTTTTAGGAAGTCAAGTCATCTGGAGTTGTGATGTGAAGTCACTGCAGTGCGTTATATGAACCGAGTGGAATCTAAAGTCTCGGTCTTTCCTTCAACAATGAACCTTCTGCAAGCTCTGTAGATTTCGTATGACGATGGTGGTTGTGCGACGATGATGAGGATACGATGATGATGGCGTCTTTTCATCATCATCTCAAAAAGGCTCGTGTATGCATAAAAATTCGTATACGTTAGTCGTATTATGAATCTCGTCTAGTGGCCTAAAAGATTTTTTTCGTGTTTTTTTCATGCACATTTGCTCAATTTTCGAGATCCCTCCATTCCCTTTCAGATGCAAGTAGCAGAATTTTTTACTTTTTCTATTCTGGATATTTCTTGTCTAGCAGGGCGTTTCAGTTCTTAGATTTTCCATACTGAACAAGACATCACTATAGGTGGATTACCATATTAGCATCTGAAAGACTCTTATGTTCCCCAACTCCTACTCGAAAACAGTGCAGATGCAGCATCAGGGATAATTACTGCCTTGACCTAACCTAAATCGTCTGACCTAGCCCGGACGCATCTCCTTAATTTATGTATTATGGTTGCAGTAATCATAATTCTCACATAGTTGGATCTTTGATCAATTCAAGGCAAGGAAATGAAAGAAGGAACGATTTTTCAGGGAACCATTGTGATAGATTTGAATAAGAACCCTCAGAATTAATCCGAAATCCGACTCAATAACTTTGACGAAAATCGTGGTTTTGATTCTGTTGAGCAAATTTCTGAGCCTCTTGCAGATTGAATAAGATACGATTAGTTGTTGTTAAAGCTGCCGGGCTTAAACCCATCTGGCCCTGTACAAAATGCACGTTGATGCTAGCCATACATGATACAAATTTGAGAATTCCTGTGTAGAATTGGAATCTATGAAAGTGGAAACGTGTTTGTATGTTGCTAGTTTATTGCTAGTATTGATACACCTATAAATTTACACTGTATCGCATGCGGGATCAAACAATTACAACAAAATTTATAAGATGGCAGATAGCCTCATTCAGTTTGAGAGGATGATCATTGGTGAGGAAGATGCGCATGATGTATTTGCGTCAGAAAATCATGATGAGAATCAGTTATACGAAGAAGAAATGTCCTGTTAACTGAGTAACTACTGATTCGCTTTTTAATGAATGTGAGACCAATAACTGATAGCACTCCAGCAAAATACAAGTGAATGAAAAAACTATGAGGATTATCCATGATGGCTTTACTAATCTATGAGGATTGTTCATCAAGTATTCCTTCAGCAACGACTCGCTTTTCCCGTTTCAGTTGATCTTCATTCAAGAGATGATTAAAACGTCTTTATTGGAAAGTCTTCACATATTCACGGGTGAAAGAAATGCCGAGTAATGCATTGAGAAGGCTTGACAACTAATAGTAAATGAAGGAATTGTCTAAAAGCGTCGTTCTTGGCGTTGCCAATAGGAGTTGATTTGGAGTACTCCTCGTTGATCGTCTCAGATGAGGACGATGAGCATTAAAAAGTAGTGAGAAATAACTCGTGAGATCCTTTGGGTTCCTATCAGAAATGATATTTGGTGCTAGTTATCTGAGAGGGCTATACTGCCTTCGTTTTGCTACTAACAAGGGGAGTCCGGAGTCTCCGGGTCCTGAAATCTCACCAAAATTTTTTTACAGTTTCGTAGCACCTAGAATATGAAGAACCCAAAGCAACTCTGTCAAATGGGCCTTCTGTTCTGAGCTACAGCCAGAAACTTCAACATTGCTAGTATATCTATATATATCACTTTTTAACATGGGCCTATATGGGCAATGCTAATGTCATGGGCTGTAGCTCTGAACGGGAGGCCCATTTGACAGAGTTGCCTTAGATTCTTCATATTCTAGATGGTACGAAACTGTGAAAAAGTTTTGGTGAAATTTCAGGACCCGGAAACTCCGGACTCCCCTTGTAAGAGCGAGACTAAGAGCCAACCACGGAAGAGGCGGCGAGGTGTTACATGGCCTCGTAATCTTCAGTAGTACCAACATCAAAGTAAATAGTACTGCCACGGTCAAAAGTACGTAGGGAGAATTGACCGATTCAATCAGGTTCTTTCTGAAGCTTCAGAACAAAACATGCCTATACAGGCCCACTTTTATGATGATAGTTTTTAATTGCGCTTTCCATGACAAAGTAGCAGTCATAATATGAGTCCTAAATTATTGCACTATTTGACGCACGGCAGCTCGGTGTCTCTAATTTTCATGGTTGATAAGCCATCGAAGTCTATCGATTTCAAGTATTGGGAAGTGACATCCATGTTAAATTCTTGGGGGCATGCAATAGTTTACGACTCGCCGCAGATGGCGCTGTCTAGTAACAAGCCCGTGTTAAGGCGATGCGGTCACCATGCAAGCTGAAAATCATTCCCAACTTTCTCCGATTCTGTTGCGATTTGGGCTAAACGACGAGCGCACAAATATTTGTTATCATCTAACTTAGATTTTTCCGCTCTTCGTTAAGCCCAAATTGCAATAAAATCGGAGAAAGTTGGGAATGAAAATGTGCGTATATTATAGGTTAGAAGGTTCCCGTGGCCGAGTAATTCCTACTTTCCTCCGATTCTCTTATAACTTGGGCTAAGCGGTGGATTGAGGAATACAATTTGGACAATAATAAGTATCCGACAACTCGTCTCACAATTTGAATCATCAAACTTTTCATGTAAGATGCATTTTCAAGGTCCATGGTCGCGGTGCACCGCATCGCCTTAAGCTCGGGGTATGCGGCCGCAATGTTTGACCCTGATGTCACTTCCCAATAGTAAAGATCCAAGAACCAGAAGAACAGACTCATCGAAGTTGAGTTGTAGCTCGCTTTCAACGGACCCATGTGGCTATCCGCAAATTCGAGCTCCGTCAGATGGTTTTGAAGTCAGATCTCTAAGGTAGAAAAAGTCACGTGATATGCAGGAGGAGAGCTAAAAAATTTAGGTTATTTAGACAACGGTGAGTGATAAAAACGTCAAAGTGTTTGAGTTGATGAAACATTTAGAGGAATATAATAAATCGGGTAGTAGACCGAGTGCCAGACCATTCTATAATGAGTTTACCTCTATCTTAGAGAATTTCTTTTTCTCGCCGTTGAGATGAGCCACTTTTGCTCGAACGCGCGGATACTGTTGCTTCATCTTGAGATATAAGCTGGTGATTGCATCGATAATATCATTTGGGAAACATGAGATATATTTGAAGCGATATGTATCTAATTATCATCTGCATGAATGGTGTGGCGGGCGAATTTCAAAACCAATAGAAGATCGCGGAGGAAAATGACAAATAGAAGTGGTCCCAATAAACTTCATTGAGATCCGCCCCTCTTTACTCTGATCCAGTCAGATATGGTTTCTTTCTACATAATTGCTTGAAGCCTGATGTGAAGATAACTCGGTAATAAATTAATAGATTTTTCAAAGCAATTGTCATTTATCAATTCACTCAAAAAGTTCACGAGGAATGCCATCAAAAGCTTCCGAGAAATCGAAAAGAATAAGCACGGTGATCTAACTCTCATAAACAGCTTTCTTGACCAATTCAGCCACACTCAACAAAACAGTGGAGGTGCCGTGTCCATGCCGAAAGCCTGCTTGCATAACTTTTAGTAAGTGATGTGAATCAAGTTGATCGGACAGCTGGCGATGGAGTAATTTAACGAAAAGCTTAGAAATCTCAGGAAGTTTCGAAGTTTCGCTACAGGTCGAGTATCAGATGACGATGATGGGGCTTTACTATCAAAAAGGCATGAGTAAGGTTTTCCACCACATCTGGGTTAACATGAGGTATTTATAATTGAATTGAAAAGAAGAGCGTGAGGTGTTAGCCGGGCCAATCGTCACCTCTGCCCGGCTCCGATGTGTCTGCGTCTACTGTCTCCGAATCTCGTTACGACGATGCCATGTGAAATTATTGCCTGCACAGGTAATAATTATCTGTGTTAATGTATTTCAAAAGTTTATAAATTGCCCTGAAGAAGCCAACACGAGGCTGATGAAACGTCGACTCCGCCACAAATAAAAAGAATAGTCCGCGATCTTATGAATTTTTCTACCAATCAAGTTTGACCTCCTGCAGATATAGATTGCTACTTATTCAAAAATTACATCTATATTATTCATTCTTACGCCCATCACATGTTCTTCTCAATATTTGATGGTCAAAAAATATTGCGAGCAAGCTTGAAAAAGCACAATGAATGCCGTTAAAGATTATCCAGAGTTTATGTCAAAGTGGTCATTGATACGTTCAGGCAAGCCGACTCCTGATTGGCCATCGAAACGTGAGAAGCTTTGATAGACTTTATCCTTAATCGGACGCGATAACCGGGGGGTCATGCGCGATAACCTCAGATGTATGACATGAAGCTCTTAATAAGATACTTCACATCACATTGTTTTATAATGACATTCGCAGACTTACGGTAATGAGAAAGAATAAAATACTCCAAGATTATTAAGTGATAACATTTTTATCCGGAGATATTCTGGTTCACTGCATTTCATCTTTACAATACTCGGTTGCATGGTGGTTTGTTGAAAAACTCTCAAATATTTGATGCTGGATGTATAAATTGATGTTTCTATTTTGAAGTGAATTGAATCTTGACGGTCTCTAAAATATCTGGATGATTATTGAATTCAAATAAAAGCAACCTTGTCTCGAGCACTACTATAAGTGTGTATTAGTACATAAATATTAGATTGTCCTATCGGGAAAAATCCGCCAACAAAATCATCTATTTCCATAGATCTGTTGTGGATAAGATAGTCCGAATCCTCAAAACAGTCAGGAATGGCTTGAAATTCAGATCAGCCCTTATTTAAAATTATGTGCGTATGTATAATTTGCATATACGCTACGTTGCGCGTTATATTTTGCGGATAAGTCATTCTTAGTTACTTGTAGATTTACCAAGGTCAAACATTCCCAAAAATTTATAAGCCGATTTCACTCTGATGAATCTCAAAGTTCTCATTGTAAAGTTATGACTTATAATCAATGTTTGAGTGGACTAAAGATTGAGACATCTCAACATTTTGGTGTCACGGATACTATATAGTTTCAGATGTTTAGAAGAGGAAGGTTTTTCCCGAGATCTTTCTACAATAGATTTGAACGAAGATGTTTCAACGAAGACATTCGTACAAGTATTTGGATCCAACGAGGGATTCGAGTAGCCACCAGCCTGACTCTCACAGTCTGTAGGGTTGATCTTATCGCAAATAAAAATTCAAAGTTTCCTTGAAGCGAGCAACGACGCTCCAAGTAGACATAAAGATGAGAGCAAGGGATACTGGAACATGGGAAAATGCAAGCAAGCAGGTCTTGAAGGAATTTTAAAAGTAGAAAAAGAAGGGCGCACAGGTAAAAACTGTGCGCGTTATTTTAAGAGATTTACAACAATAGAGCAGCGGTCGAGTGTCGGCTTAGCTTTCGTATTTTCGAAAAATCTTTGCCTCACCTAGGCCACATGGACAATGGTAACATTTGCATCGACCCAAAGAAAAATCACTCCTTTCAGGTGGCAAACAGAGCCAAAAGTTAGCCCGTAAAACGTGGAGGGGACAAGAACCCTCAATTTTCAACCAATATGAGCCAAGTCATTTTCCTCCTACGGTGCCGCAAAGGTGGGAGTCTAGTTAGAGACGCACCGACGCATAAGCGCCACATACCTTCACCTGATCCTCATTTTCCTCTTTGTGGCACAGTTTTCAGATCCATCTCCGGCTTAAAGATGAAATACTTGGAACTGTTCAAAAATGCATTGTCGATTCGTTACGTTTCAAACGGGAAATGACTGATTCGTACATCGAATACATTTACAAAAAGTTTTTTGTATAAGTTATAACAGTACTTCGACTTGGATTCACTCGATGAAAAATATTGAGATAATATGCAATTTACTACCTAGAGGTAACTTAATATTAAACAGCACTTTTCGACTTCATCAAACGAGAACTTTTCCAGTGTCCTCGCTTCTTCGGTATCAAACAAATAATTCGAATTTTCACGGATTTTAAGCAATGGAGCTCGCAACGGAGTAACTCCAAGGTTACTACTTGTCTAAGGGCTCATGCACAAACCATATGGCCTCGTTTTGGTCCATTTTCTACCACCCACCCACCCCCTTATGGTTTGATATGTCATTCTAACCAACCACCCACCCACCCTTCCAAATATTTTCATGACCAACCACCCACCTCTCGCAGGCCATATGATTTGTGCACGACGCGTAATCAGGTTGTGTCGAGGGTTGTGTTTGATCTCTAATTAGTACATCTGAGTTCATTCCAAGGCTCGACAGTAATTCTGCTTCTTGAAAGGAGACAAGAGTTTTATTAATCCATCAGACAATGAAAATCTGGGTGAAAAATGGATGGGGAATATACTCTTACAAGTTCCATCGGGTCAGCCAGATTTCTGTTTGTAGTATTATTTCGTTTCCATAAGTAAAAAATGGTTATTCTATATTTCCAGAATGCCCTGCAAGGCATATTCTTGGTAGAAACAGGTGTGTGGATGCCCAGGTGAAAGCATGTGCATGTTGGTATCCACATCACTGAGTGTATGGATTTTTGGTACCTGTCAAAGCTTAGCAAAGAACTTGTAACAATGAGATGGACCTAGAACGCTTCTCTAAGTTGACCGCAACTCAGCAAGGGTTTGCTTCATCTCCCTTTTTCGTCTGACCGAGCCAGTCCTCTCTAATACATGATTCTTGCATCTTTCTCTCTCTCTTTCATTTTCTTTTGACTTTCTCTGTCTCTCTCATTTCGTCTCCTTGTGTGCCCTTTTTTCATTGCTTTCTCATTGACATTAGAGAATTCAGTTCTGGTACATGTGCACTCCTCCAACACTCTAATAACACGTTCCAAAAACGACCAGAAGACAGTATATTGCAAGAAAAATAAGTCTTTCAATGGCATGGAAACCGCCGTAAAACGTGACACAACACTCTGGCACTGGCTGTACATGTGCAAATATTTCCCTGTGTTTCTTTTATACATGGACATCGCATACACACACCTCCGTTCTTGCTTCAACTCGCAATTCAACTGCATTTTGTAGCAATCTCATTCTTTTCTCTGTGTGAAGAGAGGATCACCATTTGATGTTTGTATTCAAATGAGATAACAAGATTCTATAGCCATCAAAAATTATGGTCCAAAATCGTCCGAATCCAGTGAACAGCGCCCTCTGTCGAAAAAAAGAACGAGCATGAGCTAGGAGAAGCATAGCCAATGATGCTCGCAGCTTGAATGCCTCTGGCAATCGATTATCGCCGATAAAAACGAAGGCACTTGAGCATCTTTCTCGAGCACGCGGCACCACTCTCTGTAGATGGACCTGTCAGCTGGAATGCCCGTCAAAATGGGAGCCGAGCATCCAGGTATGTATATAACCATGGCATCTACAAGGCTCTTATATTAGTTTATCGATCTTTTTTCTAGATAAATTTCTTTGAGACGGTGATGGCCAGCCGATGTTGCACGAAGGCCCAAAAATGACAGTACCGTCACAAAAACTGACAGTCGTTAATTTTCATGAAGCTGTAGATGCTCCGATCCTTGGCCATCTCTTTTGCCCCTCTCACGCGTGCCTATAATTACCTGCGAGTGTGGGCTCACTGCATTAGTTATGTTATAGAGGATTTGTTTCATGCCGATGATGCGAGCTCATCTCACATATACATATGCAGTGAACGAATGAGTGCAGCAACGACGACTGCATTTTTCTTAAATTTCACCGAGCATCTGAGATTGAATCCCTAGAGGAGGAATTTAGTCCGGGTCCGAGAGGAAATCCATCTGATGCGGCGCGTATTATGCCTTCATGCGCTCGTGTACCTCACTTTTGGTTAAAAAGAAATAGGAGAAAGAGAGATAGAAAAATGCACCGAGGACCAAGGGGATCACGTATAGCATGACAGATGTGAAGAACATTAGTTGGGAATCCTCTCTTTCGATCTCGGATGTCCGAAGCTAGGGAAGAATCGTTGTTCCGATGTTCCTCTCGCTTCTTGACTCATCTGTTGTGAGCTTAAACTCATTGTATGGGACCAATTTTTATTCCAAAATTTTCCCAGGACAAGAAAATTAATTAATTAGAAAAATCCTTATGGATTGTGGATTTTTTAGTACATTTGAAAAAATGTTATGCGAATAGAGAATCGAGCGATTGCATCGAAAATTTGTGAATTTTCGACTTTCAAATAACAGAAAAATATTTTTCTGGCATTATCGTGAGATAAAAAAAAAAAAAAAAAAAAAAAGATATTAATCACAATTCTCTCCATCTCACTGAAAACTCTACTCTAATTCTGTGAATGTACTCGGCTCTTGGGCGAGAAAATCTTCAATTCAATATCTCTTGCACGTGAAACATTTCCAGTTTCCAAATCCAAATGCCTTTCCTAAAAAGCTTGTTTTGAAATCGTAAACAGGCTTAGCTAAGGTTTCTCCTCCTTTATTCTTGCCGCAATAAAGTACCGAAAGAAACGAATACTCCTATCTCTGTCTGTTCACGTATACGTAATATAAAAGTCCTTTAAGAAGGTAAATCACGTAAGCAAGCTTTATTCTATATCTACACACCGCAAATTTTCAAGAAGCAGCTTGAAAAAGTGCACATAAAAATAGCCAATGAGAATGAAGTGTGTGAGAGAGAGAGAGAAGCCCATCGCATACTTTGCGGTCCTATATACTCGAGGATGGGTCAAGAAGGTGAAAAAAAAAAGGAATAAAAAGGAATACAAGGCAAGGATGTAAGGATGTATGCCAAGCAGAGGGGCGGGCGGGGGCGAGGAAGGTTTTGGTGTATACTAATGATGCCGCGTTGGCTCGTGCACGCTCAGTGCCTAAGGTTAGGTATATAGGCATCGGTATCGTGTAACTGCTAAGTGAAAATGCGCGTAGATCCTTCGAAGATTATCGAAGTCGTTTTTTATTCGCCTCGAAGAGCCGGCTGGTGATGCTTGATGCAGCCTCGGACTCGTATTGGCTGTGCTGACATTAGGCCCTGCCGATCGCGCACGGGACAATAAAAACAATAACTGACGGACATAATCCGGTCTCTCTCTCTCTCTCTATAAGTCTGCATGAATGCTTGTAAGTATGTATGTATGTGTATGTGTAAAAGTCTAGCCTAAAAGAAGTCGCGCAGCGCTCCCAAGAAAGTCAAAATGTGGGCAACAGTAACTACAAGAGCATATGTAGGTATCTATCTGATGATGCCCTCGGGGCCTGATGTGTGCGATCCAACTGTGAATCTCAAGGTTGGAATAGTATACAACGCAGGACCCATATCTCGCTTCTCTGCTTCCTTATATCCCTCTCTCTCCTTTTTACTCGCGCTCACTACATCTCTGATATGCTGCCGTATATAGCGAATTTCTAAAATTCATCCCAGGCTACGGGCCTGACCTTGCTCGTCTCTGCACTTTTTATCGAATTAGCGCGCGTACCCTGAATCTCGATATATATAGTGACCGTTCGTTCATGGCTTATATAAGATGCCTCGTTGGATGCCAAATTCTTCTTTTTTTTTTCTTTCGTATACGCCAATCGTCTGCACGGGCCCGTGATCATTTATCCCCTACTGAAATAAGGTATCAGATACCAATAAAGATTATTTTCTAGAGTATCTTCATTTGCATCTTATTTAATACAATTCGGCCGATCTCTTGTGAAAGTCTTGCAAGATTTCGATGGCCCAAAAAATTGAAGACGAGATTAAAATACGAGACATGGTATACTAGACTTTGCGCAGAGATGATTTTGAGGTCACGTGAATTGACCATGTATCGAAATTCGAGAGTCCGCTATTTTCGTTGTTTTGAATTTTTGTCCTGGAAAAAAAAAATTTGTAGCGCTTTCCCAATCAATTTATTCGCAAACACGTTACAAGAAGCTTGATGACGACTCAAAATCGTGACGGACGATTGGCTTGGAAATAGAAAAGTTTCAAATTTAATTGATTCAGAATACTGCACGCGTTGAATCAAGCACACTCGCCAATTGGGGTGAAGCCTCGTAAGACCGAAGTTTTTTTTCAAATTTTTATTGTAAAAAAGAAGGATGGACCTCCTCGGAGACCATACATCACGTACTTTCGTTTAGATGGATTGCCAAACGCATCATGTACGGAGTGCGTCTCGAGTGATTGATTTTTTCCCGCGAGGCCCATTCACAAAACGAGTCCGTGATGATGGGCCTGAGCGCGCATAATAGTTCTGAGAAGTTGTCTGCATCGTTAAAGAGCAACGATTTCAGCGAGATCGTGATTGCTGTTTAGGAAATTTGCCTCTACTCAGGGTCACATTCTTGCATCCCCCTTGGAGTTTCCAAAACACACTTCAAATACAACATTTACTGTTTCGGCGTAACTCCAAGTTCACGATAAGACAAACTTCATTAGACTATCTACATCACGAATCAGGCTGCATGCCTGGAATTTTGAACAATCATTACAAACGCGTGTTTCTACCGCAGTGCAAATATTTTTCTCCTTTTTTTTCTCTAGATGCCCCCGATTATCCACTGTGCATGCGTGCAGCTTCTAATACTCGTCAGAGTCAGATGGCACATCCGAGGCATCGATGATCTGCAATTAGCCCGGGCAATTATAATAGCAGTAATGCACCAATCGGAGCCATGAAAAATTCCATCGACAACACGCGATTCGACTCGTGGCAAACTTTTTTTGCTGCACGCCGAATTTATACATGGGGCATAACGAGGCTGTTGCAGTATTAGGCGGTGGCCAATTTACCGCGACAGGAAGTTCCCTAAATTCCTGTACAGCGATAATGTTTTGCTCGCGATTCAAAATGACAGCGACTCAGGTCTTGTACGGAGGACTCAGGGTGGCCTGATGGCGCGGACGGGGCAATCAACGCCCTCTCGCCGAGCGAGGTGCATATTTTGGTAAGGTTTCGCGCGGAGAAAGCTTTTTGTCGCAGTGGCGTAGTATGACTGTTAACGAGGTGCCGCAAATAAAGTGCCCACTTTGAAAATTGACTCCCTGTTCGTACTTTGCAGTTCGTTATACATGGTACTACTGGCTGTGTAATATTTGCAATCAAATTGAGATCGCGATTCGAGTTCTACATGGAAGCGTTCTGCACGCTTTGTAGAATTTTCAGTTTGCTGCTGACATTCATTACATGGTATGGTTAGCAAAATTTTACCAAGTTGGGATCAGAAGGGTGTCTGACTTGTAACTAGAGCCGCAAGGGTGGTTGGGATAAATCATCAATCTGTATATTTGCTTGGGTTCACATTGCATTTGTTTCAATTGAGCTCATCGTTACAATTAAATATGAATCATGTTTCAAAACGAATAGATCGATGGTCATTCGGAATCTTGATTGGGATTGAGACTTGACGGCTGTCCCTGAATAGCGGTGGCAATGAAACATTCTAATTCGGCAGTACTACCGATAGTGCGACCAAAACACTAGTAAACAAATGCAATTTAATATATATTGTTCGTCGGTTTTGATGATAGCAGTTCAATAACCTTCAACATTCCGGTAACTTATCTGGAAACCCATCTCGGGATACCGTGTAATTAAGTTGTTACACAAGTGAATCTTTGATAGACTTGGATGTTTTAGAGTAAAATTATAACACAATTTCTGTCTATCCCAAATTTGTATATTTTTTTCGCAATTTTGATTATAATTCAAATTAATGGCGGGAAAAATTCAATTTAGTCGTTTTGACTCTCGAGATATGCTTCTCCAGTGACCGGGTTCACGTGGAAACAGCTTGCGATCACACATCATGACCACGTGGTCATTTAAAAAAAATACTATACACTTGTAAAATATTTTGATTTGTCATTTCAACATATTTATGACGTTCTTACACGATTTCGATCTCAATTGAAAATTAAATGTGTTTTGCGTTAAAACATTATTGCGATCATCGGATATAATAATAGATGACGCATAACACACAGAATGTCCCGCATTTTGTCATGCGACCGTTGAGAATCAAAGCCTCCGCTGTCAAACTCTATGGCCCGAAGCCGCATCTCTGGCAAGCTTGCTCATCAATTATCCAAAACGGAGCGTTTATCGCGAGCCGAGCTTTTGGCTCAAACCGTGACGTGGCGCATGGGCATTTGCATTTTTGTGCATCCCTTAATTCTTCTTCTCTCACTTTTGGCTGGTCAGAAATTTCGGAAGGCGCCTGAACCCGTGAGCCGAGTAAAAAATGAAGATAGTCACGCGCGTTGCAGCTTCATAGTTTCTCTATCCTGTGTTGCAGCAGCAGCATTAACTATATGAGTTGCATTGGTTATAATGATATTATAGCGTGCATCGCTCTTCTGCGCGCCACTCCGTCGATAAACGGTAAGTGCAGCATCAGCTGCCATTCATTTATCGCACGCTTCGTGGCATCGAAAACGGAAACGCTATGCGAACGCATAAACAGCACTAACGACGTAATGACGCGTCGAGCTTGCACGCGCCCTCTAAATATCTTGGTGCATCCCTAGACGCAACATAACACGATATCTGTGTGTATATTAAAAAAAAAAAAAAAAAAAAAAAAAATAGGGAGAGTTCTCTCATATGCCTCTTTGAAGATTGGACAATTTTGAGTATAAATATATAATAATTGACCCATCAATCAGTCGAGATGAATTCCCAATCGCTCGCTACTCGAAAATTATTTCTCTTGAGAGACGATGTATACAGAGCCGCAGATGAGCGTGTGCTGTATAATTGCAAAAGCGTTCAAAATTCTTCTTCAAATGCATAATTAATAGATCTGTCGAATGAGCGCGCTCAGAAGTGTATAATTCGAGAGAGAGAGAGAGCGCCGGCCAGTTTTGGAAAAAAGCTCTGATGGCAAAATCCATATACAAAATATTGGCGTTCCCACGTCAGACGTCAAAGATGTGCGAGTTTTGTGTTCATCACGAATCTTCGTTCGTTGCATATACATATACATATTTTTAGTGATGGTCCAACTCGGCGATTCTTATGTATGTATGCATACCTGCGGGTGGATATTAAAAACGGACATCATACCCTCGTCACTCTCAAAAGGCATTTCACCCCCTCTTCTTCAACTGTGTATATGCATATAATAAGATTTTGTCCGTCCGTCGCTGTGTTATTTTTAAATATGTGCATATACGGTGGTGGTGGTGGTGGCAGTGGAGTCTCTGACTAATCTGTTGGAGCTATCCTCCTCCTCCTCCTCCTTCTCCTCCTCTAATTCGAGTTGCCGTTTCAAGGTCCGCAGGATGCCAAACGAATATAACGCGAGATATGCGCGAGTGAGGGATGAGCAAAGAAATATAAGAGAGGGAGCGAAGCGCAACGCTGCAAAGTCAAATAATCCTGTTCATGCGACTCGCCCCCCCCCCCCCTATACACCTAAACTTACACATTTTAAGCACCGAGAGTTAGAGGCTGCAAGCACACGAGGACCGACTACGCATTCCTCTCTCGCGCTCGTATATGCTCATGCAGCCTGGTGATGCTGCGCTACTCTTCCTCATGCTCTCTTTTCGGGTTCCTCCCCTCCTCTTTTACCCCTCTTCGCTCGTCTATCTCTTTCTGGGACAACATACCGAATTCCGGATGCTCTCTCACTAGCCCGTTCAAGCACTGGTTTGGTGGCCCAATCCCACCCCCAACCGACCCCCGCTCCGATCCTATGGCATGACATTCGAATGTGCACTCAAGGACTCTCTTCCCCCCTTATCCCCCCGGACGCGCAGCAAAAGCTCGTTCTCGCCACTCGTGCTTTACGTACCGTGCTTCTCTGCTCATATAGCCACACATCCAGCAACTTCATCCTCGCACTCTACGACGGCAAAAAACCACACTCAAACGACATGTGTGACTTCTTTTGGCTCGACAGTTGCCGAGTACTCTTGAATGGACTTGACGGAAAAATTCAAATGGAATGGTGTTTTTTATAACAATATTGATCGCGACACACATAACAAATGATACAAAAAACACATTTTGACAATTTAGGCTCAATCGTGTACTGAACCACCTCTTTCTGGACCAGTAATTCCTAGACCACCAAAGATGGATTTCTAGACCAGCACACATGGATTTTCGGACCAGTAAGAGGGGGGTACAGTTGTACTCTCCTAGCTAACTACTACTATCCCCCCCCCCCCGCCCATTTCACGCTCGCGTGAGATTTACGTCAATTTTTTCACGGTTCCGCTGATCGGATTGTATTGTTTTTGGTTCTATCATGCAGAATAAGACAAATAGGCAGATATTCCTCCTGAGAAACTATCCCTTGTCTCAAACTCTAAGCGCACGTCGACTGCACCGCTTTTGATAGCCTCATTTAGTTTGGAGCAATCGATGACATTGAGGGGCATACGATTTATGGAATCTGATCGATTTAGCACTGGCTCAGGGCATTTTCCATAGTAAGTCTTTTGAAATTTTGCATACATGTCATACAGTTGTGCATATTGTTGTTTTGTTATGTCAAAATTGAGATTCCCATATGGATAGCATTGAGTATTGAGAGGGAGCTTGACATTGGTGATGTTGCAGTGATCAAATGTACAGTCAAGAAATTCTTGAAATTTTTGGTCTCTCTATTGGTCTGAAAGCCCAATATGTCGTAACGCGGTTTTTCAAGTCGAATCGGTGTCTTAACGATCCAGATTTGTCTGTTGGAGCCCGTTAGCCCAGAAAATTTATACAACTCCCATGATCGGACACTTATCCGAGAGGATGGTCTTTCTCAATTCTCCTTAATATCGCCACCTTCTCTCTATCAGACGCCACAGCATATGGCATGAGCCATTCAATCTTAGTCAATGTTACTTTGAGCTCTTCATTTAGACTAGCGTTATTGCCTACCTCGCTAACGCTCGTCCGACTTGGTAGTGTCTCTGATATGGTATGAGCCCCTGAAATGCTTCTGTAGTTCAACAATGTAACATTGAGATTTCATAATACAGTGGATTCGGAAAAAATAATTTCCTTGATGTAACCTAGTAACTGTGATTGAGAACTATTGAATTGGTGTAATGTTGCGCATAGTGAGTTTCCTGAATCTCCAGTATGTATCTGGAAATTTTGCCCAGTTGTCCAGCTCCAGCGATGGCCTCAGCCCCAATCCCAGACCCTGCCTCAGCCATGACCCATCCACGGCCCCAGCCCCAGTTCCAGCCACAGCTCCATCCTCAGTCCCAGTCAGAATCTCAGTCTCGGCCTAAGTCCAGCCTCAGCTTCGGCCCAGCCCCAGCCCAGCCTCACCCCAAGTCACAGGCACAGTTTCATCCCGACGCACTCCTTTAAGTAAGTCATGCATGATGTCTACAGCTAAATTTAGTGTCATATAAAAGTCAATTTTCCATCGAATCCGTCAATGGTCCTACCATTGAAAGTCTCAATGCACTTCCCAATTCAAAACTCACGTCAGATTCCTGTAACTAACTTTCGTTGAATTGCACTATTCCATAATGAGACATCACCGATGTAATCGATGAGCGACCAATTACCTGACTTTCGGCCATCACACCGAATCATAACAGACTGCGTCAAGAGTAGCCGTTGACTCTTGCCGGCTCCGCTGTCACGCCAAATTCATAATTCACAGACTTAAACTGAAAGTACTAACACTACACAGCTGTTCCCTACTTTTTCTGTTCTGTTCATTCATTCGAACTAGATAGAGTAATTCCCGAGATTCGCTGGTAAATTTTCCAGATTTGATTGGTAAATTTTACAGATCCTAATCGGTAACTTTATGAGTCATGAGAATCGGGAAGATTTACCTGAGTCAGTGCTGAATCGACCAGATTCCATAAATCGTATGCCCCTCAATGTCATCGATTGCTCCAAACTAAATGAGGCTATCAAAAGCGGTGCAGTCGACGTGCGCTTAGAGTTTGAGACAAGGGATAGTTTCCCAGGAGGAACATCTGCCTATTTGTCTTATTCTGCATGATCAGCGGAACCGTGAAAAAATTGACGTAAATCTCACGCGAGCGTGAAATGGGCGGGGGGGGGATAGTAGTAGTTAGCTAGGAGAGTACAACTGTACCCCCCTCTTACTGGTCCGAAAATCCATGTGTGCTGGTCTAGAAATCCATCTTTGGTGGTCTAGGAATCACTGGTCCAGAAAGAGGTGGTCATGAACGCTCCTAGCTTGACTACTTTGGATGTTGATGAATTCTGTCTCAGTCATCAAACGCTCCAAGTTTCGATTTTATACTCAATAAAGTTCGAATACATGGCACTTTCTCATTGCAATATGACCCTCCCCTCTTTGCCCTAACTCGAAAAAGAGCGAGATTCACACGAGTGTAATTTAAACGAGTAAATATCACTCTTTTCGGGGTTGCCCCAAAGAGAGCAGGGAGAGGGGGGGGGGTCTTTGAATTCTATTTCATTTAGGCGTGACAGTTTGAATCAAGTATGTATTTATCAACAAATAATACTGCGATTGAGCCCTCGAGCGGAAGAATTCAAAAAAATTTAGCATGCATGCTAAAGTATTGATATTTGATGGTACAATATGATCTATTCGAGATGCGCAACGAGATATGCGATATCCAAGCTTCGAATTATCTGGAATAAATATTTATGCGCCGTGCTTGCAATCAAGTTTTCGATGTCAGAATGCCATTCACTGAAATTGGTTTCCTAAAAACTACATTATTTTAGAAAGGTAACTCTCTTTTCATCCTAGCTTTTTGCAGTCGATAATTTTTTTTTACATCGTATCAAAACTTGTGAATTTACTGAACTGTCAAACAAACATTGGATCCTGAAAAAATTGAGGGCCAAAACTTGGAACTATTTTCCAAAAGTGGCGAAATTTTTTCAAGGGTGACGAATAATTACATTTTAAGAATGAAGTATTTCACTGATACTTTTGATAACAAGGATGAAAAATAAAGGTTTTAACAATTTCGTTCATCGAACTAAACGGTTAAAACATACGTTTATAACTCAGTGTCTCATCGCTTCCCAATTTGTCGTTCGTCGATTGCGTTGTCCTCTCAAAACAATGATCTCTCGAGAAAATCATCAATTACAGCTTTTAAAAAGCACCCCAACCTCGTTTTTAGCACAAAAATAGTGAAAATAGCCAGCCTAAATCTCGTTATATTCAACATGTAAACATCCAATTCTCCCTATGTATCCATCAAAAACTAAAGAGGAGAATATGACATCGACAATCAGCTGACTTGGATGTCCAAAAACTTGCCGTCCACAATTGTCATGTGATCAATCATGGTTCACGAAAAAGAATTTTTCAAAGCGTTTGCCACAATGACTCAAGAAAGGATCCTTCAAGATCGCGTTCGTGGAAAGAGCATCGAAATACCCTCGGAAATACCGATGTACCTTACACATACTTCAGAAGAAGCCAGTGGATTGAGATCCGAGTATTAGGCGCCGTAGACATCTCCTCCCATGTATATGTAGGCCCTATACATAGTACCTTAGTACCTGGTGGTACCGATATCTGGATGAAAAATCAGCGGGCCCTATGAGAAGCTCTTACAACAAAGAATGCCCACTTTACGTAACATTTGAGATGGTCAGTTCGACATTACAACATGTGGTTGCCCCGCTTTTACCTGCTCTTTACCTCAGCGGCGTCACAATCCATACCGATTGCACTTGGCGCACCGTTGGTACCGTTTACATGGTTATGGTGGTTTCGTTTCATATGCATGTCTCATGGGCCAACAAAATCTTGAAAAAGCACCCTCGCACGCCACCATCAACCGGTATTCGGCTTTGACTTCGAGTGGTTTCATCTCGACATTCATCGCTCGAAATCAAATGACCACCATCTCCAATCCCGCACAATTTAATAACCAGTGCAATAATTGCACAGGATGGGCTATTTCTTGTTACTACTCGCTGCATCGCCTATATTATAGAGGCCGCTTGGTAGATGGATAAATAGTTGACACTGTATTCTTGACAGAGAAGTAGAGAGTGATATTGGAATTCTAATTCGAGTCTGTGCCGCGCTGATGAGAGCTATTTATGCGCCCCGGGCTCAAAATTAATTGTTCGAGAGTTCAGAAAGTGCCTGTGTAGTTGTGTGCACGAGTAGCTCTTGCGCGTCTATTATTCGTGCGAGACGCTCCTAGCTGGCGCGTTATCCAAATTTCATAGAGATGGCTCGATTTTGAGACGCGTGTTTACCCGCTCTGCCTGGATTATACACTACATAAATTCAAATCGCTTATTTTGAGAAATATATCTATCTAAACCGTGGATCGAAAGAAGAGAGGCATGCGCAGGAGGTAAGAAATGGGGACCGGGGAGGGGCGGACGATAGTCAATTTTCGTTGAAATAAATACTAATTCACGGTTATAAATACGCTGTGCTCCTCGATGACCTACCCTAGCTATTTTGTGTTTGATGGTGAATCATTTCGCTGAAACACGAAACTTACCGATCTATATAAATGTGCGACCGACGTATGGGGCGTGTGGAATTATAACAAACCGAATGCTCTCTAATCCCACCATTAAAATTGGAAGCACATCAGCATAAATCAAAAAGCTCTTGTTCGAGTAGCCTCTCTTTTGCTATTTCGTCAGATGTACCGGGGGGGGGGGGGATACGCCTGCAGACATCAGGATCGCGAATGAATTTTCATTGTACAGCAAACTTCTGACAACAATTGTAGATGGCTCGTTCCCGTGTTGTGTTATTATCTTTCACATGTTCAAGTCCCAGAACACAAATTGCAGACTAAAATTTAGCGTACGACTCTCAATCATAGCTGAAATGTCAAATTCAAAATTTGAGACTATAAGTAGTAAACGTAAAAGAAAGGCGATGTTCGTATGTGGGGGGGGGGGGGGGATAAAATAAGTTCACGTGCATTAGCACTTAAGCAATGCCAATCTCGAGAGCTACGAGTCGTGACCTAATACGACTCTAATGAATCCATCCCATTGAAATATTTCTTTTTATTTGCAATCCAGATCATCCGAACCAATTCGAACTCTACGGTATAGATTCTCTAATCAAGACGTCAAAATCAATACATAATCAATTTCTTGATTAATTGATAAGTAAATTAAACAATTCTTGTTTTGCACATCTCTGATTGTTGATTTCTCGTCCCCAATTGCTTAATACTGATGGATAATTCTTGATCTTGGAGGACTAAATGATAAAGAGTGAAAACACTCTCTTATAGATGGTGATAAGATTTTATTCTTGCAACGTTTCGTCGACTTCCTTCTGTCGACCTCATCAGGCTAATTTTCACAAAACCACAGTCACATCGCAATATCAAATACGTTTTGTTTTTGACATGGGAAAACGTCCATGTCTCGTCAGCTGTCTCATTGCAATCAGGTGTTATGATTGACATGTTATGATTGACATGTTATGTTTTGCACATCAGTTTTGGTAAAATGATTGCAGAAAAATTACCCTTCGGACGACAACAAGATCACGCCGTACTTCATCTGTTTTGTTTATTCTAAAGTTTTCAAACAGTTTAGTCAAATCAGCAAAAGTCAAGATAAATTATGCTCTCCATGATGCTCAAGCCGCCCCCATAGAGTCCATCAAGCGTTCCAATTTAAGTTTTTTTAGAAAAAGTTACGAGGTAGCGTATCATCAAATTGAAGGATACGAAGCAGTTGAATTTTATGTTGCAACTATTGGAAAATTTCGATGCATGTTTTTTACATTTTCTGCAACAATAGGAATCGCTTCGCCTGGTAATGTTCTGTCATTAGATTATGTTTTCTGCTGTTTTCGAAACTGTTTTAAAGTAGTTCCACTCAAATGAGAAGTCGCAAAAATTTCTGATCATCGAGATCCTATGATTTACACAATTTGGTGAAAAATTTTACTGACAAGGGGAACACCAACCTTGTGGGTCTTGGATCTTGACGAAACTCTGGGGATCATCTTGTTTTGGTGAGAAATGAAGGTATTTCCAAGGGTTCAATCTTATGGGCCTCCCATCCCAAGCTACATCCACGAAGATTAGCATTGTCCGTATAGGTCCATGTTAAAAAGACACATTTTACTAACATTGATAATCTCCACAGCTGTATCTCGGGATAGGAGGCTCATTGGACAAAACCCTTCTGGGTACCTTCATTTCTCACCAAAACAAGAAGATTCCCAAAGTTTCGTCAAGATCCAGGACCCGCAAGGTTGGTGCTCCCCTCGTTAGTTTGCTCGTATCAGAACTTGTCTTTAATGGTCAAAAGTGAGCATGATCTTTTGATATATTGAATCTGAAAGACACTCATTAAGCTTTGCTAAAAAGTCACGCAAGTCGCAGAAAATGTCGAGTAAGGTTGGAAAAACCGTGAGTCTTACTCAATCCTACGGATTACCAAGAGGTTTCCCAAAAGAATAGGGTCTTGTTATTGTGGCGCATTGTCATGAAAGCGCGTTTACATACAGGTGAAATGCATCACAGAGGAAAATAGAGAAAGAATGGGAGAAAGAGGATCGAGGCATACCCAATGCTTTTCCATTTTCCATTTTTAAGAAAAACGCATTACCAGCTAGATGTATATGTGAACATCTTTTTCGTCTAGACATCAGGGGAGAGAGGGTGCCGGTAACATATACATAATAGTGTATGGGGTACCTGTACCTCTATACTGCACTGCAAAGAAAAATGATTTCTCAAAGGGCGTCTATATCCTTACGCGCCAGGTTGTCGCCTCAAAATATACTCGGGCTTTTGAAACTTCTGTAACGAGTGACGGGCATATAAGTCGAATACGTGACCGGTAAACGTTTTGCCGTGAAAATGTTCCTTGAACGGGACTTACTGGGTGCTGTGTTGCAACGGCACACACACATTTATGCAGCATCAGGCCCAAAATCTTGCACTTTTTTCTATTATCCTCCCCCGCGGCCTCTGCGTGAGCTTTTTCTTAGTAAAATGCTAAATCAACATCTGCTGAAGTATAAAAACCTTTTTTTGCCTCCAAATGTATCTCTAATTGTTTTATACACATTTTTACCCATAACCGCATAAATGTATATATCTCGAGTCAGTTTTCCATGTCAGTTCTGAAATTCAATACAAGTGCACATGTGTACAATGTGCTATGGGACTGCACCCCTCGAGATTTGAAAAGTGAAAATCTGTTTTAGAAAGTCTCAGGCACGCGTTATTTGTGCACTGTCTATGTAGGTATATATGTACCAACTTGGATTATTGTACTTTTGACGTTCGATTTGCCATACTGTTTCGTTTTTCGACAAGAGGCGACGTTGGCGAGCAAGTGAGTTGCGTCACACAAGTGCATAAATCGTATGAATTTTTTGCAAGCTGAATAGGTGGTGTACCACCAACATGATACGGTGTCTAACCGAGTTTGCAATCGTTCATTTGGTCCACGCACGATATTTAAAATCTGAACTACTCACGGGCTGTTAATTACAATAGCAAATGAGCTAGAGCAAGCCGATAATCGTTACCTTTTACTCTCTTTTTTTCCTCAATCACGTCGATACAAAAAGTCGACAAGACAAAACTCATGTATGTATAAAATACGTATGTACTCACGATTCGCTCGGGTACATAATAGACGCCGACATATAGATGCCTCATTTCAACTATATGTTAGTGTATACTTTTAAAGAGCGAGTACAAAGCGAGTGTCGCACTTATTCTCGCATAAATCGCGACACTATAGTTCCGCAAATTTTGAGAGAGTGATACACATATTCATACAAAACGTGTGTACTAAGTAAAAAGCGAATAAATCGTATATATGGTGCAAATCGTATAGAGTCGTGAAAGTTGCCCGCTGAGTTTAGTGCAAAATTCCACAATTAGAGTGGTTGTGTACACAGTGGCTGTTGTGGCCAGTTATCTCAGATAACGCGTCAGCAGACTGCGGTGGTGGGATACATTTTACATACTATATAGGTTGGTTATAGGTTAGTGATAGCGCGCGTTCAAACGAAAGGGAAAGCGCGCGCTTCGCGTGCTCTGTACGAATCGCAGCCCCGGTTTTATACCGTGGCTGATAAATAGCGTAGGACGGACATACGACGTGTCCAACAGTGGCCGAACGATGAGTTATGCATTTTCTGATTTTACATTGAATTTTCAATATATAACTATATAAAACCTGGCGATTTAGTCAAGTCGTAAATTTTAACAATGAATAAAGGATTTGACACGAGAGCGTGAATTTCCTGTCGTCTCGACGTTCGAATCGCACTTATCTTTTCTATTCGCGAATATATGAATGTGTACATCAAGATATCGAAATAGACCGCATGGCGTGGCCTTATCTCACATTTAAACGTCGTTGCAAAATCATGTAGGCCTTTCATTTATACTGGCTCTATGGCGATTTTAATTGAGTATATAACGCGCGGTATGAACGGAGTAATTATCAATTGACCCAAGTGAAGTTATAATAATACAGTTGTAACGCACTTAATGGGCCGATAAGGTGCAATTTTTTGAGTATATACTTCCCTCTTCTCTTCTTTCGGCATAAATGAATGTATACGCGTAATAGGATTTATCTCTACATTAACCGCATACTTTGTTCTTTTTTGGCTGCTCGATATAAGCGTAATATCGATAAACTCGCAATTGTGTCATTCGCAGCATATTTTACGTTCACACCATATACACCGAAACTATATAGTATTCGCGAAACAAGAGGGACGACCCAATCCTTTTCTGGCTTCCACAAAAAACGTCTCGTTATTTCTCGCACATATCGGCTTCTGAACAACCCAATAATCATCCAACGAAATCGTAGAGAAACTACCCATGTACCCATATATGTATATACCAAGTCCTTATAACGGATACGGTGTGGTCAGTGATCATCGACAGCGGATTGCACGTTCCGGTGACTTAGATCCTCGCATCGATCGCGTATTAGTTACCTATGTGATACTTTTTGCGCAAGCCTCCATCGCTCCCGAATATAATTCAACGGTTCGGTGGCTAGATTTCCTGGAATTACGTTGTTATTTTGGCAAAAGGTGTATATATCTATGAAAAGGGGTATAGGTATGGTTTATGGAGCGAGGGCCATGTTTACGAGTCGGCGGCGGCGGCCTTTTCGAATCAAGCAACGACGCAAAGAGAGAGAGAGAGAGAGAGATATGGGTAATGATGTATAATCAAAGCGATATTCTTTGGCGGAGAGATTCAGAATCCGCGAATAGTCTTATTACTGTACATTATAGAGGCCTTGTAGCCATTTTGCCTCTGATGGATTCCCTTTCTCAATATAGCGCGTATTTACATGTATTAGAGGTGCGCGGAAGATACTTTCGGCACCCGAAATTTGAATTCCGAGTCATGGAGCAACAGGTTTATACCTATACATAGATAATACACAAGAGAGGAGATATTAAGGTCTGTACAATGTATATATAGGCGTTGCGCCGAACACATACCGCAGACACATCCGACCACAACTCTCAGGCGCCATCTGGTGCCCAACGAACCCTGCAATCGCAAACTTTGCACGCTCTATCGGGCAACGTTGGTCGATGAAGCTTTTCAAGCTTTCCGGTGTCGATTACTTTACTCTCGACTTCATCCGTTCATAAATACGGGTCCAAATTGGTTGCAGTATTTTTTTTTTTTTTTTCCAAGTATTTTTTCCCAAACTGGGTGATTGACCACGTGCTAGTGAATCTGCGTGAGTCGTCTCGGAATATTTGCTTGTTAGTTCCAAAATTACAAAACAGAATCATAGAACACTTCAGAATACTTTGAAAATTACAATTTTGAATTTTTTATTTGAGTATTTTCATGATCGCATGACTGGGATTTTTGATTAGATATTGTCTTTGTCGACACGAAACTCTGGAAATTTTTCAAGTTTTATAATAATATTTGCAAAACTTGGATCTGGAGGTACTTTATGTGTGAAACACGGATGAGATGATTCGTAATACAAGAGATCCAAAATCGGAGAGTACCCAACAAGCCCCCATACTGATACCTCGATACGACTTTTTTAATACTCAGAATATGTTCATCGCGTCAAAATAGGTCGGCAATAATGGTTTGGACCGGTGAAAAGCTCCAAATGTGGTTACACAGCGATGACGGATGGAAACAATTTTATGCGCTTTATCGACGATTTACATCGTTTTGAATGATGGGGGCAAGTTGGGTACATAATTTTGTAAATACTCAAAGATCTCTTTTACCCCAACGAGTCAAGTCAGCTTAGACAAAAACAGACCTGCAAGGGGAGGTCCAACCTTGCGGAACACGGATCTCGATGAAACTTTGTGAATCTTCTTGTTTTGGTGAGAAATGAAGGAATCTCCAAGGGTTTGATCCCATGAGCCTCCTATCCCGAGATACAGCCATGGAGGTCAGCATTGCCAATATAGGCCCATGTTGAAAAGACTCACACATAGATACTGACAATGCTGACCTCCATAGCTGTATCTGAGCACAGGAGGCCCATGGGATCAAATCCTTGGAGATACCTTCATTTTCCACCAAAACAAGATGATTCCCAAAGTTTCATCGAGATCCGTGTTCCGCAAGGTTGGACCTCCCCTTGCTAGTGATATTTCCACAGGGGTTAGGTTAGTATCTAGGGGAAAATCTAGTGATTTCGGAAAACACAACAGTCGCCACGCAACTCAATATTATTTAATTTAGTAATTAATTAATTTGCTTCAAGATCTTTCGATGAATCGTGTGCAAAGGAAGATGGCTATTGACCTGTGCATTAATGCGGGACTGTGAAGAGGGTTCGGGATCATCATTATGCATCCCACGATTGTTTTGAACAAATCAATGCACCTCACTTTCCTCAAACGAGAGGATGGCGAGGAAGATGGAATCTTTTTGAACTTTGAAATGCTATTTCAGACTCATACCAGCTATGCAACCCAAAATCCGTCATGCCCATCATAAAAGGGCATTTTACCCCCTTCCTCAGAGTATTTTTTGTATTCTAGGGTGGCTCCAATTCACGTCGAGTAGAAATTTTAAAGTTTCATAGCCCACTCGCCTCGCCACTCGCTGAAAAAGTCACCGAAACAGCAATATTCACCCATTATCAAAAATGATGAAACTAACAGCCTCTAGTTAAGGCGATGCGGTCACCGTGTACGCTGAAAGGTATTCGCACTTTTATCCAAGTTTCTTACAATTTGGGTGAAACGACGAGAAGACCCGCGTTCATTATCAACTAACTCCAGTTCGTCTTCTCTTCGTTTAGCTTAAATCTCAAAAGAATCGGATAAAAGTGAGAATTATAAAGCAGCTATATTGTAGGTTAGGAGGTGCCCGCGCTCAAGTTATTCCCACTTTTCTCCAGTTCTCTTGCTATTTGGGCTGAACGACGAGAAGACGAACTCAAGTTGGATGGTAATAAGTATTCGTCTTCTCTTCGTTTAGTCCAAATCGCAAGTGTATCGAACAAAAGTGCGAACAACTTTCAGCGTGCATGGTGCACGGTGACCGCATCGCCTTAAGTGTGATTTGTGAACACTAGCCTATTCAAAACAACTACAGGCAATAAACTAGGTACTCCACAAATAATTTTATGTGAGAAATATTCTAAAGAGTCAATGATTTTCTAATTATGAATTTTCAAATTTTCAACCCCTCAAAAGGAGTGGTTCCATCCAGCAGTGTCTTATGATTATATAAGTAAGTGCAACGAGGAGTGATTTTAACAGCCAATTACACCCGGGACAATCAGAAATTTATGCAGCCATAACTCGATGTAAATCTGCAGGATTCCCAAACCTCGAGGATGGGGCCGTAAAGATATTACGAATATCTTCGTAATATCCTCGTAATATTTCTATGGATGGGACCCGCCCTTGCCTGCCGATCGGGCTCATATACACATCCCACCCATGACCTTCAGAACATTCCACAACACATCAGATACTCACATGGATGAATTTCTCTCTCCGGAAGTGGTCATCTTTTTACTATACACGGAAAATCCCGGCAGTCTGAGTGTTAATCTTGAAAAAAACGGAAATTTTTTCTTTAAAAAAGAATGCATCGGTGATGCCTCGTCTGGTGGAAACTCCTGTACCGTGAGATAACGCAACGGCTCAGAATCGACATTCTCAAGAACTAGGAATTGGAAAAAAACCTTATGGATACTGTTTTTTGTCTGTAATTATCGGGAGCTTCAGTTTTTTTGCTATTCTCACCCCTGGCAAATACCGCATCAATTTGTTATTCCGAGTCTCGTCGAGACCGCGGTAACGAGAAGACGTGTATACATATTGCTCCTGAATTCGGTTCAAACGCGAGAATGCCTTGGTGGAAACTTTCTGACGATTAGTGGTGTGTTAGTGTTTATATAGTGAAAGTGCACATCAACTGCAGCTGGCAGCTTAGCTGCGGCTGTAGCCCAGGAGATGGCTTCATCTAGTGATGCTGTTTCCGCATCAACCCAACTGATCGATATACTACCCACCGAAAATGCCCAAACCTACTCGAACGTCACAGCCCAAAGTTCTGCAGTGAAAAAAGAACAAGCAATTCTCATAGATTCCGTGGAAGGACTTACACTAGATGATTATCTTGATGGTCTAGAATTACTGACTGATCTTGAAAATGTCAAATCAATTTCCAAGATATCGGGCAACAGAGTCTGTATGTATCTGAACAATAGAAATCTTGTAGATGAGTTGAAAACACAAACATTGGTAGTTAGAGACTACACGCTAAAAATAAGACCGCTCATCAGCACTAACAAAAGAGTGGTGATATCAAATGTCCACACGGCGATTCCCAATAGCGTAATAGCTACAGCCATCAAATCAAAGGGTATAACAATTCTTTCAAGTATCAGCGAAATTCGTGCGAGCACTAGCAAACCTGGCAGATCTCATATCATGTCCTTTCGGCGCCAATTCTATATAAAAGAGGAGGACGCTCATCTTTTGCCAGAAAAAGTTCAGATCCAGTATGAAGACACAACGTATTGGACATACTTGACAACAGACCTTGCTTCGTGCTATATTTGTCATCAAACAGGGCATATATCGAGAGATTGCCCTAAATCAAAACAAAGTGAACCAACGGATGTCTCTACACAACAACAGGAGCTTACAAATGAGGTACGAAGAGACACGTTGGGAGGAAGTATAATAGACGATCCTCAAAACATTCCATTACCTTTGTCACCACTTGCGAATACCAAACGCGCCTTATCAACAGCCAGCAGCGGCGCGTCAGCTGAGACATCAGGTGATACTAACTCACCCATACAAGAATTACATACACCAATAGACCCGTACCCTCTACCACCTGAATTCATCGTGAAAGAAAGCACGATGAATAAGCGTAGGAGAACTACAACAACAAATAGCGATGATGCAAAGTTCAACTTTATTGAGACAGCACTCAACCCGGCTTCCACTTACTTTGATGATCATAGAGATAGACTAAACATCACATTTTCACAATTCACAGATCTGATAAAAACCGATATAAAAGCAATAAATGCCGAAGAACTGATACGAAGAATTCCAAAAATTGTGGACATTATCGACAACATTTACCCATTGATAACTGAATCAAAAATGAAGAGCAAGCTGACCAGGATCAAAAATAAAATCAAGTTGCCAGAGAAAGAGATCGCAAAAATGGACCATATTGAGAAAGTAGAGACTGATGATGACAACGATTCAGACTTCTCTACACTTAAGAATCGCATCACAAATTAAAGAGATAAATTTCCTGTTTTGGAATGCTAGAAGTATTTCAAAACGCGACCTCGAGCTACCATTACTCCTTCGAGGCATAGATATCTTCATATGTGTTGAGACGTGGCTGACAGCTGACAATGTGGATTTTGAAATTCCTGGTTTCAGAGTTCTAAGAAAAGACAGAAGTCACACTTCCGGAGGTGGTGTTTTAATTGCAGTAAGAGAGCAAGTTGATGCAAAAGAAATATGTTCCCTAGTGGATGCAAATGGGAAATTAGAAATTTGCGGTGTGACCTTGACGAACATGAAGCCGGAATTAGACATTATTGCATGCTATCGACCGCCAAAGAATAATCTCACTCGAAGTGAGTGGGACTCGATCATCAGAAACGTGAAACGTGGACGGAGCTGCCTTCTCTTCGGTGACTTCAACGCCCATCACCTGTCGTGGAACTGCAGCACAGAAGAATCAAATGGTAAAGGACTGTATGAATCTATTGATTCTAGTGAACTTCTACTGCTGAATACTTCTACGTATACGAGATTGAATCCTAGTAATGGGAAAAGTTCCAATATAGACTTAGTATTTTCCACCATGGATATTTCTAGTAATGTTGAAGTCTCAATTTGTGACGAACTAAACGGATCAGATCACTTTCCTATTTTCGCGTCTGTTACAGTCGCGAAAAATTTTTATTCGAAGAAATCATTTTGCATAAAATCTCTACGCACTGACTGGTCGAAAGTTTCGGAAAGGCTCACTGAGGAACTCCACATTTTTTATGAGTCTGATTACTGCAACGCTGCCCCCAATGTAAAATATGAAATATTTACGAATTGTGTCAGTGAGGCTATCATTTCAAGCACCCCAAAAAAGAAATTCAAACGAAATTTTACTCGCAGAAACCCGGTTATTTGGTGGGACGAGGAGTGCAATAAAGTTATTCGTTTGAGAAAAGCGGCGCAAAAGAAATGGGAATTTACGAAAAAAACCGCAGATTATGTGAACTGGAAAAGACAGTGCGCGATCACTAGGAAAACTCTTCGTAGGAAAAAGAGAGAAAGTTTTCGTAAATTCGCAGAAACAATTAATTTTCGTACAAACGAGACGTATGTCTGGAATAAAATTAAAGTCTTGAAAAACAAAGTAACTAAGGTCAGATCCGCGAATCATTTCAACACGAATAGCGAAGAAAAACTAGCCATTGCACTAGACAAAGTTGCACCTCCTTGGGTACCAAATGACCCTGACTGGTTGCCTGAATGCGGCGACAATGAATTCCTCAGTGAACCTTTCCAGTTTTCAGAATTCAACATAGCCCTTGATACGAGAAAAAGTAAATCAGCACCAGGCCTTGACGGCATCGATTACGAAATACTCCAATCCCTTCCTCTGAATTACAAGTTGTTATTACTCGACATTCTCAATGAAATGTATAGCGCTGGTGTTTATCCAGAATGCTGGAAGGAACAATATCTTCATTTTATCAAGAAGTCTGATGGTGTCAATGTTAGACCTGTTGCGTTATCATCCTGTATTTGTAAGCTATTCGAAATGCTGGTGAAAAATCGATTGCAGTGGTACCTTGAAACAAACGATGTTCTTACTGAGGCGCAGTCAGGTTTTCGTAAGGGTCAATCTTGTATTGATAACTTAACAAATTTACTTCTATCGATAGAAAAAGGTCTAGAACAAGATCAGCACATTCTTGCAGCATTCTTGGACATCACCAGCGCTTTCGATAATGTAGACTGCGAGAAACTACTGCAAATTTTAGCTGAACTTGGATGCCCATTAAATTTGATAATATTCGTGAAATTTCTAACTTATGAGCGGCTCATATTCACCAGTTCTATCGGCAATCTTTTCCGAAAAGTGTACAAGGGTGTTCCACAGGGAGGAGTGTTGAGCCCCTTATTGTTCCTGATTTTTATCAATAACGTTATGAAACTTATACCTAGAAGTATTATTCCATCGATATTTGCCGATGATCTTGCCCTAGTTGTTAGAAGGAAAACAGTAGAATCTTGCAAAAGCATTATGGAAAGAGCAATAGAGACAGTCAGAGTCAATCTCGGGGAACTGGGTCTTGAACTCGCTCCACCTAAAACATCCTTACTACACTTCAATGATCATGGTATTCTTCCAGGGCAAATTGCTATCAAAGTAAATGGTGTAGAGATAAAGTCAGGTGAAACAGCCCGATATTTGGGAATCGTACTAGATCATAGATTATCTTTCAATGAGCACATCGCCTACATTAAGAAAAAAAGCCTCAGGTCCATGAATATCATAAAATTCCTCAGAGGAACGTGGTGGGGTGCTGATCCTGAAACACTGTTGATTCTCTACAAAAGCTATGTCCGGTCACAAATTGACTATGGTAGTTTTATCTATTTTCCAAAGAGAAAAAAGCAAATAGAAGCAATAGAAAGAGTCCAATATGCAGCGATCAGATGTGCATTAGGTTATCGTATAAGCACCCCCACGAATGTTCTCATGGCAGAGTCTAAGCTGGAATATCTTGAACACAGAAGCCAATTTTTATGCCTCACTTATTTATCGAAAATAATGTCAAATAACGAATTGCCAGCTTTTCGAGTCACCACAAACTTTATCCGTAATCGCAAAAGAAAGAAAAATGACCGATTGATTATCAAATGTATCTATGAAATAGAAAGGTTGAGAGAGAAAATAGATGTACACCCGTGTTATAATGTATATAGGTATAATTATGAGATTCTCATCACTTCAATCGACTTTGATTCCGAAATAGGCAAGAGATTGAAAGAAACAAGGAACCCAAAAATAGATCTACAAGACTTCATTCAAAGTAGAGATGCTATTTCTATATTCACTGATGGCAGTAAGATCACTGGAGCTCCTTCTGTAGGCACTGCTTGCATATCTAATGAATTAAATTCTTCAATCGTCAGGAGCATCAATGAATTCGCGTCAATTTTTACAGCTGAGGCCATCGCCTTGAACGATGCATTAGATTTGGCCATAAAAGATGCTGAGAAGGATGTACTCGTGTTCACGGATTCCCTGAGTGTACTTCAGAAATTAAAATCGTCCAAAGTAGACATCAAAACAATTGACCCAATCTATCAGATAAAGAGTAAAGTTTTAGAATTCAGAGCAACCAACAGAAGTATCAAGTTTTTTTGGATACCTTCACACCAGGGCATCGGTGATAATGAAGCTGCAGACCTTCTGGCAAAAGAGGCAACTAATCGTAAACCTGATTTGCAAATACGACTTCCATTCACTGATTTCCGGCGCCAGTTTAAAGAAATTGCAAAAAACAGAACTTTTGAAGAAAATGTGAGAATTGGAATTGTAAACGGAAGAGGGTATTTTCAAAATTTCTGTAATAGCGAAACAAAGCCGTGGTTCTCTCGCCTTCGCCTTGATCGAGAAACGATAGTAACAATAAATAGATGTAGAGCAAATCACTACCACTTGGCTGCCTCATTGGCAAGAAAAAAATTCATCGATGATCCAAAATGCTCGTGTGGTCATGAATCAGAAGATCTTGATCATGTCCTATGGCAGTGCCCAAAATTTGATTCACAGAGAATGAATTTCCTCCAAAAGCTAAGGCGATCTAGAATATATCTTCCGATGACAGCACAAATCTTGTTAGCCAATCCGACAGTTCAAATATGTAAGATAATTATGGAATTCTTGAAGAATTGTGACTTGAAATTGTAACCCATGTGATAATTATTGTAAATTCTTCCATGTATAGCTGAATAGCCCTGCAAAAGGGCTGATATAGCTTCAATAAAAAAAAAAAAAAAAAAATTTGTTATTCCGCTTGCACCAAGACAGAGATCTGCTCTTAGAAAGGCGCTTGCCAACTCCAATGGCTCCCCGTCGATCAGAACATATATATTCAAAAGCTCCTTCAAAAGATGAACGAGTCCTCGGCTAAAAGATGCCGTTGGCGCACCCTCTCGCGTCCATTGCTATACATCCATGTCCATCACTCGAAAGAAATAAACTGTCGTCCTATAGTGGCGATCCATTGCTGCCTGCAGTTTATAATATAAGGTACAGGGTAAAAGCACCAGCTCAGCTCCCAACGGCAAGGCTTTCTTGCAAATATACAAACGACCACGGCCTCTTTGCATACCTACATACAGTAAAACTGAGCTTTCTCTGTTTCGATCTTTTGGCAAGATGTGGGCTTTGTCCTCTGGAGTCTCAGTTTCTTCCTCTTGTTGAATATTACGCTTGGACTCTCGGTATCCTTGGGCTATAATAATTGCAGCGGAGCCTCTCCGAGCGAGTCTTCTTGATCCTTGAAATGCTAGCTGCAAATTTAGCCCTGGCTTTTATTCTAGAATCGATTCTCTTGCAAAGAGGCAACGAGGGAACTGTTGAATAACCATTGAGAGCAAGAATGAATGAATAAACGCGGATGTCACTATAAAATCTGTTGATTGAAGATATCGTTGCGACGGACCCCGAAATATACATGGACTTCCAAGTGGACGTCTAAAGAGAGTGACTTCAAGGAAGAGACACTCAAAATGGACCGTATCTCAATTTTTTTTTAATTATAGAGCCCTCAAGCATTGCTGGCCTTGTAAGAAAAAACGTAAATGACAAAAGTTGAAACTGAGATATATTCGAATTCAAAAATGCGAAAATTCTAGTTCTGTCTTCGGAATTTAATTAAAAATTGTCAGAGTGATCTGGCTATCTAATTTTCATTGCAAAAATCATTATTTACCAACGAACACGTTAAGCACGTTTACATTTTCTTGCACCCTTAGAATACTGGAGAAAAAAAATCGTAAGTGGACCGTAAACGGTTCAAGATATCTCCGCTTGCTTCCGTGGTCCGAATACTGTACAAGAAAAACGTTAGTGATGAATCGCACTCCTGCACCCAATCGGATCGTGTGGTTCAGATGTTGATTACGGTAAAGGTTAATTGGCGGTGGATACTTACTCGTCGAGAGAATTACATGACACAGTGCTTTGTATATAGCTCACGATATTTGCAAGTTTAGAATAGGCCAGAGGTTTCTTTGTCTTTGGCAAGAAAAATCGCAAATGGTTGCTCACCTCGTTGCTCACGCTTTTTTTGACAAGTACCTTGCGCTCATTTTGATTAACATTGCGACGAATTTCTTGGGAATTTGGAATCGTGTTTAATAAAATAAAACTTACAGAAATTGGTCGATAGTGTTTTCGACAAAATGTCACCTACGCTTCCTCTTTCAAAAGGCAACAAAATAGTACTTTGAAGAGTACCTTGATGACAAAATAATATCACATTTGACGAAGACTTCTCGACTGAATTTTCAACAGAATATGTAATTTGTCGATGGTCGAAATCATAACTTTGGAGTGAAACACAATTCAACGCGGTTTTGAATACTTTCTGCAGCAATTACGCTGATCACGTCTGAATTAGCCAAAAGTCTCGGGATACTGTTTTTGTCGATTTTTGTGAATGTTGCATGAATATTTGACATGTGTGCGCCGAGGCGTGCGCTGTGAAAAGGGAGTAGGCTACAACTGATACAAAGACTCCAATGAAACAAGATCGATATTTACGATATGTGTTTTAGTCCAAACTGGTCGAAAAAGTTTGCTAATACGAACTAGCACCGTTTGTAAATGTATTATTGGCTTCACTCCTATAGACACGATAATACACCTGTACGTTGGTGAGCCTACATAGACTCTCGACAAAAGAATCGAAGAGCAGTGGTACGGAAGGGCATCAAGTGGCCGAGAATAACGAGCCTTTTCACTGCACACAGCTCTTTTCGCGTCTGGCCTCGTGTTTTTTTTTCTCTCTCACAATCCTCCATATATCCAGCGCACCCTGTATAATAGACCCACACAATTTTTATACAAATTCAAGACGATCATACATGAACATACCATGTATACCATGGGAAAAGCGGAAATTAGAGTGACTGTGAGCGGCGAGAGGTGACATTAACAATGGACCTGTTGGTGGCGCCCACCAGCGCGAGCCATCAGACGAAAAATCAGACGAAGTGCATGCATAAGTATATATCCCCAAAATAATAATTCCTCTTTGGACAATTCGAAGGACTTGGGTATATAGCAGGTATACAAAGTAAGCTAATCCCAGACTGAGGAGGCGAAAATAAGTTGGGCTATTATAGACTGTTACCTGGGCTCTACATATACACTCGCGTCGTCTGGGACGCCAGATTTATGTACAGGTGCGCAGTCTGACCATCGACATTCAGTATATTCATCAGTACTAGCAGAAATCGGAGAATCTTTGTTCTGCTGTTTAGGCCCGTCTATATACATGGATTTCTCTCTTTTGGGATTGTAATGAAGAACTATGGTGCATAGAGTGCATAGCACACGCCGTTACATTGCGGGTTGCTCTTTCGGTTTGTATTGACGCAGGCGGCGGTATTGCGGCAGCAGACACCAGCACGCGCTTATTATTACACCCTAAATTTCGACCCCATTTCTATTACCTATACTCTTTGTTCCCAATACAGGTCTAAAACACTTGGGTTGCATGCAACCCTTTTGATACTTGCCGATGGTGCAGCAGACAGTTACAAATTACTCCGAAGATTCTACAAAAAGTCTGAAGATTTTGAGTTGATGACTTATGAACAATTTATCATTTCATGATCAATCATGAATAGCTTGTGGAAAAATGAAGAAGATTGCACAAGTGGAGAGAGCATTTCACGTTTTTCAGCGGATGATGGGGGATTCATGCGGAAGCTGCAATTTCATCGTGTTATGATCTGACGAGCATGAGACAAGAGCTCAAGCAAGAAGCACTGCAGTAAAGTACAGAAACACATGATTTTCAGTTGGACACGATTTTTTTGCAAAAGTCCGTTACAAAAATTGCAGAAATAACAGATAACAGCGGACCAAAGGTGGAAATAAGAAGAAAGAATTCAATGAAGCAGATGTTTTTGAAACCACTTGGTCGTTCATTCTTCTATGTTCCTTGTTCTCGTTGTCCTCTATACCTCTATCCACTTTGTCTTCAAATACTACGATTCGCTCTAGATCTCGATTTTTCAGATGATTGTATATTTGGAAAAATTATCATCTACTTATTCAAGCTAGCTCGCCACAAACTACAAAAGAATTTGCAAAAACTCCATCAACAATAATTTGGTGGTTACAAACAAGTTATCAGAACAACCTAACTTCTTGAACTAGACACTTCGAAAATATTATTTGCCTGCAATTAATTATTGGATTGAGTTGATTCTACCAAAAAGAACCTGAGCTTCCCAACAAGAATACGAGTCAGATGTTTCAAGTCAGTCTGAGAGTCAGTCATTTATTAATACGTTGTATAAGTTCTACTCTTTGATGAAATGAGCCTCATGTTGGAATCTGACGAGATCTGACGAGTTCAAATAGACTTCAATGTCGAAGAGATAACTCGAGACGAGGAAAGCATCGAAGCTTTTCCGTCTTCTTTGACAATTCCAAAGCTTAAAACATGACTATCACGGTGTCGAACAGAACAGTATTGCACGAGGTATTGCATTCTGCAACATCAGAACCATCTCAAGAATTTCATTTTGAGAATAAGCATGGCTTATAATTTTGCCCAGTTCTTGAATGAGCTCTCATTACTCTGTGATATTGAAAAAGTTTCGGAGAACTCCAAAGAAAATTCAAATTGATATTACAAATTCCAAGAGACTAATTTGGTTCTCCAGTTTCAATTGTGAACTAGCAAGCACAGATACATACCTTAAATGTGGAAGTATTCAGATTATCATTATCTCTTCTAAAGTAGTCTGAAAAACAAGGCTCTGAACTTCATCAAGTCCGAGATGAGAAATTGCGTGGAAATCGACTCGGAAATCGAGGCCATCGCATATAGTTGATGAAAAGTCATGTAATCATTGAAGTCATCAGGTGGCATATGTAAAGAATAAAAATACATCAATATCATGTGTGTCAAAGTTCCTCTAAATAAAATTAGATCCGTCTTCCCGAAATGTTAATAAGACCGATGTTACACGCGCATAAAATTTATCTATTTACAAATATTGATTCTATACATGTGCAATCAAAATCTTCGGAGGATTAATGAATGAGTGTACTTGCAGTATTACAAATAGATTCAGTTCCCAACACATAATTAGTCAGTTCATCTCGCATGCACACGAAGAATCGATTTTTATTAATTCATTAAAATTGACACTGTCACTACACTTTCACCGATAATCCGATTCACTTTGTCGATAATCACTTCTCCCTTGGTGGTCCCGTCGACAGCAAAATCATGATTGAATGAACTTTGATCAAATTAGTTTAAGCTTGCAAGCTAGCAGCCCAAAAGATTATCGTAATCATCCACAAACGATGTCTCCTACAATATTACTTTACGTGAGTTCGTGATTATAATTTTTAATCGAAGCAGTCACGATATGTGCGAATCTGTTTGCAATCATCTCGCGTTTCGTCACGAACATACCACGAGTTACACTCGATACCTCATTTGCCGTTAATAGGATTTCTGAAATATGAACTGCCAATGGTTATGACGGTTTTCTATAACCTATTTTTGACAGAGAATAATCATGACGAAACGCACTTGACTGGTCGCCTTGGCTTTTATATTTTCTCCACTCCCTCTTATTTGGACCCCGTGGAAACTGGGGGAAAAAAGTCCGAGGAAAAATCTGAAAAAATGCGACCTAAGTAGGTCGCATTTTGTCAACCTAATGCCGTTGTCAAAAATGTTTGCTCACCCTCCAATTTTTTTATAAATAAACATACGAGTTATACCATCTAGTATTGACCATTTCTCCGCATAGAAAGCCGATACGAGGACAAAAACATTTGCTCACCGTTGATATAACCTCACTTGTATTTGCTCAGGCCTCAGAATTGGATAAATCATCATCAATTTTTAATAAACAATCAAAAACACTTCTTCCAACTCCAAGTAGTGCGCAGTGCGCATATGTATAATGTCGAGCGGCGCGCATGCGCACTACGCATTGTACAGTACTTGGAGATGGAAAGATCGATAAAGAATCGATAAAGAAACCAACTTCATCGATTCTGGATGAATTCTCGATTGAAAAGCCGAGCATTGCCCAGAACTGATACTCAAAATAAGCTCTTGATGTTTAGCAAAACGGAGACATTTTGAATCATTGAATGATTTTATAAAAAGATCCTGAAATGACTCGTTGACAAAAAAGTGAGAGTGAAACATCTGAATCACATGATAATGGAGTTCAGATACAGTTTAGGACTGTGTTCGAAATTGATCCTTGACTTTCGTTTTATTTCCTTATCCGCAGTTCCCACTTGCATCATTACTGTATTCTGTAAGATTGTTTCAAAATATAAATGACGATTTCAATTATTTGGTATTGAAAATCCGTATAAATTTTAGTGTAAACTATAGAAAACGAAACAGAATGGAATTCTAAGATCTATTTCGGGTTCATCCCATTCTACATGCATCCACAAAATTAAATTCGCACGAGTGCTATTGCGCAAAGTTTTACTTCGATAGGTTGTTTGATGTAAGAATGTTTCCTTTTACTGAGAAAGAAAACGATATAATCGAGATAATGTTGTACACAGGTCATCAAGAAAGTTTTACCATGGTTTTTGGGGCCATTTGTGTACATTTACTCCAGCAGAAGGTGTTTGACGAGTCATTGTGAAAAGTCGAAGCAAATAATAATTCAACTACCGAGCTCATGGGAAAATATAAGAAAATCTCCGAGGATGATCAGAAGACAGCTTCGATGAGCATATGATGAGTAACTTTGAATCTAATGATACCAAATGTGTAGATTCATAAGAATATTTGCCTAAAAGATACGATCCCTTCCAAGTACACCACGGAAGAAGAAGAAGCGTCGGTACGTATATCATCAAACATGCGTGCTGCATGCGAGGATCAGTACGAGTATTACAAGCAATAAACGAAATGCTCGAGCAGAGCGACGCAAGGCCAAAAATATAGCTTGTATACATATCCAGATCACGCGATGCCACGCAAAAGTATCACGCAGACCCATTGCGGCTTCTTTTCGATCCTATCCGATTCGCGCTCAAGTTAAACCATCTACTAAACAAGCGACGTTGTACCACCTGGCGATTTGCAAGGTTATATACTCGCAATGCTCTGATGGCGACCTATAGCTCAAATAATCCCTTGGGCCCGCGACGAGCGACGCTGCTCATACATTTCCGCCTATTAATTTTGGTATAAGGCGATTGTCTTCCCTCTAACCTACCCCCTTTACCTCCTTTCTCTTACACTTTTTTTTTTACCTGGCTTTACGACCAGCAGCTACGTAATTTGAGTCTATGTGATAAATTCACAGGGCGAAAGTGTATATATTGCGACCGTTGGGGGCTGTCCGATGGGAGATATTCGCACTGGTAATAAGATGGCACATGTATGCCCCCTTGCGTTTATAATCGAGTCTTTCGTCGATGTAGGTTTATGCTATACCCTTTGTGATGGGATTATTGTAGAATATCATGATTTTCCATGTTGCAATTTGACAGTACAAGCAAACGACTATCTTTCGCACGGACACATTTTTATTCAAGACAGTAAATCACCCCACTAATACCTGAATTTTCAGTTACATTAATAAGGAATTTATCCGCATTCATCTCATGTGCCATCGAGGTATTTTTAGTCTTTTTCGATTGCATATTTTCCTTTCCTGCATTCATTATCCGTATTCATTATCATCGATGTCCCGAAGAAAAGAGAAGATCGATTCTCGACCAAAGATATGCATGGAAAACGGTACGTCCAGATGTCAAAGATTCATATGAAGGTGATCGCTTGGGATCGAAAAAATCATCAACTAACATCAGTCAACGCCGTGACAACAACATTGACTCAACGGATCGTATGCCTAAAAGAGCAATGAGCTGTTCTGTTCGGGGTTTGATCTTCGGATTAATTTTCGTACTTGATTCGGCTGTATCAGAGATAAAAGTGTTGTTTTATTCCACGGTAATTATGCTCCTTCAACTTGTTACAATAATGCATAATTGCATGAATTTGCTCTGCATTTGGCATGCCTCAACCTTGAGGCTCAGAGTGAGCTTTGCAAGATGAGCTGGAATCGGATTGTTTTGGATTCATGGAAACGCAGACAGGGGTGACTTTCTAAACAGTCTCATTCTTTCGTTCATTCTGGACTGGCTCAATCGGGAGCATTCTACGGGCACTCATTGTGTAAGTTGGTCCAAAAGCTTGCAATTGGAGGCTTGCAAGATGCTGTAGGATGAGCTGATCAAGAGCAAAGACAAATACAACAATGAAAGTCACCCCGGTTTACGGTATCATACTCGAATTCATACTTTCAGATTCTCTCGATAAAATCAGAAAGTAAAATCTCATATCCTCGTCATCTTACCCAATTCGAATACCACAATAATTATTGAAATTTAAAAAGTTGTTCGTCAACTATAGTTGGCCACAAAGTCGTGATAAAATCAGATTTATTTATCGAAGCAATAAAAAAAATCCGGCTCGTGTCGACGTTGGCGCACTCGTTAATTACAAGCACGTGTTTTTTTTTTCTGGGCCCTCGGGGGCATTATCTATACGTTCATTGGTACAACGATATGCTCAAAGGCTGGTATGGCGGTGGCGTTGACGACGACTCCGTAAGACGATGAGCCGATCTCACCTCCGCACTTCGGGGACCAGGTGTAACGCCACGAGGACGATTCCATCGACTATCTTTCTCTCACCTAATATTATTCATGAATTCGCTTAATCGGTTTGGGTGCGCGTACATGCGGGGCCAGGGCCTTTCTCTGCGTAAAAATATATAAATGTATGTGGTCTGAGAGAGGGCCCATCAGCCATCTTACCGCCACCGCCCATCAGAGTCTAGTTTTTACGTTTCGGGCTCCGCGCACTGTAATCGACGTTAATTCGTAGAAACCGTACCAGTAACGAGGACCATAAATTCTTTATTAGCCGGGAGCATTGGTTACTATACTATATACTCATACTCTCAGCTCCATTCCTCCTTCTTCATGTATACTTTTTTTTCTTCACTCACACGCTATATTGCTGCCAACGTGGTCTTCTTCGTCGTCGTCGTCGTCGTCGGGGTCTGATTGGTCTGAACCGTCCACATGTCTGGCCCCGATGCTCAGCGGCCGGGGCCTAATAAAAAAGCCAACGTACCCAAATTTACCGGGCCGTACCCAGTTTCGACTATCTTCCGAATTATATGTATGTACACGAGTCCGACTGTGCAGGAAATCGGTACGCGGTTAAACCTTTTTAAATTTCTATCTTTCTATCTCACTCTGTGAGCCGAAGAGCCGGCCACCCTATATCCATATGTGTACCTATGTTTATGCGTGTATGTGTGTAATAAATGGTCTAGACTCCTGTCCATACACAGAATTCCAGTTCCTGGTTGCTCACACAGATATTTCGACTCCTCCTTCGATAAATTTTTCATTCCACCATTCTTGATCATCTTTTTTTCTCCAATCTACTTGCTCTTATACCACTATATATGCCCACCTTCGGTTCCTTCTCCCCCTAAACCATCATTGAATAACAGAATTACGAAAAAGCAGCTCTCAATTTATATTGGTATCCACATCTCCATATGTATGCATATACAGATAAACGAGCAAAATTTTGCCAGGCAGACGGGATTTGCTCACTTTTGCAAGCATGGTTTAGTGCAAATATTTTAGGCGATCCCAATGAAGCTACATCTGCCACGTTGCTATGCTCAAAGCCATATTCAAGGCCATGCGACCGAAAGTATATCACGCTCCATGCCACCACGATATTCGGTTGCATGGGCACTTTGTCTCTGAAATACGGATGGCTAACTTTACTTTCTCGTCATTTTGATCTCTTTTTTCTAAATCCCATGCTATTACGCCTGAATGGCATAACTTACGTCACAGAGAAGATAGCCGCCACTGAAAAAATTGGCTTTCGAGTAAGTGAGAGGGAGGATTCCATACAGGACGCCTCAACTTTTATCCTCACTACGTGACGGTATGGCGAACAAAAAATCAGAGATAAGACTGCGTATGAAAAATAGGTTAACGATGTTGGGGTAAAATCGAGGGTAAATTTTTCAAAAGGTGAGATCGCAATTCCGGTCTATTAGATTGCAAGAGAGTACAAACGTGCATTTCAGCAGCTACTTAAACCAAACCTTTTGGAAAGTCATCATTTTGGCAACCACATACAGTATAAATACGAATTTTCGTGGGCGCCACCGCCGCACCGGTGAGGCCCAAAGATTTCTCTATATCGATGAGTATGTTCATCAGGATGATAAAGAATATCAACCGAATCGTCAAGGTCAATGTTTGCAGCCTCTAGAAGGACCTGCCTTTTGATATCTGCTTCAGGCATACAATAATTGTGACCATTTGCTGCGCTTGCAACTCACATGTAGTGCTAAACTTCATCTTCGGTTGTCCGAGAACTACAGTGCATCAAAGTACAGATGAAATGGAGCAAAGTCTGTACTTGGAAGATTCCAACGAATTCCAATTTATCCCAAACTTTTCAATCGCGCAAATTGAACATTCCTCGAGTCGGGTTGGACATTTTTCAACGTATTTCGACTCAATTCGTAGCTTTTGGAATGAGCTCTCAAATGAGCTCAGATAAATCCTAAAATCGTCGACCTAAAAGTGAGTGATCTGCTACTCACCGATTGATCTCACGTAATTAATGAATAATTGTGTAAAGCGGAAATCGTGCCCTGTGAATCTAAATGTGTTAAAATGTACAATTTGAATCTATAGAAATCACTTCTACAGATGAATATGTAATTTCTACGGATTGAAACTGTACATTACGGACTCAGAAGGAATCTGCGTCTGAATCTGTAGATAATACAAATTCAATACGTAATTCATGAACGTCGCAGAAAAATGCCCTCTCGCGCGGAGATGAGCATCGAAGTACGGAGGGATTCCTTAAGAACTCCCAAGTTACCATTTTTTACGGACGCTTTGAGATTATGGAAAGTCTTAAAATTTCATCGTACTCGAGACCATCAACCGGTAGTAAAAAATGCCAAAAACTATTTTTCAAATGAGAAGATTTGCAATAGTTAATGAAAATTTGTTGATAATTGTTGGCAAATTTTTTATAACTCCACCCCGCCATAAGTCCTGAGTGAATCAAATCTCATACGAATGATTAAGTTTCAAGCACGAGAACACAAAATGTCAACGAAAACCGGAGCACTGAGTGATTCTAGCGTTTTGAGTTGGGCTACCATACATTTTTCCGTGATCTGGTGGTCACGTCTCCTGCCTCTCAATCACAGGAACTCCCGTTCAAATCCCATCACGGACGTAGTTGCACATCACCATGTGATTTTACAAGTGGTTCAATGATTGCTGAGATCGAGATACAGAAGAATATCCAATACAAACTTTTTCCATATTAAAAAAGTTCAATTTTACCTGACTGAAATGATGGCAGTTTATAATTAGAATCTGTAAACTTTACAGTTTGAATCTGTAGAATTTACAGATCAGAGGGATTCAATATGTTCTGGGCAACAGTTTTCTCTGTTGTTTCAACAGATTGAGATTTATACAGTGTGCAAAACTCATCGAAGTCAAGTCCGGTACCAAAACTGCTGTGTAATAGGGTGCCTTTTCACGATGCAAAATTTTTCCCCCAGCCTATCTCTCGCCGTTGGAGCGAGAGAGACAATCCCCTGCTTTAGGGTCTCTAGACCAATATATAGTCTCTCTCTTTTACTTCAATGGCGAGAGATAGGCTGTGGTGGCTGCGGTGAATAAATTTCACGTCATGAAGAGGCACCCTTACATACGTTCATTGCAACATAAACAACGAGAAATAGCCACTACATAAACCATTGGATATGTCACCGCTGCGTTTCGTAGGAGCTGAAAATCAATAAAAAGTGGGCTCACCGGTGCACCGCAGTGAGTCCCATCCTCGGGCCTATTACAGTGAATGTGTTAAGGTCTCTGATCATCGAATTCCTTCGCTTGCGTTTGGTCGTGTGCATGATGACTTTCCAAGCGGATATCAAGGCATTCAAATTTTATCAATTAATCAAATCGCATTCAAACAATGACCAAACCATGTTTGATTTGGCTGTCTTAGATATTGAAACTTTCTTAATCAATAAACCAAAAAATATCCAATTAGTTAAGATTGTCATTAGATTTGAATGACGACTCAGACCGAAAGGCATAATAATTCTTCACAATCCAATACTTGCAAAGAGACTTGGCAGAATGGTATGGCGCAGAAATATTGCTCAATACAGTTATCAAGCCCGGATACGCTAATCTGTACTTATGCGCATGATGTAAATTGCGTGAACGGCAAAAAGTCTCAATTGGTATATCCGAGCGTATTAAATACAAGAATCGAGCACTCACTCAGGAACATATCACGGCCAATTCCGATTGGTTTCTCTCCGGTATATTTTATAAGCAGTCGAAAGCTCATGTATGTCGATAACAAATCGACTATTGCACGATTCAATACGCACAGAGAACGTAGGCCCACATAGTATAAACAGACATGCATCAAGATTATCACGAACGGGCAGAAATTTGCCTAATTATAGCCTTAGTACTGGTAGACAGTCCGGTTGCGACTGCACGTGCATGCATATATACATAACTTTTTGACGTCGAAAAATCCAGACGAAAAAAATCACCGGTCTGAATGCGAATATAAATGTGCAGCACATGGTTGTCTAGGCTGATATTGGTATATACATCATACCTATAAGGTGTTGGTGGTATTATGGGACGAAACGATGAGGGGGAGCTCGAGGGCAAGAAGATAGGCGAGACTTGTACGCGACGAAGAGGCGCTTCTTCTTACTAGAAAAGACGCATGAATAATGCAATGATTGCACCCAACGCGGAGGATGAGTTCCTTTGTTTTTGAACATGCTTACTGCTCTATGCCGTCGTAAAATTGCAAGATTGAACGAGGCGAGGGGCGTACGCCAAAGGGTAGGGGGTATCAGTGCGTAAAAGTGACCATTTCAACTAGCCCGACTGTAAAATCAGAAATCAGCCTTCCTCCCATCTTTCTCCAAAGCCTCTCATCCTCATTCTACTCTATGCATTCGTTTTATTTTGCACTTCCTTCTTTAACGTTGCTAGAAGCTTCTACTTTATATCTGCTCCTCTCCCCATTACTTTATTTTTATCCTTTGCCCGGCGCTTTTATTTAGGCGTTGCTTTACCTACTCTTGCTCACAGTGTGTGCTGCTGATGATGCTGATGTATCCTTTTCTCCGAATTCGAGGCCCGTCTTGCCACTTTCAGAATCGTATGCTTATAATCCCCTTCTCCTGTCTGTGCCTCTTCCCTCTATACCACCTCCCCCTCGCTTGCGAATTCCTAATTATTTTTCCATCTCTTATGCGAGGCTATGCAATTACTTTTTTCTATACTACGGACTGTGAACATCGTCTCATCCTTTCCTTTGCTCTCCTCTTGTACGAATAATTAATAACCATCGCGGTCGAACTTATTGCAGTCATCGCCGTTTCGCGACGCTGTGATTTTTTGCCCACGTCTGATGATATAGACGCAGATTTCTGGACTCTGACTTGATGTAGCATAATTTCCCACTTTCAGAATCGAGGCGATACATTTATGCCGTCTGGATTTTTCGATGATTTCAGGTTTCAATGAGAAATAAAAAAAAAGTGTTGTTTCTTACGATTTGCATTTAATCTTGCAAGTCTTTTTAAACGCTTTTATTTAACTCCACTTCGCCTAGTGCTTTGTAACTATAACTAGTGGTGCATGATTTTAAGCATCCGGCCCACCGCCAACAGCCAATCATGATCATGAGCGGCATTTCAAATCAGCTAATCACAATCGTTAATTTATAAGTTCTGGGGGGAATTTCAGGAATCCTCTCGTACTTGTCAGCAGTCGCGAGTGACTTTACCGGCACAATTGTCAGATCTTTTAGATTATACTTATGTCCAGTTGCGTCAGTGTCTGATGACTCTGATCTACTGGAGCTCATTAATAGACGCTTTTATTACGCTTCACCGAGTTCACATAGTTTTCTCCGGACTTGGCTCGTCTATTGTTCCACAAATTTTCGTACCCGATCACATATTTGTGAACACGTGTTCGTGCAGGCTCGGGGCTCGGGCGCGCGTGAGCCAGACCGCGAGCTAGGGAGGATATGGGGAGATCGATATCGATGCGACTGATATGAAGTGAGCAGCGCTCACCACCCGCCTCATTGGCGGCGAAATTCGAATACGATATTATACGACACCCATAGATCATTCTTCTCCAAGCACCGCGTACTCTGACATTGTACTTTTTCCCGATGATTTTCATCGTTCTACCAATTTTCATCTCCTTAATATCATGCCAAGGTTGACAAAGTTTCTTGGTATAGTTCGTAAAAGCGTTTCTTAAAAATTCTTTTTACTCTTACTTATTTGCAGCTAAACATGACTTCAGAGAATCAGTGGCTTTGCAGATTTACTTCTTTTCGGATGGTACCAGTTTTACATTGAACGAACGGAGCAGAGTAATAGGAAATTGCCCCCTTAAAGAAGTGATAAATTTCATACAAACTCGTTTGGTGGATATCGCAGCTCATTGTAACTTGACCACGACGAGGAAATAAATTGTTCAATTTTGGGCCTAATTTTGTCTATTGAATCAGTGAGGTCATATTTATCAGGTTTCGTTTAGAAGATTTGTCTTTTCTGCCTCAATTTGCCCGCTACACATATCTGATCCTCAGAGCCCGTCTTTCCCTGGGTCGTCATCACGTCTACTGTGGCTGTTTTGTTTTCATGGTTAATTTCTCTGACTCTGATTATTATCAATTGGAGTTGGTTCACCAGGTTATGCTCTGTCTCATCGATTAAACTGGGAGTTTTTGCCCACCTTCGGTGCCCAATTTTCATAATCTCTTCAATCTGTCTCCAATACTCGGACATATCCTTGTTCAGTATTTTCTGTGCATTCTGACGAGGCCATAAGAGCTCATGCGTCGTCTGCTATGCGCCCAAATTTTGCTTGCTGCATACTCAAAATGAATCAGTTTTGAACGATATCGCTTCATAGCGCAATTCTCTTGGATCTATACTGGTTCTGATAAGCATACGCTCATTGCGGTATTTACAATATAGCTCTCGATATCGGTATTTACAATATAGCTCTCGATGCGGTATTTACAATATAGATCTCGATATCGAATATAATATCGAGCTCTCGCTCGATATTCTTGAAACGGCGACCCACGAACCTGAACCGCAGTGCTATAGCTATATGGGCAAATCTCAGGAACTATGCGGTTTCGACTTTGAAATTTCGAGAATTTCCAGAATGGCAGCACATCTCCGATAAACTTTTGTTTGGTCCAAGTAATGCTCAAACAATGATGAAATACTTGCGTAAATCATTTTGGAGCCCCGCCGTGGATTTGTGAGGGTGTAGAAGTTTTTCCCATGTATTTGCGTGGGACCCTCATATTTTCGTAATTCTAATTGGCTCGTGTGTATGTGAATACATGGCATCCTTGGTGTTGGAATAGAAGAAGAGAGATGAGTTCAATGGTTTACAGTGTTTTCTGAAGGTCTGTGGTACAAAATGTAGATGTGCCTCAACCGTCGAAACGCTCATTTTCGTCATTTGTCGATCCTCACAAGCCTCGCATCGCGACCGATATGAGGCTGTAGTAGGGGCGATTCTCATAGGCATTTCTTGAGGTACAAATATCAGTTTACACGTGGTTTCCATCCCAACGGAATCGAAATTTTCGTGTGCTACACGAAAAACGATTTTTTTGACCCCATTTACGCGAAAATAACTTTTCTCATTTCAAGCCGCATCGTCGTGCGGAATCGAGCACACTATCGTTCTTGGGCTAGATTTGTAGGTTTTTGGATGTAGAATAATATGTCGTTTCTACAGATACGAAATATTCACCGCCCCGAGTGCTGCATCCATTAGAAGAGCGATACAGGAGAAAATGTAGAATCGGAGTTCGCTCCAACGAATCATCGGCACTCCGACGCATTGATAGGCACAGCCTCGGGCGAAAATTATATGTTTCTATGTATTATAATCCATCACATATCCAATTTTCAGACCGATCGGTGAACCGCCCCGCCTGTGGCGAGCTAAGGCGTGAGAGAACTATGGCCCTGTTCGGTCGAAAATTGTGATTTTGTCACGAAGAAGCGTCTCCCAGTACCTTTCTATAGCAATTTTTAGACTTCTGAATGATGCAGAACTATTAAATATGAGTAGATCTTCAAAATGATCTAATGCGAGCGGCGGAAATAACGCGACTGTTGTTCTGACAACGTGAAAATAGGCCTGTTCGGCCAAACCGCATACTTCGTGAGATTTGCCCATATACACCGTTTCAAGAATATCGAAAATTGCATTGTAAGTACCGCAATGAGCATATGCTTATCGGAATCAGTGGATCCAAGAGACTTGCGCTATATAGAGCGATATCATTCCAAAAAGATTTATTTTGGATGCAGCAAGCAAAATTCGGAAGTCAAGCGGAGGTTATAGCAGACGACGCATTGAGAATGTACAGCCTCGGCTTAATTTTATCCGCACATTGCCTGGTGAAACTGAGAATACGGCTTGACGAGCCGATTCTGCTCGATCTGTCCATCTAGATTTTCCACTGATCATCCATCATGCCTCAGTCAAATATGTGTCTCGCGAGTCTTGGCAATCCAGTCAGTCTCGCCTAGAGTCTTACCAGTCAAATTTATTCGACACGTTGGTAACTGTTGATCCTAGTCAATCTGACCTGTTGGACCTGTTTGACATGCTCAGCCTGTCCATCTTACCGGGTCAATAAGGCCAATTTGTTTCGTCCACTTTGTCAGCGATGTCCATCCGAAACGTCTGTCTGACAAATCCAACTGGTCCATGCCCGACCCAATTCATTATTGGTCAATTTTACTTGTCCACTTCATGTTGTTTGTTTGAATGTTCTCTCTGATAAGATTCCACGTCAGCTCTGCTCTCGAGTTCATTTTCTCAACCTAGACGAGCCGGCCCTGCCTTGCGCTGCAGGTCCGCCTTGTACATCTTACCTCCTCACATTCAGCTCAATCCTTTTTGATCCAGCTTATCTTGATTACTCTGTTAGATCTGTTGACTTTTGCCTTTTTCCGACCAGGTTATTTTGACCCCCCCCCCCCCCCATCCCCGCTCCAAATCCCTTGCTCAGTTTGTATTTTGATCAATCTGCCTTATGTCTAATCTGACCGCCTGATTCGCTCGCTCTCTTCGCCTTCTCCACATTGTCCGTTTTTTTACCAATCAATCGAAAACGTTCAATTCTGAGTCTAAACTCTTAGGTGATTTTTGAAAGCACAATGAAGATAAATAAGTGTCTGGCACGGTTGTGAACTCTTGAAGCAATTCAAACTTTTTGTATTTTTTTTAATATAATCTATACGATGCGCATCCTCTTTATGATTTTAACTATCAAACTGGTTATTGCACGAAGACTTTTGAAAAATTCGACGAGTTTCCAAAACGAAACTGTTCCCTCATTCAAAATCTCTGCTCCACCAGCATTACCAAGCGCAGATGTGGTAAAAAATTGCAAAATAAAATGAGCTTTGCTACAATGAGAATCGTCCATAGAGATATGAATTGAATCATCTGTCTTGAAAGTCTTGACTCCCAGGACTATTTTACCATGCCAAGAATGTAGTAAATGAAAAAGACTCTGGAACTAGTCAAAAAGTCTCATAAAAGCACATGTATAGAGGCGCATCAATACTTTCAACTATTATGGACACCTAATTTCAAGTTCTTAAAAAAATTTTAAATCCATGTGTCATGTGGACTCGTGTCTTGTTGCTACGAATACAAGAACGGAGTGCCTCGTGTACATAAACGAAATGACCGAGAGGATCACACGCACATTCGGACACGCTTGGACGATACGTATATTCATACACCTATAAGTCCAATCAGATACAAGCATGCGTTTTATATAGCTCCTGAGCCATCAAATCCAATCGAGCTTCGCTCGGATGGCTTATAGCTCATATGTAAGCCTTCTTGTGCTCGTGAATGCGATGCGATATTTCCATGTGTGTATGTAAATGTGCGTGAGCAGTATTATTACCTGTTCGATTTGACTGTCTGAGAATGTTATACCCAAAAGAAACGGGCAAAAAGATGGAGACGGGCGAATGTGTAGCGGGCAGATAGTTTTGATGCTATAAAAGTAAGAGAGTCGCTTAGAAATTCAAGAACTAGGTAGGCGGAATAAAAAAAATTTGACTGCACGATAAGGAGATACTCAAAGGGAAGAGGAAGTCGAAAAATTCTTGCAAAATGACTTGTTTTTGCTTCTGATCACTACATTTTAATCTCCCTTCAGGAGATAGCTTGCATCATCCGTACTATTGGATATCGCATATTTCATTTGCAATTATCTATTCTTGGCAGAGCAGTTCTGCTGCCAATTTTGTTGAACTGGGAAATTCTTCAAAAAAATTGACAAAATAACAATCAGAAAGACTTTCCTTCGAAATGACTAATTCAAAAAGATATTGTACAGCATGAACCAGTGTTTGGCAAGATAAAAGAGCACAATAACAAAATCCGTCGACTAAGCGAATGACCATAGAAGAATGAAAAATTATAAGTGGCTTTGGTTTGAGATTCACAGTGAGTGTCGGGGTGCGAGAGAATGTATTATATGCGGTGCAATCGTATAAGGGTAAAACGAATACAAAAATCCTGTTTAGCAATAAAGCGAATGATACCATAAAAAGACTGGCACAGTGAAAAAGGTATTTTTATCAGTGGTGAGCTGTGTATAGAAAGAGTACAAACCATATACACAACATACTGGGGAACCACATACCTGGCAAGTTGGCATACCAAATCTCACCACCGTATATACCCTCTTATATACACCTCTCTCTCTCTCGCATCTTATCCAATCTTTCTTATTACTCTTTTTCTCTGGGCTTGATTTTCGGTTTACCTTTTTATACCTGAAGACTAGCCTAAAAATCGTGTAAGCTGGCTCACTCTGCACTCACATATATATATACGCGCACCATTAAATAATCCGGCCTCTCGCTCATTAGGATCTTTATGAGGCGAAATATTATTCAGACCGGGCCATCTCACATGCGCTCTCTTTTCTTTTTACCTTCCCACCGATCAGGCCCAACCTGTATACATCGTAAGATATCACAGCTCATTCGATGGGTATATATAACTAGGTCTTATATGTAGTAACTTGCTCTTCGCCGACTCTATAACACTACGAACCAGACAGAAAAGGTTATTCTTTCGCCATTATTTTACCAAAGGAATTCGAAATTCGAAAGCCCGAATCAATAAAAATTATTCTGACGGTAATAAAAGCCGGGCAAAAAAAAGGATAAAAACATTGAGCAGGGAATATATATTTTGGATATACTGCTCTATGATCTACTCTCTGCGGGGATACAGTGTAACAGTTCCGGGAAGACATTCGAGAATTCAAGAGTTTCGCTTAAGGAGGGAAGGAGGAAAAGAGAGAGAGAGAATTCGCAGCCCTTGACTTTGAAATTGCTAGCGGGAGCAAAAAAAAAATGAACAAAATCAAATGGGAGAGTCTTGGCTATATAATAGGAATAAGACGCATGTGGTTGCTGATGCAGTGGCTAGAGGCTGAATCGACCAATCAACGCTAGACCTCGAAGCACCTGCATATTCGTTGCTTCTGAGTACAGTGCTGTATTAAATGGCGCGCGGCTCTGTGGCGCGCCTAAAGAAAATCAAGTTCATTCATTCATCAAGTCACGACCAAGGTCAAGTGTTGCACCACCTTCTTCTTATTTTATCGATCCTAGATAGACTCTGTGCTCTGGACTTGATTGGAATCGAGAAATCTTGAAATTCACGTTGAATTATCGGGGAAATGTGTGAAAAAATTGCTCTGTAGGTCACCTTGGCTGATTTAACGTTGATCCACAAAATTTTTTCTTGATTGAGTAAAGACTGTCCAAAGAATTGACCAGTCTCGAGATATGTGATCGGGATCAATTCTGAGATTGAAAGGAAAGTTATTTTTTACCTTTTTTTCATCATCGCCATGTTGTAAATGACCAAAACAACCGATTTTGTAATAGTTACGCTCCGAAATGAAATAATCAAGACCTTTGAAATTTGGCCCAGATAGCCCTCAATGCCGTGATTAAAGTCTCGTCGAAACCTACCTCCTATAATTCATCCATTCGAATGTGAAGTGCATCAATTTCTTTCGTAGATCATTTCACACATGAAATTTTTTCGGATTCCACCAGAAAAATGTGAAATACCTATTGCGAATCTACGAAATATCACGCAGATTTCAAACATGTTCATGCTTCAACTGATTTTTGAGACACAACATTTTTGAAAGAATATGCAAATGCTTGGAAGTTGGGTTTGAAAACTAGATAAGTACTCACTGATTCATAAAGTATTTAGAGGTCTTCGGGAGCTTCTTGGGAGGTAAGCCGAGCAGACTGATTTTTCGATTTTATAGTCCACTGTAGAAAAAACTGTTACGTGTTCAAGTGTAAATGATTGAACGACCAAGGCAGAAAGAAGATGAGAAGAGAAAGAGTTGCTGTAGCGAGGCCGCGTGGGACGACGAACAGTATAAAAATATGAGAAAAGAAATAGCATGTGCTGCAGGAAGAAGAAAAGAAGAGTTTGCAATAAGCTGAAAGAGTGAGTTGCAAATGCCTATACCAAGGCTAGAGCAAGCTTAGGACACTTGACCCATCCATCCTCCTGTCCTTTTCATGGTGAAACTCTTTTATTCTTCCTATCCTCACCTGAAGCTTGCTCGGCTTGGTGGCTCGAGTTTATAGCGAAAGATTACACTTCAGTCATTTTTTTATGAGATTTCATGTAAGGGTTTCAGCTAAAAAGCATGACTCCTCATTTACCGATATTATGTGTGCGAGTGCACGAGTATCGTTCCTGAAATTAGTATTCGATCGTTTATCAAATCTCCATAAATATTACTTCTTCACCCACATACTAAACTATGTCAACCACCATGTTTCTCTCAGAGTTATAAAAACTCAATACCTTGAACTGCAGCATATAGCGTTCAATTTAATTTGCAAATGTTCATTTTGAAGCCAATAGCATTGAAGACTTATACAGAAACGTTGCGTATACGTTCTAGTAATTGAATTAGAAATGTCATTCGAATCTAAGGCTCGACCGCATTGAATGACGGTATTCATCTAGATTTATAGAAAACTGTAGCTTCACTTCTTTACACCGCTCATTATACTTATGACGTCTGCGAATGCAAAAAGTTCCAACTCGATGTACATAACAGAGCACCGTAGATTCATCATTGGGCGTAACTTCAATTTGAATCTTTTAGACATGATCATGTTGATGAAAGTTAGCGATATTATTACACTGGGTGCACATTGAGTGGAATTCAAGTTTTTCTGAACTGTTGATGACTCAATGAGGTCTTTAGATCTCTTTTCTTGGGGCGTTTTTCACCAGATTAGGGCTGCATAGTTCTCATTCAAAGAGACTCTCTCAGCATGAGTCAGATCTAACTGACAATCAGTCCATATATATACACTGATCGGGTCAGTTAAGTGGGATCAACTCTAACTGAATGAATCAGTACTGATTCATCAGTAAATCTGTGCATATTTTATTGATTCACACGTGGTTTAATGATTCAAACTTTACTGATTGACAAGTGTCACGCGAACTTTACTCATCTTCTTTGACAAAAATATGTCAGAAAACATGTTCAGCCGAATCGTGATCCTCGACCGCAACTCACTGTATGAAGATGATAACCATGCGTAAGTACGAGTGAAGACTTTTTTCGACGATTTCTCTTGGAATTTCATTCAGAGCAACTCATCCCAAGTAGATCCCAAATTGTTCTCAACGGTTTTCGATATGAAATTAGACGAGTAATCCGATGAAAATGTTAGATTTGAGCTGAAGGGAGCCCCGAGGCCCTAAAAATTACTTTCTTTCAAAAAACTACTCTTTTTGAGGTTAAATTACCCTTTTCCGATTCTGAGAGTATTTTTTTCGAAAAGTTCCGCTTTTTTACGTCGAAATGTGTGTTTGTAATATTTTTTTAATAAGGTCTTATAAAAAACCAATAAAAAAAATGCAAAAATCGTATTTTTTGCGAATTTTAAAAACGAAAATAGGCCGCTAAACTTGCACGGATCACTTTCGGGGCCTAAAAACTGACGTGTATTCCACCTTCTTTCATGATGTATAACATGTACCCAAAGTTAGAAGAATCCGTGACCTGCGACCCAAAAGTTGGCGATATTAAGAAGAATGACTCAAATGTAACAATGCACGGAACTGACATTTCGACCCTCTATCCTCGAAAATAAAAAAGAGAAGTGAACGGATCGGTCTGGAAATTCATTCCCAAGTGTATTATAATAAAATACACGGAGGAAAATTTGAACGGAGTAATTCGGAGCTCGCTCGTCGAAATGAAAGGTCATAACACGTTCCGCTTAAGTTATCGCGATGATACCGATATGGTAATTACTGATTCAAACTTTACTGATTGACAACTGTTTCGTGAATGTCACTGATTCATCAGTAAAATTCTCGGGATATTTATGCTAGAAAAAAGAAGTTATGCCGAATCAGTACTCTAGGCGCTAACTGACCGGATCAGTCCATATGGACTGACAATCAGTTAATCGATTTAGGATCAATTACAGCTGATGAATCAGTGTATATGGACTCTTCCGGTCAGTTAACTCAATCAGTAGTAATGACTTTCGAGAATTTGATGATCAGCTGGCCCCTTTGGAGCAAAAAAAGAATTACTGATTCAATCAGTGACGTTTTTAATACTGATAGAATCAATGACAATCTGACTGATTCGGGCTGAGAGAGGATGGTAATCTTAAACGGATCAGAGTCTGAGTATGGCGAAATTGTTATGATATCTTGATACTCTATTATCCACTATTTCTCGGTAATTTGTTGTCCATCCGTTGCTCACAGCAGGTGTACATCACCGAGAACGGTGAGAATATACCAATAGCAACATTCATCTTTTCTGGTTGAATGCGATTCCGTGACTTTCCCGTTGATGTACATGAATCTGCAATAGGTCGATTTCTTCGTTTTTGCGTGAGTTACACAAGAGTTTATCGCGGATTCTCTCCATAATGCGCTAAAAAGTGTATGAGCTGAAGAACAGGAATAATATCATGAGTAATTTTGTAGATTTTTCGTCCTTGATGTTTAATATATGAGTTGATTATTTTGTCTCATCGAGACCAAATAACCCGTCCTTCCAGATCGATGAGACCAAATGATCAACTCATACAACAGGAATAATAGTTGCATCCAATCCGGTGTACTATTCAGATTTAGACCAAGCAACCGTTGATCTGTGCGAGATAGACGAGCTCAAACAAAATTGCCAATACACATCGCACACTTCTAGACATTGGACTTGCGGTGGAGCTTGCAAGTCGAGGTGAAGATCGAATTTTGCGCAAGGTTGAGATACGATCAGCATCATTGTCATCTCGACGTGTTTGCTCAACGAACCCCTTCTCCCTATTCTGCCCACTTCAAACGTCAAGGTAAGCGTGCTTCGAAAAGTCAAGACCAACGTTGTACACTTCTTTTGGCTCAACGTCACGATGCATCGCACTTTCAAGATCACGTATGAGGGTGGTGTCTCAGATTGTGGCACGAAGTGTCACTCTCGGAGGGTGGCTTTTGTGGCAAGCCCGCGTTCTTCTGCCGTGTGATGGGCACGTGCATCTCTCGCCACACACACTAGCACCAACACATCCAATACAAACCCACACGGTCACACACTCCTTGTCGAAACTGATGCTGGACTCGCGGCTATGTAATACGGCTCGTCTCTCTCCTCCCCCTCCTCAACCTTCTGGTGGCGGCTCGCTTCTGACCTATATTCGAGCTGGCGAAGGGGAAATTGGAATATATAGCTGCTGATGTGATGATGATGCTACTCGCGTCTCTGGAGTATAACGATGCATCAGCTATGCCGTTCAAGAAAATCACGCGCCCCGTTTCGATAACGTGAGCTTGCAGACGTTGTTCGCGTGTCCTGCTGGATTTTGATTTGCACTCGGATTTGCACGTTGTCTCCTGACCGTTGAATCTTATCTCAAGGTCGCGGGTGGTGCGAGTGAAGGTATATGCGAGCATTGGTGCTCTGAGCTTTCGTTGTAGTATTACTGTGTAGCTGACAGAGTAAATGCGAATTCAATCTTGCCGCGCGTGAGGAGCTTTTGCGTCCTTTGCCTTCCTATGTGTAATGTATCTGGCCAACTGGACTATTGTTATGAGGTTCACTGATATCCAAGGCCTCGTTCTCGTCCTTTTGTGTGATTCGGAAGTACAATATGCCTAGCTAGTGCAAGCTCATCGGTTCGTTTCGCTCTCTCCTTGATCTACACCAGGAGCTTTCATACGCTCGTTCATACGTCCTTTATTGATTATGTCTTATGCATTTTCTATGAATTATGGAGAGAACGTGATGGGTTTGCAACGGTGAAAATAATTCAATATTCATTTGACAGCGAGCTACCGATTACTATAAATTGGAAAACACTCAAAAGTATTTCAATGACGTGCTATTCTGCTGCATTGAATGGAAAAGGCAAGCGAAAATACCAAGAAAAATCCACTCAAAAGAATCAAGAGCCATCTGTTACCAGCAATAAAAAATAATTTTTCCATCTTCAAATTTGATAACGTGAGAATCTACCCATAGTTTAAATAAGTAATACGATTACTACATTTTTTCGTGATTCGTGACTAAAATATTGTACAATTATTGTGACCCAAAATATTCACGGGAGTACAGCCACATGAGCAGAAGAAGTGGTCAGGAACGCCTATGCTAGAGACAAGTGCGACAATGACGCGAGATCGCTGCATATTTATCTCACTCATTGCTTCCAAATTAAGCCGCTGTCTAAATATTGTTCTTTCACTCTCTAGAGATATTGTTGTTTGGTACTGCAAATTCACTTATCCATTAAAAGACTGAAATCTCAAAAAATCTCAACAACACAAACTTTCTGGCTCCACGAGGTCAGATTATGACTGCGATTATGCATCGCGGAAAAGTCCAATAGATGTGAAGGTTCCTATTTGAGTCCATCACGAGATTAGAAGTTGAGCACTCCTACAGCTTCAATGTGGAAAATCCATGAAAAAGAATCACTAATGAAGAACAACATTTTGAAAACAAAACGTTTTACCTGGGATACTATGACTTTCTCATAAGTTTTTAGGCGTAACATGCGGAGACAATACCGGTTTTCACTATACCTACGCATCAAGACTTTTTTAACCACGTGACCAAGACTTTTTGAAATATTTTTTGAGAAATTTTAGCAGCCGATAACTTCAAAGTATTAGGGCCCTTTCAATCATTACAAAGGGCTTTTATCAGCAGATATTTTCAAATAAGATATGACATGAGACGATGAATTGAAACGAAAAAACATAGAATTGCTCGATATTATTCTAAATATTGAAAAGTCCCAAGATGATTGAAGCAACTTTGTTAGTCCAAGGTCTCATTTTTCTCATATTGAAAGTCGATATCTCAGTGAAAAGTTTTTCAATACTCAGAATGATTGAGGGGCCGCGTGGAAGAAGGGCGTAATTGCGAAGAAGTGATCATGAGAAAATGAATCAGAGCTCAACAGAAATCACGGATGGGGTGATTTGATCATTCGAACTGGCTTATTGTGAAGGAGATATAATTCTCTAAATGTCCGAATAACAATGGAAACATTTATTCCAATATTAAGCTCCTCACAGCTATTCTGAAAAATGCAATTGGGCCCTTTTTGCAAATCCTAGGTGTAATTACGACACACCTACCCACAAAAAATCGGATTAGATTTGGAAGTCGAGTCCAATCGTTTCCAAATTTTACGATAGTGTCTATGGGCATGTTTTACGAGACATCTGATTGCGAGAAAGTAGCTTGATTCATGCTCAACGGTACTCGACGCACGAGAAGACTCTATCGGTAGTGTAAAAATGACGAGAACTTGATTTCACTACAGAAGGGTGCGAACACTTAATTTGGAGACAGAAAAACACGTGTCAGTAGTTAGCAACGTTAGAATAGCGTGTTTCGACTCAGAAGCATTTTTTCACTATTTTTCCATCACAAATTAGATCTTTTTCCACATTGTACCTGATTACGCTCTATATGACAAGAAATACCGCCCTTTTTATTTTTTCCATCAGGGCCTTGAAGCCTTTTGGAATATATAATCATAGCAATTACGCCCCTTTTCGAAATTTCCTGGAAATGGTTGAAACAATTATGGCCTTTTCAGAATCTTCTGCTGCAATGACGCCCTTTTCGGAATTTTCTGCTGCAGTTACGCCCTTTTCGATCTATGGTAGTTTTCAATTTCAAAGCTTTTCGAAAAATGAGTTTGATGGGGTTATAGATCATGGTTCGAAGGTTCAGAAAGGTGACAGGGGAAATACGCTGCTAAATGAGATTAGCAGAATGCTTTCTCTTAGCGAAATAGTTTAAGAGGTTCACTGAAACTAATGAAAAATTTGCGAAACTGATCAAATTCCAAAATGATGATTGGGATTCCTACAAAATAGTTATATTTTTTAATCTAATTTAATCGCATTTCATATCACACTCACAATCCAATGATTGGATCCAACCAATCGATGTAGAATGAGGGAAAAGTATCTCTCTAGTCCATTAAAAGGTAGATAGATTAGTTGTAGAGGGGGATATGAGGATAAAATGAATTTTAGCTGCAATTTTCTTCTAATATTTTGGGTTATTATTACGAGATTCACTTTTAGGGGAATTAAGATGACCTAAACTGGGGTTTTTCATGGAAGGTATGTAGTCTGGTTGAGGGAAAATTTTGATATAGTTGGTGAGAAGATCATAAAAATGGAGTTTTTAAAAAAAAATTTGGATTTTTCGGGAATAAATTGGATTTTGAATGTATTTGAAAGGATTTTGAACAATTCGGTATCAACTCATCGATTTAGAACGATGAAAAAGTATAAACTTAGTTGAGTAAAATTTGTATATATTAGTTTAGGGGCTGGGTAATAGCGGAAAATGAATTTTAGATGCGATTTCCTTCTAATATTTTGAGTTATTATAAGGAGATTGCCTTTTAGGGGAATTCAGATGACCTAAACTAGGGTTTTCCATGGAATATATGTAGTATGGTTGAGGGCAAATTTTAATATAGTTGGTGTAAGGATTATAAAAATGGAGTATTTTGAAAAAATTTGGATTTTTCGGGAATAAATCGGATTTTGAATGTATTAAAACGGATTTTGAGAAAATTCGGTATCAACCAATCGATTTAGAACGATGAAAAAGTATCAACTTAGTTGAGTAAAATTTGAATAAAGTAATTTAGAGGAGAGATATGAGGAAAGTATGAATATTGAAAAAAATATTTTTGTATATTTTGAGTTATTTTTTTGAGGAAAATAGTTATCGGGATTTGGGCTACCTAAAGTGAGGTTTTTCTAGCAAAACGTGTAATTTGGTTAAAACAGAATTTCGATAGAATAGGTCTAAACATGCTCAAATTGCTGTTTTTGTTGGAAATTTTGGTTTTTTTATAAAAATTTACGTTGATGGAGTTTGAATGGAATTTCGGTATTAACCAAAAGATAGATTGAGCCAAAAAAACCATAGTCTAGGTAATCAAAATTGGGGTAAGGTGATGTTAGAAAAAGATATTTTAGTATGAAAGTACACAATTTCAGCGATTTTACCTCAAAAAACGTTTAAATTAAATTCGATTTGGAGAGGAGACCAGGGAAATCACTGGTCTCATCTCTGAGACATTCTCTACAACTTGTAGAAAAGCAAAAATCGATAGAGTGGAGTGTAGAAGAGAAAGCGTGGCGCAAAAAAAACAACACATACACACACACAGACAGACACAGACAAAGGGCCGGAGAGATGAGTCACTGGGGGGTTTTTGAGGATTCTAAGGGGAAAAGTGTTACTTACAATCGTTAGATTTTGGCGAGAGGAATAAGATGGCTAAAGCACTTTTTTGATAAGATGAATTATGTTGAAGAAAATATTGGGTTGAATGGGAGTATTTTGAAAAAATTTGGATTTTTCGGGAATAAATGGGATTTTGAATGTATTAAAACGGATTTTGAGAAAATTCGGTATCAACCAATCGATTTAGAACGATGAAAAAGTATCAACTTAGTTGAGTAAAATTTGAATAAAGTAGTTTAGAGGAGAGATATGAGGAAAGTATGAATATTGAAAAAAATATTTTTGTATATTTTGAGTTATTTTTTTGAGGAAAATAGTTATGGGGATTTGGGCTACCTAAAGTGAGGTTTTTTTAGCAAAACGAGTGATTTGGTTAAAACAGAATTTTGATAGAATAGGTCTAAACATGCTCAAATTGCTGTTTTTGTTGGAAATTTTGGTTTTTTTATGAAAATTCACGTTGATGGAGTTTGAATGGAATTTCGGTATTAACCAAAAGATAGATTGAGCCAAAAAAACCGTAGTCTAGGTAATCAAAATTGGGGTAAGGTAAAGTTAGAAAGAGATATTTTAGTATGAAAGTACACAATTTCAGCGATTTTACCTCAAAAAACGTTTAAATTAAATTCGATTTGGAGAGGAGACCAGGGAAATCACTGGTCTCATCTCTGAGACATTCCCTACAACTTGTAGAAAAGCAAAAATCGATAGAGTGGAGTGTAGAAGAGAAAGCGTGGCGCAAAAAAAACAACATACATACACACACACACACAGACACAGACAAAGGGCCGGAGAGATGAGTCACTGGGGGGTTTTTGAGGATTCTAAGGGGAAAAGTGTTACTTACAATCGTTAGATTTTGGCGAGAGGAATAAGATGGTTGAAGCACTTTTTTGATAAGATGAATTATGTTGAATAAAATATTGGGTTAAATGGAAAAATTGATCAAAAATTCGCTGTGTCGAAAACAAAGCTTTCTCTTTAGAGAAAGCAAAAAGGGCCTAACCACCATCACGTCTCTCTTCTACGCAACCTCTTAATTGGTAGACTGTTGCCAGACTGGCTTTCCCGACTCGAAAAAATAGCGCAAGAATGCTTTTTTCAAAGATTCAGTTTTTGTGAGTGACTGGTTGAGCAAGGGCTGGCCGTATTTTTGGATCCTTCTCCAAAAAATGTAAAAATATAAAAAATTATATAATCGGGTCTGACCGACAATCGCAGATTTTTTCCTCAGTGTAACAAAACAGAATCACTTTCGTAAGTACCGAGGTAAGTACGATTAGGAATCATTCATTCATCAAAATGCCATAAAGACAATTAAGAAGAATCACACAGCCATCAACAAATACCTACTCCTCGAATATGGTGGCGGTGCCATTACTTTTAGAAGTTCATGATGCGGTTTGAGCATGTGCATGAACGCGACAACGCAAGCTAGAGTCTTGGCCAAGTTTACCTATAACTCTGTCCATTTAACATAGCCCGCCGAAAGGATTTCGAGCGTGAAACGCAACTGCGGGGCAGCAGCTGGTGCGAAAATTACAGTAAATCTCAAACTTCGCCTACTACTCTTGCTACTGATCATCTGCCTGTGTCTTTCTCTCGCTTGGGTTTTCAAAGATGCTCTCGAAATTACACGGGTATTCTTAGATATTCTTGTTTTTCGCAAATGAACTAACGCAAGACTGATGATAGTTTTAGTGGCCTAGAGTCGAGCCCGGTATGATTTGGAGTCCCAATTTTCCTATACACTCAACAATCTCACTATTCATTGAGTACTGCACAGATCATTCATGTATGAGGCCAATTCTATTCACATTAATACTCTATCGATTTCGCGTTTTTCCAAGCGTCCCCTGCGACCTGAGACTTTTCAAAATACCGTGGTTCTAGAGTCAAAGAGTCCGTTAAAGGAGAATATTTCAGTAAGATACAAGATATTTGGAAACAATCGACGCGAATCAAATTTTCAAAAGCTCCACTCTCAATTTTATTCTCACAAAGTGGAAACTCTCTACTCTTGTATTGTACTGCAGTTGGCAGCTACTGGAATAAAATGGCACAGTCGATCTCTCGTTTCCGAGGGAATCGAATGGAAAAGGAGGAAAGGGGGCAAACGCTGAGGAGCTATCGAAGCGTTTGATAGCAGCGCCTGCATCACAACAGTGGCTCTCTGGGAATTCAATATCGGACGATGATGCGTTGCTCGTCGTCGCGAATCACAATAGAGATCGAGCGATCGAGAACGCGTGGCACACTTTGCCTGTAATTGTTTTCGATGAAATTCGAATCGAAGCTTCAAGCCTTAGAACTCCAAGGAAGCTTAGTTTCCTGCTGCTACTGATTTCAGACGTGGGATAATCCGTACTCGCCAGAATATCTGATTATTCCCTTTCATTTTTAGGCGTTATGATATATTGTAGTCCAGGAGGAGGGTTGTCTTCAACAAACAAATTCCGGCAAGAGTCTGCCAAGAGAAAGAAAAATAAGGATATGAGGCATTCAATTTACTTCAATTCGGTATTTCTTCCTCCGAGAAATCGCAGGATATATTGAAATGTATGGCAAGAATAATACTTTTAAATTGTGGGCATTAAGTGCATAGTTATATGGTTTTGGATCCTACAAAGAAAGGTATATGGTCGGCGGGCCATGGATTTGGCTGAAACGCTGAGAATATCACGAAAATATGGTTTATTGATTGATTCATGTCCTTCTCTTTGCTTTGTCCATTGTAACATATCACATGATATGCAAGGCGGCAGTGTCCGAGCTACAGTATTTGTCATCGGCGTTGCCAGTATACCTGTATTTATCATATTTTTACATGGGCTTATAGCGGCGGCAGTGCTAAAATCAAAAACTGTCGCTCCAAAAGGCGCGTTAAATTTGCTATCATATTTTGAAGCCAGAAGATGATCATCCCCAGAGATTCAGCCGAATTCATCAGCCGAGGACCATGGCCTTTCCTCTCCAGTTGAATGGATAACCAATATAATCATCTTTTGAATGATTTGGAACAAAAAACTGATTTTTTTCTGACGGTAAGTAAAATTCCGTGAAACCCGTGGAAAGATGCATCGATTTCAAGGATGATAGAATATTCCTACTCATTGTTTTTACTCTGCATGTCCAAAGACAACTGGAGTCTATACAACGAATCCCTGCAACAGGTTGTTATCAAAATGAGTCTGATGTATACAATCACTCCCTCTAAAATATTTGCTGTTTACCCAACTGAGGGGACAAAAATTAGTAGTCTTTTCCGCCTTCCCATTATTTTGCACTTTCTGGAAGAGACGCAGACGAGGACGCAGAGTAAGAGGGTGACGACAAAATAAAAGACCACGCAACTCTGATCTTATAAGGAGGGGTCTATGAGACGTGTTCTCCTCAAAGACGAGCCCCTTCACTCATCAGCCAATTTTTCAAAACATCATGGTCCCACGATCGAGGTGGGCCACCTGTTGAGCGATCACTGCGATCAAAAAGAGATTTTCACTGTGGATGCAAAAAGCTCAAGATCACTTTCTCAAGTTTTCTCGACCATTGCCGATGAACCAGGCGATCGCGTCAATCCTCTCGAGGGGCAAAGTACCGACAATAGCCTCACGGACACTCACCTGTACGCCGGCCGACCTGGCTCCCCTGGAGCCGCTCTTGCTACCGGACGCTGCAGCTGCCGCAGCTTCCGCCGCCGCGGCCTCGGCCCTCTGCTCGCGTTCCTCTCGCTCGGCCCGAGGATCGTAAAGGTTATCCTCGTCGAACTCTGGTCTGCGCAGCGGCCTTGGTCTGTAGTGGCTGGGTATCTGCTGATGGTGCAACCTCCGGCCACCCCCATAGGGCCCACCCGCCCCGGCCAGCTGCTCCTCCTCCTCGTCGTAAAACTCGTCGTCGTCGTTGTGATCGACGAGAAGGTGTCTCTCCCGGGGCCTAATACTCAGCTCCCGTCGAGCACCACCTGGCTGATGATGGTGATAGGCTGCACCACCGGGCCCAGGATAGTGAAGCTCGTCGCGGGCCCTGATGCCGGTGGCGGGCCTGCCCATGACGCTCGCTCGGCCCGGCGGCGGCCGCAGCTCGTCCTCCTCCTCGGAGTCGAGCTGCAGCAGCTGCTCGGAGCCGCTCGCGGCCAGGGTCGCGAGGCCCCGTCTCTGGGGCAGCCTCGACGGCGGCGCCGAGTAGTGCTGTGGCTGCAGCTGGTGATGGGCTCGATGATGGTGCAGGTGTTGATGATGGGCAGAGCGGGCCTCGCGCCATGGGGAGGCCGGCGGCTCAAAATCTTCCTCCTCGGAGAGCTGCAGCTCGCGCGACTGCACCAGCCGGCTCGGGGCCCTCACGAGCACCCGGGCCCCGTAGCTGGGCGCATCCTGAGGCAGGATAGTGTCGGCCGGCCGAGGCCCTCAGAGGGCCTCCACCTCATCACATTCGTCGCCTGCAGAGCTGTATTGGAGGCCCAGGCTCTGATTGTGCTATATAGCACGCTTCCCGGGCCGGCGAGAGAGATGCTGGACCGAGCGCTGCACTCTGATAATGGAGTCTAGCTGCTGCTGCTGCTGCTGCTGCAACACGAGAAGAAAGTTCGATAAGAGGGCATCGCCGCGTGAGACTGTGCGAGAGAGAGGGCCTTCGAAAAGAGAGAGAAGGGCTGAGAGAGTCCAATGCCCGATGATAACACGAAAACTTCGACACGTGCCGAGACCCCGGCGCACTCCGGCAAGCTCGAGTCACACGGATTTGGGCCTCAAAGTGGTGTGCGTGGGCCTATCGGTGTGGTGTTAGTGAGAGGTCGCGGATGCAGCGCCGCGGGTCGCGGGATTTTCAAGTTGGAGGCTGCGAGTACCGATGGTGCAAGCACGAGCGATGGACGCGGCGTAAAGCTCGCGACGGGGCCGTCGCTCGGAATCGCGCGCTTCAAAGTTGTAATTTCGCGTAGTACGGTCGTTTCGCGATCGTGGCTCGGGCCAAACTGGTGTGCGAAGCTGGCCCTCGAGGTAAATAGTATTATTTACAAACGAGTGTGTTGTGATTCGAGTGAGTGGCAAGCGCTACATGTTCGGAAACACGGTTCCAAGCCGGAACCAACGCGAATTGGATTGCAGGCAATAATTTTGAGCAGGTATTACACAACATCTGGTGTGGCTGTATAAAAATTTTAAAACTTAATTGATTTTTTCCGCCAAAATTAGTAATGAGCGTTGAACCAGCTTATAATATGTATAGCTCAAGACCTAGAGATTTCCCAAATCCTCGGAGCGGTACCGGAAAAAAGAACTTGGATTGGAAAAAAGCAATTTTCGGTTGTGATTCAAACTGCAAACTTTTCAATTCAAAATTCTCTTGGTACGCGAACTATTCCTTACATCCAGATCTAACCATTGACATTGAAATGATTTCTCTCAAATGTTAACCCGGAAAATAACGTGAATTTATATAAAATCACTCGAATGTCGATCTCATCACTCGCGGGAAATTCGAGTTACGAATTTTTTGATCGGCCTACTTGCGAGACAAAGTATATCAGCTATATTTGTCGATATTGTTATAGATCGAGTTGAATTACTCCAACTCGACTATAACGCCTTCGAACCTTGCTCTTGTGCGAGGTGATGATGATGATCATCGGAGTATTTTCGTTATCCATCACTCATTCTATAACGAAGTCAGCATTTTAGCTGAAATAAATAAATTCATGCTAGTCGACTTGCAAGTCGACTAGCATAATTTGCAATTTGAAATCACTCAGCTTTTCGACCAGTTGTCAGATCAAGGGTGGTAAAAATTGATTGTAGAAGGATTGAAAATGAATCAAAATGAAATATCAAAAATATAGCAGAATAAATGTAGAATTCCTTTTGAAATTAATTGGTAATTGTTCTTCTATACTTTCATGAGAAGCAATGATGATATAAGTAATTTTTCACCTTGTAAATTTTTTCTCAATAGTCCGACAATAAAACTAGTGCTGGTGGAGGTGTATTTGTTGAATTTCAATGGCTCAATCACAGTTTTTAAAAAAATAATCGTTCAATGAATGCGGGAAATTAATTTTCTAATACAAACGGAGTGGATATGACCGGTGAAACATCTGTAGGAATTTCTGTTTCTTCATTTGTCAAACGTTTCTTCCACATTAAATTCAAATTCGTCATTAGAATAACGATTCTGTGATTGAAGACTCAACTTACCAAATTAACACAAGGCCCAAATCAGAAAGATGGGTATTCGAGCAAAGAATGGGTATACGGACCCAAAAAAGAGGTTTTATTATTGATTAATTAACCGCAGAGTTAAATCTCATTTTTCATCCAAAATCTGTTGATCTTTATTTGTTTTTGTTCATCTGTGGAATCAACATCCATCAGAGCACTATAATTGAATTTGAGTAATCTTCTACCATAAAGATTTTCATTCGCAAACATTGAAATAGTTTATTATAATATGTCGTTTCTTTTGATTTTATAAAGCAAGTGAAAAATCAAGTACTATGTCCAAATGTGGCCAGTCAGAATCCGATAGTACATACCTTCCATGAATTGAAATAAGCGTTGAAAGTAAGGTCACATTTCTTCCGTAATTTGTCTGAATAGAGAGGATGTCATGCTCGTGTAAGGGTTGGACAAAAAAATTATACAAGTGAGTTATACAAGCTCATAGATAGCTAAATCTTAAGCATAATGTGCGCATCAATGGATTTTTTACTTTTGATCAACAGATATACATCGATCTCTTGAGAATTTTTATTATTCACTGTCTACACCGATTTCAATCATAATAAAATTGTAACAATTATTCAGATACAGAAAATCAGCATACCATTTCTGTCTTAGAAGTCAATGATCTCAATTTTCAAAGCTGACGATTTCGTGCAGAACAGAAGTATATTCAATTGAAATTCAGCACTTGATCACGTGAGGGCTTATTACAGTGTACGCGCGGATCTATACATATAAAAAGTTTATCTCGTAAGACTGACTGTTCAGCGTAAATTCGTGTACCAGTATATCTTCAATTGCGTAAATCATACCGGCGGCCATTTGCTTTTCATCAAAATTTTTTTCACAGAATCGCCGTGCCTGTTCCGCTCAGTTATTCATACTCTGAAACACAGTCCTCTTGAATATCATATTCTCGGGTATAGATTCGTTCAATACTTATGCAGAAGTGTGTCATATTAACGGAGGTCAAACGAAGAACTCTATACAGCAACATTTTTAGGACACATACGAGCGTTATTCAAGTTTGAAGACAATATGTGAACTATTTTATTGAAAAGGAATCTAACTCTTTTGCCTCTCGGCGGGTGAGTCTCATTTATTGTAAGCATGACACTTTGGCTTTAAAAAAAAAAACAGACGGGGATGATTTTCCTGATTAACAGTGCCCACTACATATAAATTTCCGATATCAATAATACTAGACTGCGATGTGCTATCATTCGTTCTACGACGTTCAGACATTAGACATGAAGGCGATGGGGTCACCATGCAAGCTGAAAATCATTCCCATCTTTCTCCGATTTTATTGCAATTTGGGCTTAACGAAGAGCGGAAAAATCTAAGTTAGATGATAGCAAATATTTGTGCCCTCGTCGTTAAGCCCAAATTGCAATAGAATCGGATAAAGTTGGGAATGAAAATGTGCGTATATTATAGGTTAGGAGGTTTCCGCGGCCGAGTTATTTCCACTTTTCTTCGATTCTCTTGCGATTTGGCCTAAGCAACGGATTGAGGAATACAAGTTGGACAATAACAAGTATTCGAAAACTCGTCTCACACTTCGAATCATCAAACTTCTTATGTAAGATATATATTCAAGGTCCATGGTCGCGGTGCACGGTGACCGCATCACCTTAACATGGGCCATGGGAAATGTAGCGCCTCCGAGCGGCGGAAAGTGGCATGCCACGGGACGGAGCAGTCGAACGTGTTTAGTGCGGACTTCGGTCTTCTTATGCATTTAGCTCAAAAACCGTAGCCCGAGCGTGGCAAGAGTATGCAAGAATGTTTTAGGGTTTCCAAATCAAAGAGTTCGAGTGCTTGTGAACCTGAATCCAAGCAAAATTGAGTAAATTAGAGCGAACTACAACTTTTGCCCATGCTTCATGCATAGGCATGTAGTGGCCACCGCTGGAGTCAGCGCGCTGTTGCTGTTTTGACTCTGATATTCCTTCAATAATGGTCTGGTTGGCATGCAAGATAGCTCAAAATTTTCGCAATTGGAAATCACTTACTCTTGGGGGTTTGAGCGACGGGGTTTTTAAAAATAACGGCCAGAAATAGATTTTGCAAAGTGGGAGCCTAGTAGGAGTTTCCATTTATTCTCGAGAAAACCATCGCTCAAACCTCGTCAAAGTGAGCGAGAAAGTTGTCAGATTTTTAACTGCAAATTTTCAGCTATCATGCATGTCAATCAGACCATTGTTGGAGGATGCACAGAGCCCGAAGCGAGAAAAACATCGGAGCAACTCGAGGCAGAAACGGTGGCTCGAGCGGTGGCCGCAACGCCCATGTAAAAAGCATAAGCAAAAATTTCAACTCGCTCTAATTTACTCACAAGGGGAGGACCAAGTGTCCGGATCACCAATCTTATCCAAATTTTTTTCACGATTTTGTGCTACCTAGAATATGAAGAATCCAGAGTGACTCTGTCAAATGGGCCTCTTATGACAAGATACAGCCACTGAGATTAGCATTGTTCATATAGGCCCATGTTAAAAAGTTACATAAGGTAAGTGTACTCAACTTGCTCCCATATGCCGATCTCAGGAATGGGCGCTCGTTGACCTTCCCGCAATTTTTTTTACGTTTGTTATGTTAAAATATGAGAAAATACGTAGTTTTCATCGACCCCGAATCATTTCTGTGTTCTCCAGAAAATATAAAGTGAGTTTTCCATTTCTCGTGTTTGCACGGCTAAGAAATCACCGAGGAAATCGCCTTCACTAAAACCGGTGCAAATTTATTTTTATTTGACCAATCTTGACGTACCTTAGCGCATTCGATTTCTTGTCTCAAGACCTTCAAAATCCGCGAGCGATCCATCGAGCGATTTTATGTACAAAACACGAAGATGGTTTGAGAATCAAGAAGGCCGACATCGGAGTGTACCCAACATGCCCCTATATGTTTATCTCGAAAGAGCGTGCAGAACGACTTTTTTTACCACTCAGAACGTGTTTATCACGTCAAAATAGGTCAAAAACGATGTCTTGGGCCAGCTACAAGCTATAAATGTCGCTGCACGGTGATCAAAACGGATCAAAGCGATTCTATTCACTTCATCGCCGATTTACATTGTTTTAAATGATGGGGGCAAGTTGGGTACACACTTTTGTAAACTCTCAAAAATCACCTATTGGGAGAATTCAAACAGCTCGGCTCCACTTGATCCAAATTGGACGTATTTGAGCTCATTTCAAAGGTCTTGAGACAAGCTTTAAAATGAGCTAAAGTACGTGGAAAAATATGGAGATGGGCAAAAGTTATTAAGAAAATGGCTTAATGGGGGCAAGTTGGGTACACTTACCTTATATAGATTTAAAAACAATGTAGATGTTTTTGGCTGTAGCTTTGGACAGGGGGCCTAGTTGGCGGAGTTACTCTGGATTTATCATATAAAAGGGTGATACAAAACTGTAAAAAAAGTTTGGACAGGATTGGTGTTCCGGAAACCTGGTCCGCCCCTTGTCAGTTTTGCTTGGATTCAGGTTCACAACCACTCGAACTTTTTGATTTGGAAACTCTACAACTTTCTTGCATAGTGTTGTCACGTTCGGGCTACGGTTTTTGAGCTAAATGCATAAGAAGACCTAAGTCCGCACTAAACACGTCCGACTGCTCCCTCCCGTGGCATATGCCGCTTTCCGCCGCTGGGAGGCGCTGAAACTATGTGGAAGCCGTGCACACCTCGACCTTATAATTTTATTCATATCTTGAGTGCGATTTTTTGAACTATTGTCGTTGTCTTTTTTGTATATTCGACAATGATGAGTCGTTCAATTTGAATGGCAATACTATTGAAAATATTCGATCAACTCGACTGCATCAAGTTCCTAACCTATACAATATGGTCATTTTTTTGTATTTGTTTCACTCAGTTATCTCGTTCGATTTGGGCTAAACGAAAAATTGTCAAATATAGCTGATTAGATATTAATAATTTATACAAATTATATTTCGGCTCGAATCATTGTAGGTTTTGTAATAGACAGAAACAGAATTCGGCTTGCACGGTTACTACATTGCATTATACGGAAATTTCTCAGTAACGATAGGCATGAAATTATAATGAGAGTTTGTATGTGTTGTGGTGTTTGAATTGGCATATGTATGTCTAATACATGATGTGAGGTCAAACAGCACTACCCCACAAGAATAACGTTTACAAGCTTTTCATCATTTTTTCCACGAAATTGCAATGAGTGAGATCAATATACATCAAAAGTTCCATTGAAACAGAGAGCAATCACGAGAGGCTCAAGGATCGTGATACAAAAAGATTTCAATGCTAATATCATCACAAAATAATCAACGATTTAAAAGCATCACCCCAATAATAAATACCTACTTACAATATTTGGCATTCTCCAAGATACCACTCTGTTTGCGAGTCTGTATGTGAAAAATGTTTGGCTCATAATGTTTATCGTCTGGAGTTGCCGTTGACTTGTCCTATATGCAGATCTTTTTGGTGAGGTAAAAAAAAATCAGAACTCCATTAATGATAATTTTTCCAATGGTTGCGCGCCAAATGATAATTCTGTTTTATAATCAGCCAATAACTTGTACCGCGATATGATTCGACGAAAATTTTTTCATCCAAATGGTACAAAAATCTTTGTAAATGAGACATGCAGAAAAATCCTTAATAAATCGCTGGTTATGAAATTTATTCTGAGGCTACTTCTTCGTTTTAAAACAAGCATGTAGAACTTATAGGTGTCAGTGAATTTCCAATCACCAATTCATGCAAGTAAAATAATAACTGTGTCAATTGGATATAGTTGTAATAAATAATATTCTGGCATTTTGATGCAGGCTTGAGCAAGCGAACATCTCCTCCAGCTGAACATTTCATACGTCAATATACTCATTTTCTGCGGACTTTGTTATGACTTTTTCATAACTTTTAATCCTAGAGTGCTAAAAGAATCCGTTAAGCGAGTGCTCTCAGTGAAGGTAACCTACTTTCATTGGCTGATTACCAAAGTCTCCAATAATCTAAGTTCGGTTCATGCGGATCGTACGATAATGAAGTATGATCACTCAAACGAGGGATAGGAGATAATAATAGAGATATCCCCAAGAATTAATTCGTTTTTTCTTCTCAGCATCTCGTGATAGACGAGCATAAATCTTGATACATTTCGAATTAAATTGACTCACTAACTCTTCAAATAAATTCGATATTTTTCTGCTGTCTAGTGTAATATTTTCATGCAAGAAATATACATGCATCCAATTATGCTTATCGTAACGCTGACCACGCTTTTAGTGGCGGTGAGTAGTATAGCTTGCTCTATGTGACGACCGACTTATACTTGCTTCATCATGCAAACAGTGGAGTATTTTTCTATTACCAAAACGAGATAGTTCCATCAAAATGCTTTGGTACACGTGTATTGTTGAGATGCATCATTGACGATTTAATGGTTTTTTTCTCAATCGACTTGATTTCAAGGACAAGAGTACAATTTACACAGAGGAACTTGAAGTGTTATTCATAAGACAAACCGTACAGATTCTATTGGATCAATCTTATTCATTTCATTTTCAAACTCTTTCAGAATCGTAAAGGTTATTTTGTTTCGTGAACGTCGAACGCGTTGACCAAATGTGACCCCTCATTGGCATCGTGAAACAAATTGAGTTCTGTTTTGTCGAGCTTTCTCGTGGTTATTATTAGGTAAGGAAATTCGACGAAGCAAGCCTCGTTAGTACTCTATTTGAATATTTTAAGATGCTTCTTTGATAACCTCGGTAAAGGCAGAATTTTTTGTCCACAAATCTGCAGATGGAGCATTAAAGCATGGAAAAAGTAGGTTGACTGAATCACGGATGAAAGGCTTCCTGTTCGATTGTCAAAATGCCAGAGAGCAGTTTCCATTCAAATTGTTCACTTAATCACGGTAAAAGTGGCGTTTGTCCTGTTCATAATGGGCAGTGGATGTCATTTATTCTTACATTCCCTCCGTACAAAAGCACAAAACTCACATATAGAGGTTGCATACCCCATGTTTATAGCTCTCGTCATTGAAGTCGATTGCATCGTGTGACTTGTATGCACTCCCCTAGAGCTTGGAATTGCAGCGGATTTCGGATTATTCTACCACAGTTTTTCTTTTTCGATTCACTAATCGCCAAAATAATTTTGAACGAAGTAAAATTTGGAATCGTTCGTTGAAATTTATTTGTCACACTTTTTATGAATTGCGATTTTCAAACTTTTACGAAGAATTTAGAACCACTCTAATGTTTGAACATAGTTTAGTTATTCTTTGTAGAATTTTGAATCATGTGAGGCCACGGGTGGGAAAACATGTCGAGAAAAATGCCCATCTGGTTTCGACGATACTCTTCCATTCATTATACCATATAATACTCTGATGGTATGGAAAATGAATATAGTTCCCAGTTGAAAAATAATTCAGAATTCTACGAATTAATCGTGCCGTAATCGTTGAGGAAAATCGTAACAAATTTTTTGCGAATAAATGCACTCTTTCAATGTACAATAATATACTAGGTCAATTTGAATACTCCTACAATGAAGCCGAGCAACGGATGCCTTATGAAAGCTCAACGATGATTTCCCTCAGACTCACGATTTATTCGCTTGATCATGTGTATAATGTGAATGTGTGTATACGCGCGATACGAGTCGATCGCTGGCTCCTCCTCGACGAGAGCGCTCGGCAAGCCTATTGGTCCGCTCTCGTCTCGTCGCTGTTTTATCGAAGAGCGGCGGCGATACTTTGCGCAACAACCCCGCTCTCGCATCACAATATAATTCTCGATTCGTGCACGACGAGCAACAGATTTAACGTTCTGTGTCAATTTTTCTCTTCAGTACTCTGATTCTACATCGAGGTAGCTCAAAATATTGCAAAACACATAGCATAAGTGAAACATTCCCAGTTTTACGCGTGATGGACTATACATGAGTGCACGTTTAGTGTAAAGCGCGAAAGCAGGAGCCGCACCACGCGTGGCGACTCGAGTGAGAAGAAACGGGTCAGTGGGCGATCGATTACCGTTAATTGAGTGAGAGATTCAAGGAGAGAGAGAGCGCCACTGAACCACCACAATACCTATATATCTATAATATACGTGTGTACACGCGAGCGCGGAGCCACCACCAACAACCGCACCGCCACTTCCGTCAGCTCGCTCATCCGGTGGTGGTGGTGGTGGTGGTGGTGGCGCTTGCCGCACTCTCACCTGCTACCGATTACCGATATCACGCTCAATCTCAAAAGCCCATCCTCGTTCATCGACCACGATACTTTCAAGCTCAAGTGGACTAGGGGTATCACAGTGCAAGCTCAATTTTCGAGGCATCAGTGATGAATCTATACAAAAGAATAGCGAATGAATGAATGATTACGCGAGTATTGGTTCACTACGGTAGAGGTTAGGTAGGCTATGCAGCATTAACGTTTGCTGAATAATAGTGGTGTGCTCTGCGGTAGAGCGCGCGGCCTCGAATGTAGGGCTGTAGGTCGCGGGATCAGTTCGCATCTTTCGCCACTATACACTCTCTCAGCTCAGCTGCTGCTGCTGCCCGCATATCAGTGCAGCTTGCAGCAGAGCAGCATCAGCGCAAAACGCGGAATTTTCATTGCCACGGCGCGGTGCTGACTGGGGCGCGCGCACCCTTACCCGTATCTCCTGTCACCTTTTTTTTCAGATTTTTCTTTCACCAACTCCTTGACACACAATTTCACAAAGTACTCTGACTACTCTAATCACTTGCACTCCGAACAACTTTTAAAATCTCGAAGGAAAATGAGCTTGCAGCTTTCAACCCCGAAATCGAAGAAATTCGTGGAAAAATCTCGGTGGCCAAAAAGGGGTGGCTGTCTCGCGATCGCGCGCGTGCTCCAAGCTCGCTGGCAAACTGCTGGAAAGCTCATATCGAGGGCTGCTACTGCTGCTGGTGTGCTTCGGGCGGCTCGGTTCTATCCATCCCTCGCCTCGCGGGGCGGGGGCACGTGCGTCACGAGCGCGCTCAGCTACTCGCCGGCGCGCCGCTATCGATCCGCAGAAACAGCAGCAGAAGCAGCATAGTCCGCATGAGCATCAGAACCCCAGTATCTTCCCTGATGCTTCATAATACACCCCGTGAAGCAGGGCGCATGCGACCTCGGAGTCGCCTCGCACGTGCTATACCCTCACTTGTCCCGAGGACTGTGTACTGATTCTAGGCCATGTGCTTGTGTGGGTGAGGGTGTATTAAAGATATTGAAGTAAACCCGCCCTTGTACCACTGAAACTCCGCATAGCTAGACCTATAACTGAGACTGATGCGCCAACTAGTGTGCCCTGCGCTTGCAAGCTTTGATGTGGGGTAGTACCTTCGCTTGGGCATGCCACTACCTGCCGATCTAAGGCACATTTGTTGGGAGCTTGCCGATGCGCTACTGTAGGCGCAAGCCCATATCTGCTTGCGAAAATACCCCTCGTGTCGGTCAATTACTTACCGACCGAGCTCAAAACTAAACTGTTAACTATTATTCCGAAATACTTGGACCCAAATAGCGTCGAATAGCTTGCGTTCACACCGTGGGCCCATAATTGTAAATAAAATGTAGTACACTTGAATGTAGTCTTTAATGTAGTTATATAGTGAGTCGATTGGCCGTGAGGACTTTGATTACGTCATCAACATGAGTGGTAATTAGCACACGGATAACTTGGATAGAATTTCAGAGGCCTAGGTTGCTGATTGCTTGTGAAAAAAGTTCCCAAGATTTTACGATTTAGAAGTGTGGTCTTACGGAAAAACACGTTTATGTCCGGTTTCATTACTGGCGCATTGGAGGGGTCGGTCTAGGTGTCAGCTCAGTTGGTCATCGGAGTTGAACAACGTTGGGCGCGGTTAGTACTTGGATGGGCGGTCACCGATCTGGGTCTGCCAATCTTGACTTGCTGGTTTTTCCTCAACTGAGCAAAAATTTTACCACCGTCAAATTGGGTAACTTTGGTACAGTGAGTGCAACTTTGGTACACCCCTGAAAAATGACTTTCTTAGCTGCGTTTGGCAAGCTAAATGATTCTATTGCTCTGAAACCTATTCTCCCCTCTTGGCACACGCATAAACAATGTGTTGAGCCACCGCAGATCCCACGTGAACGATTGTACTCGTTTATTGAAGCTTTTTCCGAAAAGGCTGATTTAGCAGCGATACGCGAGTGGTCCAGTTAATGTACCTGGCATTCCTGGCAAGGAATGTTCCGGAAGGGACTACGGGTGAATAACGATACATTTCGACCACATTTAGCACCATATACTGAAGAAACCATCGTTACATTGGGGTATTTGAAGCATTCGGAATTTTAATCAATGAAAAACATGGGAAAACCATGAAAAAGTGTACCAAAGTTACCCCACTCTAGGTAAGAAGCATGAGGATAGGGTAACTTCAAAACATCTTCCTATGGCAGCTTCTTTCCATCTCATCTTGAGTCGAGTGACAGCCAATGAGGGTGTAGAATTTTCCAAATAGCTTACACTACCGGTCAAAAGTTTAAGCTCACCCGCAAATTTTTTTTTCAATTTTGTGAGTTGAACTACTCGGCTCTATTTGACCGTAGAGGACTCTTCCGGAGCTCACTTTGAAGGTTTTTTCACGTACTTTAAGATGACATTATTCATTTTTATCCGTACGGATCGGGATCTTTCCAATTTGAGCTTGAAAATGTGTCAATTTCGACGATTTTTTAAAGAATCTTTTGGCTCGTGCCAATTTGAGCCACATTAATGTTTCAATATGTGAGTTGCGAGGCCCAAAAGTACTAATCCAGAGGCCGAGTCTACATAGACGCGCTCACTCGGGGCGCGCGCGCTCTCTCCGCTTGCACTCTCCACCCAAACACCGGAGTACTCGCCGGAGTAGGTACCGAAAATGAGATTTGAAAATGTTTTGACGAGTGTTCCCTTTCAATCGAAGTATTGGCACGGATTTGTGAGATGAAAAACACCCAGTCTATTGCGTAAATCGACCAAAAATTGGTTTGCATCGAGTAGAGATCGAATAATGAGAGGCGTGGTTGTGTCTCATATAAGCATCCGTTTTCATCAGGTTCCAAACTTGCAAACCATTCAGCAATACTCAACATCATCTTAGTTATACATTGGTACTCATTCCAGAAGATGAATAATGAGCTGAAGTGTGTGAAATGGTGATTAAGAATACCCGAGAAGTCCAAAATTTACGGAGGAGTGACTCTTCTAACACAAATTTGATCTTTGGTGTTCATGGAATAGCTCGATTCTTCTTAACCAGAATTCCGCACACCTTTGCTTATTTCACAGTTTCTGGAGAAAGTCTCAATCCAAAGCCAAAATAATGTTGAATATTGTTGAATAAGCCGCGAGTGAGGAACCTGAGAAGTTGAGGGTAGTGATATAAAGGCACATTGATCGACATCCAAGTCTCTCACTTTTCGATCTCTATTCGATGCAAATCAATTTTTTGGGCGATTTACGCGATAAATTGGCCATTTTTCATCTAACAAACTCGTGCTGATACTCCGATTGAGAGGGAACACTCGTCAAAAGTTTTTCAAATCCCATATTCGGTACCTACTCCGGCGAGTACTCCGATGTTTGGGTGGAGAGTGCAAGCGGAGAGAGCGCGCGCGCCCCGAGTGAGCGCGTCTATGTAGACTCGGCCAGAGCTTCAAAGTCCGTTCGTGAACGTCCCTCTACGCCACCTTGAGTCTGAGCTATGACATATTCTCTGAGGGGAGATTTTTCGCAAAAACTAATAGCACCTGTATTCAAAAATGACGAGAAAATTCACTTTTTGTGGCATGTTTCACAAGTTTCTCGTTTTCTTGATCAAGACACAGATAGAAGATGACAAAAATGATGATTATACTTCATAAAAATGTGTCTCTGTATCTCTCTCGAATTGGAGTACTAGTTTTTGCGAAAAATCTTCCCTCACAGAAAGTGTCATAGCTCGGACTGGAAGTAGCGTAGAGGGACGTTCAAAAACGGATATTTGAAGCTCTAGACTGGTAATTTTGTATCCCACAACTCCCATATTGAAACATTCATGTGGCTCAAATTGGCACGAGCCAAAAGATTCTCTCAAAAATCGTCGAAATTGACACATTTTCAAGCTCAAATTGGAAAGATCCCGATCCGTACGGATAAAAATGAATAATGTCATCTTAAAGTACGTGAAAAAACCTTCAAAGTGAGCTCCGGAAGAGTCCTCTACGGTCAAATAGAGCCGAGTAGTTCAACTCACAAAATTGAAAAAAAAATGTTTGGGTGAGCTTAAACTTTTAACCGGTAGTGTAAAATAAGACTTCTAAACGCTTAAAATTAGTTCCCTCACATGGTGATGGGTAGAGTTGGAATATTCTGTAAGTTTACCAAAGTTGCCCAGTCGGGGTCTAACTTTGGTACACTCCTTCAACTGCTAATAGCTCCGCCTTAGATCCATCAAATTGAACTTTGTAGCCCATCAATCGAAAGCTGAAACTGTAAGCTTGAGATTGACCACTAATAGAAGTGGGTTTCGTCAATGTATGTTCAGATGCCGAGCCAAAGAAAATAAAAAGTAACGAAATCGTACCAAATTTACCCAATTTGACAGCATGTCAATGTCCATCGAAACAGCGCCTCTACCGGCAGTCAAGCTATTTACACCATGTAAATTAAAGCAACCGTCGCCACTACAGGTGCTGCCCCGCTGCCTCAGAATCGCCTCAAACGAGTCATGTAGCCGCTACCTAAGAGTGGTACACTCGGGAGCAATCTGAACTGATTGGACGTTTTTAAATCTAACCAATTTAGTGAGGCGATCCGTTGTTCTGAACCAATCAGAGCTCGAGATTCAAAATTGTTCGATCAGTTCAGGTTGCTATTGAGTGTACATGCGCCGAACTCTTCGGAGCAGATTTTCTCCCCTCAGTAGTTTCCCCTTATTCCCTGGGCATGATTGTTCTTGGGAATGCGGACAAAATCAGGTGAGGGCGAGTGGCTGGATCTCTCAAATACGCCACCCTCAAAACGTGACACGTTATAAACCCACACGATCCGCATCGGTTAGCCCGTTGGTTGAGAACAACTGTTGAACACACGGAAAAATGAATCTTCAATTTCATTGTGCTTAGCCCGAAGGATTCTGAAGAATTGTTTTGAATTTTGATGCATGGGATTATGCTCATGAATTTTTTCATGGGTCCTGGTTGAGGTCGTGGATTAACTGTAATCTAATTCTCACCCGAATTCGCCGTGAAGTCAATAATAAGAAGACAAAAATACCTACGCTTGTGGCTGGAAATCTCCAGTCGAACATATGGGTTGTTCAGAGTCATGGTGGACTAACGAGGAGAGCATCGAGCATCAGATCTGCGAAACATGCATCTTGATGAGACTCTGTGAATCATCTTGTTTTGGTGAAAAATGAAGGTATCTCGAAGGGTTTGATCCAATGGGCCTCTTATGCCAAGATACAGCTATGGGGATTAAGACTGTCCATATAGGCCAATGTTAAAAATACACATATACAGATATACTGGAAATACTAACCTCCATGGCTGTATCTCGGGGTAGGAGGCCCACCGGATCAAACCCTTGGAGATGCCTTCATTTTTCACCAAAAGGAGTTGATTTTCAGAGTTTCATCAAGATTCGTTTTCCGCAAACCTAATGCTCTCCTTGTTAGTGCTGATTGGAGCGAGGCATTAACTCGAGTTATCCCATATTAGTCTTGAGAAATTTCACGTCTGCCGCACGATTCTTCGGACAACTTTTCTGCTATCCTTAGCGCGTGTTCATATTAGCAGCAGATTTCCGCGATTTTGGCGATGTGAGATCGCGGCTCAATCACCCATGTGAAAAAAGTCGCTAATTGCTAATAGTAAGTCGCGCAGCAGGTCACGCAGCAGTCCCCGCGGACTGAGGCAGAGTGAAATTTTTCTAGTCCGGATACTCGAACTGGAACTTCTGTCGGGGAGAGGGGGGGGGAATTCAACCGAAAACCTAGTTAGGTAAATTAAACCGCAAATGCTCGGACCGAAAGTTGTGTCGGAAAGAAGATTTATTTTTCAATCCAAAGGCTTTCCAAACCGTAAACAACCGGATGCTCAGGCCGATCATTTTGCAAAGCGTTCAATCTGTTTCAGTTCTCTAAGCATGTAGGATCTATCGAGCGACTGGAATTGAAATGCAGATCTCGACAGTCAAACAATAAGCCGCACTCTTTGAATTTTTTAGAGCTGAAACACGATCTGTGCTATTCCACAAAGAGGAATATCACTTGGACTGAATTCATCCTCTGATAGAGCTTTCGGTCCGAGCATTTCCCCCGACAGAACTTCCAGTCCTCCTGGGTTTTGGGGTTGATTTTCTCCCTCGACAGAATTTCTGGTCCGAGCATCCGGTTGTTTACGGGTTTGATTGACTTCCTAGGTTTTGGCAAATGCCCGAATGCTTGGATCGAGAGTTCTGTCGGGGGGGGGGGGGGGGGGGGGAGATTCAAGCTAAAACCCAGGGAGACAAATTAACCCGCAAACGCCCGGATACTCGGACCGGAAACTCTAACGGGGCAGAATTTCATTCCAATATCTACTCTCTTAACTTCTTCGAGTGAGATTTTTCACTCGGATTCCGAGTGAGAGTCCATCTCACTCGGTAAAGAGTCAGATATGAAAAAAACAGAAATTTCACTCGGAAGTTCGAGTGAAATTTCACTCGGACGCAAGAGTGAGACGCTCAAATCAAATTTTAGGTTATGTTTTGCCGCTCGTTTGTTACTGATGGATCAATGCGTAGCTTACAAAGAGGAAAATAGTAGATTTTCTGCAATATTCGTTGAAAACCTGAGCTAAGAAATGTCAATATCCTCTACCATAAGTTTTATAAATGCATGTACACTGGGCAGGAAGGTGAACTGCAGTGCACCGAGATCTGCTGTCTCACTCGCACTCATAGGTTAGGGTACCATATGCCGAGTGTACAGCCCAATATTATATCATATTACGTATAAATTAATCAAACTTATTAATATAGAAGCAGTGCCCTGTTACCGGGGTAATGTAGGTTTCATTTTTGTTATTTCTTCACCCGAAACCATTGCTAGTTTTCATATTTTCATTTCCACTTACGACACGTATAAAGTTACACGGTGCATTATTCACATAACAGGTTGCTATGGACCTCAGATGTTAACAGCAGCAGTAGTCCAGTGGAGAAGCAGTCCGACTTACAATCAAGACAATCGAGTTCGATTCCCCGCACTTCCCAAATAACAAAAGCATTGAAATGACCATGCCGCTACAGGCGTGGTAGATTTTTTTCTTTTCTTCCAACCTTCGGATGATTAATAATAATTTATTTATTTTATAGCCCGCAACGTATTGATTAAACGAAAATATTCAGTTTCAGCTAAATAATATTTAGATTCACTCGGATTCCCCGAGTGAAAAATCTCACTCTTTTTTCTGAGTGAAACTCACTCGGTACCGAGTTGCCACGATTTCACTCCGAACTCCGAGTGAGAACTCACTCTTTCCGAGTGAGATTTCACTCGGAAAAGTTAAGAGAATAGGGAGGCGAATCAACTCGCACATGCCCAGACGCTCGGACCGAAAGTTGTGTAAGAGATAAAAATTCATCTTCCAATTCGACGGCTTTCCGAAACGTAAATAACCGGATGCTCGAGCCGATAATTTTGCAAGTTGTTTATTAATCTGTTTCAGTTTTCTGGAATTAATATGTAGGTCTACCGAGTGATTAGAGTTGAGATGCAGATCTCGACGGTGAAAAAATTAACCGCACTCTCTGAATTTTTCAGAGCTGAAAGACGATCTGTGCTATGACATAAAGAGAAAGATCGCTTGGACTGAACTCATCCTCTGACAGAGCTTTCGGTTCGAGCATTCCCCCCGACAGAACTTCTAGTCTCCCTGGGTTTTGGGGTTGATTTCCTCCCCCAACAGAATATTCGTCCGAGCATCCGGTTATAAGCGGTTCTGATTGCCTTCCTGGGTCTTGAGGTTGATTTTCTCCCCCGACAGAACTTCCAGTCCGAGCATCCGGGCATTTGCGAGTTCATTCGCCTTCCTGGGTTTTGAAGTGAATCCCCCCCCCCATTCAAACAGGAGATTTTGCCAGAGTATCCGAGCATTTGGGGGTTAATTTGCCATCCTATGGGGTGTTCAGTCTCAGATAGGGTAATGAGAAAAATTTCACCCTAACTCAGTCCGTGCAGGTGGCTGCACAATTTTTTTCACGAGAGCGATTGCACCGCGATCCATCGCCGAAATCGCGTCTGTTTGCTGTCAATATGAACACGCTCTTAGGTTTTTCACAGATTTAGGATGTTGAAAAGGGTGTCAAAAATAGTCACTTCATTTGTTTCCGGCTCGTATGGTCATATTCCTCGCTCAGAAAAATTTTCAGCCATGTTTAATTTTGTCTTTCCGTAGTTTTCCGGGCGTTAAGAAGTTCAAAAAATAGGAAATGATTACATGTGGAGCTAAAGCTTTATCTCAAAGAGCACTTAATGAAACCATCTCATATCTTGGAGGTATTTTACATTGACCGTGACAGCGTTGAAATCGGTCGGTCGAAGGAGTCGGTTTGATGCTTAGGTAGATTGAGCTTGGATTCATCGCCATTTGGATCTAAACGAAATCATCAAAAATAAAGTCTGTGAGGCTCAAGAACTCGCTCAAACCCCCTCCTCCTCCATGACTCCATGGACTTCTACATACCTGTGTTTCCATCCCTCTTGATCAAATGGATTCCAGTAATAGGTCATTTTGAAAGAATTAGACCCAATATCGATGATAATATCGATCGCAATCGATACAATATCAATATCATTTAGAAGTAGAACCGGAAAGGTAGGATTAGACTCCACATCAGGAACTATGGACTTTTAATCTGCCTCTCAACAAAAAAGTGAGATCCATTTCATTGATGAAAAGCTCAGTGTCAATCTACGTGCATTAATTATACGATACGGATACAAAATGCGCATTCTCCCGACTTTGCGGTGGAGAGTAGATTTGTATGAAATTTGGTACATTTTCTAGTAATAATTCTGGGAGCAATTTTCAAATGAGCGCGAGCGTACGAACCTTGAAAGATTTTCCTCGGAAATTGGGTTCAATCTCGACCAAGAATAGCTCTTTCTATATGCGCATGAAAAGTTTCAGTCATTACGCGTATTTTTTTTCATTCGTCTTTCAATGAGATCATACTTACTTCGACGCCCCCGTGGCATTCTTCAATCATTCTGATAAATTAATCAATATAGATTACTAAATCTTTAGAAAATTATCACAACTCTCAATGTGATATAACAGACAGTTACCGATGAGATGCATGCTGTTCGGGGGCGAAGTTCAAGTAGAAGGAATCCAACTATATACGGTTTGAATTAATTCCGTACTTACTTCAAAAGCATGAAAAGCGTCTCTCTGTAACGGCAAAGATAAGTCAGAATTTCAACATATACTTTATCATTCATTATTTCAATGCCCTCTTCGGGGTATAATCTAATCAAGTAATTTTTTTGCACGTATTGAAAGAGCTTGATGGTACACAAATATATATGAACTCGAATTAGGATGTGCCATATAGATGACTAATGCCCTATAGCGCATTGCAGAAGTTTTAATGATATCTACGATCTCAACATCTCCAAGATCTTTTTGAAAATATTGAACAATGATATTACCATCCATTAATGTAAGTGGCAACTTGTCTTAAATTCGAATCATTAATGCTTGAACTATGGATGTTTCAAGTAATGTGATTGAAATTTCATGAGCATTTCAGAGAGGAGCAGGCATTTATGAGCAGCTATAGCTTTGGCTGCTTTCCACGGTGGCGATTCGTCGTCGCGACGCCACGATATTGATGCCATTTTCATGCGTGCGAAATGCAAAATCTTTCTTATTGAGGCAACCTAACATGGAAATCGAGTGACTCCGAAAAACCCACTCGTTGAAAATTGTTCTCCCCTATCTCCTCAAGTGTGCTTAACACGAATACGAACTTTTTTCCCATCTTCCCATTTAGAGATGAAGAAAACTTCTAAAAATTACATTTGAATCCGAAAATGAGACGTTCTGGCTTCAAAGTCGATTTTCACGCATTTTCTCCGCCGTTAGAAGGGAATAAAGTTTATGTTCGTGTTCAGCATCCTCAAAAACATTGGACAGAACAAATTTCAATGAGTGGATATTTCGGAGTCACTCAATTTCCATCTAAGGTTACCTCGATAGGCGCAAGATTTTGAATTTAGCACGCATGAAAATTGCATCAATCACGCGGCGTTGCGGCGACAAATCGCCACCGTGAAAAAGCAGCCTTTACTCCTTTCAAATCTGTCGAAGAGCCAACACCAAGTTGTTAAAGTGGTACGTACCAAGCCTAATTTTTTAGGTCGTGAAACAAGCTTCAAAATGAGCTAACCAGGAGAGGTCATCACATTCGGATCACGTATTGGACTGGAACTTTGGAAATAGTCTTCTTTTAGTGCCAAAAGGTGAAACCCAGAATCATAGATCCTAACGCTCAAACGTTTCCGAGCTACATCTTCAGGCAATAGCATTGTCCATATCGGTCCATGTTAAAAATGATACATATACACTGTAAAAAAAAATTTCGAAAAACTTCAACGAACTGGTTGAAGAAACTGGTTGAATTTTTATTCAACTAGGTGGTTGAAGTTTTTCGAAAAATTTTTTTTACAGTGTAGGTATACCTGCAATGCTAATGTCTTTGGCTGTAGCTCGGAAACGCTTGAGCGTTTAGGGTCTATAATTTTGAATTTCATCTCTTAATACTGAAAGAAGACTATTTCCTATCTTCAGCCAAATCCGTGATCCGAATATGATGACCTCTCCCTGTAAGCTGCGTTTGAAGACATTAAATTGCATGCCTCAAGTTAAAGCAAAGGATATCGTCCAATACACCAAGCAAATGGAATCAAATTTCGTTCTTGAAATTAAGGAAAGGGCTTATAGAGCTTTTGATTCATCCACTAGCGAGACTCATCAGGAATCCTATCAAGAAACTTGAAAAGTCAGCTAAAAAGTCACAAAAGACTCGAAGTGGGGACCCACACTTTACTCGAGCTTCGAATTGAGTTCGATGCATGGATCAAAATGGAGAAAATTCTCGAGAAAATTGGGGTAACATAACTGAGTAATCGGCGTTTATTTTGTATGTTTCATGCCCATGCAATATGGGTATACAGTGCTCTGTTTTACAGCGCAGCTTCGCACCCTCACTGATATGCCAGTGCCATCTTGAGAAGGGGATGCGAGTTACTGATAAAGTGGAACATGAAGAAATCTGCAATGATAGGATGGCCTGATAACAGTGGTGTGTTCTGTTGATATTCCACGATTTGTAAAAGTGTTTGATCTTGCTGGAGGTACTCTGATGTATGATGCATTGATAATACTCTAGTGTAGGTATTATTTGATGAAATATTTTTGCTCGTGCAAGTCAATAGTTTTAAAACTTTTTAAGATCGATGATGCACAACGGATATATCTTTCATTTGCTGATGTGGAAAAAATGACAGAGAATAATAACTTTTCATAAGCTAAACATCAACTAAGGAATTTTGATAGAGGTGATACTTTCGATTGAGTCATGAGTCCGTCACGGCAGTGCCCAGAGTATAGCTCTAAAAACGAAGTAGAGCTGTAAATTTTTAGAGTTTATTAATTTTTTAGAATATTCACTCTTTGAGGGCCGCCTCTCGTGGTGTAATACACGGAATTTTCACTGGGAGAATAGGGAACGAGCACAATTGATAATAATTACTTTTGAGGTGCAGCAGCAGGCGCGCGTGTCAAAACACATCGGGATGATTTTCGTAGAATGCTTTTCAAGTTTGATTCGAATTTTTTTCAGGAGATTTCCAGATCCATTTCATTTTCTTCATCAGAAGCATTGTGATTTGCTTAAAAAACTACAATTCTATAGAATGTGATATACGCACACTTCGTGTTCAGTAGAAATTCATTCTAATAGAATAACGTTTGTGTACACATGCAGTTCACAGCGGAAAAAGGCGCTTGAGAAAAATCTATCAGTTGAATGTGTTAAAATGATTAAAAGCCCAGCCAAAATTTGTTCGTCAGCATCTCGCGTCTCGGGTTGCCTATCGGCAGGGGGTGAAGGGCGATGGGTGGCCGTATGGGTCATGGGTGGGTGGGTTGGTTGGTGGATGGATGGAGTGGAAATCACTCAATTTCAAGTGATACGTTTCACTGAATTTCAGTGGAAATCTCGCTAAGAATTCAGTGAAAATTCCACTAAAAGTTCAGTGAGAATTTCACTAAAAATCCATTGAAAATTTCATTAAAAAATCAGTGAAAATTTCACTAAAAATCCAGTGAAAATTTCACTAAAATTTCAGTGAAAATTTCTCTGAAAAATCAGTGAAAATTTCACTAATATTTCGGTGAAAATCGCTTGAATTTTAGTAGAAGTTCTACTGAAATTTCAATGAAAATCGTTGAAAATCGTTTGAGTTTCAGTGAAACTTTCACTGAAATTCCCGTGGAAATTTCTAGAGTTTCAGTGAAACTCCCACTGAAATTTCTAGAGTTTCAGTGGAACTTCCACTAAAATTTCAGTGAAAATTGCTCAAGTTTCCACCGTCTATTAGATTCGAATAGTTGTCTATTTCCAGTATAATTGTATCATCGGATGTGAATAACTATTTCGAAATTAGTGTATTGATTGAATCAAACGAGATGGGCAATAAGGGTATACATGTTATTCATTGCTGAAGAGAGAAATATCCTTCGTGATTAGTTTTTCATCTAGGTACAAATCATAAGTGGGACTGGATTCATAAGGCGAATAATCGTAGATTTCGCAATATCCTTCCAACAAATTAAATTAATTAAACGAAATTTCCAGATTCTTACTGGAGATTCAGGACCCTCCCTATGCGCAACATACACCAACTCAATAGTTCTCAATCACAGTTACTAAGTTACATCAAGGAAATTATTTTTTCCGAATCCACTGTATTATGAAATCTCAACGTTACACTGTTGAACTACAGAAGCATTTCAGGGGCTCATACCATATCAGAGACACTTCCAAGCCGGACGAGCGTTAGCGAGGTAGGCAATAACGCTAGTTCATAACTAAATTCAGAGCATGAAACTAATTGATCTTCAGCACAATCATCAAGAAAGAATTTTGGTACTAATAACAGCTCATCTCATATTTATTTGTCGAAAAGTTAGCGAATTATTAAATAAATTGTCCAGTTGAAGATCACGCAAGGTGCAAATACCATAGAGATATTACGAATTTTCGTAATATCTCTATGCTGCAAATACTCGACCCTTAGTCGAAGAGCTGGACAGTATAAATTAGTTTCGAACAACTCTTTTCGCTGAAATCGACTCCATCGTATTATAATCTGTACTCGCGGTATGATTTCTCAAAAATCTCGAGCGCTTACCGATGCAAGCTCCAATAATCGGCAACCATTCCTCGAATAATACGAAAGAGCATGATTCTCGTGATTCGCCCGCCATGCACGTTCAATTTTCAAATCACGGAAAAGATACGTTATTCTACAACCACCGACTCGCTAACCACCCCACATCGCGGTAGTGGCAAATTCATCCGAGACAGTGTACAAATTGGGCAAAATTGACAACCAATCAATCGAAGCAGTGCGAATGAAAATATTATCTTCGTTTGATGTAAGTAATTTGAGTACCTACTTGAAATAAAGCTCGATCTTCGAGGAAGTATATATCTGTAATTCTCTCGGCGTGAGAGTAAGTATAGGTGAGGTAATATCAGGAAAGGAGGAGAAGTCAGTGCAGTAAAATAAAAGGGTGGGGGTATAAGGTGTCGGCAGGCTTGACGGAAAACAACACATCAACGTGCACTTGCGCTTGCGAGCTTGGGGTGGAAGAGAATAAGGAGAAAATAATAGTGGGGGCAAGGTGCGCCGAGCCACCGCCGCACCATCGCAGAGTAATAAGTTTAAGCCCGGGTTGGTTTGCACACCGCGGAACTGCTTGAGAGTTGAGTCTGAGAGAGAGCTACGAGAGGAGAGAATGAGGGGAAGGGGGGCGCCTACCACCCGCCATACCATCAGACTACTGGCTTAGCCAGGCTGCTCTTACTCAATTTCTCGCCGCATCAGCGCAGTTCCAGCGCCGAGGCTGTGCGCACCACTCATACGAGAATTTTAGATTTTGACGGCCGGTGCGCGGAACGTAAGCCAACGCCGCCGCCACCACCACCAACACCGACAATCTATATAGTACATAGTGTCGCGATTTGCATTATCAGCACCTCGAAAATTGTGCCATTCGTCTGTGATAATCTTGCGCCGTTGTATATTTTTACTCACGCGACAGTGATCTCTGCATCTTCCTCTAATATATCTGTATTCCATCTATGGCGGCTTATCAGTGAGATTGAGACGGCGTGAATTATCGAAGAATTTTGACGCTGCTTCCTGCTGCTGGATAGAAGAGAGATTTCTGCCAGGCACCTGCTCATTCGTCCATTATCTTTGGGTAAGCTCGATTTGTTTGAATTGGTGCTCCTGTGCTTTTTGTGACAACGACGACGACGACGACGGCGATGGATGTTTTTCGGGGTTATGTGCGAATTTTGTCTTGCTTGAACGTGATGAAAATATGCACCGACACTGATGGGCTACTCATTGAGCGACTGTTCATTGATGCGGTTTTTAGTGACACTGCAGTAATGTGTGAACTCTGTGTCCGAGTGTTATCATACCCATATGTATCTATGGCGTGATACGCGAAGTTCGGAAAAAATAATGCGTTCCGGGATCGAGAGGTGAATGGGGGATGCTGCGACGATTTCATTGAATCGTGTTGTGGCTACGGGGGCACCCGACGAATGTCAACAAACCCTTGCATGCAGCTATAGGTGTTTTGTTTTGTTATTGCTTCAATGATCATTTTCTCGTGCTGCTCTAATGCATGGGTGCGATGTAAAGATGAACACGTTTGTTAGATTATAGTGAGCAAAATCTCCGCGAGTGTGTCAGTTTCTTTTTCGTTTCGCGTTTACATCGCATTTTCGTCGTGAGTGGTCTCCGCGAGTCCTAACACAATTCTTGACAAAATGACACATTTTAGGTCACATGTTTTGGTGTGTTATCAAATTATTAGTTATCGCGTGTGAAACTAGAACAAATTTTTGTTGTACCTCAATTTCAATCTTACGAAAGATTTAAAAATTCTCTCGAATATTGTCCTTGATTGTTTTTCAGGTCTTCCTTATATACCTCATTGCGTAATATCGTGCCGTCGAAATTTTGACTTTCATGAAATAGTGCACGGAACAAGTGTTGAATATGGAATAAAATTTATTCAACTTGAAGAAAAAAACTTTATTACGAAATCGATATGTGAAATTAATCTAGTACACTTTCAACGAACTTTTATCTCGAAAACATTAGCTATTTTTATCGAGAGGAATGTAGCCCCAGGGTAAGGTGAGAAAAAATTTTCCGATCGAATTATTAATACCCGACGTGCCTTCTATTTAATTAAACGAATTATATTCGATATGTTCTGCACCGCAGGCATATAGGTAACCGAAATTGAATCAGATCCGGCGAATTATAGGGTATAAACAGCCTCGCGGTAAGGTTCCTTGAATAAACATATGCACATCCATAAACATCAAGGTCGATAATGAACCTCTCGCTTACAGTACAAATTCATCATAATTTCACGTACCTAATACATCAGGTTCAGAGAACTTACAATCGGTTGAAATTCAACACGTTTCTGTATATGCATAGTATACTAATACATATCTCGCACCTATAAGTTCTCATTCCGCGTATATTACACTCACTATAGTGCAATTATATCCACGAATAAACACGCGTAATTCGATCGCAAAACCAATCTAGAGAGAGTTGTAAGTACGCTCCAGATTCACCTATCACCTGGTATTTGCACATCCTGAATACAATCTGTATAGCGAGCTTTTGCGCGGAGAGCACGTGCTTTTTCACACGAGCTCGCCGAGACGATAAAAAAGTAACGCATAAGTAGGTACGGGAGCATCGATCCCACTATTATGTTATCGCTCAAGTATCTCGAATCGCGAGACAGTAGCTACCGCGAGCCGATAAGCTCATCGTTTCATCAGGTCATCGCGAACTTCCTGATGGCGCAAAACACGTGTTTTTCACCCTGCGATATCGTTCACCTTCGCGCACCATAGACAGTCTCCCCCCCCCCCACCCCCACACCCTCTCTATCTCTATGCTTAAATACTCCATTGTTTACTCCAGGCCAGATTTCGATAACTATTTTGGAAGAATAAACCAGAATCAGTTGATAATGACTGCTTATAATGGAGAAATGAAATAAGACTTTGGAACCGGCAAATTGCGTTGCGTTGATGATAGCTCGTTGCGCGCAATATAATGTTCTTTATTTGATCGATACGTGCGCTGATGCTCCTCCCTTCTTGATTTGCATTGGGTTTGAATGCGAGCTCCCCCCGTGCATCACATCAGTCCCTTTTTATCGCGAAGTATACAGAAGAAGAGGAAGAGAGCTCCCCTCGTTTCAATCCGCGCACCCACGCCGTGTATTGCGCGATCTATTGCAGCTTATGACTTTTACTCACGCGAGTCTCGTGGCACGCGGCCTTTTTATCGAGAAATAAGCCTCAATAACGTCAAGCGCATCGTTTGCCGATATATACCAAGTATAAACGATTTCTCGTTGTTTGATTATTACCTATTCTCCTTAGCAGACAGATGAATCCGAATCGAATTGTTGATTCTACAGGGTTTTTTTGTTCGATTTTAAATGTTTAATTTTTCGTCTGTGAAGAGCTTTGACATGTGATGATGCATTACTGTGAAATAACAGTATTTCAAATGTCTCAACTATTGAGTCAAAAAATTCTATCGGAGTCATCTCAATGCCGTACAATTTTTAAACGCTTTTTTACCTAATCATGCTTAGTATGCTCAGTATGTAAATAAACTCGTCTGGTAAAATGCACAGAAAATTTTTCCGCACGTACATTGATCGTAAAAATTTTGATAATAATACCGAATGTCTACTCAGCATTTGTGTAATTCTCATCGATCCATCTTATCTCGCTGTAGTGTTAGACACCCGCCAGGCAAATGTAGCAATGCGATGATTCAAATCACTCCGAAAGTCAGTTGCTCACATTTTGAATGTTCTTTTAGTAAATTCTTGGTTTGCAGCTACATTTTCATTAAATTGTCATTGCAGTGTCATAGAGCCTTTGGTCTTAGAGAACATGTACATGGGGAGTTTTATTCAATTTTGATCAATATTTTGATAAGTGAAGAGAACTATATTGCTCTTGCATAAATTATTTTCAGATAATCAAGAATCGAATTTTTGAGTCATGAATTGAGGAATTCTGGTTGTTGCTGTCAAAAATTCTATTAAACGATAGTTCAGTAAAGATTTTCAAGCACTCACGTTGTCTCTTTCCAACATGACACACCAAGTCAAATAGTGTTTGAACATGTACTCGACAATACATTCCTGATAATTACAACAATCTTATAACCGTATCATGGCAACGGATGATCTATGTGTATTACACCGGTATATCTGGGAGTAGAAAAAAAAATCACTCACGCATCTGTACTCAAATCAAGCTCGATATCGATCAATTAGATCTCGCGCGCGATCATACACAGTACCGATTCATAAACTTATATTCCTCGCGATGTAGAAAGGACTCGCGAGGGTCAGCCGGTCAATTAACCATAGACGATAGCGTCAAGTTGATCGAGATTACCTACAGCACGAATGCGACACCCGCGGATCTGATCCAAGAAAAGCATGTCTCTCTCTCTCTCTCCCTCTCTTTTTCTAAAATTGAATAATGCATTATGCGTGCATTTATCGAGCGAGCACTCATCGCACCTCTTCAATTATAGATTCAAAATTTTTGCCTCGCTTTTTTTTTCATTTCAGTTTCATAAACATCAGTTGTACTTGCATCGGGAAAGAGGATCGACGACGGTGTTATTATTTACAGGCGTGTAAATAACGCGTGCACGTATTGCATATTATATACGGTCTCGCGGAGCCAAGAAAGGTCATGCAATAGACAGCAATTCTTCTCACGTCTAAAAAAAACTCATGTGTATAGTGTGCGAGGATCAATCGGCTGACTTGCCTTGTTTACTGTCTAAAAATATCGTTTAGCTTATAATTTTTCGCGCAAACTCCAATACTCAATAGTAAGTATATCCACCGTTGACGCTTTTGTCAGCGCTACCGATTTCACATTTTGACTTTTTTCTTGGTCTCTTTTTCTACAATACAGATGCCATTTCGTTTTTACACGTGTTTCTTTCGTTTCTAAATGGTCGTATAAATATTTTGCATATCTAACATTTCATGACACAAATTGGGTCGATTCTCAAAGTGACTCTCGATGCTAATGGTTTTAGTATAGATCATTCGATTTTTATTAGGTATATCTTTTGTGAGTACCTATTTTTGAATTATATTTCAAACGATTTGAAGGTAGAGAAAAATTTTAATATATAGAAAACGCTTATTCTTTTTGTTGAGCTTTCCATTGTTATTACATGACCCACAATAAGAGAAATAGTAAAATAATAAAGGCGGAAACATTAAGAGAAACAAGAGGGATGAGCAACGATCGTTAAGAGCGTGAATTGTATGCTGCTGCTGCTGGGCAATGGTCATCGCATGTAATAACTCGTCCCACCTGAATCCTGGCATACCCCGAAAAAATCATAAAAAACGTGCTTGGGCAGCTCTTTCACGGCCTTAAAACTAAGTACCCGAACTAACGTACCTGAGTTTGTTCTCTTACCTGAGCGTCTGCAAGACCCTTTTTATCTCTCTCTCTCTCTCTCTCTCTCTCTTCCTCTTATCCTTCGTTTCTCTATATCTGTTTGCCCTCCCTCCTAACCTATCTTTATCTCTGTCTTGTACTCTGTTTCGTTCTCACTCGCGCGAGACATCATCAGAGTCCTGCTTTTGAACCATAATATAGACCATGAGTTACATGCAGACACTATAGAACAGGATATAATTGCATCTCTGCTATATTAATGGTCTTGAAATTCACCTTTTCTTTGCACTGACACATCAATGTGTATGTAGCAGACGCGATCGCGCACTTAGCAGCTAGTTCTAGTTACCCCGTTGTTGTATGGAACACCATATAAACCTTTTTCTCTCCTTTGTCAACCTGACGCCGTTTTCAATAGATCGTGAATTGCTCGTTGAGAGGCCCATCACATAATGCAAAGACGGTCTGATCGAATTTTTATTCGCCTTTTGTCTGAATAAAGGCCCGCGAATCGAATGCAATACCTAAACGTGCTCGCGCATTTTCATTGGGCCTTTTTTTCTTCTTTCAATTTGTTTTACTCGCTAGTAGTACTCTCACTCGACATTATTTGGGATGACCGTTGAAAAAGCGTATATATAGCATCTAGAACCCCAAGAACGAGTTGACCACTCGTTTTATGTCGAATGGCAAACGACCAACTTGTTTAAACTTGATGTGTGTAAATACATACAAGTACAGTATAGATTCAAAGAAAAATTCATCCAAAAGAATTGCGCGCCAACATTCCTGTATACTTCATAGCGCGAGTCATTTGGCTGTCGTCTCTTGAAACAGGTATAAAACGTCGCTCTCGTCGTCGATGATTCACCAGAGTGCGGAGTCTGTATAACATGCGACATCGTTTTAGGCCAAGTCCATTTGCATACCATCCGCGAAAATTCGTGGAAGAGCAGGAACGGAAAAAATGATGATTTTTCCCGCAGTCTTAAGAATTGCAAGGCTGCATCCGCACCACCACGAGAAGCTTGAAAATTTACAGTTTCAAATTGTGCAGGCCAAGTATACTTGAACTAATACCTCTTTGGGTAACACTTACGGAGTGCATAATAGTTGTTTCCTTGGCGCTTGCGCGTGAAAACCATTCTCTCTGTCACTCTCAAATGCATGATGCACTCGTCTATATGGGCTGTTGTTCTTATTACAATATAGGTACATACATATATACCTGATGGGCGTATTTGCGCGAGAAAGCGTGGGCAGAAATGGAATATATTGTTACCTACGCGCGCGTTTTCTCCCTTCCGCGAAACGAAGCAAAACGCGATATATTATAAGCCCAAGATGCGGATTTAGTTGATGTGTTTCTCTCTCTGTGTTCTGTTAACTATGGACGCATATATAGATTTGTATCGGAGGCTCTCACTTACTTTACTCGACAACCATGCATACTATGATTGCGCGTGGGATTTGCATGGTCCAACGACGACTACGACGTGCGATTCGTTCGAGGATTCGTTTTGTTATAAGTACACTTACGCGAGCTCGGATAATGCAAATAATGCCCGCTTACGCTTCATTTTCACGTTTTGTGCCTGTGAGTGTGTATATGTGTAATAACTCCCTCCAACACCAATGACCGATGTGCAAAAAATCTGCCGTCGTTTATTCTCGACGATTCCTTTGTTTCGCTATTTGCGCGAGCCCAAAGCTTCTTATTCTCATCCTCGAGTTTCGATTTTTGACAAGTTGTTGCTCTGCTCGCAATGTAAATACGGATACGTCACTCAAATTTTGGTGCATACGAAAATCTTAAAAGCTCATTTCAACGTGGTAATTTCACAGATTAGCAATTGTCACTCAAATTGTCGTCGATAAATTACTTGGATGTATATCAAATTCTTCCGAATTCTGTAATTCGACGACAGTCTTTCAGCGAAAATGCATCAGAGCTTCAAATGAATCAAGTGAAATGTAAAATTGTCCTATGTGTTTATTTAAACCAGGACAACACAATTGACCTTTAATCCGATAAATGACTCTAAAAATGACTCCTAATTATTTTTCAATGCATTAAATCTTCAAGAAGTGACTTCTAATTGAGAGAATGGCAAATTTTCGATGAAATAAGTAACCATTGTCGGCTGCCAAATTCACCATTGTGATGTAAATATGGACCATTATTGGAAACATCGTGGGAGTTTTGTGGTCTAGTTCGAATAATCATGCCCATTCACGTTGGCCTCGGTAAAACTACGTTCTGCTGCAACCCCCAATAAATTTTCTGCACCGCAGAAAACAATAATTCCATCGCATTTTGCCCGTCTGTTAAAAACTAACAGATGCTTTTGTGCCCTCGTAAAGAAACCCTTGGGCCTTCTCAGTACCAGAGATTGTCCGTGTTCAATTCAGGGTCTGTCTCTGTAAGCCCAAAAACGTTCAAATCATTCGAACAAACAGCCCTCTGCGTACTGTTACTGCACTATCCATATACATTACATTAGGTATATCTGTATATATACAAACGGTGCATCATGCTGCAGAAAAGTGGCGCTCCAACACGTGGTTCTTTACAATTTTTACAGCTTTGTCTTGTCAGACGTATTTCCAAGAATAAGTGCAGCAAAAGCTGCATCTCAGTAAAGCCGAGAGTATCGCAGCAGCAGACGAAAGGAAAATCCGTGCACTTGCGCGCTCACGCTTTGCTCCTTTGCATTCCGTTTTCATGTGCGTAGTGCTTGTAAATGGACTTTTCTCGCTTCTTTGCAGATGTATATACATATTTGAGGGTTAGGTCTCGAGGGAGATTCTGCGAGACTTCCTTGAAAATAAGCGAAAGAACGAAAAAGAGAGGGGGAAGGGGGAGACACGTACCTGCGGAGAGTAATACGACATGCGAGGCTTTCCCGCCTACATCGACTTTTCCAATCTTTGTCACCGCGGGGTGTACAACTATACTTCATGTTCGGGTATAATATGCTGATGTGAAGGAAAAAAATCGAGTGCTCGCATACATTATGTCTGTGCGTCGAAACTTTAAACGATATTATTCGAATGCGACGAGGTCGAACCCACGCTAATCCGCTCATTGATTGCCGATCAAGTATTTCGAATTTTGTAAGACGGATGAGGGTTGCTAGCTATTGAGCGTCTGTTTGTGCAGAAATTGACGTTTAGAATGCTACGTTCTTCTTTACCGATGGTGATTTTTTTCAATGCAGTCGCTTTCTCGAAGAACGCTGCAATATCGTATTTTGAAAAAAATTACATTCGATCGTCTTTTTGGTCAAAACACCTGATGACATTTTACAATCTGTGAATCAAGCGTTTCTGTCATCACTGTTGCAAATACTGTACAAACTATTACAACCATTATCTCCCCTGACTACAATTGATGACTTGAATGGGACTGCAAGCTCACGTTGGTGTATCACGTTACATCACTAGCTATCATCAAGAAGTATTATTTTAGAAAACAATGTATCGCATTACCATCGTGGATTGCATTACCAAATGTGTTTAAATACTCACATCATCATCATGTCACGTTAAATTGAAACATCATACATGTAAAATCAATGGAACTTTAAATATAAGAACAATAATATAGAGTGCCCTAGTACTATAGTTGTCATCAGTCGCTCTTCACAGTGGAAAGAACACGGTGTCGATCGATTTCATCGTTCTGAGTATCTTTTTTTGAATTTGAGCGTCTTCGTGCAAGTCTGGTTTGTAAATTTTGTAATGCACATGAAAAAAAGTTTGTTGGATCAATTTTGAGCTTCGGGAAAAAAGAGGAGAGAAGCAATGAGAAGCAAAGTTTTGAAGAATATTGTATCGAGTTTCGTGATCTTTTGCTTACCCTAGACTATTTCGCATTTCTCAAAGACTAATAACGGCACAAAAAATTCGAAACTACCGCGCTCTCAAATTTTTACCGAGGACTCGCAATCTGCACTTACATCTCATAGCTCAGGGCCCAATCAATACCCGAGATCGCAAATACAGCCTAGAAAACTTGGATATCTGTGTGTACCCCCCGCACATTTCCCATAATCCAAATAATGACTACGTACCCTGGTCATCCAGCTCATCCGAAGCTCTCTCGCTTATTTCGTACCCGTCGACATCTTGATGGAGAGAGAATAACTAAGTAAAGTCCTTGAGCTAGCTAAAAGAAATCTAGAGAGCAATTCTTGGGCACAACTTGACAAACGGAATGTCGAGTAAACGTACATATCTATATACACAGATACACCATTATATACTTTGAGAGACCACCACCACCGCGAGGTTGCAGCAAAGGAGCATCAGTCGTTACCCTTATCTCCATCCCTCGTTTTTCGTTAACGTCTACTCGGAATACGGTGGCTTTATATATATCCATCGAATAAGCCCGCGGACCTGAGACGTCTTTCGAAGACACTGACAAATGATCGGGACTAGCCGATTTGCGCCGTTCCCGCGCTCGCGCGAACCAACTGATGGGATATATACGCGTAGAATAGAGATTGAGCCCAATGTAGAAATCACGGGCTTGGAGCGGAGCAGCCCTATCCCTTCACCATCTACAAGTTCGTTTTCGACCATGTGTAATATATGTGAACTACTATGTGTATAATGTAAGCGAGGGTGAGCGTAATTCGCTTCACTGCATAGGCCCCTTTCACGTGACATTCTAACTTTGTAAGTTACAAAGTTGGGAATTGCCGCAATAAAAAATTCTGCTCGATTTTCCATTTCCTCACTTTGTAATCCATTTGTCTTCGAAAATTTGCCGCGTCATCCCTGCGCGCTCATGAGCTACCCCCATAAACGTGTCGTAAAATCTTTCCGACAATTTTTTGACTTATTAAAATAATTACAAATTGATGATTTTTATTGCACAACTCGATTCTTGGCACGAAGAAGATCATTTAGAAACTTGAATGGGAAAAATCGGATGACTTTGAGTATCACTTTATCAATCAAAATAATAACGCCACATACTACTTGTGATGCTCAAAATCGTCCGATTTTTACCATTCAAGTTTCTAAATGATCTTCTTCGTGCCAAAAATCGAGTTGTGCAATAAAAATCATCAATTTGTAATTATTTTAATAAGTCAAAAAATGGTCGGAAAGATTTTACGACACGTTTATGGGGGTAGCTCATGAGCGCGCAGGGATGACGCGGCAAATTTTCGAAGACAAATGGATTACAAAGTGAGAAAATGGAAAATCGAACAAAATTTTTTATTGCGGCAATTCCCAACTTTGTAACTTACAAAGTTAGAATGTCACGTGAAAGGGGCCTAAGACGCGAGACGAATTTAAAATTTTTATTCCCCTACACCCTTTTTTCCCTTCGTCGCGCTTGGAGAGCGACTTTTTGTTCAGCGTATGACCATCGAGAATGGTGCCCAAAAACTTGGAAGAATTGGAAAACCAATCAAGTGAATTACATTGATGACTGACACCTTCACTGCGCCCATCGTTGGAGTCCAAGCGTCCAACTGTGTGCGCAGCGCTGATCAAAATCCCGTTCTTTAGGAGCCACCGGTGGGGCCCATCGCACACAAAACCCGAACGCAAGGCGATTTTCGCCGTCGTCGTGAACGGATGAATTTAGTGAGAATTGTACTTGCAGGGGGTGCAAGCCTATCGATCACAATTTCCAAATCCCAAGTAACACAGTACTTTCAAAGTTGAATTTTCCCGCGATGAAACGTGTTCTTCTTGTTCCTGTGGAAGTGCATCTCTTATACCTCATTAACGATCTCTGACATGAAGCAGGCACAACGTGTTGGCCATATTCGACGCAAAATTTTGCGGACGCGTCAAAAACACACGTGCTCTCTTGTAAGCAATATCCATGGTGGTCCGCATACATAACGCACAGGACGCGTCCTCGCATCTCCTTTCTCGCCCTCCGCGAAGTAATTTGAGCAGCGCCAGCGGGGGCGTGAGTACCGAGCTCCTGCAATGCTCATTGGAGAAACGGGCTCCCGCTAAGTGCAGCACTTGCGCTTGCGGCCTTTTCCCGCCCCCGCCCTGGCAAATGCCCTTTTTGCTTCATCTTCCCTCTCTTTTATCCTCACTTCTCATATACACGTATTCTGGTTCTCTCTTCTCCGCAGGAGCCGACTTTGCCACTCCTACCTCTTCGTTCGTAATGCATAATAGCCCTGAACAAGTTACCCGCGTTGTAGAAGAAATTATTCGATCTTAAGCTTTTGAGCCTCTCTTGCTGCATACTTAGCTTGCTTCGTCGTTGTTGTGCAATAATGTGAAACTGTTGATGAAGTGTATACTCTCGTTGCCAAAGTTGATTTAAGCCGAGTGCAGTCTTCTGATGGTTTTCCATAATACTCTCAGATGGAACACAAATTTCCACAATCTTTGCTTCGTTTTTGACCGCCAGGTATATATTTTTTCTCACCTGGTTACCTTCCTTTCAAATAATCAAGTGTTAAAACTGTATTTGTATCCCGAGCTATTAAACGAGGCGAGGTGCGAAAGTTAAGGTTCGATTTTATTGATCCTGTTCTTATTTAAGAGAGCACGTGAACGAAGGTCAATTCTCATTGTCGAGAAAAAAAGCGTGAATTCTGCTTATCCCCCCATTGACGCGAATGTTACCGCCTACAGTGTAATATAAAATAGCCGACTCTCCATCCAATTTCATTTGTCGGTTTTGAACTATGTGAGAATCTCCTTGAAGTCGTCATTATTATTTTCCATTTTTGAAGAGATTCGTTGAAGATTATAAAACGTCTCCACTTACCTGTTCCAGAACACGATCTTTTAATGATTACATACTAATAAAATTATAAAAGTTCACCCTGAGTCGAAAAGTTGTTGCAAAGCTGCTGATGAATGGCCATCGATCGAATTGTTACCACTCAATCTCTTGTTCATCGAGATGAACAAGAATAAAAGTCCGTCTGATGGCGTAACAGAGACAAGTCAGACAACCGGCTTAATATCCCGTAAAGACATCGTCGTAGAGACATTTTTTAAAGTCGTCCTTGATCGAGGATGCACCGATACCCAGCTCAAAAAAACAGACGGTTGGGCTCGCGGTTGGCACATCAGACATGGATGGGAGGTGCGGGGGCAACAACGAGCAAAATGAACATGCATGGCACACCCGCACCGCTATGTAGTCTGCACTCTGCGGCTAATCAAGTCTGGTTGTATTACTTCACGTTCCAAAAATATACGTTTTGCCCTCTCCTCTTAAACTCTATAGTTTTCGTTTTCGCATACACCTTGAGGAGTCTTTCGCTCAAGCGCGACTACATAATTCTAAATTCGAAGACCACCGCGAGACCTTCTCATCGCACATTTTTTTACTAAACAAATGCGACTCAATTACAATCGTTCAGGCGGTCGTTGTCTGTCTACCATCGCACGCATTGCATGCAATGTACGAGGCTGATCAGACTATTGCTATCATCACGTTCTGTTTTTTGGAGCCCCAAACTTGTGGATGGGCCATCAGTTGTTAGATGTAATTGTGCCTCAATTTTTGTGCGTTGCCTCGTGCTATACTCTCCAAGTGGTTATTGATGTTCAATGTCATAAGGCAGGCTTGATTGAATATGAGGGCGACGCAAATATACATTGGTCAAGTTGATGAAACCGATATGTTGGCCTTATAAACAGACCAAATCGAACCAAATGGTTAAATTGCTTTATCTTTAATTACATTGTAGCTTCACAGCTTGGAATGGAATAGATCTTATCTTTTGTTTCCTTCATTTGCAAGGGAAAATTATCCAAAACTGTTCATGGAAGAACGAGATTAAGCTCATTTTTTATTGGCTGCGCGGGTATAAATTGCTTTGTAATTTATTAGTATTAAATATTTATTAAACCGCTCGAGTGAGACCACGTCCCATTCCCGAGGAAATTTTTTGACTTGAAAAATATCAACTGGTTGGAAAATGACAAAAGATGTCAAAATTACCAAATTGAAAAATTTTGTTTGTTTTCCAAAATAGAAGCATATAGAGATTTTTTTGTCGATGACATGCGTGCCTAGGGTTGGCTCAGATTATTCAAAACTTTTTCGAAATTTTACCGTGCGCCAGACGAAATATATCACAATGTCGGTTTTCAGCTATGTCCACGGTGGTGGAAAAAAAATGAGGGAATTGAGTATTTATTGAGGAAAATTCAAAGCCCTATTGGCCCTATAGAACAATCATTTACCTTCTGATGAATAAGAACAACAAAGTCCTGGTCCTGATTTCAACCAACGTATCGTACGAGCATTTAGAGCAAAATAATCAGTCAAAACTTCTGTTGTTATGAATTACTATTACAGGATATTCCAGATTACATCAACGCCATTTATGCAATTTGTACTTGTAATAAAAATTTTCCGACGAGAGCTCACCTATTCTGAATAATGAGAACATGGTGTTCCATACTTGATATCAATCGGTTTTTCGAAGTTCATAGTCATCATTTTCCAAGTTATTAAATAATTCAACCCATAATACATACGGATGTGCCTTGCGTTCCGTATAATGACTGATGATCGATAATCAATATTTGATCAAGATATGGTTCATCGACAATCGTTCATTAATCGATCAATGCACTTTGACAACAGAGAATTATAGTTCCACCTTCAATAGTAGAATACTCATTCTTAATACCGAAATTTCAATAGCCCATTTCTATCCGATACAATGTCGGTCGTCAAGTTCGCCGCTTTGAGACACATCTGAAATCGAAAACAATAAAATGCAAAACGACCCAGTGCCGACCGAGGCGTTTGCTAATATATGACTTTGACGACGACGACAACACGAAAGCAGGAGGCAAGCTGTATTGAGCTTCACGTTGCTGAGAGTATATAAGATCGATACAAGGCGAGAATCGCTCAGACGCCGGACCACACCTAGAATTCACGGCATTCCAATGTTGGCTGGCTCTGTCGCGCTCTCGGACCCGTACATGCGGCGTTTAATGAAATTCGCAATTGCATCGAGACGACACATTGTTTGAGTCGAGATCGATCAGGAATTCAAGCCTTAATCCCTCTGTATACATTCCCTTCCGCTATTTCGTGAATTTGCTCGTTCCGATTCCTACGCCGCATTGTGGCATTGCCTTATGCCCAATATGCTTGCAATCGATCATCATTATCATCACTTTCATCATGCATTCACCACGTAATGTATGATCTTGCTCACTGAAATTACCTCGCTGCTGATAAATAGTTCAACTCATGGCATTACACATGGGGTCCTCCGGGATCCCACGCACACTTCAATGTCGAAAATTCCATGCTTGGAGTGGTAGGAAATTGGATTCATGAGGCCATCGAACGATGCGCGGGGCTCAAAAGTTCTCCAATGCCAAGAGATTTTCCAAAAACTTTGCAAAACCTGCTGATTTGCGAGCCATTAATTTCAGCGGAGAAAGGATCATTACTTCCGGAGATTCGAACTCTTCTTCAATTCCATCAAAAAACGATATTATATTCGGAAATACAAAAAATGCCAGATGCCGTGGAGATGATGCCAAAGAAGACAATCGATCAAGTTGTAGGTCAATATCTCGACTCCTCTTGAAATAAAAACGAATTTCATACGTGGGGTCTCTGAGACCCCGCGCGTATAACTCGCAACTTTTTGGGTGATGACAGACAACCCGCTACGACACAATTCTCACGACACGACACGACACGAAATTCATTCCTGCGAGCCCAACCATCGATGGATTGGATTCATTTTTACAGTGCCAGTTATGGATTATGAGAATGAATCAAATTCATCGATGATTAGGTTTGCAGGAGTGAAAGTAGTGTCTTGTCGGGTGGTGTCGTGTCGTGAGATTCGTATCGTAGCGGGTTAGGGTGATGACTCGCTACGACACAAATCTCACGACACGACACCACCCTACACGGATCTAAACTCATACCTGCGAACCCAACCCTCGATGGATTTGATTTCTTCTCATAATCGATATAGCTGGTAATTCAAAAATGAATCCAATCTGACGATAGCTGGGTTCGCAGGAATAAATTTAGAGCTGTGTCGGGTGGTCTTGTATCGTAAGATTCGTGTCGTAGCGGGTTGTCTGTCATCACCCTTACGAAATTTGCGACCCTCATCAAATCTATCTCTATGATTAAATCCAAGTTTCATCCATAAATGTGTATTAATTGTGGCGAATGTCGTCACAATATCGCTTCCACAGTCCCCAAAAACTAAACGACACTTGCTTTTACTTTCATGTACTTGAAACGACGCACGACATAACTTTTGCGCGCAATGAACAAACACGTAACAGCTGCGCGCAAATCGGTCACTCGACACTCCGCGTGGCTCTAGTTTTTCCGGCCTGTACCTAATACACGTTACTTACATTTACGCGCAAATCGAAACACCATCAAGCTTGATCGAGTTAATGAGACTTTGGAAAAATCTAGAGAGGTCATTATGAGCTAACTATACTTGCACCCGAGTGCCATGTACGCATTGCTGTAAGAATGAGCTTAGAAGCGCGCGATGATGAAAAACATGTAATGGAAGTGCTTTGCACTGCGCTTATGTGTGCTGTCCATTCATCATGTGACGATGTGTGACATAGTGCATTATATACTTATATGCATACTTGAAGACTATTTGTGTCGATTCACGTGTATTTTCCGATCGTTAACATATTCTACTTACGTACAATGGTGCGGTGTGTTCTCGTTGCTCATCGTCGATTCGGTTGTTACCACCACTGTGCTCTCAAAATTTATTCTTGCCTTATCGTGTGAATACACGATGCGATTTCTTCACCGTTCACGAAAATGCCTTCAGCTACTGTGTTCATCAACAATTCTAAATTCAATTTTAATTATAGGTGCGCGCATAGTGCATATTATGCCACTTGATAAAAATTTATCTAGTGAATGATTTCAATTTTCATGCGCATCGGTCGAATTTATGCACCTATTAGAAAATTCTAAACGCTATTATTTGATCGTTAAAATATATATCATGAGTATTAGAAATGAAGGAAAAAAGTTAATGAAAAACAATGTGCCATTGTGAAACAATGACACTCGGCATGTATTAATGATGATTCAATGAAGGAAGGTAAACATTTTCTTCAAAAGTTAAATGGAAGCCAAAAAATTTCGCATGAAAATCGTGAGTATTGCGCAATGCTAACTTTCATACAAAGAAGCTAAGCTTGAAATGTACCGGCCTATACGGACAGTAGCAACGAGAGGTCACGACACTTCATTAATGCGTTAGGTACTCGCGATGTCGGATCGTCACATTTCAATTATCGCACGCAACTCGCGTCGCTGATATAATAATGCAAGCGCTGGCAAGCGCACCGACTCCCTGATCGCGTTATATAGTCGTCGTCCCTGCTGCTGCTGCTGCTGCTGCTATGGTATGTATAACGAGAATCTCGGCGTACATACTCGTCGTAATGCTGATGATTTGCGAGGACGCTGAGTGATTAGAAGATGAGCGTGTGCAAGGTCGAAATTACAAAAAGGAAAAAAATTGTCAATTAGGATGATAATTCATCGAGTTATGATCGTGGCCTCACACCCTTCCCATATATTGATACGAATAATGTGCATTAATAATAACAACTACGCACACTAGTCAAGTGCATATGACGATCGAGTATTCAACATGTATTATTGGGAAAGATGATATGTTGAGCACAAGAGTGATCATGGCTATGATGGGATATGGTATATGGGCATTATCGCGAAAACTTACACATTTTGGACCTGAAAATTCGGAAGTTGAAAATTGATGCCCCGTGTGTCTATCCCAACTTTTTCCATTCCTTTTCGACAATTGAGTGATAATATGTTATAAAACACATGCAGAAATCTTATGAACGATGTGGTTATCAGTGTATAAGACATAGGGAAAAAAGTACACGGACCTGACATTTGCGGTTTTGGCGTTTTATTGTCTAGCGAGGAACCCTGATGCGATGGGACCAAATGACTTCGAAATTCGTATTTAGATAGTTGATTTGAGTCGGAAACTCATGCTCTGGAGCAAATGATTTCATTTCTTCGTCTTTTTCGTGCTATTGTTGAATATCCCAGGGAACGACTCCAGAATGCACGGAACTCACATGTATGGGCCTGACATTTTGCCCTTAAAACCCCGTAAGAAAGCTAACGGGGTTTACAGCCGTAAGTTGAAGTTCGACATAGGAAATGGCACTGTTAACTGTAAACTGTAAATTACAGCTGTAAACCCCATTAACTTTCCTACAGGGAATCGATCGCAAAAATCGAGGAGTTGACATAGAGACTTCTCTACGTAGATTTAATCTAACTCCATTATACTTTGATGAAAAAAACTTTTGCGCCCAGATAAATTGACTTTTAGTGGGGTAACATGGTATGCACGGAACTGACATAACTTGATTATTTAGCTACTTTTCGGCAACAAATGTACATGCAGTATTTAGAATATCAATTCAGGCCCTCTTCTCCTCTCTTCACTTCTCCGAGTGAGATTTTCCACTCGGATTCCGAGTGAGAGTCCATTTCACTTGGTAAAGAGTCAGATATCAAAAAAATCAGAAATTTCACTCGGAAGTTCGAGTGAAATTTCACTCGGATGCAAGAGTGAGACGCTCAAATCAAATTTTAGGTTATGTTTTGCCGCTTATTTGTTACTGATGGATGAATGCGTAGCTTACAAAGAGGAAGATGGTCGGTTCCCTGCGATATTCTTTGAAAAACTGAGCTAAGAAATGTCAATATCCTCTTCCATAAGTTTTATAAATGCATGTACAGACCAATATTATATCATATTACGTATAAATTAATCAACCCTATCAATATAGAAGCAATGCCCTGTTACCGGGGAAATGTAGGTTTCACTCTTGTTATTTCTTCACCCGAAACCATTGCTAGTTTTCATATTTTCATTTCCACTTACGACACGTATAAAGTTACACGGTGCATCATTCACATAACAGGTTGCTATGGACCTCAGATGTCAACAGCAGCAGTAGCCCAGTGGAGAAGCAGTTCAACTTACAATCAAGACAACCGAGTTCGATTCCCCGCACTTCCCAAATTACGAAAATAATGAAGTGACCATGCCGCTACAGGCGGAATTGATTTTTTTTCTTTTTTTCGAACCTTCGGATGATTAATAATAATTTATTAATTTTATAGCCCGCAACGTATCGATTAAACGAAAATATTCAGTTTCGGCTAAATAACATATGGATTCACTCGGATTCCCCGAGTGAAAAATCTCACTCTTTTTTCTGAGTGAAACTCACTCGGTACCGAGTTGCCACGATTTCACTCCGAACTCCGAGTCAGAACTCACTCTTTCCGAGTGAGATTTCACTCGGAAAAGTTAAGAGAGCTCGCAATGGTTTCTGAATATTTGACATGCTTCCTTGAAATTTTGTCCATGGAAGAGGCACGTGGCTCGGGAACTAAACTAAACATTCTGCCCGTAATACCTATGGAAAAAATTTGGTTCAATAATGTATTTTGAGGGAAAAATTTGGTGATAGCCACTGCCTTGAGTATTTCGACGCTGGCGCTAATAATATACGTGTAATTGCGAATATAACAGTACATGGACCTGACATTTTGACCCTTGATCTTTGAAAATAAAAGACACTTGATAGATCGACTTGAATTTTTAGTACCGATCGTATTTCAGTAGAATACGTGTAGGAAAATTTGAGTGGAGTTATTCGGAGCTTGTTCGTCGAAATGCATGGCCATAACACGTTCCGGGTAAATTTTCGCGATAATGTCGATATATTTCTGATACCCAGGCTATTGGTAAAATTTGAAAGTATAGCAGAGTAGTCGCGGAGTAGTGAAATAAAATAATGATTCAGCTTTAGTGGTTTTCAGTTCCCATTATTGGCAAGCTGCACACCTGCTCTTGTCGTATAACACGACGTAATAAAAATGTTTACGTTCATTACGATATTGACTATCGGATATCATATGGTAATTGTTTCACCTATTGAGAATGAATAATTTGCAAAAGCCTTTCTGCACATTCTTTTGTCGAGGATCTTCGTGTGGGCTTGGTGTATGTAGCTTGTGATCGAAAATCGACTTTGGCATCGAAAAATTTCCTCACAACAAGCTAGAATTTCATGATTACTATACAAAAACGTGCTTGGAAGGAAATCTTATCAAAAAATTATGACTTGAACTGCAATGGTCTGGAATGATGATATCAAACTTTTGATGTACGCTTTAAAAGTGTATCATTCTTTTTTTTTTATCAGTTTAATCAACCAATCTATATAGGAAGTAGTTCTATAAAGTAATATAAAAAATTGTGTTCGATTCATTTACTTGTTGACATCGCTATGTACTATATTCGTTCCTCATCGAGTCAAAATGAATGCGTATACCCACGAAAGAATTTCATTTTCCGGAACTTCGTCACACATCAATTCTGCAGTTCTATTAACATTAAACTAACTATCGAACTTCAATATCTGTGACAAACCTGGTTCAACCTTATGTTTGTTTTTTCTCGTTTCATTATGGCCTCAACATGATTCCACATCCATTGATTTCACTGTTGAAATCGTGAGATGTTTCGATAGTTATATTTCATCATATTATAGTTTTGGACTGACAATCTATGTGCTTACTATAGCAAAAGTTGAGTAGTACTGTCGCGTTAAGTCCAGACTACCATTATTGTCATTGTCAAGTGTGATTATAATCATCAACTTATTAATATGTTGGTAAGTTGTATGAGGGAAAATTATTCCAATCATTATCAGTAACAAATTCTGAACGTGTCATGAAAAGAGTGCAGATCAGAGCGACAAATCATATTCTATAAACGAATACCACATGAAAATTTCGATCTTGACATAGAAATACCGAGCTTCGTTCAAATTAAATTCAAGACTAATCGAGTGGTAAGAATTGGAATATCTTAGAAAAGCAGAATTTCTTAATTACGAGTAATTACTCTTTGGTTAATATGTATTTTCATGTATTTGTCATATTCACATCAATGATAACAGCGTAATCTTTAGATTATTCAGTATATAACTTTTAACCAGAAAATTTATCAATCGTCTGCACCGAAGCTGTCTTCGGGGAATTTTTTGCCAATAAGATATAAATTACGTAACATACATAATACTTGCTAAACTCATTGAACTTTCCTGAACAGTTGGACGTTTCATGTCAATGACTTTACTCGAAGCGCGTCTTATCATTATTAGTGCTTTGGTAGAGGAAGTGATGTTCCAGTCACACTCTTAGATACATATTGATGATTACGAAAATGAAACATCTTGAGATCAATAAATCACGCGCAATGCTCCTTGGGGACGCACGTGTGACTGTTATGGATCTACGTCGAAGTGTGTTGAAGTGTGCGAAATTTCCTCGTTTTTAGCGCATCTTTGGGATACAATAATGATGGCAAAAGGTGCAAATATTTTTTTATTTACCCAGTCACGACCCACATTGAACTGATTACATAATAAAATGATCAAATGAAAAGATTTGAGAGAGTATTACGATCATCTTCTGCTTGAATCCGACAAGATGTTTTCTTCTCATTCAGCGAAGCGTCGCATGATATGTAATTACTTATCGTTTTGGGTAAATCCACGAGTAAATGACTGCGGTTTGACTCATTGCGCCTACTTGAAAGGCGAATCAGTCAGTAATATTTGGGGCCATGACTCGCAAACATCGCGTGCAATCGAATAACTTGTACGATTCCTTGATCAGGCATATAATTCTTCAAACAATATATAAATGGTGAATCCATTAACCCGTCCATTTTGAACAATCATACTCTCCCTAACAGTGATGTCAGACTATGTAAATAGTGATAATTAAAATAATCTAATGGTTGAAAATTTGTTTGTGTTGCAGATATTTGGAGGTGGAAGAGCATGCCAAAAAGTAAAGGATCTTGGCCGTTAAAAAGACAGGAGGAACATCAGGTTGTTGAAAAAACAGTGCTCATGAACTGCAGCTAACTCAATTCGTATCGAGTGACGGCTCAGTATATTGTAATGAGGCGTCGTTTGTGCTACGTTTGGAGCAGTAGCTCCGAGACCGTTATACCGAGCTAGCCTAGCATTTCAACAATTTTGGTGGAAGATTGGCAATCTCACGCACAACGACCGCTATACGTAGAGCATCGAAACCGCAGATCTTTTCGGGTAAGCAATGTGTCACTTATCGCACTTGTATGACCGATAACAATAATTCCGCTTATGAAGCGAAATATTCTGGACATACCATCTAATAGAAAAAGACATTCGCTTCCGCTTCATACATTCGTTAACCCGTGCTCTCATGATTTTCAAAAAAATCATTGGCAATGATGTGGTATTTCATCAGAATTTTTCTTTAGCTTGTCGATAAACAGTTTGAGAATCCATTCATGCCATACCGTATAAAGCGGGGTAACTTGGCCACTTTGAAGCTTGTAATCGAATTCTCGAATTCTCATTGCGATTTTCCGTCCAAACTTATATGTGCCATAGGTCATTCGATGCGTCTTGACTTTTTCTTTGAAATGCTGAGCTCAGAATTGAATTCTACCTATTTGCATTCTTGAGAATTGTGAAAAACAGTGCGGCCATGCGGCCAAAGTCGCCCTGGCATCCGGGTTGACTTTGGCCACCTTCGTCGAGCACCGCAAACTTCTTGTACTTTCAACGCAAAAATGGTCATCCTCACCTCGAATCACATTTTTCTAATCACGAATAAGTCCAGAGGCAAAACACGAAAGTCTTATAACATTCTGCCGATAAGCTAGAGACTTGTCACCCTAGTTTGAACTACGAAGCGAAGCCGACTACTCCGGGGTGATCCAAGTCAACCCAGATGACCGGACAATTCTAGAAATAAGAGAAGTGACATGTTCAGGTTCAAATTTTCATGAGAAATGAAAGCTGGAGTGGTCAAAGTCACCCCGCATGACCCAAGAAATGACAAGTTGTCGTTCAAATGGTTGTTGGAAGCGGCGGCTACGGTGGCCTAAGTCACCATGGGAAAGCCAAGAAATTACAAGTTTTCGTCCCAACGGTCGTTCTAAATAACTGTCGCACCTGAATTCAATCCAACAATAGCGCAGAATGAAGACGTCTTTACCCTTTACGAGAAAATCATTGTAAGGAGATGGAGGTCGATCTAGTGGGTTGTTTGAAACATGAATATTTTACTTGAAAATTTTCACTCCATTCTACGGAGGGAATGGTCAATGGAACCCATCTTATCTCCGATGAGTTGGCATATTCTGAAATTAGAGTTTTTAGGCTTTGAAGTAAGCTTCTAAACGCCCTTCTACGTGGCATAGCGTCGAAGCTACGACATTCAAAATCTTTATCCGTTAAGGAGGCACCAGCGCCCAAACTTTCTAAGTCATTTCGATTTGGAAAAATTATGGCACATACTCCGTGATGCAAGGAATTTATTGCAGTTTCAAAATATGCGGGTTGCCGACCTTATTTATGAGAAAAAAAATTCCCAAAGTATTGGAATTAAACACGGCTTCTTATGGGTGATGACCACGGAATGAGTCATATCTCAAAATTTAACAGTGTTACCGCAACAAGCAACTGTCCAAGCATGCATCATTTATAGACGAATGGAATGTCATTGAGAAACATGCATGTTGCCGACGTGTAAAAGGCAGGAAAACATTCGAAGGGATCAAATCTGTCGAAAAACAGGTGTGCAGCGGCTGCTCGACTGCTGGCACGCTTGCGCGAGCGCGAGCTTGGGCTGTGTATGTGTGTCGGTGAGCGAGCACGTCTCGTAGCCTGGCGCTTGTGTTGGTAGGCGCGGGGCCCTAACTGCTGGTGATACGTTACCCAACGCTGGTGCCTCCTTAAAGTGGCCTGTAAGCCAACCCGGTTTAAGGTACTTTTTTGGTTCCAAGCGTTCCTTTCCAATAATTATACAGTACGATTTATCTAGCGATTTTCTTTAAGGTGATTTGCTTGGCTCGTATAACAAGATCCTAGATGAACAACTTGAAAAAGCTCATTATCGTCGTGAAAACCGCCAGAGATTGACAGATCCGATTTATGGTGTCTAGAATGTTATTGATAGACTAAAATGAGCGAATTTTAGGCAAATTTGAGGCTATATTCTAGTTGCTGTCATATTGTATGATCTTCCTCAGGTCCATATTGGACCGTCCAATATTAGAAGATCAGGTATTTTGGGTGACTTAAACCCCCAAAGGAATTCATTATGACCGCAGGTATAATACATTTAGACATGAAGTCTGCTCTGGCTTATGTTACTGGAACATTTCAAATACCTCTTGCCTACTACATTTAAAATGTTTTCATCTGCATTTGTCCATGCATGTAAGACTCGGGACTATACCGGTAGTCTCAGACACTGCTGTAGTCGAGGCTGTAGTTGTCACGAACGAATGTGATTACTCATACCTCGAGAATGTACTTACCAAATTTTAGTCAAAAAGTCCTTGCAGCTAAATTTGAAAAAGAAATATTTAAGGACCAGCTTCTCCGATATCAGTGGATTGATGACTTACCCCATTGAGCTCATTCTTACCACGTGCTATACTATTGTCATTAGTCACCTCACAAGCCACCCATTGCAAACGTGCCCACTCAATTTTTAATAACCGCAGTCGGATCGAATGAACTCATACCTAATCTCTGAATCATCCATATCTAATGCCATTTCCAGGTGAAAAGTTGGCGATCTCGGCGCTGGCAGGAGGTGCAACGGGGCACCGTGGCGAGGAGGAGGACAACAACAACAACAACAATAACAACGGTGCGGCAAGTATCAGCTGCATCAGCAGGCCTGGCAGCGGCTCGAGGTGGCCTGCTGCGGTTGGTTCATCATCATCATCATCATCATCTGCTGGAGCGTGGTCGCAGTGCGGCACGATAGCCCCACTGGTGCCAATTAGCGCGGGTGGCGCCGCAGCCGCTCTAGGCCTGGCGGCTGCTGCTGCCGGTGCGGAGATGATGGCGGCATCGTCAGCGTCCGCCTCGAGCGGCGAGCAGCAGTACTCGCTGCGATGGAATGATTTCCATTCGAGTATACTCAGTAGTTTTCGACATCTCCGAGATGAGGAGGATTTTGTCGATGTGACGCTAGCATGCGACAGCAGCAGCTTCACCGCGCACAAGGTCGTCCTCTCCGCTTGCAGCCCTTACTTCAGACGCCTGCTCAAGGTCAGTGCTTACTTCTTTCTTGTCATACTCTGTGATCTGGACACGAACTGGACATGTCTTTCAATTCATTCAGTCCGAAGAGGAATCTTGTTGCACTTTTTTGTTGACATTATCGCAGGCACTGATGGTGTGAGATAATGGTGGTTTGGCAGGGCTGGGAGATTTTTGCCCTTTTTTTTAAACCCATAGAAACCCGGGTCATCTGAAAACGGGTTGATATTTTATTTTTTGTCTTGATCCACTTCTTTGGAGGTTTCGATTGGGTGCAATTAAGAAGAAATTTCATAAAACATTCAAGAACGTCATTTTTTACACCGGTCGACGAGATGTAGAATAGTTAAGCATGACTCGGTACAAGATGTTGGATCGATGCAGAACATGATTTTCATGCGTGTGCTGGGTTCTGCAGGACTCAGTAGGTGTTCATGGGTTGAAATGAAATTTCAATACAGGACAATGATTCCGGAAAAAAATTGTATTATTCGAAGCCTTTTTATTTGAAGCTATTAGATGATGTTGAAGTTGTACTTCTTCTAGTGTCTAGTCCACGTGAAGGTGATTCTGATTCTCTGTTTCATTGAAATTGTGGCAATCTGGATTCAAGATCTCAATCAAGTTTTTGCAATCCACCTCGTTGACATCATGGGGAATTTCATAGCTGGAATAGGCCATGATATTGTAGATTGTGTGTAGATTCACTTTGAAAAAGACTGACCGAATTTGCCTAGATTGTACGCCCAGAGTTATTACAAATCCATAGCATTGTGCTTTATCTGCATCGCTTTCCAATGGCCCGGAGCAAGAAGAGCCGCTAATTGATTACAACGCGATGGGCGATAGCATCGCGGAGACATGAATCACAAGCAGCACAGCATCTCGCGCCCACTAACTAACTGACCAATGCAGCTCTTTTCGATCTTCTTGTCTCCTTTAGTGAGTGCTCACCTGGTTAACCTTATTATGAGCGTATACAGGTGTATAAGTCGAACATCACTCGAATGACTCACAGTCTCGGAAATGTTGTATGCCGTATATATTGATCCTGGTGTGATTGCACTCCACTCGAGAGAGAAAGAGAGAGTCCATTACAGCATGACGCAGTCATGAAGCTTCCACCATCACTGGACCATTCTGGGTTATCCCTCTTATCGATTTTCGGCTGCAGGCACGTTACTCAGCATCTTTCCAAGAAGTATAGCTTCCAACCAATCTCAACGACGATCATGCTGATCGTTAAAGTACACACACACACACACACACACACACACACGCCCGCGTATTAGTTTGGTTGGTTGGTCACTTCGAGAATTTAATTGAAGAGCTCAAATCGACGCTGATCGTTTGTGTACACAATTCGAGCATTAATGGATCGATAATTACCCAGTGCTCGATGAGGCAACACACGAGAATGGAATCCGGAACATTTGGTACGCGGTCCGCGACGCTTTTACCGTTCAAGTATGTGCCTCTCAAGAGATCATTTGTAAGTATCGGGAAGGTTTATGTACCGATCGAATTGAACTCGAATGAATATGCATGAATTATTAGTCGCAATTGCGTTCAGTTGCTTGGGCTATATTTCTTAGTCTGTTGGTTACCGCGGTTTTTTGGTACCAAGTTAGGCTTAGCTGTTTTGTATGTAAATGAATGGATGCACCCAGAGATGTCGATATTTCTGAATTCATCTTATTCGAAGAATATCCGAGTTGGGAACTACAAAATGTCGTTGAAGAGCGTTCAAAGAGGATATGAGAATAGGAAAAAAAAAAAAAAAAATAGAAAAAAAGCATTATATAGGTCTTGGGGGCATCACTACAATAATAATAATAGTAATATCCATGCATGTGCGACTCTTGCGACTTTGGCCGATGTGCACGAAACAATTCTTTGCACGAAATGTATCTTATTGAATACACCACATCGTCGGACATTAGGGTTTAGTACTTACTCACGACAAATGAACTGTCTCCGTGTATAAAGCATTGTATGTATCTTGCATCACGCGATCCTCTCTCTCTATACCCTCTAGCATCGTCCTCGTCGTCTTTCTTCGCCTATACCCATCACAAAACCTCCATCAACTCTTACGTGTAGAAGCTCCTCACATTTCGTGCAGACTAATGTAGACTCGCGCACGAATTGTATCCTTCCTATTCTGTACTTGGATGTTTCTCCATGTTATAAAAGGAATAGAAGAAAGAATGATGAAAATAATTCCCCGTCGTTATTATCACTTTAAATCGGAGCAAAGAGATGAAGAATGAAAGTATACTAGAGAGAATCAAGTAGCAGAGAAGAGTGAGAGGAGGGGAGGATTTCGTAACTCGTACCCGAAAGCGACAAAGTATATAGAAAGAAGTAATAATAATTGGCGAGCGTGTTCGGCTCCTCCGGCGCCAATGTATATAGCCGTTATACAGCCGGCTTCTAATCGGGCACGAGGCACGTGCTCTCTCGTCTCTCTTCTAACATGTATAGGTAGGTATTATAGATGATGCGACCTCCCACGCTCTCCCCAAAAGCCTCCCCAACTTCAACCAACGGATAAAAGAGACGAAATTTTCCGAGAGCTTGCGCGCTAAATGACGGATAGCGTCGATTATGGTCTACTACACTTCTTCCATCCAAGAGAAAGCTTTCGACAACCTAACCTATCTCTCTTTACCGAAAAAATATCTATTCTCGGATGAGCTTGAAATCTCTCTCTCTCTTTCTATGCTCTATACCTACATGCGTTAGAATTTAGTGGATGCATAGCAGAGAGCACATATTGCACAATCGCGCAAGTTGAGCTTGCAAACGCGATGAGGCTAACGCACTGTTCCATATTCTATTATTATAAAGAGAGGTGCCTCAGACTTCTTCTTCTTATATACTCGGTGAGATATGTGTCCCTCGCAATCTCGTTCTCACTTTTCACTGCATGGCAAATTCAACGCTTGATTATATCCGACACGCAACCAGAATTAGAGAGAAAGAAAGGTGATGTTCATACGTCCGTCCGCACCCGCTCTGCAAGCTCTCGGCAGGAGGCGCAAATAGGTAACACTCGCTTTCAGTCAACATTTCTTGACGAAAAGACAGAGAGAGCTTTTCTCGATTCATTGCGAGTAAAGCAAGACACCCACGAGTGTAGCTTGAAGAAAAAGTCTTTCGTGATGAGTAATGGGTCTGAAAATTAGAGAGAATCTCTAGTTTTCTCGAGTTTTCTGTTGCATCTTTGGCGTGTCATACGGTCCCGTATTGCATGAATTTTGGGACACCGAATGGGATTTTCATTGAACTAGCTTGTGCTGGTTTTGGTCCGTTAATGACTTCATGTTTATCTGTATTAGTTTTTTGTCTAGAAAATTTCTTCATTATTTTAACCCAAAAATGTTGCCTTTGAACGCGGTTTTAGGGTTCTCGTGGTGAAAAATAACAATTGCCCTGTGTTCGTTGGTCCATTTCGGCCATAGGAGGGCTTGTTTCCCTCGCTTCGCTCAGAAAGTAGATTGTCCTGGCAACCAAATTGGGCGTATGCGCTCAGGGCATCAGTATAAACTATTTTATTTTACCACCGAAAGCCACGGATGTTTCGTAAATCAGGGTCAGGACACGTACGTGTGATTGATAGTAAGAATAATGACCGATCTCCTGACGAATTCGATAGGATACAGGGTCACCTAATTCAGGTGCCAGATATCCACAAATTTCCATCTCTACGTCACTCTTCTTAAAAAAAAATGTCATTGCTTGGAAATCTCAAAATCGATGGATTCGTATGTTATTGACATTTGTATGTCATCATCAATTGGAATTTGTGGTCATAACTATTGAAAATTAATGAGTGTTCGAAAATTGATGAATATCGTGACGCACACGTATGATATTATTACTGTATAAATCATAAAACAGTAGAAATCTCATATTCAAAACCGGTCCTATTAGAATAATGAAATTTCAAAAAGAAACAAAACGTTTCCAATGAGAAAAGAAATTGAAGTGTAGAAATTTCCGTGAGCTATGCGAGTGCATTAATCTAGTCACTTGTCCAAAAGACGAGTAATATTGATTTAGAGAAGACGTCGGGCGGTCGTATACAATTTGGTGGAGCAAATATTCCCTCTGAGTCTCTGTTGAGCCAGACCAGCTTACAAATCGCACAGACAGAAGATGACGTGGATGATTAGACGCGTACAAGCATTGAAGCTCCTCGAAGAATGTCTCAAGGCCGCGATTCTTTTCTCAGTGAATACTTGCCCATTCTTCGGCCAATTTTTTTTTGCATTGTCGCTTATTTCTTGGAGTGCGTTTTTGAAAATCGAGCGAGATGATTCCTTCGAAATCTTGTGTGTCATTTTTAAGAGCGTGATTCTATAATTTGGAAAGACGGTTATTGCTTGATTTACCGAATCAATCAGGGAATGTGGACTTTGCAGATTTATTTTTTTAAATTAATGCAAGTGACCACACTTGAATTGGTCGATGACGATGTTAATTTATCATCTTCAGCAACCAGAAGTTGAAGGCGGTTTTGTCTTTCTCACCGAGTGCAAACTGAGCTCACGTGGTTTTTTCGATGGGGGCAAGTTACATGAGATGATGAAGACGAACCTCTAGATGAGCATAGTTCACACGATACCAAATATTCAAAAGAAAGTCGATGAACTATATTCGTTATACATATGACCTTCAAGTACACGAGGCATCGCCGCGTCAAAAAGTCGTTAAATCCTAGCGGTTCGGTGTCCCTTGTGAAATATCGCAATTCGAGGGCACTCATAGAAATTATTGCAAAGAGAAAGACTTCAAAGAGCAGAGCGCCGCTCGGGCATTTTTTTCGTTGGGTTTGTTTCGGAATGAGCATGACTGTTAGGATGGTCTCTGTCGTGCAGAAACAGGATAGATCATGCTCGGTGTTACAAACTGTCTTTCAAATATTGCAGAGGAATTATTTTCACTTACCACCTCGTCCGAGGATGCACTCAAGACTCGGTACTCTTATTTACATCAATGCAAGTTCAATTTGTCATTGACACGTTTGCTGCTGCGGGACCCACTGATGAGCCGCGTGTGTCCTTCCCTATTAGGCGCGGCGGAGCCCACTATTTCCCATGAGGTGAAAATTCTCAGCATAAGCACTGGGGTAAGGACACACGCGGCTCACCAGTGGCTCCCGCAGTAGCAAACGTGTTAACGTGCTACTGAAGTAATGATACCAAAGCCTTCGCGTTTAGATTCATCTTTACAGTTCATCTTCAATCTCTGAATTTCAAATCTCTGACCCAACTCGTGCATTGGTCCAAAGTGATATAATAATGAATTTGAATGTATTTCCAACATATCTATAAGCGTGATTGCTATGGTACACGCTGAGATCTTCTGACAATGAAAATATTCAAAATTTTGCCGTCAAACGTTACTTGCAACTGCAATTCCAACCATCAACGTGTAGCCCAAAATTGTTTCTCACAATCGTCTGCGTCTCATATTATTGAGATTTATGTGATAGTAACAGCAAGTTGATTCGCAACGAAATGGGAGAAGAATAAAAAGGGATTACATACATGAGAGACGAGTAAAGAGAGTCGCACAAGTGCTGACGCGTGCGTATGTAGCATTACTTTCCGACTATGAAGCTCATCATAAGCTCCCGCCCAAAGTGTGAGTAAGGGTGCGTCCACAAATATGCATATATGCATGCATGTGCAGTGCACACTGACCATGTGCAGCTTATAAAATTTTAACCAAAACCAGACGAAACTAGACGACTTCTTGCGTTGGATCATCCTGTACGGAGCAAAGACCCAAACCGATTCAAAACAGAAATTCTGTTATGTGAGCCCTCCAATCTTTGCTCAAATCCGATGAGCTGCACATGTGCACGTGTGCAGTGCATATGCACAGTGTGCACTGCATAAGCATCATTTGTGGACACATTCTGAAAGTAATACGAAGTAAGTGTGTTGTGTGCCTCGAGAAAGAATGAAAGATATACGGTGAAATGCATAGATATTAGAAGCGCCTCATCGTCGACCCGTCAACGTTCTAGTGCAACTGTCACGAGTTTCTTGCGCTCCATGCATTATGATACCAGCAGTAGAAGGTGTACCAGAACTAACAGACAGTTGAACCATTTTAAGCTGTTGAATGTTACGCCAGAACATCTAGTACATATACGTGAATGCATTACGGGCATCCGATTAATATCGAATATTTCGAGCGCTAATGATGCCCGATAGCGTTATAGCCTCTTATACATATAAAACTTTTTCCTCGCTCGCGGCTCGGGCATTAAACAAGTTTGTCCTGTCTTTTCAACCAAAAAATTCGTCTGTCTCATGTATTCTATCATAAGAATATGGGCGAAAGATCCAAAGACCGGTTTCCCTCCTCTTTACATTTTGGTATTCAATATCGATCGGTCAAACGTCAGATTTATAATATAAGTGTGTCCTTTCGCCCAATTCAAAGATCTCGATCTTAAAAACATGTACATACTCTTCATCCGATGCAGCATTTTGGATGCGTGGCGATTGGTATCTCTTCGTCTCAGGAGGCTTCTATTACTTACCTTATACCGTCATCTCAAGCTCAACTCGTTATATAGCATTTCGTTTAAAAGTATGCGTTGGATTAGATTGACTATGCGATGGCTTTACTACTTTTTTTTTTTTTCTTTTCAATCGACCGCTCTCTGATACGGGAGAAATCTAGTACATGTATGTCGCATGGATATATAGAAAAGTATGTATGTATATTTATATATAAATTGATGGGAGAAGGTCCGCAATTAATCGAGCTGAGCGCTTTTTCGTGTGTCTTAATGAATGTACATAGGCGGGCGAGCTTGTCGCACGATATATCCGCCGCTGCTGCCGCCGCAAGCGTAAAAGGGACTATTTATAAAGCGAGTAAGTGAGCTGGGGGCCATCAAACCTGTATTATTTTTGTGGGTGCGAAAGCCTCTTTCTCATGTCGCATGTGAGTATGTGACGTGAGTATATAATTCGAGAGAGAGAGAGAGGTCCTCTCGCGCTTTATGGAAACAAGTAATCCGATATGACGATGTCTCAACTCGATTAATTCATTGATGACGATATGGATAGGCTGATTTCTAGAGGCAATTTTTGGATACTAGGACCACATACATATATACGAGTTTGCCCGAAGCCGATTGTTAACGAGATTTTTTGGTATATGTGATGGGGGCTTATCGTAGCGTAGCAAGATGGTTAATACTCAGTTTAACGATTATTCTTAATGATCAATAATATATATCGAGGTCGCTTGAGCGTCCGATCACGTAATTGGTGAAAAAATATTAAAGATTCATTCGATGTTGACTCTTATTATATGTTGGACTCGATTCGAAGCTTGATTTATATCTTGCGACGATGAGACAAATCTCTTTTGATTTTGGTACGATGATGTAATGAGTAATTTTCAAGAACGAGTGAGTGGAATTTTTTTCCTACATTTTTCGAATTAATTCTCTTACATATATTCAAATTTATGGGAGTAGCCAAATCCCGCGGCTCATCCGTTCTACCGATGCTGGAGGAAAAAATTACTCACTGGTCTATGAACCGCGGACTTTCCGTTCGATTAAAACCTCTCTCTCTCTATCTCATCGTATTATAACGTACTTTTTCTCTGAATCCATTATTTTAAGCTTGTTCTCGGTAATACTATCTACACATCTTTTTGAATATTTTTTTTTTATAATCGAGTATGATTCGATTTACTCATTCGATACTCTGATAGCGATCTCTCAAAATTTTTCATCAATGTGATTTACAAATTCATGAAGTTACATAATGAAAAATGACACCTGATCGTGGAAAATTTCAGCATTTTTATGTGCCTTTGACATCAGTGAGTATCAATTTGGGAGATGAGGTACTTCGATTTCAAGATTTTTACGCAAATCTACTGAGCATATCATTTGTTTATATATATCTTACATGCGATATCGATTATTGTGAATTTCATTGAGTTACGAGTAGAATCATCGAATTCTCAAATCCCGACGAAAACCGCTTGTAAGAATGCAATTAGAATCATTCAGCGTATGGAAACATGGAAATTATTTTTCCAACGATTGAGTAAGTTTAAATGGTTCCTTCGAGACACGAATGAATTGGAATTCGAACAGCGCGAAGGCTCAACAATTATTGGAATTTTGGACACGCGTTGCGTGTGGTCAGCTACATTTTGATCGTTGGGCATTTTCAGATTATTTAACGACATCCTCCAAACTTGTTGCCATCTCAATATCCAATGAAGTCGAAAATCCAACAGCTGTTTTTGCCATTTACGATTCTGAAGTATAACGTTTTAACGCGAAGAAGTACAAAATAGTCGAGTCTCATTGACGCAAGAAGTAACAAATCTCGGCCTCTGTGTTCAATTGCAGTAAATCCCTGCGTTGATGACGCATTTGTTATGTCACTTCGTGCTCTCTATTCAAGGTGTATTTAATTAATTGCAAAGAGTTCTGCATTCCATGCTCAAGTTAACTTTCTTTTCACCTGTCGTGTATCAAGTTGGTAATACTGAATAGAGGTGAGATTTTCGATTTTTGTACTCACTCTCTTCCTTGTTGTTCCATGTTATTTTAGAAGTTCAGCCATTCTTTGAATGGGAATTTGTTGAATTTATTGGGATCCAGAATAAATTGCTGCAAATAATAGGTAGATATTTATTACAATGAGTGATGATGCTTGGTATTATTCTCAATTCTAGAGAATAACACAATTCCATATATAATGCAATAACGCAGTGGAATATAAAGACTGCGTCGATTGTTCGAAGCTCTTTACGCAAGTACATTCAAAGTACGCGCGTGGGCTCGAATCCAAAGATATGCTTAATTGCCTCGCGCGTTATATTCTCGAAAGGGGCGCGTGCGATTGCGCAAAATCTTGGCAATTTATGTATGTAACGCCAGAGTATGTGTGTGAGTTAACACAATTCGCCATACGTATACGCCCATCATCGAGTCAATCAAACAAAGCGAACTCTCTTTGTTGCTAACTCTATGATCTACGAATATACTCGAAAGCAACTGCAACAGATTTATCCATTCATATACCTATTCCACCATTTGGCAAGGATTTATTGAAACGGCGATAAATACTGAGATATATATGTGTAAGTACAGCAATAATTCATATCTTTCTCAAGTTCTCTTTCGATTCAGTCATTTTTAAATCTTTATCGTCCAAAAAAAAAAAGACATCTTTGCGAGTTACAAAAACTTGAGGAGACAGTGATGCAGTCGAGCGCGGGGTTGACGAATCTCATAAAAAAAAGCTCGGTTTCAACCGATGAGAGACGTGCACATCCGGCTGAACTCATGCAGCTTCCATCCATACTGCATCTTTCATTTTTTTTGCCTCACCTCACTTTACGCCTCTCGTATTCAAGTATATAAATATAAGATATAAGCTGCCGCGTTCTGCAAGGTGGCGGGAGATTTGAAAATGAGCGCGCGTAGGCGAGAGTTGGTACTTACTACACATACAATACACACATACGTGACACATTACGCTCTCTTACGAGAGATCTATTATTGCGCTGAGCTTGCATCAAGAGACTCCCTGAAAGCAGAGGTGCATGTAGGTAGTAGAGGCATACACTTAAATGCAATGAAGGAAAGAGAGAGAGACACGTTACACCGTACGCGTATATTTTTATCAACGGAAATGCTCTCGCGCTGTGTTGCCGCGTACACAAGTAGTGTCGCGCATTCCTTTAAGCATCAGAGAAATCTTCGCGTAATAATGGAAAACTTGTGCTGCATCGCGCATTCACTTATTTTGTCTCTTTGCTTCGTGATTTGCCTCGTGTGTATTTTTTTAAGCTTCTGAGTAAAAATTGTTTTTGTGTCGGTGTGTGTGCGACTACTAAGTCGTATTTTTAAATTCGCGCGCGCACTCCCACGCTCATCACCGGGTGAGCTTGCAAGTTGCTTTCACTCAGTTTGGGGTTGTGAAAGGTATACGTTGGTGTACCTTTTGATGGCGCGAATCCTGTTACGCGATGTGGCCTATGAGCAGAGACAATTTTGCAGGACAAATTAGGTAGTGACGACGTTTTTTTCTTCTCTCTTGAGTGACAATTTCACCACATGGTGATGCGAAAGATGCATTCACGCAGGTTCGATCTCTGTAATATGGCCTCTCGATCTGCTTATCGAGCGCAGTGGGATCCGCTTTGAGAAGCGCGTTATGTCGCTTTCAATTTGGTGAGCGATCTTCCGATCAGCTTGATGATTAACTTGAATTATTCTGCATCGTCGAACATTTCGAATAAGCTGAGAAAATCACGAATCAGATGGAGAATTCTATCACGTTCACGGTATTTCGAGGATGATTGCGATTAATTAGAAAGTGTTCAGTGGTTTTTTCAAATTAAACCCTCGGTCTTATGAGAAAGAGACGCCCCTGATGCATTATCGGTACTGGAGGTCTGAATTGTGATGAAAAAACATTGTAAAAATTTTTTAAGTGAGCAAAACTGAACACGATACCATTTAATATTATTTTTATCTAATATTTAAACTGTGTTCTGCTTACTTGAAAATGAATCAGATATTGTCAATCATCACTACTACTCATATTAAAGAATATTCTCTCATTTTGAGAGGTGCGTTGAACACACTGTACTAAATTTTCACGCAAGCTCGGCTGTTGTAAAATTTGACAGATGCTCGTTTCATTGTTCTCGCATCAACTCATGCAGGTTTTAAGCATCGATCTTAGTGCATGTATACAACTTGCCTCTCGCCGTACTCTGCACAAAATCTTGTAAAAATTTGCGAACGCAACAAAGGGCCTTTTTCTGCCCAAACGCATTTCCCTCTCAATCCGTATTCTCTATTTTCAAGCGCAAGCAATCGTATAAAATAGATAATAGTGCAAGAGAGCTGTATGCATGTGCACGTATTGTTTATGGAGAAAGTGTCGTGGAATTTGTGCGTAGGCCCGAATAAGAAGGCGAGGCTCTGCATCAGCAGCAATAGATCGATTGTCGTGTGTATAAAGAGGCATATGCGATACATACATGCTGCACTTATACTACATTGCCTAATGCCTATTTCAAATTTTTACCTATAGTATTGTATGCGTGTACGCAGCTAATACGTATATATACCCGCAGATCTCTTTATTCAATTTTGAATGCGCGCCATGCATCATGTGAGCGTATATAATGTGCCGATTCGATATACGAACGATGCAGAGTGTTATTCAGTCGCCCGCGTGGGCCTCAGATCGTCGGACTGTATACTGCCATAAGTATATGTATGCCATGTTATACCAGCAAATAAGAAAGAAGCCTTCGAAAGCTTAACCGGATCAGAAACCATGCAGTCGTACACGCTATTTTTTTCTCTATTTATTCACCTTTGCCGGACTGCTGCTGCTGCTACTACTGCTTATACTGACTTCATGTATTAGACATATGCCGCAAGCTCTGCCTTTTCATTTTTTTTGGGCTATCACCACCACACCACAATGACACTTCTTCGACACCTTCGTTGACTGATTTGTTTTCTTTTTTAAGCCATAGACGCTTGGAATTGACTTTCAAACACGACACGAAATCCAATTATATGTATACCAGGAGCCACGATTCGCATCTAATCCACAGACCCTCAAATTCCATTATAGATGCAGTGATCGCACTAATACGGTGTGAGCTTCAATGACACCTTCAAAGGTATAGTGTCGATGAGCTTGCGAGTAATGGATGTGTGAATTTGCGCGTCTTATCATTTTCGATCGATGAGAGAATTTTTTAAAATTTTTTCAACTATTGAAATTCGAGAGTCGATATATGTATATGGAAATTAGCCGAAACGAGCGATCGTTTATCTGCGTAATGGCTGTTCCCACGAAATCTTATAGAAGAAACACGCCGTGTTTTGTGTGCGGTGTGAGAAATAGAGAAAGAGAGAGACGAGTTCGAGTGAAATATATCCGGAGCTGTTCGGACATCCAGTGACGCGAGATAGGTATTGGCCGCGTTGGATCGGCTAGTAGTATATTTTTGCAAAGTGCTTTGATTCGCTGTATATTAAGGGTTTTTAATCTAAATTACAAAATTAGACGGCACGGAACAACTATCGAGGCGTTTATAGGTGCAAATTCGAATTTTATTACAGAACATTGCTTATGAAATCCTTGTATTTCGGATCTTGTTAGATGTTCGAACACCTGGTTATATCGAGGTTACTCATCGTCGTTTATGGATATTTTCAATCTTGAATCAGCTGACAAATAATTCATTTGTGATCAGTTGAATCGAATTTTACTGAACATCATGATTCCTAGGCTGATTTATTTTGGTAGCCTTGCTAGATTTCCAATTTTGAATCACAAAGTGATCAAGAACTCAATCACAATAATAAAACTAAATATCCATACTGCCGTTGACTATCTGCATTGTTATAAACAATAACAGAAAATACCAGTCGTATCAAAGTTATCACTCGTTCGTTATGATGATTACCCAGCTGGCACGCGCGTGAATTCTCTGTTTTGATTTTGCGAATTAATACCATCAATTTCATCCATCTTATCGCGAGCAGATGAATTTAAAGTGCATAATTAAACACGAACTGTGGGAAAGAGATGAAGAAGGAGGGGACTTAATCGATTCAAGTTGCAGAAAGGTTAATTCGGATGCAAAGATTGTCGTTCATAATCGGACGTTCTTGGCTTATCTCGAGGAAAACATTCCAAACTCATCAATCTTTCGATAGCAAGTGGGCCTCTCGCGGCCCAGTCCTGAATTTCTAGAGACATTTTTTTCAAAAGGAATACTTTTTATATCTCATGAAATAGCTTGAATTAATCGATCGATACTAACGGAATGCGTCTATTTTTGTGTTTTTTTCAGGCTAATCCATGCCAGCATCCAATTGTGATTCTGAGGGATGTGGCGAGCGCGGATATGGAGTCTCTGCTGCGTTTCATGTACCACGGCGAGGTGCACGTCGGACAGGAGCAGCTTTCGTCCTTCCTCAAGACGGCCCAGATGCTGCAGGTGCGTGGCCTCGCGGACGTCAACAGCGGTGCCGGAGCATCCAAAGTTCCCGGATCTACTATTCCAGTCAGCGGCAACAACGTCAGCGCACCGGTCAGTACACACTTGCATCGGTTTCTGTTTTCTTCATATTCTTGAATTGACATCTTCCAAAAATTCTATTTCAAATTTTGTGATAGTTGAGCACAAATATCCCCCGTTTATTCAGACTCCAAGAACTGAGCCATGAGCCATGATCAAGTATGTTGCTTGTACGTTATATTCCATTCAACCATGCAACATTTTTATTACTCCTCATTCATTTTCAAAAGTTAGACCAAAATTTCACACCATAGAGTAGATTGAACGATTGATATATTCGAATCCAACCCTGCCAATATCACGAAGATTTGAGTTCTCAAGACACGCAGATGTGTTCGCCGCACTTCTCGAAATGTTTACTAAGCGAGGAAAAAAATCCCTACTGCAGTACAGTCTGTACTGTACAGCTCATTCATCAGGTTATGTTTAACCTATGTTACAAAATTCGAACCATCTTTTGATGAAAAATTATAAAAGGTCAAATTCTGGAACTTCGGATTTCGTCGATGAGAAAAATTGAGAAACGTGAAATATCCATGTTGACGTTGATAATTTTGTTGCAGACGACGCCGAGAAATCCGTGGCAGGACAACGGTAGGCCTGATCTCAACGATAGCGGGTTGAGCCCGCCTCCAGAGAAGCGGCCGAGGAGTTACTCGCCACCACTCAGCAATCACATAGAAACCAAGTCTGATATGCAGGAGTCACTTTTGGGACAGGCTCTCGAAGGCGGGCCCACGATACACACGACGAATAATATCCAGGTGAGTTGATTTAATAAGCTTTTCAATCGACAACTTGATTCGGATGATCTGTGGTCGTTTTTTGACGATTTCACAATGTCGCAAGCTCAAAATTGTAATGGTTTTTGACTCAAAATTGAGTAGGTATGCAGAGAGATGAAAAAAGTCAATAATCGTTTTGCAGGCACAGTCGACGGGAGAGGATTCAAATTCTATATCAGACAACGAGGAGGATACTTCGAACAATGATAGTATGCTAAATTCAGTCAAAACAGAACCTAGCGATCTTTTGAACGATTCTTTAGAACACCATCGTAATACGTTTCCAGCTGCGTTGCTCGGTTTACAAGGTGAGAATTTGACAGCATTTCCTAATTCTCAATATTTTTTAACCAATAAGACTTTCTAATGCATATTCATGATCGAATTGCAGGTTTAATGCCAGGTCCATCGGGAATACACGCAGCGAATCAGGATCCAAATTATGGTGAGTCTCACATTAAAATTCTCCAAAATCTAATACGTAATTTATCCATTCTAACGGTCGTAGTCCAAACTAGCCTACCTCCCGTCATTCCTCCGTAAAATTCTGTATCTCTCGTTGTTGCGTTGAATGCATGGAACTCTCGTACCTCTCAGCCATCCGTTCTATCAAATCACCCATTCATCCTCTAAAAACTCCTATACCACAAATAACTCTCTCTCAAGCCTCCACATCACCATCATCATCATCATCATCATCATCATCATCAAATCATCAAATCACTGACTACCACAGCGTGCCTTTTATAAGCATCACCACACGTGCATCATTGCGGAGTGCAGCACAGTATACAAAAAAAGAAAAATCAGCGTCAAGACAAATTGTGTTGATGAAAAATCGCTACACACCACAGAATGAGAGAAAGAGAGACAAAAATCAAAATCAAAATCAATCACAAAGATTTCGGCGCAGTGTGTTCCGACGGAAACATGAAAAATTATCAAGATCAGCTACTCGATAAAGTTTTGCAAAACAATTAGACAACCTCGGCATCAATGGAACAACATAGGATTCGTTACCGACTATCTTTCTCTCTCTCTATCTCTCTCCCTCTCTCTTTCTCTCGCTGTGTGCCAAAATTACAAAAATTGAAGAGAGAAAGGAAGAGGATGCAATGAGCGGATTAAGCTCGCATCTATAGATAACGATTGAGGGAGACGGAGGGAAAGCTTGATCTAGTGTTTAAGGTTTTGCTCGAGAGCACTCGCCGAGGACTGAAATTGGCTGGTGGTTCCAGGGCGGTGGCAGCCCTCGGCGGGCGAGTCTTCGACGACGACCTGGCGGAACAGCTCGGATAAGCCGGAAAGCTGCCTGATGCAGCAGCAGACCACCACCACTACCACCAGCCAACATCAGGCTCTCAACGCGCTCAGTGGGCTCATGCAGCAGCAACAAAAAGGAGCTGTCGACCAGGCCCAGTTGAATCTAATGCTTCAGAGCTGCGCTAAGAAGAAGATGGAGGAGCTTGCGTTGTTGCAGCCGTTTACGCAGCATCACCATCAGCTCGACATCAGTGGCCTACAGAGCAAACCAAAGTGCCCCGAATGCGGCAAAATTTACTCAAACAATTCGAATCTCAAGCAGCACATACACAACGTACACACGGTTCAGACGCAGTACATATCATGCTACATTTGTTCCAAGCAGTTCAAAACAAAGCAGTATCTACAAATTCACCTGCTATCGATGCACGGCATTAGGAAACGTAAGAGTTACCCCTCGTACCAGATGCAATCGGGCGTCAACTATCCCGGCCAACAGCAGCAGCAGCAGCAGCAGCAGCAGCAGCATCAGTCTTATGAAAGTAGTACCGACAGATGGACCACCGAGCAAAAGCAGCAGCAGCATCAATGACATACACTGCCGGATCATCATCATCATCATCGCTCGTCATTTTAATTGGCCAGAGCGATCGGCTATAATGGCCACTCTTTCTCTCTCTCCCTTTCTCAAAGAGATAGCAACGCAAGTAGTATAGAACATCTCGGGCCCGCCTGATGCCTCCGCCCACCGTGCTTCAAACCAGATCGAAACGCGACGAGAAGAGAAGAGGCCTCCAACATCCAGAGCGATATATATATATGGAAGAAAGATAGAACTGTAACCGAAAGCGAACGAGTGAATGAGAGCGAGACGGAATGATAGTACATCGTATTGATCTCCGCGGTTCTACAAACAACGCCTAGTGCCTCCTACTCTTCCTTCTTCTTCGTATTCCCCACCTACACCGTCCCCTCTCGCGACTTCGCAGGGGGTTTCTAATACTTCTTCCATCACTCTGCGCGTCTCTCTTCGAAACCATTCGTATTCCGTACTGGCTCTTTCTATAACGATATGTCCCCTAACTCTGGTGCGATGTACATACATACACATGAGTAGACACCGTGCGTATCAGCTCGGTTTGGCTTACCCCCTTTTGTGAATTCGCTTCGCCTTCAGCAGCCCTATACGTGTGGAATGTGCTCTTTGGCTCGCGCAGAGTTTTCGACCCCTGCCACCTCTAAATCCTACTCGCCTCGCCTATTTTGACGCTTGCGACACCCCACCGGGCTGAAAGTTTTAAAACTAGAATCAATACAGCATCTCGCTAATTTAGAGTGAATTTACTACATGCCGATTATCCGTCACGACTTTGAACATGTCCAATGGAATGGCGTTGGGAATAGTTACACAGCCACAATAGAGAAAAAAATTGAAGGACTTAACGATGGTCTTGCAAACCAATGATGTAATCTTCAACCTTGCATTCGTCGTGGCAAGAGAATTTTTCAATGCCCTCTCGTTATTAGCGAAATTAGAATATTCAAACAGTTGAGTAATGGCAAGGTATTATGGAAGGAAGAGCAAGAGGGATATTAAAGAGGGAGGAGCTCGGAGGAAATGAAGAGTGACAGAGTTGGCGCTTGCTCGCAGGGAGGCAAAAAATCGAAAGGAAATGGGAAAAGAGGCTGCTCTTGCAAGGGTGCGGCATATCGCGATGTGCGTGAACCACTTCAGAGAGACACTAGACACTCCTCAAATCAAGGCTTTCATTTCTGTTAACCTCTTTTTCTACCCCGTCGACTCTTTCTCCCTGCACCCTCGCAGTTTTGTTTCTGTGTGTACGCGCGCGCCGAGATATTCCATTAGACTGATGAAAAATCGATAAGTCATTAGAAGAAGGCGAACGGGGGGTTGAATCGAGTCTTGGCAACGGTATACTGTGATGCGCCATCCACCACCGCTTAATTCATCGAATTTCTTGCTCTGCTTTCTTCTCTTATCTATATGTATCTTACTGCGATTTTATTTTCTCTCTTTGCCGCATTCTCTCCTTCAAGTCGCGCTCGCGCGCGCCGCCACCGCCCACATTTCGATGAAATTTTTCGTTTCGAGCGCACATTGAGGGAGTGGGTATATTGCTCTCGAAGCTTGAATTTCTTGCCGCTGACTTTCAAGCCACGGCAGAAGCTACGTTGGACGCCAATGAAAATCGCTCGGGGTTTAATTAAAACTTTTGAGAATCTAATTGAAAGCACTGCATGCGCTATTCACGGCGCAGAGACAGCCAGGACGCCTATGGCCACACTCCGCGCGGTCTCGGGGCAGATAAACTCCGATAACTTACTTGCCCGTTTCAAGCTCACTCTTGCTATTCCATACCATTAACCAGGTTGAGTGCCTTCTTTAATTTTTCGCTCATTAATTTTGACGACTGCGAGGAAAATAGCTTTTTCGCACCCGAACAGCTTTCTCAGGAAAACCGTTTTACCGATGCTCATGACCTCATCTCCTTTTTCAACGATCTTTGAAATCTTTACAATGTTGAGTGGTCAGAGTAGACCCTATAACGAACATCATCAAGCAATTTTAATCCATACGTTTAAAATTGTTGAGCTCGGTTATAAACTGGCAGAATAAATTATAGCTCGAAATATCGACGTTATCTAGCAATAACTCAAGAAAAAACTTGACTGTATTTCGAATTTTTTTTCTCAAACATTATGAACGCAATGAAACACTGTTTACTAAACACCCGCAAGCTTTAAAAAGTTGAGCCTAGCACAACAATAAAAAATATTATAGAATCTTATTAGCCCCATCGCTAGCCTCTGTACCGTATGTGGATTACGAAGAAGGCAAAGCTCCAGCAAAAGATGAATGCTCGTGTCGCGCGAGCTTGCAAGCTCCATCAGTCGAAACCGCGCATCAGTCAATGCGCCCAGTACAATACCTATCTCAAAGCCTTACGACCTTACTACCCCTCCATGCCAAACAACAATTGCTCCCACAGCTTCATATCCCTCCCTCTTCCTTTTCCTTTCTTCCTTCTTCTAAAGTCGGTCCATTTGTCCGTCCAGTGGCGCAAATTGAACCGCTCGGCCCCATTTTTTTTCCAACGCGGCTCTATACACTTACACCCGCTCCTTTCGAACCTTGCTTGCCACACCAGAGGCCAAGAAAGAGAATCGTCTGCGGGTGTATAAGAGCACCCAGACTCGGCTGCGCAAGATTGATTAAGCTCGCGCTCCGACGGACCAACAACCGTCCGATCCCTTCGAGTTTATTAAAGACGTGACTCGACATAGGGGATCTATCCATGAGCCGGACCATCGATTCTCAATGTTGGGTTTACTTATAGCACGCCTTCGTCATCCCGTGTGGTTATTTGAATTTTGCGCGCTCCGCACGTGACCCGGAATACTTGAGTCTCGATGTCATTGTGATGGAATACAGTCTGGATGAAGATGAAGGGTGACATTCCGATATCTCTGTCCATTAGTACTTCGTGTTATGAGGTTCGGAGGATTCGAGACGAAGCCGAAATACCTAAGTATGCCGATGAAAAAAAAGTATCGAGCTCATTGCTAATGGACACCGGACGAGAGAGTGAAAAGTTTGCGCAGAAACTTTTTTTGATCAAACTTGCAAGGATTTATACGGCTAGTTTGCGGTTGGAACAGAGTGTAACAGCTGTCGCGGAGCTTGCACGTCGGGCAATTGTGTGCGTGTGTGTTGTGTCTGTGAGTATGAGTGTAGATAGAATGGCAGCTTGCACACCGGACATCGATACTCAGACCTTTTATTTGGAGTTCTCGTCACTCGCGTCCGTTTTCCTCCCCCAATCGGATACTTAGTCTCGGAGATATCGTTACCACTTCGGTCACGTTGACCCATTTGTCAAACTCGCGTCTCGTATACATACCATGACGCCACACCGGTCACCTTGATACGTCCAAACTGATATCTCAGTCAACGAAAAAAAGATCTCGATTGATCTGTTCTTTTTCTAAACAAACACTGCACTTATCGCTAGATTTCATTTCTATCTCAAAAATTTTCTGCAGTCCAAATCGACATTTGGCAGGGTTTTTTAAATTACATATTGGACATCAATCTATCTCTTTCAACATGAATCATCTACTTTGTTAATTTCTCAGCCAAAGTGAGCGGATTTCCACTGATATCGTGATTTACAGTGAAAATTCGTCAATCTCAATTGGGAAATGAACAAAAATAGATGGTTTATTTTGAAAGAGTAGGAAACCATCGAGCATCACGATACAACGCTGAACTTCAAGATCCACTTTGAACGAGAAAACCCACTTGAAGTACCGAGAGCTAGGGTGACGAACGAAGAAATTCACGCGAGGGCTGTACTAGTGACGAATATGGTGTGTGGGCGCAAAGCGAGTTTTCCGAGGGGTTCTTCGTTGGGGGATCCAGGGTCGCTTGCAATTTCCCGCACATGTCCGTTTATCGATCCGCAGCGCAAAGCTCTCTCTCTTTGTCGAGTAGCCACCGCAGCATCAGCCTCTCACCGAATCTCACCCTCGTTTTTTTCCCCCTGTCCGAGAAGCCACCCACGACTCATTTCACCCTCGATTTTTTCGACCCTCTCCCCTCCCCCCTCGCGACGTTCCATACTTATACATCCTTCTGCATTTTTCCGCGTGCTCGCATGAAGGCCGAGACACGTGCGCGCAGGACTATCTCACCCCCTCGTCTTTTCTTATCCTACCCACGTCCTACTCGCAATCGTCCCTTTCTTACTTCTGACAGATTCCCGAATTGCGCGTCAGCTTTTTTCTTTACTTTGGAAGTATCAAAAATTCCGAGCTTCTAGGAGCTTTCACGAGTTTTTAATTGGACGCCGAATTATTGGTATGGAGTTTTGTTACATGAGAGCGGGAGATTCGAATCAAGCTTGGAAATGGGATGTATCATTATTCATTCGGGAAAAACAGGGAGAATCTTCTTGATGCTTGTTACCGTTTGTTTTCTAACTCGAATTGAACTTGGTTCTTTTGTCTCGAAAAAGCGTACTCCCGCCTCGACTGCTTCCATCGAGTGACATGTAATCCACAAACCAAAACGTTTCCTGAAATTCCTCTAAATTGGCAATTTCCATTGATAGTAGTGAAATAACAGGAAAGTTAAAATTCAAGAACACCGCAAATTCGAAATAACTCTTAAAATCGAATTTCGGTCATCCGTTGTGGATGCCTCTGTACAAGAAATTCAAATTCATTCTTGGAGAATTTATTTTTCCGTGCATAAATATAACGCCATTTAATTTTTTTTTCTTTTTTGTAAAACCATCACAATATAAAATGTGAATGATTCATTTGATGCAGAAATTTCCGTTGAAAAATCTCGGTGAAAAAACAAAGCCGGAGTTCTGCCTCTGATGAACTCGTGCAATTAGCTTTGCTTGTTTATGCAAGGTCCCGGCCAAGTCTAGCTCATTTTGTTCCGAGCTCCTTCCATGCTCCGCTTGAAAACTCATGTCGAGCTGGATTACCCTGGGAATTGGATTCTTCTCTGTCAGCGCTTTATCATTGCTTGCGGTATCTCCTTACCAAAAATATGATGTTTTTTATCACAACTTATTAAGTATTCAGGTTTCTCGGTTTTTAAAGTAGACCTTGAAATATTATTCCAGACCTCTTGCCAAGTCTGATTATTCTATCAAAAAAATGCTATCTCGACAGATTTAAATTCGAAATGTCTATCCGAATTATCAGCGTAACCTAATTTCTGTAAGCCTGATGAACTCGAAGGAGCCAAAGCGTAGCGTGAAATTGAGATAAACCGAATATTGTCCGAGTCAGTAACTCAAAAAGAGACAAAATATGCCTGGTGTGTGCAAAAAGCTTCGAAGTTGGATGCGGAGTGTTGAATTCGGCGCGGGTCGCATAGCACCGAAATCGAATGGAATTTGCCTGGGCGACTTTGCGTTCGAGCAATTTCGGAGAGAAATCGCCTATACTACTCTCCTGACATCACTTCTCCATCATATGTAGCACCCCTCATCCTCTCTCTCTCTCTCTCTCTCTCTCTCTCTCTCTCGCTTTCTCTTTCTCTTTCTACCCGTCTAATACGCTTCAGAGCCCAGTTTCGAGAGGGTCGAGGGTGCGTTTGCCAAGATTCGACGCTTCTCAAACCGAATCCATCCGTCTCGAATCCAAAAACGACAACGACAACGACGGCGACGAGGAAAACTAGAATGAAGAAGAAGGAGAAGGAAAGGGACTCGAGATCGCATCGGTTGCAGCTTCCGAGGCGCTTAAACTACATGTATTTGAAGTAATGTGCGAGCGAGGGAGAGTTTACCCCACACGAGGAATCTGAAAAGCACGAAGAAAGATTCAGGATACACACAGCCGTTGAAGAAGATCGAAGGAGGAGCTTGCGCCTAAAAGAGGGCGGATCAATATAACAGCGCCAATATCTCGGCCTCCGTCTCTTGGCGCCATATCGTATACGCCGATATCAGCCTCTGAATGACGACACGTATTATCACTCGTCTCTCAGCAATGGAAGCTCGAAAGTAGAATTCAGAGACAAAAAGAGAGGGAGAGAGAGAGAAAGAGAAATTGAGGAATGGAACGCGATTCAAGTGCATGCAATTCGCGGGACCTATAATAAAATATATACCACCGCACACCATCTACATCCTACAGCCTGGCCTGCCCCGTGCGCGAGAGAGTTTACGAGAGTAGCTTGCAATTTAGCATTTTTGAGAGAGAAAGAGAGACAGATTTCATTTGAAGGACGGAGCGAATGACGAGAGAAAGAGAGAGATTGAGGTTCAGGATACGAGAGAAAGAAAAAACAAATACGGGGCACGTGCTGTGGTTGTAGGATCGGTGTTGGCTGCTGCTGCTGCCGCGGCGGCCGCCATGTCTCCACAGAAGCCCTCTGGACCATCGTCATCGCCGGAAGCTGACAAATTGGCCAGGTTGTACTCTGCTCTACGCCACCATCACGCGACGACCACTACCGGTACCACAATCAGCCACCAGCAGCATCAAGCGAGCGAGGAGTTGAGGCCGGTGTGCAGATACTGCGGAAGGAGTTACAGCTCGCCGAGTAATCTTCGACAGCACGTGAAAAACGTGCATTCAAATTGGCCGCCACAGGAAACTTGGCCTCAGTGTGGAGTATGCGGAAAACGCTGCAAAACAAAGCACTATCTGATAAACCACCAGTTACAGGCGCACGGAATTCACCAGAGGCCCTCGGGTCACCACCAACAACACCATCACCACCACCACCACCACCACCACCAGCCGCACTGAGCCACCCTCTCCCGTATCACCACCACCAATCTCTCATGCACGACCAAATTCCCAGTTTCCCTGACCATCATCCAACACCAATTGACCGACCAACCGACCGACCGCGTTGACCATCATGTAATACAGGCTGGTGGTGTGTGTCCGTGTGTGTAACATTGCCATGTGGTGGTGGTTCCAGATCCAGTACCAACATCAGTTTCCAGTGGTGCCTATCACCATCATCATCACCATCAACAACACCACCACCACCACCAACATCAAATGGTAATGCAGCAACAACAACAACAACAACAAGGACAACAACAACAGCAGCATCTGCAAATTAGGACGAGGCATGGGTTCAGGTGCCCTTTGTGTGCCAGAGTGATAGCGGATATTGGTGGAATGAGGGCACACCTGGACCATCACTATCCGAGAGACTCACCCGTCTGCCCTGTTGTGACGTGTGCAAAAGGTTTCTCGCATCCCAACAGTGTGAGAAATCACATGAGACTGAAGCATCCTGTGCAGTGGGACCAGATTAAGACGCTCAGGTGGACCTACGTCTGAGGCTGGATTCCAAAGTTCCCATGTTTGAATTTGCCGCGTCGAGCTTTTCGTTATCGAGGGCTATAACGTGACTTCGATACGGCCACACCATTCGATGATTCCTATATCGAAACTGATATGCCATAGAAATTATTACATTGTCACAGATGCTACTATAATAACTACGTGATGAATGACAATTCTTGAGGTTTGATATTCGGTTCCCGAGTGTTCCGTGATGTAGCTATAGATTGCGATTCTAAAATTTATCCCGCGCGTTATTGCTGACACGTGGTTTTTTCCTACTAGGTTTTAATGATATACTCGTTTGAGACTAGACACGCTAAAATTATGATGTCTAGCTCGTTGGTAAAAGCATGATTTATATCTAAAAAGTTTTTTTACATTCTGAAATAAAACGCAGTCCTCCTGTCGCGCGAGCTTTTCAAAGGAAAAGTGCACACTCCTACGCGTAAAATTGCAGAAAAATGGATTATCGTATGTACATATGTACAACTTTGCTCGTAAAAAATAGTAAATATAAATGTAGAAGTTGGAGTAGAATCCGGAGGCGGGAGTACATATTTGTCCTGGGCAAAGATTACTGATCCAGAATGGGCTGTATCCAAAAGATATGTACCGTGGGAGCACAATAGTATAACAAAATGTTGAAATTATGATATATCTCGATGAAACAATGTTCCTGAAAGCTGAGTAAGCCAGCCTTACGCTACAAGAAGATAGCTTTAAGAATTTAGAGATTCTAGAAAATATATTATTGAATATAAATTACATATACATTATATATTGAAAATGATGAGAATTCAAAAAGTATAAATGGCTAATACGTTACGGAAAGCATTTGTCGCAAGGTATATTCGATACTTGTCAAGCTTTTTTCCAATTTTTTTTCTTTATATATCCATATTGCCGAAATTATTCCAACTTTCATTTATCACAATAATTGAAAATTCCAAGATATTCTGGAGTAATAGCTCCTTATAACCCATTCCTTACCACGTATAAATGCTTTCAAGGAAACATTATGTTATTGATGAAGAGGCTCAGAATGGAGTATTCAATTCTTCGCAGCACTCGACCCACAAACTAGCTTTCACTCATCTCTGAATTAATTTGATTTCTAAGTATAGGGTGAGTTTTTACTCGACTTGGAATTGTCTAAAACTCAGCTACATGAAGGTCGTTAGTTGAAGAATTTTCTACACTGCTCGCGCAACTAATATGAGATATTTTGAGTACAAAAATTGATAATGAGTTTAATTCATCCATCTTATGATGGTTATACTAATATGTTCGATCTTGAGAATAGAGTGTTTTGTGGTGGGTTGAATGCTGCTCACTTGGTTTTCCCCATGGGATACGTGATTGTCTTTTGAATTTTTTTGGAAACCAAATCTGAACTTAGGTTTAACTAATTGAAGAATGTGATTAGTAGTGATGAGTAGTATTCGAATGTTTACTGCGTTTTCTATTTGGATGGGAGTTATTGTAATGCGCATACTGGAGTGATATACCATACACTGAAGATGGAGCGTCTGAAAAAAATGCAAGAGTGAATCAGTTGTACTATTTCAATAATGCTTTGTATAATAAAAGGTATTTAGTGAACAGACTTCTCTCATTTATAGGTGTAGGAATTCAGAATGAATATTTTTATATTCGCCCTAAACATCTCATATCATCGATAATTTTCCATCTACTATTATTTCAAACTAATCACTCATTCAACGCAATCTTTCTCTTTCTAATAAACTGCAAAAATTGGCACACTTCTTCGATGCTACCTCCTTGATCAATGCAACAGCAACTCGAGATATTAATAAGATTACATCTATTTATACATACTTCAACATGTTTCTTTGCCATCAGCATTTCTGAACCTTATTGAAGTTCGAATTGCATTTTTTGTCGAAAATTTTATCAGGTGCGACAAAGTTTTTAATTCGCATTTTCTTCATTTCGTGGTTTTCTTTGGTTATAAAAGTTTCAGATCTTTTTCAACGCCCTCCAAAGATGTAATCTTGGAAGAAATCCTAGCCAATTTTGGCCTTTTAGAACTGTTCTTTTGTAGAGCGCTTTCGTTGGAAACCGGCTCCCCAAGCCTCAGTCGTTTTTTTATTAAAATCAAGATAACATAGAATAACTGACAGATCAGATACAGAGTTTCGATTCAATAAACGTATAATCCATAGTCTCATTTCAAAAGTATTGAATCATTTGCACTAGATATTGAATATGTCAAAAATTTGTGGAACACCCAATTGAGCTACAGAAAATCTCCACAAAATTTCAATTGGTGAAAAACATAAATTAATTTGAGCCACTTCCTCCATTTTTCAATCAAAAGTACAAGCCTTATGAAAAAGTGAAGGGCATTAGAGATGCAGTTGTGTTTAATGTACGGTTTGGCTCCGGCCAACCACCTTAATTAATCACAGGTCGTCGCAGCATCGACATTCTCCGGGTGCGAGCAACGGATCCTCGACCATGTCCAAAGTGCGGCAAGATATACCGCTCGGCGCACACTCTGCGCACTCACTTGGAGGACAAGCACACAATCTGCCCGGGTTACAGGTGCGTTCTATGTGGCACCGTGGCCAAATCTCGAAATTCTCTACACTCGCACATGTCGCGACAGCATCGGGGAATTAGCACAAAGGATCTGCCAGTTTTACCCATGCCGAGTCCGTTCGATCCCGATTTGGCATCGAGGCTGCTAGCCAAAGCCGGAGTCAAAGTCAGTCCGGCTGAGCTGCGAGCAAGGGCTAGTCCAACGGGGCCCAGACGAGGGGACATGCGACTCGAGATACCAAGGCCACCTGGAGCAGCCTCCGAAGCGGGAAGTTCGCTCTGCGGTGGGGATGACCCAGAAGATCTCACTCTACCCCTCAGTCTCAGGTGAGTCGCTTTCCGTAAATTTCATTGGCGACGGTGGAATTTTTTTTGAGCGTGGAATCGCGGCGCTCTGGTTTATGACTCAAAATAGCATTCAAATAGTCAACTCGATCTTGGTTGAATACGACACGGACTTGTGGCGGTTAGGGTCCAAGCATCTGCAGGGTTTGTTGGGAGAGAGTCCTACTCGTAACGAAGTAGTATAACCAAAGTATAGTCAGACGTGAAAGTCGGGACACGAAGTTTGATCTTTCCGATAGATTATTAGAAAGTGCATTATACAATAAAATTAAATAAATTATTTTATTTCAATAAAATGCACTGAATTGCAAGAATTTGATGATGTCAAAGTCGCAAGTCAGAATACTTTTTTATTGATTTTATGGTTTTTTCCTGGCCCAAATCGACTATACTCGTCTGAGACTCACAGATGTTTACGGATGTAATCAATATAATCAGAGCTGAGAGCAATAAAAAATGATCATTTATTCATTTCACATGTCCTACGTGTATTCGCGTGCACTTTTCTACAAAATTGACTGGAAATTTTTCAAACAGACTGTTTCTTCTTTGGGGCCATATAATTGGAAATGTTTCTTGAAGCAAGGAAATTCATCACTTCACGCCTGATGCCATACATTCCCTTTATAACTTCGTTCTTCGAAAAAATGTGCAAAGTGAATATTATGAGATGTACCATCATGATAGTTGGATACAAAACGAAATCCATCTGTTACTAAATCTTCCTTGTTCTCAATTAATACGCACTCTTGGGTTTTGCCAATTTTTATTTTACATCGTTCTAATTTTAAGCATGAGTAACTCGGAGTTACGGGCTCTATAGAGCCAGGCAATGACGAGCGCCGTAACTCGTATACAATAAATTTCGATAAGCCTACACTTTCATGTTAAATGTAATGGTTGGAGGTAAGATCTATCTTCGCTACGAACTGAAAAGACATCGGATATTTCTGTAACCTAGTCCGAACGGAGAAAAATGTTGTGACAGGCAATAATTCTGGAAACGGATTTTCCATTAGACCTCACGCTTCGAAAATGATACAGAACTTGTTATAATTGGAACAACGGTCGTTTGGAACTCTCACACGTCAAGCAACTGGAGTCACTTCTGAGATTGGAGATTATGTAAAAATTTCATTGGTCGAACTATTTGTCTTGTACACTCGGGGACTAGCTGAATTGTTCAAGCTCGACATCGCGCTGTTACTCGCATTCATTGATTGAGGTGAGAAAAAAGTCACACAGAAAGATCGTGAAGTGAGCTCTCGGTGGAAAGTTCAGTTGGTTCCCCAGTGTACCTATGTCTGTGAACGTCAACATTTTTGGTATGAGATGGGTTGATTTGATTGTAATGACCTGTCTGTACACGTTTCAAGAACTTTTGGTTTTGATTTCCAATCAAAACTAGAAATTCCACAATTTTGAGCCAGGACGAGCTTCGGCCACCTAGAATTCAAGAGTTTTTAAGAACTTTTTCTTTACTCCGGTTGCATGGAAATTCGACAAAAAATCACCCACTTGTGCTTTTTTCAGGTATGGATCTCCGACGCCAAACAACAACACGGTGATAACGAAAGTGCCTATGGGCTCGAGCCCTGGTGGCAATCCAAACCACAGCAGTAACGGAGGCGGGGGTGGTCTCGCCGGTGGTAACCATCACCACCACGGCGTTGGCAATAACAGGCACTTGGGCGCGATAGCCGCCAAATCTCTCGCTGACAGCGGAGGTGGCTCACACCGCGAGCCTCAAACCGCTCCATTCCAGCACGCCCTAGCCCAGCAGCATCAGGCCGCCAATTCGGCAATAATGGACACGTTCCTGCGACTCATAGCTGAAAATTCGGGCCTCGACGCCGCGATGAACCTCAGCCACGAGCAGGCTGCTGCTTACGCGGCAGCTCATGCCAAAATGGCCCAGATGAGCGCCCTCGACAAGCTGGCTGCTCGCTCGGCCGCGGAGTCGGCTTATCCCGTTATCGGGCGCGACGACGGCAGGAGCCTCGTCATGCACGAGGATCGTGGAGGAATGGGATCGGGAGCGACCGGGGGTGACTCGTCGGCACCCGAGGACGACGAATTCAGCGACAACGATGAGCCCGAGCTACTCAAGGCTGAGCAGTAGCTCAAGAGCAAGTTGTGGGCGTGAACGAGGGCCGAGATAGAAGTGGCAATTCGCGATACCAGGGAGGAGCGGGAAAATTTCGCCGGTTTTTAATTTTGTTGATTCACGGTGTCATCGAGCGCCCAATGGACTGATACCAAACTTCCACGAGGAGTTTCAGTACTGAACACAATACTCTTGAGTAAGCTGTTATCGTAGATCTGACGATCTGTAGGAGGTAAGGATGCGCTCTCTGTCGCGTAAGCGAGCGACGCCTAAAAAAATCATGACAAATCGTTCCGGAATTTTTTTCAAAACTGCCACGGAATTTAAAAACTGTATACGATAAATTTGCCTTGGAAGGAACAATAGTATACGAATCGTTGAGTTTGGATTGAGAAGTGGCTCTATTGGAGTAATGTTACGACTCATCAGAGCTGATGACATTATGATTAAGAGGTGCACGTGGAATAGATTTTGTATAACTCAAAACAAGGCTCAATGCAGTTGGCAGAATCTTGGAAAATTCCGGACGAAAACCAAGTATGTACGAGTAATTGGTACAAAAAACCATTTCTTGCCTTGAAGCTCTCTATTGTAGTTCGAAGAAAATTCACATAATACTAGCATCAATTTAGATCTATGACCCATAATCAAGATGATGAAATTAAAATCCCACTAAAGTACAAATTTTTTCATCTGAAGATTTCCCTAGAAAGTTAGAAATTTTGCAAACTTCGAAACAAGATGAACAAATTTAAAAAAGAGATTAAGACGTGTGACTCGCGCATTGATGGTGTATTATTTTGATGATGATGAAAATGATAATACTGGTTATAACGAAGATATCAATATTATAAATAGTAATCTTAAATATAATTAATCTCTTATGGGAATCAATATCTTTGGAGAAAGCAGACTCGATCTGAATGAGAGACGAAATCCAAATCGAAATTGACGTGGCAATGAATGAAAAAAGTACTTTATTATTATATTTGAGGGATTCAGTTTCATGCATAAGCAGACGTTTGGTGAACGATACGGTCCATTTTGAGTTCAATGGCGGAATTGATGACTTAGAGGTCAATGAAGCGTAAAGAATGAAACCGTTCCGTGCCATACTTTATGTTACTTAATAAAAAGTAGAATTCCTTACAGATATAAACATAAAAGCCAACTCATGGTTTTCTCAAGTTTCAACGATCTCGCCGAAGTATAACGACTAAACGACCTCAAATATTCAATTTTGTTTTTCGTAAACCCCGAAGTACGGTTGAAAACAATTCCACGTTCATCACTATAAATGATACCAAGCCAAAGGGTCGTTACGCGTTGAACGAGAGATAATGACGTGCATATATATTTGAACGGCATGTTTGCCCAAGTCAGAACTATTGATATACATGAAAGATGTAGATATATTTATATTGAAGCATCAGAGTCGCCCGCCGAGTCAGTTTCTATACAGTAAATAGTTTTCTACCGCAGTATTTATATAGCTATATGTATACAGACATCTATATATTTATGTAAAGAAAGATTATTCTGACATTTTTACCGAAGTCTCATATCGTAACCAAGAATAGTTATTGAAATATGTATGAACAGACTGCCCACTGTCTCTCGTATTGACAACGACCCTAAGGATGGAAGATACCTTTAATAGTCCGCAATAGTCACTTGAATTTACAATTAACATTAACAGTATTGCAATAGTTATAGAAATGAAGTTGCTATTCGACGAGAGCTCAAAGCTGACTCGCGACTACCTTCGAAAGTTCCGTCCTCCGATAAATATCCCGTCGCGTCAACGGTTCAGGTTCGATTAAGCATCGTAGCGCTCATCTTTCCGACACAATGAGATTGGAACAAATAGATTTTCTTCAAAAACTCATTAGCTCATTTGATTCACGCATTATTGTGTCTCCGTGTTCTTGAGATAGCTCTAGAACTTCCGCTCAAGATAAAAATATATTTTTTAACTTGGAGGGAACGTTCATTTTATTCTCACTTAGTCCGACTAAATTTTTTGTTACTGATTTCCATGACGAATCAACGGTTATGAAGACAATCCATATGAAGCTAATTTTTACAAAATTGAGGAATCACCACTCAAGATCTTGTGGGTGAACATTCCTACTTTTCTCGGAAAACAGTGATGAGAGTTTTTTTTTGAAGAAATGCTGTGACACATGGTTTGCTTAAGGTTCTTCTTGCAATTGAAAATTCCATCTCATACTCGAATGTTGACAATATTGCGTGGATCACATGTAGTTTGAGATATTTACGGCGTTCAAGCATTAAGGCCATGTCGGAGTCGCGTATTGAAAACGCGGATCAACTTTACCCGAAGATTTTCTTATCAATTGAGACGAGGTTGGTCGCAAATGACTCGGGGTCGCTCAAGGAATGAACCTCTGATACGATCTACGAAGAGAAATGCCTCTCTCTCTTGAGGAAGAACCAATAAATCGGGAGATATTCCGATTCCGATTCTCAGAGAGCGCAACCTCGCGCCTTAGATCGAGTTTCGAGGGAGATAGAGATGTTTTTCCCGAAAAATCGTACCAGAAGTTCATTCCCGGAGCAATTACGAATCATTTGCGACGACTCCCGTCTCAATTGATGAAAAAACTATTGCGTAAAGTTGATCCGCGTTCTGTGCGAGACACCAATCCGGCCTTAATGAAATCCGCTAAGCTCAAACTTATTCATCCACTATCATTGTAAGGTAGTTTCTGATTCCCAAGAGATATTTTTCTTGACGATTCACTTCGAGTTCTCGTTCGTCACTTTTTGAAATGATACATACTAAAGCAGGCAGGCCGTGATACTATTACTAATAGATCCTACTACTACTAATGTATCTACTAACTGGAAGAAATAGCGGGGAAAATCGAGATACGTGCAGTAAGAAGCCTACAAGGGAGATCTGCAAAAACTCTATTTTTGTCGTTTATGTGTTACTTGTTAATTTGTTAATTTGTTACGAGTTTTTTTATACTGCTGCAGGCAACAGTTGCTTGTAAACTCAGTTTCAACTTATAATACAAACCACACCATAGCTACCTCCATGTCGTGTCAGTCTTTCTTTGCGTGAATATAACAAGAATGAAACAAGATGAACGAATATAGTCAATGACAAAAGAACCCATGCTCTTGATGATTCTATTTCAATTTTTTATCGGCCACATCATCAAATATATTTCACGGTGCTCTTTCATCAACTCGTAGCATCCTGATAATAGTTACATAATGAGCATAGTTGGTACATTTACCGTCATTCAAACGAAACTGCATTAGTTCACATTGTGCACAAGGTCTTATGGAAAAATTGTCTCTAACCGTGTAATACAATAGTTCGCGACTGAATCAAATACTTCATCAGTACATAAGATCACTGAGCGTTGGTAATTCATTGTGAACAAAATAGTTATAAAGAAGTACCTCGATTTGTCATAAAGGCAATAGAAGTTGAAATTTCACTGCCAGGGACGAACTGATTTTATTTATTATCGATCAGACGACCAGAGTTCCCTAGAAACGTCAGATCTTGGATTGTATTTAAATTCAATGTACTTATATCACGCGCCGTATGGAATTATTCTCATTCAAACATTGGCAGCAGCGACGTAAAAGGAGAAATCGAATGCATTTTGAGCATGCATATTCACGTAAATGCATGAGTTGAAATCGACGAAAAAAAGAGTATCGTTGACAAAATTCATAAGTTACTGAATGTAATTTCGTAATACTCAAAATTACCTCTTATCAAGAGAGCGTATCTAGGGGTGAATATACGAGCAAATATTTAAAAAATTAATGAATGTAAAAAATGTTTTGACTACTTTGCTCAGCATTATACTTGATAACTAAGGCATAATCAGAAATACCGACACTCGCGTTCGTTTCGTAATAAGGTGCAGATTACTTGTTTTTTCAATTGTGCAATTTCACCTGCTTTCGGCAGAGTGGCGTTCGTAGATACATAAAATTGGATAAGTGCAAAATTGATGACTCGATTAGTTATCCCACATGGATATCTTTTGAATAATATTCAACGGTTTTCAGTGGTTTTCACTCATTTAAAATGTTAACTCGATTAAATTAAGCTTCCAAACTTCTATTGTATTCTAAGTGAATCTCGAAATTTGAAATACTAACTGTGAATCATTGCCCTTGAAATATCTTATGCAAGTGGGGATGAAAAATTGAAACTATGATCGTCGAAGTTGATTAGATTTGTTATTATAAAGATTTAAGGTGCTTCTAGATTGTTATCAACGTTCATCGATCACTATCATTATCATTATTCTATCATTATTATATCTGTAGTTATCATTACTATACTTATTAATATTATTATTATTATAATTATTATTTCTATCATAGTTATCATCATTATTATTATTATTATTATCATTACTATTACAATTATTGTCAACATCTTAGTTTCTATTATTTTGGCGATTATTGTCACTCTTCGTTTGTGTTCTGTATTCTATCTACCCAATTTTTCTTGCAAATTTCCTCCAAACCTCAATATCAAATCTAAGTTTGAAAATGAGGGCTGCTTATAGGAAAATGAATTTTCAATCTTCATTCATTTGACCCCTGATTGTGTTATTCCGTTCTATGCTCTTTCATTTTATGTACATATGAGATGTAATTTATCGGTTAGCTGTGCTTCCACTTACATTTACAATTTGGCGAAACATCCTGTCGTTCGATTATTTTTTCCATCGTCTTTTGCTCAAGTTCTCTACCAGCTACTTACTTTGTTATTTTATTTGATTATACTCAGTGTATAAGTTATCTTGACAATGCGATTTAATAAATATGTTGGAGATGATTTATTTTCTGTTTTACTTTACATTTACCTCATTTGACTAGCAGATAGCTTTGGTGCGATACTTCGATATGCATCAACTAATTTCACAGATTTTAAAGATGCTTTACTTCTATGCATTAGCTCTAGAATTACATTTACCTAAAAGCAAACTTCGTGGCTTCGACTTGCTGTCTAATTATCCTTTCACAGTTTATTTCAATCCTCTTTCAGGAAATTCTTCAAGATGGTCAATTTGGGTCGGAAGATGAAATGAAAAAGTTTGCTGAAGTAGGAATGTACCTAAAACAGTTGGTGAATATCAAGTGTCTCTCCGATATTGGTTTCCTAGATTATATAGGAAGTTAATGTAAGTGGTCAGTACTTAGATCGGAAATGTCATTTTGAGCAAAAATTCCACTTCCAAGAAGCCAGAGAGTAAATTGCGAAGGAGAGTACTAAGGCCATGATGATGATAATCTATACTTCAAATTTGAAGATAACTAACCACGCAGAAAACTTTTATTGAGCCACCATTCTCTTTGCAAGCACGTTCATGCATGTGATTGCAATGCTCAGGATCGATATTCTACATGAGAATACACTTGAATACTCCCAATTTCCGCGTGATGTATACAACTCAACTTCTGCAATGGCATGCATCGCGAGAAATGAATTTAGAACAAACCTCGTATCAGGTTTGTTACTTTGAATCATAAATCATCATCCAGGGTGTCTACCGGCACTTCCAGTCGCTCTAGTCCTTGGAATGCCCTTACTTGATTTGAAAAGTCCTTATGTCCCTAGAAAGTTCTTATTTGTACGGCTCGGTCCTTACTAATTTGGAATTCGGAAGCAAGAAACAGAATGTCGTGCAGAATAACTTCTCAAAGGAGTTGATGAGAAATAGGAAGAAAAAAAGATGTCAGCAGTGCCAATACGCGCATGAATTCCATATACTACTAGACATTCTTGTCAGTGAGTGTAGAATTTCAAAAATTGGTGCGGGGAAAATTTTTTAGGAGGGATTGAAAAAATTTAATATGGAAAATGAGCGTTTTCATACACTTTTACCCGATTTGCTCGGCACGCACTAGCTCAGCAATTTTATGAGCGAAATCTTCTCTCATGGCAATGCAGCGGCCAGGAAGAGCTTGTCAAGTTCAGGATACAATGAGTTTTTTGTTGAAAACCTCGACGAAAAGTCTTTAGTTGCATAGCGATCCGTACCCGATGCCATCGTGGGCATTGACAGAGGTATAAAAAAACTTGGTATAACTTGGACAGTAATTGCTGTATTTAAAACATTCACCATCACAGCGAAAAGATACTCTAGATAAAGTCTCAAGATCTCTTAACTTTCAACTATTGTGACGGCACTTACGAATTTAGTTATTACATAAATTATAGTGAATAATAGTTGATTTGAGAATGGTATTTGGGTGAGAATGTATAGCTCCCAAAACCAAGCCCTTACATTGTCCAATTTTGGTCCTTCAAAAGTCCTTAGAAAGTCCTTCTTTGTCCTTGCAAAGATTCCGGTAGACAACCTGTCATCTGCATCAAAGAATTCTTCCTTTTTAGACTCTCATAATATCATTGCAGAAACTATCAAAAGTTTTCTGCAGGCTATTTCGGCAATTCAGATGAGTTTACTCTGTATCATTCAAGCTCCCTTTGACAAAGATAAGGATCAAAACATGAACAAGATGAAATCAGATTCAAGTCTCTCATGCTGTCTGTAGCCAAATTTTGCAAAAATTCTTCCCGTTCAAATACTCCCTAAAATGAAATCGTGAATCAACTGAACAACTTTGAAATCTTCTCTCGACCCAAGTTGACACTATGAATCCAATTTGATCAAGGCAGAACTACTACACAGAAATTCATTCTGAGCCACAAGAAATCTCCAATTATCAATCTTGAGCACAGAAGCAATTATTTGTCGTAGTATTGGAGGAAGCGGGTTTATTTGTCGTAATACATACTTAATCATTTAATCGATTGCACGAGTACGAAATGATCAATGGTATACTTAAAGAAAATTGCAGTCGTGTATTGAGATCATAATGATTAGGTATTGGGGTAGGTCAAAATGGGAAATGTTTAAAAATCGTTACGTGTGGGGCGTCAGTTTTTGCCGTTCTACACTACCGGTCAAAAGTCTCAATACACCTGGAAATTAAACTAGTAATCTTCAGAGCTGGATATCTCAGAACCTATTGGTCGTTGAAGGTCTGCGTGGTCGCATTTTGTAGCTCATATCGAGCACTTTCAAATCTATCTTCTGTATTTTCCGTCCCGCGTATTATACCAGAGACACACGAGTTAGAAAGTTGGATTTTTTTGCAATTTTTCAGGCAAGGTACGAGCGCCCGCCGATTTTGGAACTATGAGACCTATGACATCCTTAAGCCCATGAAAAAACCTTTGAAATCCATTTTTGAACGTCTCCCAAAGTGGTTCTGGTTCCGAGATCTGACTGATTCAGTGAGGGTGTTTTTCTCTCAAAAAATCCCTTGATAATCCAAAAGTGATGAGAAACAGCCCATTTCGGGGCATCTGAGCCTCATTTCTGCAGAAGTTTGACTCAACATCGGGATAGCCATCAGAAATGAAGGCTACCGACCTTGAACTGAGCTGTTTCTCATCATTTTTGGATTATTGAGTGAATTTTTGAGAGAAAAACACCCTCTTGAATCATTTAGATCTCGAAACCAGAACCACTTTGAGAGCGTTGAAATACGGATATCGAAGGTCTTTTCATGGGCTTGAAGATGTCATTGGTCTCATAGCGATCCAACAATTCCTCCAAAACTTGCAGGCGTTCGTACCTTGGCTGAAAAATTGCGAAAAAAGTAGGTTTTCTGACTCGTGTGTCTCTGTAATAATACGCGGGATGGAAAATACAGAAAATAGATTCGAAAGTGCTCAATATGAGATACAAAATGCGACCCAGCAGAGCTTTCTACGACCAATAGGTTCTGAGATATCCAGCTCTGAAGAACATCAGTTTGATTTTCAGGTGGATGGGGACTCTTGACCGGTAGTGTAGATTGAGGAACAATTTTTGGAGACTTTCAAAGAGTACTCCCGATTCTATCAAGAGTCTCGAAGTTCTACGAAAAAATGGAGTGACATTAATTTTGAGAGCAAAGTCACAGTACGCAACTCGGTGGCGCCAAACATTGGTTAAACAATGTTTCTCTTGAGTATTTTTGACCGTTAAACTCAGCAAAAACCGGGTGCGGTCAAACCTCTAAGGCTAAGAGTATTTGTAAATTGTGAGATACCGGCGAATGTGGAAAAGCGAGAAATATTTGTAAAAACCCGTATTTCTGTAAAGTTGATAACTTTTCACAAAATTTGCTTCCATCAGCCAAAAATTGTCACACACAACGGTCTCCAGCGCATTTTGACCCTCTGAACACGATCCCGGTGAATTTCAGGGACTCGCTGAGCAGACGGTGACGGGCAATTTCCAATCTATCTCATATGCATGGAGCTCCCAATCTTTATACAGAGATTTTGACACATCTGTCATTATCGGCTCTTTAAGTTACTTTGTCATGAGACTTGGCTTTCTACAACTGCGGGATCGTCTTCAGCTAGTAAAATACGTGGTAGGGATCGGTATCTCACAATTCACAAAGACCCTCAGCTTCTAAGGCCTCAGCGGACGTAAGAAAAGCATTGTTAGACCAATGATTGGCACCATCGGGTAGGTTCTGCGAGCTGTGACTTCGCTTTCAAAAGCGATGTAAAAGTAACATTCTCACTGTATTTTGTGAGAAACTCCAGGACTCTTTCCGGAACCTAAAATATTTTAGTTTCAATCCAAAAGAAGAAAATTTCGCTTCATCTACGTCCAAAATGGCAAAAACGGTGGACCCAGCCTTTACAATTTTCAAAAATTGTGATTCTTTGGCCCACCCCATCAGATATATCCGATGGCAACGGCTATCTTGAATAGTCAATTCAGATTGGATTGAACAGAGCTTTCATGCCTTGGAATTCGGCTGAAAATATTTTTTAAACGCAATAAACGAGATATTCCAGCAGATAGTGATGAGTTTCCTAGATTCACAAGGAAACAGGGCCCTTCAGATGAAAATCAAGTATACGAATCGAGATGAAAGAATATACGACAAAAGGTTACTCTAATCGCGTTTCGATTTACGAGTCCATTCCTATAGCAAAGAAAAAATGTGTGTACGACGAGTAGTTACAATTGTGCTTCGTGTAATGGACTGAATTATTTTTATTTTTGAAAGGATCATTACTTAATTAAGCCAATAAATATTTCAATCGTAATGAATATGGAGAAAAAATTTACAATTAGCACTGTCCAGCTTAGGAGCTCGTGCTACGCGGGTCTTAGTGCCTTTTTATGGCCTGTTCATGCTCAACCTAGCCAGCCGATTTCACTGCTCAAAAGAAAAAAATTATCTCTGAATTGACTGAAAATTTTTAATAACCCCACTACATTGAGTATATGATCATCGAAGAGTCATAATGAAGTGATGAATCCAGAAACTTGATCCACAAATGAAGTGAAAAGATGATTTCCCTTTACATGAATTGTTTAGGGCTGGATTGTCATTAAGTTGTGTGGTCTCTTTCTGGTCGATTCATACCACTCTGCATTATTTTCCAACAAGATGCGAGTCTCATCTTATTTTATTATTACTAAAAAAAATAGATTTTGTAAACATAATGAGTAAGTGAAAAGTGAATGAACAGGCAGTCACAGTTCCTATTTGATGAGTTGGCTAGTTTATGCACTTATTTGTGCTAAAACCATGTTAATGAATAAGAAAATTATATATGTATACGTATAAGATGATTACTTATTGGATCCCTAGAGTATGACCATTGTATGACATGTAACTTTGTTATTATAGTTGACGACTAAATTCACATTATTACTCCATACAGTATTCAGAATTTCTTTTATTCCCGTTGGTGATCAATGGCAAGATTGGATGAGAATTCATCAATCGAAAATGCCAAAATCATGAATCATCAAATTCACAATACTAGAAGAATAGCACCATTACCGCGAAACAATAACAGCATTGCGAAAAATGTCCATGTTTTTGATACCGGTATCTCGTGAGAGTATTTAGTGTGACGTATTATCGAGTTAACATTTCGATATGATTTCGATATGTAGATTGATGATTGTGTATATATTGTAGAGATTATTATGAATAAAGAAGATTCATTGGTGGAAGATATAAAAAGGTTACTTGTTTTGTGGTGTCACGTGGGAATTTGTGGAAAGTCGATAAACTCGTGAAAAAGTAAGCGATCGATTTTACATGGAAACCGCGGAGATTCAAACCCAGGACCTTCGACTTCACGATATCCATGTGTCCCGGATAGCAAGCATCCGAACCACTGGACCACGACCGCCTAATCTTCCGTCGTCTGATCGACTTACACCTCCAGAGATGAAATCCGAAGATGCCCGCGTTGCACTTATTCGAGGCTCGGCGCGTAGTGACATACGTCACAGTGGGACTCGTGCAAACTTCCGTTTGATAAGGGGATAACTTTGGAACAACCCATGAAAGAGTGGTTATCACGCACAGTTGGCTCGGCAGATGATACTGAGACTTCAATACCGATTTCTCCTAGTTGGGGCACGCATAAACAATGTTTTGCGTTGGCGCGAAGGCCAACATCAGAGCTGTTAATCCGTTTATAAGCTGACGTCTTCAGAAGTATGTTTTCGATCCAACAAGCAGTCTCTCGGAAAAAGTGGTGTGGTTCCGACTTTAGTAGGTCGGATTCGAGATAGCTGAGCTAGATTTCACTTGTCTGTACACATATCTGGACGAATCCACGGTTACATTGGAGTATTTTCACGAAGTTTCAATTTTGTAGAGTAAAAACTGACATGTGCGTATATTTTTTAGAAACTGGGGTAACTTTGGGATACTTGTTCATGTACTCTCAATTATTTCCCAAGATCTATATCATCATCAAATCTTACTTACTAGAGTAGTCGTTGATGAGAGCTTCAAAATGAGCCAAATAACGCCTCATTTCGACCTACGGAAGCCGAGTTATGGCAGTTTTTGTCTGAAATCGACTGTGAAGGTATTTTCCTCCTCGAGAGTTAGCCGTGGTGCAGACAGAGAGGTATGCTGAAGGTGACTATGCTCGACTATAGAAGTTCGACCAAATGGACTTTTACAATAGGTCAATGGAAAGTTAAGACACTCAGCTTGTGATTACTGATGGTGAAAATCGATTGCGTGATCTAGTTTATGAATCAATGGACGAATAATAAATGATAACAATTTCTGTTTCAAAGTTGCCCCAGACCGTGTCTAACTCTGGAACACGACTTTCAGCACTCATTGCTCTAACCAGAAATGTCCAAATGGACCTTATAAACACCTCAATCAAAAGCTGAAACTGTAATCCACTTCTGATGTAAGACGTACAAGTTTCGCGAGGTTTAAGGGAAAAAATGCAATTTTTGTTCCAAAGTTACCCCGGTTGACGGTATGCTAGACCTGATTATAGAAATCTCATGAATAAAGTAGATACCGTGAGCTGGGGATACTTTGAACAGACGGGGTTTCTTTGAACACTAGAGGTACAAGTTTTCAATTCTCAAAATCGGCAAAGTATGGATGCGCAAGGGTACTAATGATAATTTGTTTGATAGTGGCATAATACGAGTAAAACATTTTGCATCGATGTGGGAGTTCCTATCGGTTGTAAGTGAGTTCATAACAAACTTTTTGGATGGCATGATTTTGAAGCGAAAAAAAATTGCTCCGAACAACTGGTATCGTTTAAGCACTTCTAGGGCGGATCCAAGTCCACGGCTCTGGATTTCTTCTATCCTTAGCGATGTCTTGAAGAATCCATCGTTACAGGGGTGTATTTTCACCTAGACTCAATTTTATAGGATAAAAACTGAAAAGCGCATGTTTTTTCCCAGACGGGGTAACTTTGAACACTTGAATGGGAAGTGACATGCTTTTTGACGAATGGGAGAGCTTTGAACACTTCAAAAACCCGTAGACACTCAAAAGCCGGGATATCTCCAAATAATACGAACTAATTCTTAGATTTTGATGGTTCTCGATTTTGAGATTTGTGGTTGAGATCATTTGATTTTCAAAATGCTCACTTAGTGCTCTCAATTATATTATATACTAGCGTAATGCCTCGCGTTGCTCGGCTTGTAAGTGTTCCTGAGAGGCGTATTAGTTTCTCAAAATGCTCTTCCAAATCAAATGAGGAATTGTTTCTCAATAATTCAGTTAAGCGATGGTTTTTCACATAGTTTTGAACTCATGGAGACCATAACAAATGCCATCACTTAACTCAATATATAAAAAGGGTACAGAACATATTTTTATATGATTTGAAAGAGCATTTTGAGAAACTTATACGCCTCTCGGGAACTCTTACAGGCCGAGCAACGCGAGGCATTACGCTAGTTTATCATTATTCAGCATAATAATAACAGCCATTCACTCATGTGTTCCATCTGATGCTACTCTTTATATATATATTACAAATTTGATTTAATATTCGAATGCCTGAAACAATCAAAAAGTATTCAGATAATATTATTGCTGTACACGGTTTGAAAATTCGTATCAATATTCTGTCCTACAACAAGAAGTTGAAATGTTAAAAAACTGGATTTATTTGTTATTATGATATGTTAATTGATTACAAAATCTGAATCACAAACATTATGATCATTTGATTAACCCCTGGTATACTCCATTTCCACAAAATAATCTATTATCAGTTTTCATTACCAGTTTTCACCAGGTTAATCCAATACTCATATATTTATAATATCATAAATTGACATGCATTCATTTAAGTTTTTAAATGGATTGAACATCCTTCTCACAACAATTTTATATCATTTCAATACTCAGAATTCTCTTTTTCATGTTTGTACAATGAATTTAGATGAATTCAAACTTAATTGAAAAAGAAAACACAAACGTACTATAAAGACCGTAATCATTCTCACCGATGACAATTATCCGATTATTTGAAGAAAAATGAGATGATAATCAAATTCCATTCTTAAACATCAAGTCATCAGAAACATTAAATTTCAAAATAAACATTTCTCAAAAAAATGTTAAAAACTCATACAAAACGCATTTCAACTAGACACAATCATTCTTACTCCATTCAGACAAAATTATTACATATGACTAGAAACTACTATAAGAATATGCCTCAGATTTGATTCAAAAGACAAAACATCATCATCTCTAATCAACGCTTCACACCTCACCATCATAGATGCTTCAGTTTATTTACACTCCAATGCGTCATTTCCACGCAAACATATTCAAACCGAGGACGCTTTTACGTCTACCGAGTATCATTTATATAGGCAGAAGCGCGCGTGCGCGACAGCTCCTTTCTTTCCCTTCCCCTTGGGCCATGCAACACGAGTTACAGTGCTCGCACCCGATAGCTTTGATCAGTCTCCCGAGCGCCTTTCTTGAGAGCAGAGGTCCACGCACTCAACAATTTTAAAGAATTTTCGGTGTACACCGTATACACCGATCTTATTCGAGTCTGAGCACCCCTCTCTTTCTCCCGTACATTATTTATATAAAAAGAAGAGTGTGAGCACGATAGCTCCTCTCCTCCTCCCGTGAACCATCATTTTCTAGCCGCAATGCTCACGCTAAACGGCTTCAATCAGTCTTTCACGCGCCTCTCTTAAAGGATGGAGTTCGCGCGCCAGGCGCTCTTATTCACAGTGTACTCACTATATGCACAAACAATCGCGAGACCAAGCGCGCCTTCCCGTCGGCCACGTATTATTCATATGATTGGGAGCGCGCGTGCGTGAGAGCTCCTTTCCCTCTCACACGTGCCATCTGACGTGAGCTGCAGAGCTCGCGCCCAATAGCTCCAATTAGTCTTCCGCGCGCCTCTCTTGAAAACATAAATCCGCGCGCCCAGCGCTCCTATTCAGTTTCCAGTTCTGCCGAGTACTTTACATGGCTATAAGCGCGCGTGCGCGAGAGCTCCCCTCCCACTCTCATGTGGCATCCAACGCGAGCTGCAGAGCTTGCGCCTAATAGCTCCAGTCAGTCTTTCACGCGCCTTTCTTGAGGACAGAATTCCGCGCATCCAACGCTCCTATGCAGTTGCTAGTGGGCTTCATATACGCGCAGATGTAGTCAAACCGGAGGCCTCACCTCAATTTCCCGCATGCCTTTTCTTACAGGCAGTCGTACAAATGCGCGATGACTCCTGTCGTTCTTTCAAGTGCCGGTCTCTGCATACCATAATGCTTGCGCCCGGGCGCTTAAATCAGTCGCTCACGAACCTCTCCTGCGAGCAGACAGACGCACGCTCGACAGTACCAGTCAGTTTCCTGTGGTTCTCCTCTACGCGCAAACATGTTCGTGCCGAGCCGCTCATATCAGATTCTACCCGGGAGCAGCAACTACTCGTTCACATCGGATGCAGGTCGAAACAACCCATTGGGGAAGCAGTGTTGGAAGAAAAACAGATCGATAAATGGGTAAGTGAATCTTATTCAATAATTTCATCATCATTATCATCTTCGGCGCATATATGCATATATTCATTTTCCGGTGTGCTTCATATATGCGCAGATATCGTCAAGCCGAGTCCCTCATCTCAGCTTCCTGCGCGCCTTCCTTACAGGCAGTCATACACGTGCGCGATGACTCCTCCCCCTCTTCCAAGTGCCACACTCTGCATACCATAATGCTCGCGCCCGGGCGCTTAAATCAGTCGCTCACGAACCTCTCCTGCGAGCAGACGGACGCGCGCTCGACAGTAGCAGTCAGTTTCCTGTGGTTCTCCTCTACGCGCAAACATATTCGTGCCGAGCCGCTGATATCACATTAATTCTACCCGGAAGCAGCATCTACTCCTTCACATCGGATGCAGGTCGAAACAACCCATTGGGGAAGCAGTGTTGGAAGGAAAACAGATCTATGAATGAGTAAGTAAATCTCATTAAATAATTTCACTATCAGAATCCTCTTTGGCGCATATATGCATGTATTCATTTCCCGGGGTGCTTCATATATGCGCAGATAGAATCAAGCCGAGGCCCTCACCTCAGTTTTCTGCGCGCCTTTCTTACAGGCAGTCATACACGTGCGCGATGACTCCTCCCCCTCTTCCAAGTGCCATACAATACAAAATACGTTGCTCGCGCTCAAGCGCTCGAGTCAGTCCCTCGCGGACTTCTCTTGCGAGCAGACATACGCGCAGCCGGCCGCTCAAATCAGTTCACCCAAAGGCATCACACGCTGTTACAAATCAGGTGCAGATCAAGAGGACTCATTAGAGGAGCAACATTAGGAGTGAAATGGCTTGTATACGGACGTCTACAAATGGGTAAACGAACTGCTAACTTTTCACATTAGTCAATACTAACTATTCTAAAGGATAATATCAGAAGTATTCTATTTCATTCAACGTCAATATCTAAACTCACTGAATCTGTATTATCAAAATTTATCTTCTGCAAAATAACACTTAGACACATATATATCTGCAAATTGTAATTCCGATCTTATCAATCAAAAATAGACATTTACACTCTAATTTAATACAAAAAAAATTAACTATTCTTATTTTTTATTTCAGGGTCAATGAAACGCCACCACAACACATATAACAGAACAAAATTGATGATCAAAACATTGCAGCGGAATTGGATTGAAAGGATCTATTTGGAAAAGGTCAACATCGGCGATACAGCATCCATTATGGGGTAAGTAAACAACTTGAGTAGTTATATCAAACCATTTAACTTCTTCCACACATAATATCCTTGTCAAAAACAATCATATGCTCATTCATACAATCAGGTATAGTTCAGATAAGATACAAAATAATAATTTAATAATTTTCAAATACCAAATTTTATATCATCATCACTCTAATTGATACATACTCTTAATAGAATTCACATTAGGGGCCATCCAGTAATGATGTCACGCTCTTGGGGGGAGGGGGGTCTAGAAAAACGTGATGAAGTGTGATACGGGGGGTGCCGATCAAACGTGACATCACGCCCATTAACCAGTGTTTTTATTGAAATCTATTGAAAAGAATCGAAATTTAAAAGCATCATTGCGATGAAAAAATGCGTGCAATTCTCCAATGTTTGGGAGTTACGAAATCGCGTAAAATGACTTTCGCGCCTCGCTTATGAAGTACCCCGCTTCATTAGACTTGGTGCGAAATATACTATTTCGGAATAATGTGCATAAAGTTAGTGCGATAGACTTGGTGCGAAATATACTATTTCGAAATCATGTGCGTGAAGTTAGTGCGTAAGGAACATTTCTCAGTGTGTAGAGCACTAACTTTACGCACATCGATTTCGGAAAATAGAACACGCAAATGACTTCCATACTTTACGCATTGTCGGAAGAATCTCAACAGTGCCTAAAGTTGTTACCCTCGTGTATAAACATTTCCCCCATTACGTAAAGAATTGGAGTCATTTCGTAATATACTATCATACCAAGGAAATCCAATTTTTCCCTATTCGTGGGTACCGCGAGGGGGGGGGGAGCGTTTCCAACTGTGACATCGCGGAAAGGGGGGTCCACAAGCTTGTGTCATGGCGTGAAAAGGGGAGGCGGGGAGCTCGAAATTCCAGATTTTGGCGTGACATCATTACTGGATGACCCTTTATTCCGTCTAACAATGAATAGAATATTCAATCATTATCATGCCCCACTCGGCTAAGAATATGATCATCCAAGGTTGATCAATTCAATCTTAATCTCCAATTCTTTCCACAGGCACACAAATAGTTATAACTCAACACCGGAGTGTTGAATATTATAGGCGTTCACAGAAGACGATCCACGAGTGTTTGGTACACGATTCAGTCATCTCATTATCTAAGTACAAGGAGAGTGCCGTTGAAGAACAAAAATGAAGAACACCAATGCAGACCACAACTGCGTTGACCTTCATGAACTTGTAGTAAAATAAGACGTGAGTTTTAAACGTTGACAAATATCTCTAAATGTAATAATATAAGTAAACGAACTTGAAAAGAGGGAAAATTCAAGAATTGAAAGAATAGTTCAATCTTCCCCAGATTTCACAAAATTATTAGTCCATTTTATACATAATCTAATCTAACTTCACGATAGAACATAGAAAACTTTCCTTAGTCTCAATCAAAAATTGAACTTCTCAATCGCGTTTTCTCGATTCAATCATTGAATCCAAGACAATCCTCATAATGAAATAAACATATTTCATTCCCGTTCATTTAATCAAAGATTTTCATAAAAGCACATCAAATTTTACATCCCCGAGTACGAACACAAACATTTACGAGTTGCAACAACCACGTATTGCCATGGCTCATATAGAGATCGAGACTTTCATCTCTGAGATCGACAATTACGATTATCTGTTGCCGAGCTACTGTAAATGTAGGGTATTCTTACTCGAAAAAAAGAAAACACAAAACACCGACACCACTCTTCTGAAACATGTTGCTGGATTTCCTCTGATCTGAGCATCGCTCTGGCCCCGCCACTGGGAACCCAGATCGACGTGTCAGTCTCATCTGATCATGTCTCCTTCAACCTCTGTGATGGAGAGTTACATTCACACTTAGACATAATACACAGTCAAGTTTCCAATCAATTTCAATCCATATAGAAAAAGTATGATTAACAAAGAGCTCTTTTAATTTCATTCAATAGATAATTATTGAATTTTCCCCAATCAGTTCATATATTATCAAGAAAGGTACGTTTAAAAACCATAAACTTAAGATTGATGATTATTGATGTATATTGAGAATTCAAATATTAGGTATTACTATCTATTAATATCTGTATGAAATCCAAGACATTCGTAAGAACTATTTCTTTGATTGTGCTAATTCAAATTCGAATGCTGTAGAAACTTTCTTTTTGTAATAGGCCGATACATGCTCTAAAAAAATTTTATGAAATCATTTCTTCTAACATGAGTAATACAATTGCAAACTCACACATCGAATAATATTAAGAAGTCTTCAAATGAGAAATTACTTCACATTATGTTAAGAACTTTTATTATATGTAAAATGATCATGTATCTATGTCTGAATCGCAAAATATAGATAAAAATAATCTGGTTGGGGAAATATCCCCAACCACCCTCGTGTCAATTTATTTCCCGTAGGATAAGCATGATTGAGAAATCATAACTCATCACATAAAATATTCTCGAACGATCTTCAATTATACATCAGATCAAACTCAAATTTGAAAAAACTATATAATTTACTCATGATAATTTACCAAATCGTAAATGGATCTAATATCACTTAAAAAAATGAAATAATTTTCTCATTTTATTGGAAATTCGATACTTTTTGTTAATCTTGCATAATCAAACTCGATTCAAAACTTTCGTGAGAAGAATGATATCAAATCATCCTCGTTACACACACTTAAGAATACCACACCACACTTTTACGAGTTGCAACAGCACATAATGCCTTGGCTCATATGGGAGTTGGGTTTCTCATTCCCGAGTGCGACAGAGTGTGACTCCCTGTTGCCCAGCTATTGTAAAAAAACAACACAACACTGACACCACTCTTCTAAAACATGTTGCTGGATTTCCTCTGATCTGAGCGCCGCTTTGGTCCCGACACTGGTAAACCAAATCGACGGGTCAGTCTCATCTGATCATGTCTCCTTCAACCTCTGTGATGGAGAGTTACATTTCCACTCTAAACATAATACACTCCTCATTTTCAACTCAATTCCATCACTCAAACACGAAACGAGGATGATGAATCAGTATTCCAAGTTCACCCTAACTTTTATACGAAAATTTTTCATGAATATTCAACAATTCAAATCATTCCATCAATTTAGAACGTCTCAATAAGTCAAATCTTCGTCTCTAGAGGCTCGTAGAAAAATTAAATAAAAAATATTCCCAGTGAATGAAATTCTGATAATCGTTCCTGATAGTAACGTACACTAACCCATCCTAATAATTTAATTACAGTCTAACTCCACAACTACATTTGTCAAGTGATATTAAATCCATTCGCGATAGTCATGATCTCCTTTTATAATATGCCAAAATAATTTTTCGGAATCAATAATTCATCTGACAAAATTTTTAGAATCAATCCAATCATTTACCCGGTCGAACTGCAAATAATTTATGAATATGCATATGAATCCAATATCACTACCGAAATTCAAGTCATTTCCTCTTATTTATTAGAAACCGAATACTCTCGCATTAATCTCTCGGCATAGAAACCGATTTAAAACTTTCCTGAGAAAAAAAGTATCAAATCAACCTCGTCACACATGCCCAAAAAATACCACACCACACTTTTACGAGTTGCAACAGCACACAATGCCTTGGCTCATATGGGAGTTGGGTTTCTCATTCCCGAGTGCGACAGAGTGTGACTCCCTGTTGCCCAGCTAATGTAAAACAACAACACAAAACTAACACCACTCTTCCAGAACATGTTGCTGGATTTCCTCTGATCTGAGCATCGCTCTGGCCCCGACACTGGGAACCCAGATCGACGTGTCAGTCTCATCTGATCATGTCTCCTTCAACTTCTGTGATGAAGAGTTACATTTCCACTCTAAACGTAATACACTCCCCAGTTTGAACTCAATTTCACATCATAAACACAAAACGAGGTTGATGGATATTAAAGTCATTCAATCTCATAAAAGACCTCTCAAAAATTCACATCTTTCAAAATAAATACTCAATTTGAAAACAAAGAACTTTCCTGATGAATGTATTGCCAATAATTGCTCTCGATGATCGCGAGTCGAAAACCATCACAATGCATCAACTCAATTCTCCCCTCACGATTGAATCAATCGAGTGATATTGGATTCATTTACAATGTCCCTGAATCTCATGTAAATTACTTGAATCATAAGCTGCTCAAGAGAGTTCTCTCAACCACCCCCCTCTAATAAAATGACGCCCTCTAATATAAGCATTCGAGATAGACCTAAACCGCATTTCACTTCATATTTTCATAAGTTCAAACTTCGAGAAGACTTTCAATTTCTCCTCCAAATAGAAATAAATTCAAACCTTCAAAGTATTACGTAGTTTCACACTCAATATGAGTGGAAATACAAAAATTATCATCTTCAAAGTCAAATCAAAAATTTCCTCAAATTCATTCAGAAAAGTTCTAGAAATTAGAGACCCATTCGTATCTATCATATATTCAAAATCAACGAAATAACAACTTTTCAATCTCTAACATTCCCTCACTTCGTCAATACCATTCGACTTCATCGTCACTGTAATATCAATTTTATTCAAAATCAATCGATACTCATGCGGATCGATCTATCTCTAACACAAAAATGAAAATAAAAACCATTAAATGGAACAAAATTAAATTAAATAAAACTAAATCGAACACCAAAATTACTTCACATCTGAAAGTGAGGCGGCCTTGTCAACCGTAAAAAGTTACTCGGCTACCTTCGATGTTGAAAAAGGGCGGTGTCTCGAATTTTATAAAACATTCCACTAAAATACGCCATAAAATGACTCCCTGCATGCACTTAATACGAAAATATTTAAACAAAACACATAAAAATCGATTGCTCCTAACCTTCGCCAACGGATTCGGAAGCTTGGGCAGTGTTCGAAAGGGCTCCGTGAGACCGATCAGCGACCGTCTTCACGGCAAGAATTAGCAACAAATCGAATATATAATATCAAAGTATAAATACATATAATAAAATCAAAAATACATATAAAAAACTCAAAAATACGTCAAAAAAACGTCAAAAATACGTAAACGCCACTCTAACACGTGTTCTATACATTGCGGAAAAATCTAGGGACATTTGACCTGGTCTAGGGACTTTTCGTGCCGTCAAGTTGGCAACACTGATTCGATTTTATGTTGGCAACCCTGATATAGGGATTCCGTGGGGGTATAGGCACCTGGTGTCTCTTAATATAATAATGAAGAACCGAATTTTGGTTGATTAGATTAGAACCTTGTATAAGCGAATGTTTCAATTCATATGCAGATTGTAATCACAACTCAGATGATTTCTTGACACTTATACTCATTCGATGTTTAAGCCTTCATTCCAACTTCAGAAAACTCAAAATGAGTTTGTAATACTTTTGTTGTAAACGTATTGCATGGAGACAGACAGCTTAGAGAGCATTACCATATTCGTTATTTCAAAGTTACCCCAACCAGAGGGTCTTACTTTGAACACTTTTCAAATGTTCATAACTTCTGTCGACAACATTTCAATTGGTCTCTACCATAGCGCAATCGGATACTAAGACAATAAGATTTTAATTGAAACCAGGTACAATGCCGGGAATTACGAGCAAAATTTTCAAAAAGTGTTCAAAGTAACCCCGCGTGACAGTAATCCCATGCAAAGTTGAGATTCATATGGTGCATATCACCCAAGAAACGCGAACCTGCCCTGAATAATCTTGACGTGTAATCTAGATAGCCATGATTTTTGTCTAGAGTAAAGAGTAAGGTAAGTGTACCCAACATGCTCCCATATGCCGATCTCAGAATTGGGCAACCGTTGACCTCTACGGAGTTATTTTCGTTTGTTATGTTGAGGCATGAGAAAATTGATCATTTGAACCGACCCCGGATGGTTTCTGCGTCTCCCGGAGAATATAAAGTGAGTTTTTGTATTTTTCGATCGACTGTGCGTAAAGCACTGCTTTACGCCCGGTAGTTTTCGTTTACTTCACGTCCAGTCGATCGAAAAACGTATTTCGATACTCGGGCGTGAAGTTTTTTTGCTGTACTCGTGCTAATTTCGACCCTCGCCAGGGCTCGGGCCGAAAACAATCACTCGAAAAGCAAAACCAAACTTTCCTCCCTCGAATCGAAAAATACTATTTCGATCGACTGGGCGTAAAGTAAACGAAAACTACCGTGCGTAAAGCAGTGCTTTACGCACAGTCGATCGAAAAAGTTGCTTTACGCACGAGGGTGGAAAGCTTTCGCCGCAGAGTTGCGTATTGCATTTTTTATAATACTGACCGGAAAGTTGCTAACACGCAATTAACAAGCCCCAGATATGTGCGAGTAAGCAACGCGCGAGAGCAAGGTAGGGCCGAGGGAAGTTTTGGGAGTATCGTGGATATTATACTTTGTCCATCAAACTCGAGTTAATTGGGGTTGGTATTATCTAAAGATCATTCTAATTTGACTTGCTCTGAAACTTATCTCGTGATTATCGATGTGCTAGCAGCGTTAGAATGAGTGCAGGAATCCCTCGATCGGCGTATTGTTCGGACCAGAAAAGTATTGTGTATCCCGACGGCCCGGCGCGTTAAATCAGGTACTGCGTTCATAGGAGTCGAGTACAATCAGCCGAGGGCGTGCGGGGGGCGGAGCGGGGTCCACGGGGCAAAGCCCCCGGCGGGGTTCTAATATGAGTGCAATGCATCTGATGAGAGCTCCAACCAGCGTTTGGGCCTAACTTAGTTCTGTTAGAAATTTTTTCAAACAAGACGATCGATCTGTTGGCAATATTAGTAAACCTCTGTGATCGATGCAGCACTCCATTCACGAAAATTCAAGTGACGGAGCTGGAAAAATTCTCATTAGCTTTTAAGTGCATTTCACCGACGGTGAAGAGAGAATTCCGAGGGTTACTTCTTCCAGAGATTGTAAGATACAGTATTGTAAATTTGCGAAATGATACATTATTGAAAACTGCGATTGGAATTAGAAATGATCACCCATTTTTGAAAAACGTTCAACATTTCCGTCAAATTACTTTGAGGTAATCAACAATTGTTAACACAAAATTAATCAGGCACTGGATCGCGCTTTGTGATTCATATTAGAGTTCCACATCTCGAGAGAAAAGTTTCTCTCTCAAAATTTTCTCATATAACACGTATCTTCAACCTATCGGGTGAGATTGACTAGTTTATTTCGATTGTGAGATTTGGAAAGAACAATTTAATGGAGACCAAGATTCCTCTTACGAGAATATGGTCCAAAGCGACACACAAATGAGAATTTCCATACTGTTGATTAAATAATTTTCCTCGTTTTCGAAATACGAGCTCATTTCGAGATAAGAAAGATTGTCGCAAGTGCAATGGCTGTTATTAACTCCTTAGACGTAATAATTAGAATACCATTGGAAAATGGTCGATGCATGACGCCGAATAGACGGGAAAGAGGAATGAACGACAAGGACGGCACCGACGTGAGCGCTATAGTTGCGTTATTGTGGGGAATTGAGGCTTTTGGATTCGTCGACAAAAATGAACTGGAATTTTCTCTATTGGCATCTATTAACATCACGATTTTCTTCGGATTTATCGTAGTTCTGCAAATTTTCATGAATTCAGAGACGAGGTGTAAAGTAGTACAACCGTGCGTAAAGTACTGCTTTACGTACGGTCACTGTGCTTTACGCACCAACTTTACGGTCAAGTATTATACGCGACGATGGCGAAATAGTATATTTCGCACCGAGTTCATGAGGTTGTAGCTCGCTTATGAGCGATCGGATTTCGGCCCGAGCCGGAGGCGAGGGTTGAAATGATCGCTCGGAAGCGGGGAATCTCATGTGCGAGGCGCGAAAGTTATTTTTCGCAATTTTGTAGGCACCCAAACATCGGAAAATTGCGAAAAAGTCGCTTTACGCACGAGTGCGATGCATTACGCACGATTGTGATGCTTTACGCACGGTTGAGTTGCTTTACGCCCGAGGAGCGTAGCGACAGAAAATTCTGATAATAAGTGCAATGCATGTGAAGAGATCTTTAACCTAAGTTTGGACTTAACTTAGTTCTGTCAGAGAATTTTTCAAACAAGACGATCGATCTGTTGGCGAAATCGGTAATCCTCTGTGATTGATGCAGCACTCCGTTTACGAAAATTCAAGTGATGGGGCTAGGAAAGTTCTCATTAGCTCTTGACTGCATTGCACCGATGAAAAAAGAGGATTCTGAGGGTTACTTCGTTTGATGAAATGTGACCGACGCGATACCTCGGATAATTAGGGTGGAGGTATGCGTAGTCTATCCGGCTCTGGATCTGGGGAGAGAGCCGGATATCAGAGTTCATGACTTGATCAGAAGTAATCAAATGCTATCAGGGATAGGATCAGGTTTTTTAGGGTGATGTAATCGACTATCAATTCTCAAACCAATTCGGTGGATCAGGGCACCTCCTTGGGAATCAATAGTACGATCTCTGTATCTTTTATAGTTTTTTCTCAGACTAATGGATGGATCAGGGCACCCATTAATTCCAAGAAAATCCTATAAATATGTTATTACGGTAAAACACAGCCATCCAGTGGATCAGGGCACCTTCTTGACCTGTTTTACACGTAACTTTTATTTCGGTGGGTCTTGCTGATAACAAATACAGGGGATCAGGGCCCTGCAATATATCACCAGCAAAATCCAATGGTTTGATTATGCCAACTATGTAGTCACACTGTGGGTTCCATCGTACAATTGGAGCACTTAGGATTACCCACAGCAATAAGCACACAAAGAGAATATATGTATATATAATCGATTTTATTCAAGATTCCATTACAATCATAAGATTATATATGGAACCCTGAGGACTTCGATTTATTCGCTTTGTGAGCTGATTTTCGACTGAAAGGCAGAATCCTCGAGCACCCGATCAGGGCTCTATTTATACTCGGTCCTCAGAGTTCCAGAACATTCTAAAGATGATTTATTCATATGCACCTTAATTAGTTATTAAAACTGAAAAGCTCTGTTAGTCCCACTATATACATAATTACAAGTTATCAAAATTGCATCGATTCCAACACATATTATTCCAAATGAAAATCTCAATTGAGTGTGATAAATAAAAGATAATTTTCAGATAATTATATAGAACTTTCTAGAGGTTGATCGAAGACACGTGTTTTATTGATGCACTCGTAAATTCACTTCGAAATGCCACAGATCTTTGGAATTTTTTGTAATATTCGTCAATAGTGACATATATGATCAATATATCACCTTAAATTGACGATATATTAGGTTTTTAACAGTATTTCACAATAAAATAATTTTTTAAACAATACTATCGAAATCGTTGATAAAAAATCTATATTTCATCAAACTAAGTCGAAATAACTACGTTCTAGCTTGATTTGTATTAGAACCACTAGTTAGTCTGAAAGAATCTATTTTACATACAATTTTACAAAAGCTTGAACTTTGTAAAATTGAATATTGCAAATAATGCATTGAATTTTAGAATTTTTTCATAAGTACTATGAAAATAATGAATCCTAGAACTAGATGACGAAAAGATTTTTTAGAATTGATTGGATGAATTTCACAAAATCTTGAATAGAAAATCATAGAATTTTCTATGTATAATAGTATATATGTATATGTGATTAAGTATATATATCTTCTATATATATATGACAAGTGAGCTCGGTAGGCTCAGCTGGACTGGGGAAAACAGTGAGTGATATTATCGGCTTGTAAGCGCGCAAATTCAATATTACTTCGTAGAAACTTGCACGAAATTACTGTTTAAATTTTTAAAAATAAATATCGAAATTTTGGGACTATGGTTGTCACAGAAAAGCTTCCCAATGATTGTAAGATACAGTATTGAAAACTTGCGACACTGCGATTGGGATTAGGAATTATCATCCATCATTGAACATTTTGAACATGTCCATGAAATCACTCTGAGGTAATGAACAATTGTTAACACCAAATTATTCAGGCACGGAATCCCGCTTTGTGATTCATACTAAAGTTCGACATCTCGAGAGAAGAGTCTGTCTCATAAAATTCTCGCGTATACGCAACCAGAGACCAGCAATATATATATATATATATATATATATATATACATCCAGTCGGAAGCCTCAACGCAATAACAGAGAATAGGTAAGTGCAACTGGGCAGTCCGCCCGTAAGCTGTTCACACGAACTCAAATAATTTATTTGTTACCCCGAGCCCTCGGCTCGGGTCTCAACACAGTCGACTACTTACTGAGCCACCGGAAGCTCTTGGATTTTTTTGTGATTTGGGCTAAGCGACGGATTGAGGAATACCAAGATAGACAATAACAAGTATTCGGCAACTCGTCTCACTCTTCGACTCATCAAACTTTTTATGTAAGATGTATTTTCAAGGTCCGTGGTCGCGGTGCACGGTGACCTATGGATTGGAACCCAAGGAGTCGAGAACACTTTTTGAATCAGTGAAAATATTTGAGAAGACAGATTGTTATGGATCATAATTTGAAGTGCGAGCTTGATGGCAAAAGCTTCGCCAGTGAAAATAGAGGAATAACCAGAGATTTTTTCTGAATAATCAAATCTCTCCCAATCTGAAGAATATACAGCAATACGCCTTCGTAGGAGCCTGAACAAAGTCTTGAGGCGTCGTGGGCGTCGTCAGTATAAAAATTGAAATAGGATCCTAGGTCATCTTTGAATATTTTTAGGAATGTCTCATCGGGCGATGAAGAATTTTTTATGAGACTACCTGAGGTGAAATCAATTGAGGGGTTGAATATTACAGTCTCATGATCATGATTGAAAGGAGGAGTGATCACTGACGTAGAACGAATTTTTCGACGCGAAGTATACACCCTGCTGCAAAAGTTCGATTGGATTCGATAGAAAAACACTCAATCGATCTGAATCTAGAAACTTATGATGAATTTGAAACATGATTTTCAGGATTGGAGAAGATTGGAGTTCAATCGCGATCAATGATGTTGATCGGGATTCAAACAGTGTTGACTAATCTTTACCAATGCCGACTATAAGCATTGAGAGAGAGATTGCCAATCGACCTCAATACTGACTAGAATCATTGGAGACCTTATATCCTATTAATCTAAATCGATTTGAATGCTGGAAATTAGTATTGGATATCCGAAATCCTATCCGCCTCAATCGATTCCAATACTGTTATTCTGCATTGGAACCTCAATCGAACTCAATACTGACTAGAATCATTGAACACCTTATATCCTATTCATCTGAATCGATTTGAATGCTGGAAATCAGTATTGGATATCCGAAATCCGATCCGCCTCAATCGATTTCAATACTGTTATTCTGTATTGGAACCTCAATCGAACTCAATACTGAATAGAATCATTGGACACCTCATATCCTATCAATCTGAATCGATTTGAATGCTGGAAATCAGTATTGGATATCCGAAATCCTATCCGCCTCAATCGATTCCAATACTGTTATTCTGCATTGGAACCTCAATCGAACTCAATACTGACTAGAATCATTGGACACCTTATATCCTATTCATCTGAATCGATTTGAATGCTGGAAATCAGTATTGGATATCCAAAATCCAATCCGCCTCAATCGATTTCAATACTGTTATTCTGTATTGGAACCTCAATCGAACTCAATACTGAATAGAATCATTGGACACCTCATATCCTATTCATCTGAATCGATTTGAATGCTGGAAATCAGTATTGGATATCCGAAATCCTATCCGCCTCAATCGATTCCAATACTGTTATTCTGCATTGGAACCTCAATCGAACTCAATACTGACTAGAATCATTGGACACCTTATATCCTATTCATCTGAATCGATTTGAATGCTGGAAATCAGTATTGGATATCAGAAATGCTATGCGCATCAATCGATCCCAATACTGTTGTTCAGTATTGGAACCATCGAGATCTGAATCCGCCCCAATTGACCTCAATACTGACTAGAGTCATTGGAGACCTTATATCCTATTCATCCGGATCGATTTGAATGCTGGATATTAATATTGGAGAATCGGGGTCCTATCTGCCTCAATCGATTCCAATACTGATTTTCAGTATTGGGAACATCGAGAACTCAATCGGCCTCAATCGACCTCAATACTGACTTTCAGTCATTATTACAAATCAACGTCTCACATATACATCACTCACATTACAGGTAAGGTTTCAATACAATTCAATACTTATTTTAATCATGATCGCATTAACATATCATCGCATTACATAACTAAACGCTATTTGGAGGTTCTGTCACTCATCAGTCTTATATAGGAACAGGAGAGATGGTTCGTCGCTTGCGAGAAAGCAATCCCATGATAGTTGGATGCAAACTGAGATGGTCATCGAAACGCCGCCTAGCGTCAGCCACTCGGATTCTATCGGCCTCAATCGATTCCAATACTAACTTTCAGGAATGGGAAGTTCAATAACTCACACTACGCCTATCGGTTCCAATACTGACTATGAGCATTGACGAGTTTATTTATCGTCCTGAATCGATTTGAATGCTGAATATCAGTATTGGGGACTTGAAATCCTATCTGCCCAGTCGAATCCGGTACTGTTTTCGAGTATTGGGAACTTCGAGATCTCAACCCACTTCAATCGATCTCAATACTGACTGTGAGTATTCTAGCCCTTATATTCTAATAACCTGAATCGATTTGAGTACTGTCTCTCAGTATTGGGTAGATCGCTATCTCAATCCACTTCAATCGATCTCAATACTGGAAGTAAGCATTAGAAACCTTATATCCTATCTACTTGAATCGATTTGGATGCTGGATTTCAGTATTGAGGATTTGAAATCCTAACTGCCCCAATCGATTCCAGAACTGTTTTTCAGTATTGGAAACATCGGGTTCTCAATCCGCTTCCATCGATTTCAATACTGATTTTCAGCATTGCAGACCTCATATGATATTTACCTGAATCGGATTGAATGCTAGATATCAGTATTGAGGACTCGAAATCCTATCTGCCCCAATCGATTTCAGTACTGTATTTCAGTATTGGAAACATCGGGTTCTCAATCCGCTTGAATCGATCTCAATACTGATTTTCAGCATTGCAGATCTTATATCCTATCTACTTGAATCGATTTGAATGCTGGATATCAGTATTGAGGACTTAAAATCCTACCTGCCCGAATCGATTTCAGTACTGTATTTCAGTAGTGGAAACATCGGGTTCTCAATCCGCTTCGATCGATCTCAATACTGATTTTCAGCATTGCAGATCTTATATCCTATCTACTTGAATCGATTCAAATGCTGGATATCAGTATTGAGGACTTGAGATCCTATCTACCCCAATCGATTCCAGTACTGTATTTCAGTATTGGGAATATCGGGATCTCAATCCACTTCAATCGATCTGAATACTGAAAGTAAGCATCAGAAACCTCATATCCTATCTACCTGAATCGGAATGAATGCTGGATATCAGTGCTAGATATCAGTATTCAGGACTTGCCATCCTATCTGCCCCAGTCGATTCCAGTACTGTATTTCAGTATTGGACACATCGGGTTCTCAGTACGCTCCAATCGATCTCAATACTGATGTTCAGCATTGCAGACTTTATATGATTTTTACCTGAATCGAATGGAATGCTAAATATCAGTATTGGGGACTTGAAATCCTATCTGCCCAGTCGAATCCAGTACTGTTTTCGAGTATTGGGAACTTCGAGATCTCAACCCACTTCAATCAATCTCAATACTGACTGTGAGTATTCTAGCCCTTATATTCTAATAACCTGAATCGATTTGAGTACTGTCTCTCAGTATTGGGTAGATCGCTATCTCAATCCACTTCAATCGATCTCAATACTGGAAGTAAGCATCAGAAACCTTATATCCTATCTACTTGAATCGATTTGGATGCTGGATTTCAGTATTGAGGACTTGAAATCCTAACTGCCCCAATCGATTCCAGAACTGTTTTTCAGTATTGGAAACATCGGGTTCTCAATCCGCTTCAATCGATTTCAATACTGATTTTCAGCATTGCAGACCTCAAATGATATTTACCTGAATCGGATTGAATGCTAGATATCAGTATTGAGGACTCGAAATCCTATCTGCCCCAATCGATTTCAGTACTGTATTTCAGTATTGGAAACATCGGGTTCTCAATCCGCTTGAATCGATCTCAATACTGATTTTCAGCATTGCAGATCTTATATCCTATCTACTTGAATCGATTTGAATGCTGGATATCAGTATTGAGGACTTAAAATCCTACCTGCCCGAATCGATTTCAGTACTGTATTTCAGTAGTGGAAACATCGGGTTCTCAATCCGCTTGAATCGATCTCAATACTGATTTTCAGCATTGCAGATCTTATATCCTATCTACTTGAATCAATTTGAATGCTGGATATCAGTATTGAGGACTTAAAATCCTACCTGCCCGAATCGATTTCAGTACTGTATTTCAGTAGTGGAAACATCGGGTTCTCAATCCGCTTCAATCGATCTCAATACTGATTTTCAGCATTGCAGATCTTATATCCTATCTACTTGAATCGATTCAAATGCTGGATATCAGTATTGAGGACTTGAGATCCTATCTACCCCAATCGATTCCAGTACTGTATTTCAGTATTGGGAATATCGGGATCTCAATCCACTTCAATCGATCTGAATACTGAAAGTAAGCATCAGAAACCTCATATCCTATCTACCTGAATCGGAATGAATGCTGGATATCAGTGCTAGATATCAGTATTCAGGACTTGCCATCCTATCTGCCCCAGTCGATTCCAGTACTGTATTTCAGTATTGGACACATCGGGTTCTCAGTACGCTCCAATCGATCTCAATACTGATGTTCAGCATTGCAGACTTTATATGATTTTTACCTGAATCGAATTGAATGCTAAATATCAGTATTGGGGACTTGAAATCCTATCTGCCCAGTCGAATCCAGTACTGTTTTCGAGTATTGGGAACTTCGAGATCTCAACCCACTTCAATCAATCTCAATACTGACTGTGAGTATTCTAGCCCTTATATTCTAATAACCTGAATCGATTTGAGTACTGTCTCTCAGTATTGGGTAGATCGCTATCTCAATCCACTTGAATCGATCTCAATACTGGAAGTAAGCATCAGAAACCTTATATCCTATCTACTTGAATCGATTTGGATGCTGGATTTCAGTATTGAGGACTTGAAATCCTAACTGCCCCAATCGATTCCAGAACTGTTTTTCAGTATCGGAAACATCGGGTTCTCAATCCGCTTCAATCGATTTCAATACTGATTTTCAGCATTGCAGACCTCAAATGATATTTACCTGAATCGGATTGAATGCTAGATATCAGTATTGAGGACTCGAAATCCTATCTGCCCCAATCGATTTCAGTACTGTATTTCAGTATTGGAAACATCGGGTTCTCAATCCGCTTGAATCGATCTCAATACTGATTTTCAGCATTGCAGATCTTATATCCTATCTACTTGAATCGATTTGAATGCTGGATATCAGTATTGAGGACTTAAAATCCTACCTGCCCGAATCGATTTCAGTACTGTATTTCAGTAGTGGAAACATCGGGTTCTCAATCCGCTTGAATCGATCTCAATACTGATTTTCAGCATTGCAGACCTTATATCATATCTACTTGAATTAATTCGAATGCTGTGTATCAGATTGGGAATGGGAAGTCCTATCTGCCTCAATAGATCCAAATACTGACCTCTAACATTGGATACCGTATATTCTATCTACGTCAATATACCTGAATGATGATTGTTAGTATTGAGGACTTGAAATCCTATCTGCCCCGATCGATTCCAGTACCGTCTTCCAGTATTGCAAACATCGAGATCCCAATCCGCCTCAATCGATTTCAATACTGATTCTCAGCATTGCAGACCGTATAACCCGTTCACCTGACCAATAGCAAAACTCATCTTCAGGCTGTTCCAATTCTGCCCAGCAGTATTGAATTCGATTGATATATATGGAACCTAGAGTAGTTCAATACTGATTGTGAGTATTGAGAAGGATAGAATAACCATGTACCCACGATTTCCATTCGATTCTGTAGTATTCATCTCGATATTAGTCAATGACGCAAAGAGTGATTGGGTCATCATTGGAATAGATTGATGCAGTCGACTCAATGCTGCCCGGCAGGATTCAGACCGATAGCGAAACTCATCCTCAGAGCGTACCAATCCTGCTCAGCAGTATTGAATTCAATTAAAATACATGGAATTCAGAGGAGTTCGATACCGATTGTGAGTATTCAGGAGGATAGAAACCACTTTCACGGTCGGTATTCCATCCTATAGTATTAAGCTCGATTGGCCAATCACGCAATGAGTGATTGGGTCATCATTGAAATCGATTGACGCAGTCGACTCGTTGCTCCCTGGCAGGATTCAGACCGAAAGCAAAACTCATCTTCAGGCCGTTCTAATCCTGCTCAGCAGTATTGAATTCGATTGAGATGTATGAAATCTAGAGGAGTTCAATACTGATTGTGAGTATTGAGAGAAATAGAATAACCATGCACCCACAATTTCAACTGGATTCTGTAGTATTCATCTCGATTGATCAATGACGCAAAGAGTGATTGGGTCATCATTGAAGTCGATTTACGCAGTCGACTCAATGCTTCCTGGCAGGATTCAGTTCGATAGAAAAACTCATCTCGAGATCGTTCCAATCCTGCTGAGCAGTATTGGATTCGATTGGAATATACGGAATCTGGCGAAGTTCAATACTGATTGTGAGTATTGGGAAGGATAGAATAACCATGCATCCACGATTTCAATCCGATTTTGTAGTATTCAGCTCGATTGGTCAATCACGCAGTGAGTACCCAGACAGCATCGAAACCTTTCCGAAAACTTTCAGAAAGCTTTCAGTGAAAGGTTCGAAAGCTTTCCGAAAGCGTTGGATGTCCCTTTCCACTGAACTTTCCGAAAGTTTTCGACGGGAGTTGTTGGACACCTTTCGGGAAAGGATTCCTAAAGGGTTTTCGGTAAGATTGCTACAAGCTTTCTGGAAAAGCTTTGTAAAAACTATCATGAAAGAGATCCAGCAGTTGTCACTAACAGGTACCTGAAGATTCGACAACGAGCAGCTACCCCGAGCTTCCTCGAAAGGTTTCTAAAAGGTTTCCGAAAGCTGTCGACGAAACCGGCCCGGGGAAACTTTTACTGAAAGCTTTCTGAAAGGGTTCTGAAAGGTGGCGATAGAACTCATTGCTTGAAACTTTCCTCGAAAGGTTTCTGAAAGGTTTCGAGCAGATGACGATGAAACCGGCCCCGGAAAACTTTCATTGAAAGCTTTCTGAAAGGGTTCTTAAAGGTGGCCACAAAAGTCATTGCTCGAAACTTTCCTCGAAAGGTTTCTGAAAGGTTTCGAGCAGAAGTCGATGAAACCGGCCCTGGAAAACTTTCATTGAAAGCTTTCTGAAAGGGTTCTGAAAGGTGGGGATAGAACTCATTGCCCGAAACTTTCCTCGAAAGGTTTCTGAAAGGTTTCGAGCAGATGTCGATGAAACCGGCCCGGGAAAACTTTCATTGAAAGCTTTCTGAAAGGGTCCTGAAAGGTGGCCACAGAAGTCATTGCTCGAAACTTTCCTCGAAAGGTTTCTGAAAGGTTTCGAGCAGAAGTCGATGAAACCGGCCCTGGAAAACTTTCATTGAAAGCTTTCTGAAAGGGTTCTGAAAGGTGGGGATAGAACTCATTGCCCGAAACTTTCCTCGAAAGGTTTCTGAAAGGTTTCGAGCAGATGTCGATGAAACCGGCCCCGGAAAACTTTCATTGAAAGCTTTCTGAAAGGGTTCTGAAAGGTGGAGATAGAACCCATTGCTCGAAACTTTCCTCGAAAGGTTTCTGAAAGGTTTCGAGCAGATGTCGATGAAACCGGCCCCGGAAAACTTTCATTGAAAGCTTTCTGAAAGGGTTCTGAAAGGTGGGGATAAAACCCATTGCTCGAAACTTTCCTCGGAAGGTTTCTGAAAGGTTTCGAGCAGATGTCGATGAAACCGGCCCCGGAAAACTTTCATTGAAAGCTTCCTGAAAGGGTTCTTAAAGGTGGCGACAAAAGTCATTGCTGGAAACTTTCCTCGAAAGGTTTCTGAAAGGTTTCGAGCAGATGTCGATGAAACCGGCCCTGGAAAACTTTCATTGAAAGCTTTCTGAAAGGGTTCTGAAAGGTGGGGATAGAACTCATTGCTTGAAACTTTCCTCGAAAGAGGTTCCGAGAAGCTGTCGACGAAACCGGCCCTGAGAAACTTTTACTGAAAGCTTTCTGAAAGGGTTCTGAAAGGTGGCGATAGAACTGATTGCTCGAAACTTTCCTCGAAAGGTTTTTGGTTTTGAGAAGCTCTCGATGAAACTGGCCCTGGGAAACTTTTATTGAAATCTTTCTGAAAGGGTTCTGAATGGTGGCGATAGAAGTCATTGCTCAAAACTTTCCTCGCAAGGTTTCTGAAAGGTTTTCGGAAGCTGTCGATGGAACTGAGCCTGGGGAACTTTAATTGAAAGCTTGAAGTTATTGCTCGAAACTTCCCTCGAAAGGATTTCTGAAAGTTTTCGGGAAGCTGTCCATGGAACCCACTTGCAAGAACTTCCACTGAAAGGTTTTCATGAGGTGCCGACAAAACTCGAAACTTTGTCCGCAGTGTATCTGGAAGATTTCGGAAAGTTTTCGGGAAGGCTCCTCTCTGGTTCGCGAATGACCCCCCCCCCTCCCCCCGAATAGTTCCGGAGTAGAAGGTTCCTGAGAGGTGGACAGAAAAACCGTTCTCTGATCCAGCTAAGAACTTCCTGAAAATCTCTCTCTGATCTGTTCGTTACGGTTCCCTACAAAAGGACGTACAGTTGCCATCCCTGATGTCTTGTTTGCTAAAGATCGAGGCTCTCGTTCCCGAAGGAGTGATTGAATGCTTCGTAGTTCTCTCCCTGCGAGCACCCTGATCATTGAACCTCGATCTCCGGGATTCCAGATTACTTAGGAGATGAAGTATTTGGCGCATTGTCTACAAGGAATCTCTAAGCACTTACACAAGATTAAGCTAGAATTTCCTTTTATTCGTCATTCAAACGTACAAATATTATTCAATACTTTCCTCCGCCTCACTCTCGTTTTTGCTGTCCTCTGGTATGATCGGGACGAATGCCTTTTTCCTTGATGGTTTGTCACTTTTCCCACAAGAAAGTAATACACGGTCACCATGATGATACTGAAGAGACATTCCTCGAGAATTCATTACATTATCGTGGTAAATTAGATGTGAGGTCGGAAAGCAAAGTTTCATCTTGGAAGAACTCGGATTGGAATCCACATTCCGGGTGAAATTGAAGCCTAGTCATAGTGTGAGAAAGAGAAAAGCCCCGCAACTGAGTCATACTTTCTCATGTTCCTGTGTAAAAATGTTTTTGCTTCAGCTCAAAGATGGCTCACCGAAAATTCCACGTGGAACTAATTTGATCGATGAGACGTGAATTATATGAGACTGGACTTGATGTGAAAGTACGACCACAGTCGAGACATGACTGGATTGATATGAGACATTGTGGAGTAAGTCAAATACTCCGATTAAATCCTCACATTCATCCGTGTAAGTACCTTCAGCCCTCAAACTGACAGTAGAAGTACGGCTAAGATTCTCGATTCATTGCCAGCATAAAAGCAGCGAGGAAGTCGAAGGATAGCAGGAAAGAGGGCATGACGAACGTGTAATTTTTCCATGATCAAAACTCACTCATTACTCCGGTTGGTCCTGTTTTTTGCTTGATCCAACCATGTTTGTAGAGATTTTTTGATTTGGTCCAGACAAGGATTATTGTGGATTCTTTGTAAGGCCACTGCAAGAAGAATTAGACATCTCATTGAGTCTCAACGAATTCCTGCACAAATCCATCAGATTCTCTCGATCAGATATCACGAGATTCTTTTTTTCGGGCAGTACACCACAATTTTAAGAAGATGAACAATTCCAAAGGAGTATGTACGTACCATATACGCATGAGCACAGTTGTGTATCCACAAATGAGTCTTTGCCTGGTTTCCCATCTTTTGCTTTCACGCCGTGGTAAGAAAACTTCATTGCAAATCGATCATCCAAACTGGCGTACATTATATTGTATACTGAGTCGTTTACTGTAAGCCCCTTTAGTGAGGTTAAGAAGGTCACCTGAAATGAGACGCCAAACGTGAATTGATGGAATCATTGCAAAACCATGACTCAGTAGAACGAAATATGTGATAGCTGTATTCAACCTTCTCAGCATGAATTCATCTAAGACTTAGAGAACTTTCACTCCAAAAGAAGCACTTTGTTGGAATAAAAAATGAACGACATGCTCAAAGTCACTTTTCAATAGAGAACTTGATTCTAATACTGTTGGGTGATTCTCGGAATTTTTAGGATCCTGCTTTCAAATCCAGATCGAAAGTAGCGAGAATTCATGAGAATCGTGCGTGTATACAACTGAAAAAAGTCATGCTGAGAGTGTTACCACAAATTTCGTGAGAAGTTTACAAATTGATAATGACCATTTTGTTGTGGAATTTAGCGTTCTTGAGATTGTCCTCTAGTTCTTGGAACTTGTCCATATCAGCTGGTTTGAGATATTTTCTCATCTCATTATCAATCGTGTTATTCATTGTAACAGGTGTACACGCAATCGATTCTACTTTTGTCTGAAGCTTATCAACTTTTTTTGTAAGAAGTCCAACCTTTCTATTCAATTCACCGAACTGTTTGGTGCAATCTTTGTCTAAATTCTGCAGGAACTCTGTTGAATGGGATGGATGAAATGATTGCATTAGTTGGATGACCTACACAGGAATACGGAGTCACAAAAACACACTCACTAACGACGACGAATTGAAACTGTTCAGGACTCATTGGGGTCCATTCTTCCAGAACTGCATCATCTTTATCTTTCCCTAGGGAACTCGTGCCATTTGAAACCGATCCGTCGTTAATAGCATCTGTTACAAAGAATTCAATGGTTATATTCACATGGACATGAGTATGGGGTATTTTTTGATAGAGAAGATGAAAAGGGGAAAAACTGCCTTCTGGAAAATATCATAGTTTTCATAGAGTCAACACAAAACGAACAAAACGATTGCAACTGAGCAAAGTTTTCATCGAGTTGAACGTCTGAGAACGCGTTCAGCAGAGTCTTCTCAAAACAAGAGGAACTTCAAGGGCTAATGGAGAATGTTGAGATATGCTTGGATGGGAGCCAAGCAGAAACGGAGGCGAAATCGTGAGATTTTCGCTTTGCCCTGTGGCTTTTAGAGAAATAGGTTAGGATTATGAAAAATCTTCGACCTCAGAATTAACGGAAGGAAAAGGCCTCTGCGAATCTTATCACGACCGAAAGAACTCAACATTTCTTGGAATGATCATGAAAATTGATTGTCTCATACTTCCAATATTCCAGCTCACAGAAATTCTTTTAGGAATGGAACCGTGGCAACGTGCTATTTTTGGAATCATATTGCATCATATAAAAGATTGACGGCAAATTCGGTGACAAGGTCGCGCCAGGTTTTATGGAGCAGTAGTGGAAAGGATCCGATTTCTTTAAGGCGATTTGGTCACCGTGCGACGAGACCATGAAACTTGAAAACACATCTCACATGAAATCTAAGATGGTTTGAAGTTCCACATTAGTGGTCCCATCATTGTTATTGACCAATGACCAATCTGTATTTGACACTCCGTTGTTTCACCCAAATCGCAAGAGAATCAGATAAAAATGTGAAGAACTTGATCGCAAGAATCCCCTAACCTACAATATAAGCACGTTCTCATTCCCATTTTCCTCTGATTCTCTTGCGATTCGGGCTTCATGTCGAGGAGAAGAATTCAAGTTAGATGATAACAAGTATTCGTGCACTTGTGGTTGAGCCTCAATCGCATGAGAATCGGAGGAAAATGGGGATGATTCTCAGTTTGCATGGTGACCGCATCGCCTTGAATATGAATGATGATCATTGAGGTATATCGAAAATCCATCTTTGGAAAACCCACCTTTGTCCTCCAATGGCTCAACAGTACCAGCCGCGGTATCTGTGGCATCAGATTCTTTCGCCAAGACTTTGTTCAAGGACATGCTCTCAGGTATCCTTGGGATTTTCACAGACAGAGTCTTAACGCGAGTATTCACTTCCTCTGGTTCGGAATCGTCTGAGTCAGAAACATGTAAATGTCTCTTTTTTTGTGGAGAACTCTTGGTGGGAGAGGAATCTCTGTTCTTCTTTTTGCGGTCATGTCGACTGGATTTTAATTTTTCAATATCGCTCCCATCTGTCATTTCGTCTAAATTGTTTTTGACATCATTGACTGCGGATAGGTATTGATCTACGGAATCAATGATAACCCATGAGTTGAAACGATAAGTCTCTCATTTTTTGAGGGTCGCTAAAGTTAGCATTTACCTTTGTACTTGATGAATTTAGTTATCGGGAAACTTTTCCAGTCCTCACCCGGTTGTACTCTATCAATTTTCGCCTTATAAATTTTGGTCGAATCCATCAAGGGAGGCCAGAGTAATGATTTACGATCCTTCGACAGCCAAATCGAAGGCACCACTAATTTTTGTAATCTCTCATCTACGATGATTGCAAAATCTTTTTCCTCCATTGCACTCTCCTCTAATTCTGTCTAGCGGAACTACAGGGTAGAAAAATGATATATGGAGAATTCTAGGCGATGGTAGATTCATTCATATGATTTTATGTCCGTGAATAATCATAAACTCGTGTATGACTATATGTGTATAGCAATAACAATTACAATATATACAAGTATGAGCTCGAGATACAGGATTGTAAATGCTGCTCGATAACAACTTCACTCTGATCAGAGCACCAAGCACAAAATAAAGGGAAATTGATGTTTTCATGTTTTTGATGAAAGCGGCATTCATTTCATTAATTACACATTCCACTGAAGAGGTAGAGATTTTGACGTTAGGGAAGGGTTTCCACGGAACTTTATACTATTTACCATATTGAACTTGAGTTAGAACGATAATGGTTCCCCAGTGCAGTTCCGAACCGCCATGGGGTACTAATGGTAGGTTACGGTGGGAGTACTGAAGCGGGCTATCGGAGAATAAGGTCGAAGCATTATCAAAAGTAGAGCAATTTTTTACATTTTGGCATAAAAGTAGATAAAAGATATCGGGTCTACATTGCACAAGAGTATAAGTCAAAGAGTATGACTGATGGGGTAAGATACAAATCCGCTACTGTAAGGAATCTTGAAGATTTTGGCGACAATTTGATCAGCCGGACACTCATACATTTCATTAGTTTCAACAACAATATGTATACCTAAAATGCTGCTGCTAAATCCATCAACAGAAAATAGCTCATCTTGTTTCGAACATTTCTTTCCAATTATATACAACACTCCGCCACTCTTCACAATGTTAACTATAATAATTATCGATTCATCCCTAAGCATCACACAATTGTTCCGCTCATCCTCAATGTCTAAGCGCCAACAATTTTTTTCTAGTATCCTATACTGTTCATCGATCTTAATAGTTTGAGATATGATACCACTTTGACGAGGTCTACTTGCAGTAATTTCATCATCAGTCAGTACAGTCTGACTTTTGAGTTCTGTGAGCATATCATATTCTGCAAGTCTCCTATCCAACTGTTCCAAAGTTTTCTCTCCTTTCCGAATCAACTTCTTCAGGAAGCATAAAAAATTCTCATACGGATAGGCCCCGAACATTTCTAGAGAGCCATGCCGTAGAGCATCTCTAGCTACGTGGACTGCACCGTGAATACCATGAGTGACGTTCTCTTCCCCATAGATTTTTTCATACGTGTAAACAAAATTTATCAAAAATTTTTCGGCGTACTTAACATTGGATACATCCGTGACAAGTTTTGGACTTGATAAAATGTACACAGCGACATGCAGCCTAAGGAAATTTTGGAAAGCCTCGTGATCTAGAACATCTTTGAATACAGGAGCACCTGCGTAAAGGACAATAACTCTCCACTGAGTTGCTTTGAACCTTTTCCAATATTTGAGGGAATTGAATCTCTGATTAAATTCTGAAGGTAGAGCATTTTTCAAATTCTCAAACCTCTGACTGACGGTTTCGATTTTTCTAGCTGTCAATTTGCCTATCTTACTTTTAGAACCTTCGATCCAAAGCTTGAAGAGTTGCTTGGGATTGCCCAAATGCTGCAAATGCATAGGGTCCATTACGAACTGTCTCACTGCTTTGATACCTGGTATATCCAGAATAAGAGTTTTCCCTTTTAGGTGCGTACCAAGATAGGCATAATTTTTGAAGTCTTCATCATTTCTCAAACTATTATGACAATAATTTTCCAAGTTCTTCAGACTGAAGGAGGGAAAGCAAACACAGTCGTAGTGAGTACCTTCAATACAACATTTGCTGCAGCCATAATAGCCAGAGGGGTATTTTATATTCAAAATGAAAGCTTTAGCAGGACCATCCAAAGTGAAATGAGCGATCTCTAGTTTAATATTGCGACCATTGCTTTCGAAACCATCTTTCATTATCTGCGATACTTCTCCAACAAACATCTCCAGGAATTCATCACGACTGGGTTTTGTACGACCATGATGAACTCCTATCGGGAAGACACTCCTACAAAACAAATCTTTGCATAAAATTGCCCAGCAAACATATTCTGAAGAGTTACCATTCAAAGTAGCTCCATCAATGTTGATGCCCAACTTGATCGTATCAAATTGCTGCCCTAAGATGAGCTTAGCTTTAACAATTTTATGTAAAGCGTTCAAAACTCCCATGTGACAATAACGACCCCCTCCAATTTCAAGCACGGCTGAAGATTTAGGTGTTTTGAGAAGAGTTCTAGGGTCTTTGGGAAATTTAGCATCCGTGTGTTTGTTCAGAACGTGCAACAAAGATCGCAGAGCGCTATGGTTTATGAAATGGATGATAGCCCACTCTAAAATATCATTATGAAATTCAAGCACTTCTCTGTTGGCAGGGATTTCTCGACGATTAAGAAGAGGATGAGCGGAATCCTTATCGAATCCACGACCAGAATCAGAATCGTTTGGATCGAGATCACTATGACTATTGCTATCGCTATCATTTTCGCTATCGCTATCATTTCCGCTATTACTATCACCATCGCCACCTGTTTCACCACCACCATCACTCTGATCGCCTTCATATTCAATTCCAGCCCCGCCATTATCAGCATGATCAACTTGACCGTTGTTTGCAGATGATGGTAATGATGATGATGATGACGATGACGATGATAATGCTGATCGTGAGTCGATTTCCCTATCCTGAGCTAATAGCTCTTGGCCTGGAGGTTCGTCATGATTGGTGAGGGGTTCCCGTTGCTGATTATGTGACGAAGTGATTTTTTTTTGTAGGCTCGACCATTCTCTGACAATTTTCGTAAAATCATGATCAGATTTCAATTTGGACAAGCGGCGCACATGTCTTTTACTCTCGGGTTCTAAGCCTTTCCGCAATCTGGGCATGTTGAATAATATATCACTGCGTGTACCTGAGATTTCGATGTAGCGCTTGAGGAGTCCAAAGTGACGGCCTAGAGAAAAGAACAGAAAACTCAGATACCAATGAGAGGACAGTTTTGATTTCTATGAAAATCATGTGAAGCTCGAAAAAGGATAATCTGGAACCATTTACGGATTTAATTTTGGATAGTAACCGAGAAGATAGCATTGATTTCATAATGAGAAGCTCTATGAATGCCTCTGTCCGAACGATGCGACAAACTTATGAGTCATTCTTTTTAATATCACCAACTTTTGGGTCGGGGGTCATGGATTTTTTTGTAAATTTAGGTACATGTTATATGTGATGAAAGAAGGTGGAAAGCACATTTTTTAGACTCCGAAAGTGATCCGTGCAGGTTTGGCGACCCATTTTCGTTTTCAAAATTTGCAAAAAAATCGATTTTCTCATTTTTTGATTGATTTTTCCCGCGTGTAGGGCCCGATGGAAAAAATACAACAAACATACATTTCGATGTAAAAAAATCTGAACTTTCCGAAAAAAATACTTTCAGAATCGAAAAATGTCAACATAACCTCAAAAAAAGAGTTTTTTTGAAAAAAAGTAATTTTTGGGGCCTTAGGGCCCACTCTACCTCAAAACTGATATTTTCATTGAATTCCTCGTCAAATTTTACGTCGAAAACCGTTTAGAACAATTTGGGATCACTATGGGATCAAACACTGTGACGGCAGCTTTAAAGCTAGAATGAGAAGAAATCGGGTGAATCGACGTGTGTTAACATGCATGCTTGTCACTGCGTCTCTATGTACCACTATATCATCATTACAGCGATGATTCAGGTAGAATCAGAGGGAAGTACAAAGTGGAGATTGGAAACGTTCGATACTACGGCTGCCAACGTGCCAACCCAACTGCTTATGCAGATATAAACTTGACAATTGTGAGCAGGTGTTCTCAACCCTCACGTGGAACAGATAATGGTTGGTTGGTACGCTCGGCGCAGCAGTGTGCGCGCGCACCCCAGGCAGGCTACTGCTGCCACCGCCGACAACACACGGATGTGCACACAGGCTCACTATCCCGACAGATGATGAGTTAACCGTTGATATAGCTACCAGACGAATTCCAAATTGATTGGATATTCACGATCAGATCTGTTTTTCTTCTAACGCTCAACCCAGCGATACGCAGATCCTGACGAGGTATTCGATCCGGTATCTTTGTTGTGATTATTTGCATCTGAGCTGTCCAACTGTGGAAAGCTACAATAGTGCGGTAAAAAAGAACAGAGGTGGACTCGCACCTGTTGAGCACTCTGAACAAAGTGATGAAGTGTACTCCACTCATGTGTATCTGACAATTAATGTATGAGCTTCGTGGGATAAATCAATTCATGCAGAGCGAAAGACTTGCGAGAGATTGTTGAAGAATGGTCAAGAAGCGGTGCTGTAACCCATTGAAATTACCGGGTCCTCGTAAGTTATATCTACATAGCATAGAGTGTTCGGTGAATCGAGGCGCGCGGTCGCGCGCCTAAGCAGTATAGGTTCCAGGAAAAGAATGAGCGACCGCGTAACTAATTTTTGAATTCGTCGACCCTGACCTTGTCATAACACTTCATTAGAGTTTTAATGATGTATAAAAAGGTTTTGGCCCGGGGAAGAATTTTCTTAATACTTTCTTACGGCATTGCTCGATGATTAGCAACCATCTAGATTTCCTGCCTTTTGATATTCACAAAATCTAAATTTCACTGTGAGGGTCGCTCGAGAAACTCTTTGTCAATTGTTTAAGATAAATTCCCGACATGCATTCGTGTTAGTGTGTCCGTGCGATGTGATAACTTTGACATCAAGCAGAAGAGAAAGCGCGTGATGTATTACAGAATGTAAACACATCTGGCTGTCTGCTCTGCTGACAATCAATGATAAAAGTTCGGGTATCGTGTCATCTCGTTCTCGTAAATGAAGTACGGCTTTCATGGGCCTCATTTTTCATTAGTTCGCGATTTATTTATTCGAAAGCTTCAAGTTGAGTGGTGTAAACGCGAGGCATAATGCGTGATAATCATTGAGATCGAGTAAACGCGCGTGTTCATGTGCATAGGGTGTCAGTGTTTCATGTGAATTCTATCATTTCTGGACACGTATTGAAGTAGTAAGTAGACCTCTTATACGTGGTTGCGCTGTTGTATCGAAACATTTGGTCGATTCGTGTTATACGTCGTTCCTCGCTAATTCACGGAAAATGTTCCGAACATTTAATAGAGAATTTACGATGTTTACATTAATTTGATGCCGGTTTTGATCGAAGCAAACTAAGAAACGGATACGAATATCAATTGATCACGTGCAAAAAAGCGACAGCGTATAGGTTGGAGACACGCAAAAACACATGAAAAACACACAAATACACATCTCGGACTTAGATAAGCAAGATTATCTTCAAAATTCGGTCAAATCTTCATTGCTCCACTTCTAAGATTTCTTCATTCGTATGCTCAGCGAAACTCATTCAATGAAAGTCGAACGACTCTTAGAAAGGTCCTTCCCTCTTTCATACCAGAAGGTAAAACCTTATTATAGAGAAAATGCTTTTGGTATTTTTCACGAAGTTTTGGGATGATGATCGCCTTTTGGGGCAGTAGCATCGGTCCGGTAGTGTATTTTTGCGAGATTCTGTGTGTTTTTGCCTCTGTTATGAGCGTGTTGATCAACATACCATGAATATCATTAGTTCGGTCCCGACTGAGTCTTGCACATTCGATTTGAAATTACGGCGGCTTGCACTTCCGAGTTTTCGTTGACAGATAAGATATCGATCGATTCCATCTTGTTCATCAAGAACAATTCGATTCGGTTTATAGACTCAAGATCTGAGGCCGATCTGCGACCGATACCTGAACAAGAGCTATGGAAATTACCAGAATTGGTCGATTCTGCACTCATCTGTTCTAAGTGCCGGAAGCGGTTGCAAATTTACCAGCCACCCAGCCTCGATAACGAACTCGGGGAATCAGAACCTTTCTCTGATAAACCCAGCAGCCAAGGTTCAACAGTAGAGTTCGTTGACGAGGACATCAGTATGGATGTTTATTTAGGTGTATCTCCAGTAACTAGAAAACGGTACAATTCTATCAATAGAGGGAATCATCTTATTTTCAAGGAAGAAATTGAATGTTGTCATGATTTGCAGCTCTTACAACGAGTCATACATGGGATCGAAATTGTCCGAGTTTCAAGAGGCTGTTCGCAAAAAATTTAAAAGTCAATACGGTATCGAACCAGCGACTGAAACTGATAAAAACGTTGAAGATTACCGTGAAATAATCCAAAATTTGAAAAATGATATTCGGCATTCGGATCAAAGGTACACAATGTTTTCATCCATGTAACACGATTACCATTGATTTTGTTGAAAGTAGAATTCCCTCATTCAAGTGAAAAAAGAAATGATTCTCGCCCTAAGTAAATTATGAGTATCCGTTCCAGATCCCAAAAAACCCAGTTACTTTCTCTTTTACCCCATTCATGGTCTCGTCAAAAAATTGTCGAAGAGTTTGGGGTTACCGATCATTCTGTCAAAAATTCCAAATTGCTTCGGAAAAAAAGAGGAACCGCTGATGATGCAGAAGAGAATGTCCGGGGAAGACCAAGTTTGGATCCTTCGATCAAGGATAAGATCGTGCAATTTTACCTGAATGATGAAAATTCGAGGCAGATGCCAGGAAAAAGTGATTGCAAATCGGTCATCCAAGCAGATGGCAAAAGGAAACTGATGCAAAAGAAATTGATCCTCTGTAATCTTAAGGAACTCTATGAGTCGTATAAGACGGAGTATCCTGAAGATAAGGTTAGTTTGTCCAAATTCTGTGAGTTGCGGCCAAAACAATGTGTTCTCGCAGGAAGTAGTGGAACTCATACAGTATGTGTATGTGTCATCCATGAGAACGTAAGCTTGATGCTCGAAGGTATGAGACCAACTTACAACTTGTCATGTCGGTCGATTGCTATCTGTTTTCTCACTTTTATTCGCTTTTCAGGTTGTAAATTCAAGCGGTTGTTCAAGAATAGTAGCTTCTTCGGAGGAGATGATGTGTCCGTCAACGATATATTACGGAAAATGATCTGTCCCAATCCAACAATGGCTTGTTATGAGCAGAAATGTAACAAGTGTCCCTCAATTGATTTGATTCATGAACATATGGCGGAAATTTTTGAGAAAAACGACGTCGACGAAGTCAATTACCGAATGTGGACTACTACTGACCGTTGTACAATTTTCAATGTAAATCAAGATACCGACGACTTTTTAGAGCTGTTAATGAGTAATATGAAAAAATTACTCTTGCACGATTTTATAGCAAGGAATCAAGCCAAATTTTTCTCGCATGTGAAAGAAACACTGCAACCTGGTTGGTTTTGTGTAGTTTTCGACTTTGCAGAAAATATCGCATTTCTTGCTCAAAGAGCTATTCCGGGATTTCATTGGAACAATGAACAAGCCACTCTCTTCCCAATTACTGTGTATTTCAAGGTTAATGGAGAACTACATCATTACTCATACTGTGCTATTTCCAACTGCCTGAAACATGACTCCGTGGCTGTATATATGTATCAAAAAAAGTTGATAGAACTCATGAAAATCAGGTTTGGGATTCTGTTGAGAATGATCTATTTTTCTGACGGAGCCCCGCAGCAATTCAAGAATCTAAAATCTTTTGGTAATCTCACTTATCATCACTCAGATTTCGGAGTAGAGGCAGAATGGAACTTTTTTGCAACGTCTCACGGCAAGGGCCCATGTGATGGACTTGCTGGTTGCATCAAACGCAACGCAGCTAGAGCTAGCCTACAAGGTCATTTGATCCTGAATGCAGAGCAGCTTTTTGAATGGGCCAAAAATGCAATGAAGAATGTGGAATTCTTCTATCTGTCTCAGGAAGACTACGAGGAAACGAGACGATTTCTCGAAAGAGAACGTTTCCCATTCTGTAAAACAGTGCAAGGTACACAGGGCTATCACGCATTCACACCACTGCAAAATCCAAGTGGCCATGTTTCAGTCAAGAAGATTTCTAATTCTAATGAAAGCAAAATCGTTAAAGTGGTCACGAAACCCTGATATGTCTCTTTTGTCAGTGGAGCAATTTTAGTCATTTCATTCAAGAATCTCCGAGACGAGTGATTCGATTTTAATTTAGGTGATAGAACTCCGAAAGCTATGACGGTGAATGTGATAATATAGTTGTTCGTGGAAATGAAGAAATCCATTTTGAAATCTGAGTAATTTGAAGACTCCAGCTCGGACGAACCGTACAATTATAACATTCAAAACAAAACTCGTTTCTTTTTTCTACGGTGTATATCTGATGGTATAAACCACCCCCCTCTCTTTCTCTCTCCCACACACAGAAACTCCTTCCAATGAGACAGTCTACTCAGTGACAAGCATGCATGTTAACACTCGTCGATTCACCCGATTTCTTCTCATTCTAGCTTTAAAGCTGCCGTCACAGTGTTTGATCCCATAGTGATCCCAAATTGTTCTAAACGGTTTTCGACGTAAAATTTGACGAGGAATTCAATGAAAATATCAGTTTTGAGGTAGAGTGGGCCCTAAGGCCCCAAAAATTACTTTTTTTCAAAAAAACTCTTTTTTTGAGGTTATGTTGACATTTTTCGATTCTGAAAGTATTTTTTTCGGAAAGTTCAGATTTTTTTACATCGAAATGTATGTTTGTTGTATTTTTTCCATCGGGCCCTACACGCGGGAAAAATCAATCAAAAAATGAGAAAATCGATTTTTTTGCAAATTTTGAAAACGAAAATGGGTCGCCAAACCTGCACGGATCACTTTCGGAGTCTAAAAACTGTGCTTTCCACCTTCTTTCATCACATATAACATGTACCTAAATTTACAAAAAAATCCATGACCCCCGACCCAAAAGTTGGTGATATTAAAAAGAATGACTCTTATGTAAAATGGCTTGAAAGAGACGAGGACTTTAGGTTATATATGGGGTCTGGCATGAGTCATACAGAGTTTGTGGAATTCCAGGGTTCAAGTTTATGACTTTCGAGTCGAACGAAAGATCACAAACCACAAAGGAAGTTTTTTTGGGCCAAAATTCCCTAGTTTCAATGGTTCGTGGCTATCAACACTATCATCATCGATTTCAAACGAGTCTCCTAAGAATATTCAGAGAATGATCAAGATTCCAGATGGGATTGATATATTCCATTACCACTTGTTGACGAAGAAATTTTCCAGTAATATTACAACAAGATTGCACAAAACTCTTCAGGACCATCTGAAATGTCAGTCAATCACTCACTGCGAAGCTTTGAGGTCAGTCCGGAGCTATCGCAGAGCCGCAACCAGACACGCATCGGCGTACTTCCAGGTTGCGGCTGCATGCAGTGATTTTGAGAGCAGTATTTTTGTTCATACGCTTTCATTGGTATTGAATGTGTCACTCGGATAGTAGGCCACCTGTTAAATGCTATAACATATTACCCTTTTTTTGGTGGGACAGAGCGCGCCTCCGCTTATTTCAATTCATTCCTCACTAACAGTGAGGAATGAATTGAATTGATGATTTCCTCACGAAACAGTTTTGGCCAATAGCAGATAAGAGGCCCCCTGTGAATTAGAATTTTTTGTCGAATGAGCCCTCCCACGCCTAAAAATTTTGAATCTAGCTCGCAAAAAACATTGAATGATGACAGCGTCGATCAAGATACCAAGCCAAGCGAGCCGGAGAGCTACGATTTTTCCGAGATATGGGAGAAATTTTCGAGTGAGGAACAACTCATTCGATGGGTGATATTATGGTGTTCCAGTTGCCATATTTCGTTTGGGTTGGAAATGTGATGTTAAATTACTGTGAGGCAAAAAATTGGCTCATGATCCACCATCACATATGTAGTGCAATCAAAGCGTCATCTATCGGGTAAGATATTCGGATTCTCTCCGGACTGGCCTTGAGAAGTTTTATGACATCTCCCGCGGAAAGGCTATCTGAAAGGTTTGAAAACAAGTCTCAGAAAGTCTCCGTCTCCTATCTTGTGAAATTTCGAAAAAGCTCCCTGCAATTCATTTGCCAGCTTTCCGGAAGTTTTTCTCCGCACGAAACTCATAAATTCGTCAGGGACTTGCGCTGAAAGGTATCTGAAAGGTTCTAGGAAGTATCTAAGAAAGTCCCGGACAATGCCTCAGTTTGTTCTCCTTGCTTCGCTGCTGAAAAGGGCCCCAGTTGTCAACGTGGCCTCACAAGAAAAGTACAGGCGAACACCGGTATCCGCGACCTCGGATTTGGCGACCTCCGCATATCCGCGGTTACTCATTCGAGTACAAAACCCCGTATTCACGGTATTTTGCCCCGGTATTCGCGGTATGATGCCCCGAGTTTCCAATTATCTGAGATGACGAATTTCCTTCAATATGTTTGAGCATGTTGGATTATTCATCAATTCTGGTTGCAAATCATAACTCCGTATCATAAATCGACAATTGAAATTTTCACTTCGTTAATACGGAGACGAACACAGTGAGTTGGTTTTAGAATGGTTAACCATCAGACTACTTTGTTGTTCTGATTCGAGTTGGATGAATCAAACCAATAAAGCATTCTGAACTTCATTGTACAACAATGACTCCACCAACGAGAAATTGTCTTTCAGGAAAAGTTCAAAAAAAGAGAAATAAGTCATAGACATTGCTAAGAATTGAACAAATTTGAAAATTGGTGGACGAAAGAGGACAAGTCAGTGTGTTTGCAAGGATGCATGATGTTAAAAGATTTGAGATCCATCTGGATCGTCATGACAAACTCAAGATTATGGAGGCTCATGGACCTTCACGTGTATATAAAAATCACTTGAAAATCACTCAGGGCAGACTCTATAGATACAAAAGGAACAGCTTCCCATTCTCTCAGAATGGTTTGTGAGTCGAGGAGATTTCTAGGACGGGATTGGTACAGGCAAACGGTGAATCCGTGGAGGCATAAGGATCCGAGAGGCATACGCCGTATACCCAACATGGTATTCGCGATCTTTGTATTCGCGGTATTTTTCAGAAACTGATTAGCAGCCAATAGGGGGGGGGGGTTCTCGTACCAACGTGTTTTTCCGTGATGACAATGCAGACAAGCTCGCTATCACCGTGTTCGACAGAATCATGAACATGCTATTGAAGTGCCCGTCATACAAAAGCTCGATGAGTAATTTTCATCGCTGCATTCTGTCGTACCTAAATTACGAAGAAATCTTGGACTTGAACCTTTAAAATGAATATGATTTCATGAAAACCAACGATGATGAGAACTATCATCAGTGCAACATCTTACGACTGGAGCCCTGATAGAATCCTCCAGAAATCTTAAAATTCGCAGATTCTATCGGTCTTCCCCGTGGGAACCCAGTTTCCCTCGAGTTTGAAGGAAATCGTCTACAACGAACAGTTGCTGTTGGGGGAAAGATTAAAAAATATCGAGTTTTTCTTGTGAAACTCTAAAGGAGTAGAATCAGCAAAACTGAGATCAGAATTTGCACAATTTTCCGAAATCTCACTGATTTACTGGATTGGGATTTTAATATGCCCCAGAAATCTATCAAATCTCTCAGTGAAGAATCATACTCAAACCTTCCTGAAACCTTCCAAGAATCTTTCAGTGCAAGTCCTAATGAGAACTTGCCGTAAAAAGCTCTAGAAGAATCTTTGTTTGAATTTGTTGAGCTTTTCTGGCAGCTCTAAATCTCGATGTATCCCCAATCTAACTACTCAGAATGCTAAGAAGATGTTTCAGACTCACACAAATCACCGTATCCAAGGCGGGACCTCACCTAGGGAAAGGAGCGTGGATTGGCATTTCAAATTTCTTCTTTGGTTGAGTTACTCAATTCATGCAATGTGTTTATAACAAAATTTCTCATTGCTCCTCTACATCCTCATGGGCTAACCATGACAACATGTAATCTGTAGTTAAACCTCAAGTATAGCCAATATACTCAATTTTAAGGAAAAGGGCGGCATTTGATAACATCTGGCTTCGAAACACTCATGCCCCGAGTCATGTTGCTTTGATCGCAAATGAAGATATCAATCTTGCAGTAATGGACTATTGATATTCATCACAAAAGTAGTAGATAACTGCATAAACGTCAGGTTGAGTCAAGCTTGAAGCGATGCACAACTTGTAAAAGCTAAATATTCTCACAAAATGCCCTAAATCATCCATTCATTCCCCCAAGAGTATTCAAGCTCTGTCCTGTAGTTGGGATTGAATATATGAATTTTGAGCATTTTTCATATCATTCCGGAATCCTTGATTGCATAGAGCACGTGTTTTTGTGATGCTTGAGGTGCTGAATGACTCTCACAATTTCCACTGTTTAATTGGATACACTAACATCGGGCGTGGAATTCCCACCAAGGTGGAATTGGTAACAAATCATTAAAGACTAGTTGGACTTATCTTGATCATTTTCTAAATTCATTCTATGAGACTGTTTTGAGACTTAGGCAGAACTACGCAGAAATTATTAGCACCATTCTGGGCAGGGATCTCTCATACATAGGTGAATGAGCATGCAAAAGTCACTTTACATGGATGTGCACTGGGTGATACTCCAAAAGAATCAGACAAGTATACAAAAGGTTTTGAGAACAAAAACCATTCTTCACTTCTGCCCTTGAAGAGGTAGAAGATATTCGTTGAGAACGAATGACTATTGCCAAAACTACAGAGGCCTACATCAATAAGATCCTGAATTGCGATGATGAGACTCCAGGGAAGAATTCATTCATGCATTCATTTGGAACAGCTATAATCTTGTACAATTCTGGTAGCTGGATGTAAACATTTTTTATGGCGCTCTCGAGTTTATGCCTTGTGAGATTCCAGTTCGACTAAAGAGAGAACTTGCACCAGTTGATGGGTTATTATGTTCATTCAATCACCAATGCACTTGTTAGCAGAGAAAGTCTCAAATGATCACCTCGAACATCGTAGACTAACCATTTCTGTCCAGAATGATGCAAACTAATCTCACACAATCCTAGCATTACAAGATAGTACTTGAAGCACAGTCAGATTCGTTCAACGAATTTTAAACAAAATCCTGGGTATTTCATAACAAGAATCTCTCATAAACAGATGATGACGTGAAGTATAATCAGCATCGCACTCCATAACAAGCATGTCGCAGTGACTTGACAACCCACATTCCGAGTACGGATATCCAAAGATTAATCAACCAAATAGTGAGGAGTATTCAAAATTGGGGAGATGAGCAAGGAGACAAATGAGGAGGTCATGCAAGAATGATAAAATCCGACACTTACTGATTCACCTGCTTTGTTGTTGCCACCAGAATTAGCGCGAAGTACTGGGGAAAGATGGCGATGCGACGGAGGTGCGCCCGCATGCTGTGAGCCCGCCAAATTAATGGGTTAGAGCTGTTTTCGAGAAGTACGCAAATGAGATCCTAAGGGATTTGAATATCTAGATTCGATTTTGGTCAATCTCAATCTGTTATTTGTTCATTCTCTACTACCTTTGTTCACATGGAGAAACATTGTTACGATATTGCATATGGGCGTGTATGTTGAATAAGCGTGTATCTCGGCACGAGATTATTCCTCCAACCTCCATCATTCGCAAGCAGCCCACAAAATCCCTTGAGTACCGAAATAATTTCTCTCGTCTCTGGAGTCCATCAGATCCCGGTACAGTTTACTTGTGGTTGATTGAAAACTCTGTCAAGGCTGGAGCGTCGGTATAATATTTTGGAGCGCATGCGCAGTACTCATCACACCCAGGAGCTCTGAAGATGCGCGGTGACAAAGTTTCTCATTGACTACGAAAGAATGGATGAGAATGATGGATTCTAGTGATGGAATGGAACAAATTGGATAAGCCCTGAAGGAAATATTGAAGATGACTGCGAGCGAATCCTGGGAGGTGTGGTCGAAGCTCTCGACACAACGTCCGCAAAGTTCTACCGAAACTTCCACTGTAAGGCTTTCGAAAGATTCCAGGAACTATCCTCGGGACGTTTATGAACTCTTGACAGCGGAGAGTTCTGCGGAAGGTTACCAGGAGCTTTCGCTAGAACTTTCCCTGCAAGGATCTGGGAATAATTTTGGAATTACCACCGAAAGATTGTCGAGAAGTTTTCGGACACTTGACAGGGCAAGGATTCCCAAAGTGTTTCAGGAAATCTTCCTGGGAACTTTCATCGAAAGTTTCACTGCAAGGATGTGAAAATTCTTTGAAATTTTGCCGAAAGGCTTTTGAAAGGTTTCAGAAAGTTTCTCAAAAAGTTTTCGAACACTTGGCAGGGCAAGGTTTGTGAAAGGTTTCAGGGTACCTTCCTGAAAGCTTTCTGAAAGCTGTCGTCGAAAGATTCACTGCAAGGATGTGAAAATTCTTCGATCTTTCGCCGAAAGGCTTCTGAAAGGTTTCAGAAAGTTTTTCAGAAAGTTTTTGAACACTTGGCAGGGCAAGGATTGTGAAAGGTTTCAGGGTACCTTCCTGAAAGCTTTCTGAAAGCTTTCGTCGAAAGTTTCACTGCAAGGATGTAAAAATTCTTCGATCTTTCGCCGAAAGGCTTCTGAAAGGTTTCAGAAAGTTTCTCGAAAAGTTTTCGGAGTCTTGGCAGTGCAAGTTTCTCTGAAAGATTACAGGAAACCTTTCTTAAAGCTTTCTGAAACCTTTCGTCGAAAGTTTCACTGCAAGGATGTAAAAATTCTTCGAACTTTCGCCGAAAGGCTTCTGAAAGGTTTCAGAGAGTTTCTCAGAAAGTTTCTGGACACTTGGCAGGGCAAGGTTTGTGAAAGGTTTCAGGGTACCTTTCTGAAAGCTTTCTAAAAGCTTTCGTCGAAAGTTTCACTGCAAGGATGTAAAAATTCTTCGAACTTTTGCCGAAAGGCTTCTGAAAGGTTTCAGAAAGTTTTTCAAAAATTTTTTGAACATTTGTCAGGGCAAGGATTGTGAAAGGTTTCAGGGTACCTTCCTGAAAGCTTTCTGAAAGCTTTCGTCGAAAGTTTCACTGCAAGGATGTAAAAATTCTTCGATCTTTCGCCGAAAGGCTTCTGAAAGGTTTCAGAAAGTTTCTCGAAAAGTTTTCGGAGTCTTGGCAGTGCAAGTTTCTCTGAAAGATTACAGAAAACCTTTCTTAAAGCTTTCTGAAACCTTTCGTCGAAAGTTTCACTGCAAGGATGTAAAAATTCTTCGAACTTTTGCCGAAAGGCTTCTGAAAGGTTTCAGAAAGTTTTTCAAAAAGTTTTTGAACACTTGGCAGGGCAAGGTTTGTGAAAGGTTTCAGGGTACCTTCCTGAAAGCTTTCTGAAAGCTTTCGTCGAAAGTTTCACTGCAAGGATGTAAAAATTCTTCGATCGTTCGCCGAAAGGCTCCTGAAAGGTTTCAGAAAGTTTCTCGAAAAGTTTTCGGAGTCTTGGCAGTGCAAGTTTCTGTGGAAGATTACAGGGAACCTTTCTTAAAGCTTTCTGAAACCTTTCGTCGAAAGTTTCACTGCAAGGATGTAAAAATTCTTCGATCTTTTGCCGAAAGGCTTCTGAAAGGTTTCAGAAAGTCTTTCAAAAAGTTTTTGAACACTTGGCAGGGCAAGGTTTGTGAAAGGTTTCAGGGTACCTTCCTGAAAGCTTTCTGAAAGCTTTCGTCGAAAGTTTCACTGCAAGGATGTAAAAATTCTTCAATCTTTCGCCGAAAGGCTTCTGAAAGGTTTCAGAAAGTTCCTCGAGAAGTTTTCGGAGTCTTGGCAGTGCAAGTTTCTCTGAAAGATTACAGAAAACCTTTCTTAAAGCTTTCTGAAACCTTTCGTCGAAAGTTTCACTGCAAGGAAGTGGAAATTATATTGGTCCTTCCGCTGAAAGGCTTCTGAAAGGTTTCAGAAAGGTTTCATCGTATTCTTTTCATGGAAGGACAGCAGAAAGCCTCATGAAAGCTTTCAGAAACCTGTTAGAAAGCTTTCGGTGAAAACTTTCCGTGAAAGTTTCGGTGAAACCTTTCAGTGCTATCTGGGTAATTGGGTTATCATTGGAATCGATTGACTCAGTCAATCCAATGCTGCCTGGCAGGATTCAGAACGATAGCAAAACTCATCTCGAGATCGTTCCAATCCTGCTGAGCAGTATTGGATTCGATTGAAATATATGAAATCCAGCGGAGTTCAATACTGATTGTGAGTATTGGGAAGGATAGAATAACCACGCATCTACGATTTCAATCCGATTTTTTAGTATTCAGCTCGATTGGTCAATCACGCAGTAAGTGATTGGGTCATCATTGAAATCGATTGATGCAGTCCACTCAATGCTGCCTGGCATGATTCAGACCGATAGCAAAACTCATCTCGAGACCGTTCCAATCCTGCTGAGCAGTATTGAGTTCGATTGAAATATATGAAATCCAGCGGAGTTCAATACTGATTGTGAGTATTGGGAAGGATAGAATAACCATGCATCCACGATTTCGATCCGATTTTGTAGTACTCAACTCGATTTGTCAATCACGCAGTGAGTAATTGGGTTATCATTGGAATCGATTGACTCAGTCAATTCAATGCTGCTCGGCAGGATTCAGACCGATAGCGAAACTCATCTCGAGATCGTTCCAATCCTGCTGAGCAGTACTGAATTCGATTGAAATATATGAAATCCAGCGGAGTTTAATACTGATTGTGAGTATTGGGAAGGATAGAATAACCACGCATCTACGATTTCAATCCGATTTTTTAGTATTCAGCTCGATTGGTCGATCACGCAGTAAGTGATTGGGTCATCATTGAAATCGATTGATGCAGTCCACTCAAAGCTGCCTGGCATGATTCAGACCGATAGCAAAACTCATCTCGAGACCGTTCCAATCCTGCTGAGCAGTATTGAGTTCGATTGAAATATATGAAATCCAGCGGAGTTCAATACTGATTGTGAGTATTGGGAAGGATAGAATAACCATGCATCCACGATTTCAATCCGATTTTGTAGTATTCAGCTCGATTGGTCAATCACGCAGTGAGTAATTGGGTCAATATTGAAATCGATTGACGCAGTCCACTCAATGCTGCCTGGCATGATTCAGACCGATAGCAAAACTCATCTCGAGACCGTTCCAATCCTGCTGAGCAGTATTGAATTCGATTGAAATATATGAAATCCAGCGCAGTTCAATACTGATTGTAGGTATTGGGAAGGATAGAATAACCATGCATCCACGATTCCAATCCGATTTTGTAGTATTCAGCTCGATTAGTCAATCACGCAGTGAACGATCGAGTCATCATTGAAATCGATTGACAAAGTCCACTCAATGCTGCCCGGCAGGATTCAGACCGATAGCAAAACTCATCTCGAGACCGTTCCAATCCTGCTGAGCAGTACTGAATTCGATTGAAATATATGAAATCCAGCGGAGTTTAATACTGATTGTGAGTATTGGGAAGGATAGAATAACCACGCATCTACGATTTCAATCCGATTTTTTAGTATTCAGCTCGATTGGTCGATCACGCAGTAAGTGATTGGGTCATCATTGAAATCGATTGATGCAGTCCACTCAAAGCTGCCTGGCATGATTCAGACCGATAGCAAAACTCATCTCGAGACCGTTCCAATCCTGCTGAGCAGTATTGAGTTCGATTGAAATATATGAAATCCAGCGGAGTTCAATACTGATTGTGAGTATTGGGAAGGATCGAATAACCATGCATCCACGATTACAATTCGATTTTGTAGTATTCAGCTCGATTGGTCAATGACGCAGTGAGTAATTGGGTTATCATTGGAATCGATTGACTCAGTCAATTCAATGCTGCTCGGCAGGATTCAGACCGATAGCGAAACTCATCTTCAGGCCATTCCAATCCTGCTGAGCAGTATTGGATTCGATTGAAATATACGAAATCTAGCGGAGTTCAATACTGATTGTGAGTATTGGGAAGGATAGAATAACCATGCATCCACGATTTCAATCCGATTTTGTAGTATTCAGCTCGATTGGTCAATCACGCAGTGAGTAATTGGGTCAATATTGAAATCGATTGACGCAGTCCACTCAATGCTGCCTGGCATGATTCAGACCGATAGCAAAACTCATCTCGAGACCGTTCCAATCCTGCTGAGCAGTATTGAATTCGATTGAAATATATGAAATCCAGCGCAGTTCAATACTGATTGTAGGTATTGGGAAGGATAGAATAACCATGCATCCACGATTCCAATCCGATTTTGTAGTATTCAGCTCGATTAGTCAATCACGCAGTGAACGATCGAGTCATCATTGAAATCGATTGACAAAGTCCACTCAATGCTGCCCGGCAGGATTCAGACCGATAGCAAAACTCATCTCGAGACCGTTCCAATCCTGCTGAGCAGTACTGAATTCGATTGAAATATATGAAATCCAGCGGAGTTTAATACTGATTGTGAGTATTGGGAAGGATAGAATAACCACGCATCTACGATTTCAATCCGATTTTTTAGTATTCAGCTCGATTGGTCGATCACGCAGTAAGTGATTGGGTCATCATTGAAATCGATTGATGCAGTCCACTCAAAGCTGCCTGGCATGATTCAGACCGATAGCAAAACTCATCTCGAGACCGTTCCAATCCTGCTGAGCAGTATTGAGTTCGATTGAAATATATGAAATCCAGCGGAGTTCAATACTGATTGTGAGTATTGGGAAGGATCGAATAACCATGCATCCACGATTACAATTCGATTTTGTAGTATTCAGCTCGATTGGTCAATGACGCAGTGAGTAATTGGGTTATCATTGGAATCGATTGACTCAGTCAATTCAATGCTGCTCGGCAGGATTCAGACCGATAGCGAAACTCATCTTCAGGCCATTCCAATCCTGCTGAGCAGTATTGGATTCGATTGAAATATACGAAATCTAGCGGAGTTCAATACTGATTGTGAGTATTGGGAAGGATAGAATAACCATGCATCCACGATTTCAATCCGATTTTGTAGTATTCAGCTCGATTGGTCAATCACGCAGTGAGTAATTGGGTCAATATTGAAATCGATTGACGCAGTCCACTCAATGCTGCCTGGCATGATTCAGACCGATAGCAAAACTCATCTCGAGACCGTTCCAATCCTGCTGAGCAGTATTGAATTCGATTGAAATATATGAAATCCAGCGCAGTTCAATACTGATTGTAGGTATTGGGAAGGATAGAATAACCATGCATCCACGATTCCAATCCGATTTTGTAGTATTCAGCTCGATTAGTCAATCACGCAGTGAACGATCGAGTCATCATTGAAATCGATTGACAAAGTCCACTCAATGCTGCCCGGCAGGATTCAGACCGATAGCAAAACTCATCTCGAGACCGTTCCAATCCTGCTGAGCAGTATTGAATTCGATTGAAATATATGAAATCCAGCGCAGTTCAATACTGATTGTAGGTATTGGGAAGGATAGAATAACCATGCATCCACGATTCCAATCCGATTTTGTAGTATTCAGCTCGATTAGTCAATCACGCAGTGAACGATCGAGTCATCATTGAAATCGATTGACAAAGTCCACTCAATGCTGCCCGGCAGGATTCAGACCGATAGCGAGACTCATCCGCAAGCCGTACCAATCCTGCTGAGCAGTATTCGATTCGATTGAAATATATGAAATCTAGCGGAGTTGAATACTGATTGTGAGTATTGGGAAGGATAGAATAACCATGCATCCACGATTTCAATCCGATTTTGTAGTATTCAGCTCGATTGGTCAATCACGCAGTGAGTAATTGGGTTATCATTGGAATCGATTGACTCAGTCAATTCAATGCTGCTCGGCAGGATTCAGACCGATAGCGAAACTCATCTCGAGATCGTTCCAATCCTGCTGAGCAGTACTGAATTCGATTGAAATATATGAAATCCAGCGGAGTTTAATACTGATTGTGAGTATTGGGAAGGATAGAATAACCACGCATCTACGATTTCAATCCGATTTTTTAGTATTCAGCTCGATTGGTCGATCACGCAGTAAGTGATTGGGTCATCATTGAAATCGATTGATGCAGTCCACTCAAAGCTGCCTGGCATGATTCAGACCGATAGCAAAACTCATCTCGAGACCGTTCCAATCCTGCTGAGCAGTATTGAGTTCGATTGAAATATATGAAATCCAGCGGAGTTCAATACTGATTGTGAGTATTGGGAAGGATCGAATAACCATGCATCCACGATTACAATTCGATTTTGTAGTATTCAGCTCGATTGGTCAATGACGCAGTGAGTAATTGGGTTATCATTGGAATCGATTGACTCAGTCAATTCAATGCTGCTCGGCAGGATTCAGACCGATAGCGAAACTCATCTTCAGGCCATTCCAATCCTGCTGAGCAGTATTGGATTCGATTGAAATATACGAAATCTAGCGGAGTTCAATACTGATTGTGAGTATTGGGAAGGATAGAATAACCATGCATCCACGATTTCAATCCGATTTTGTAGTATTCAGCTCGATTGGTCAATCACGCAGTGAGTAATTGGGTCAATATTGAAATCGATTGACGCAGTCCACTCAATGCTGCCTGGCATGATTCAGACCGATAGCAAAACTCATCTCGAGACCGTTCCAATCCTGCTGAGCAGTATTGAATTCGATTGAAATATATGAAATCCAGCGCAGTTCAATACTGATTGTAGGTATTGGGAAGGATAGAATAACCATGCATCCACGATTCCAATCCGATTTTGTAGTATTCAGCTCGATTAGTCAATCACGCAGTGAACGATCGAGTCATCATTGAAATCGATTGACAAAGTCCACTCAATGCTGCCCGGCAGGATTCAGACCGATAGCAAAACTCATCTCGAGACCGTTCCAATCCTGCTGAGCAGTATTGAATTCGATTGAAATATATGAAATCCAGCGCAGTTCAATACTGATTGTAGGTATTGGGAAGGATAGAATAACCATGCATCCACGATTCCAATCCGATTTTGTAGTATTCAGCTCGATTAGTCAATCACGCAGTGAACGATCGAGTCATCATTGAAATCGATTGACAAAGTCCACTCAATGCTGCCCGGCAGGATTCAGACCGATAGCGAGACTCATCCGCAAGCCGTACCAATCCTGCTGAGCAGTATTCGATTCGATTGAAATATATGAAATCTAGCGGAGTTGAATACTGATTGTGAGTATTGGGAAGGATAGAATAACCATGCATCCACGATTTCAATCCGATTTTGTAGTATTCAGCTCGATTGGTCAATCACGCAGTGAGTAATTGGGTTATCATTGGAATCGATTGACTCAGTCAATTCAATGCTGCTTGGCAGGATTCAGACCGATAGCAAAACTCATCTTCAGGCCATTCTAATCCTGCTGAGCAGTATTGGATTCGATTGAAATATATGAAATCTAGCGGAGTTCAATACTGATTATGAGTATTGGGAAGGATAGAATAACCATGCATCCACGATTTCAATCCGATTTTGTAGTTCAGCTCGATTTGTCAATCACGCAATAGGTGATAGGGGGATGATTGGAATTGATCCAGGCATAATTCGACTCGAATCTGTCTATTCATGATTGAAACGGATAGGATAGAGCAAGGTTATTATACACCCAGTACTGCAGAGAATTATTCAGATCGATTGAGGAATGTTAAAGTGTTCAAAAGGTGAAATCCAATCCTGTCATTTGGGATTGGTTAGGATAGACAATTAGTATCGTTTCGCGAATCGAATCACTTTCTGAAGCATTGATCTCGATAGAGCAGTGGGAGACGAGATCCATTGTTCAATTAGATTGATTCCAATACTGAATCGGTTCATTAAAACATCTTAAACCAGCAAAGATCTTCCATCCATCCTTCCGTGTCCGATCCTATGCTGAATACTAGTATTGGATTATATTCGCTTACATCAATCCTCATCAACAGTATAGAATTCTATTGGCAGTTGTGATCCCAATTCTACAATTCAGGATTCAGCTAGATTGGGTCTTTGTTCGATTGATCTGCATTGAATTCCAATACTGCTCTCGCCGGTTGAATGATAGAACCGATTGAAATGTATTCATCCCGATAGGATTCGATTGGTTTTCAATCCATCCCAATCGATCTTTTGCAGCAGGGCAGTACTGTGCAAAAATTCCTGAACGGTGGTATAAAATCCTCTCTTGCAAACACGATTGTTCGAGCCCAGATTGAAGTAGAAAAATTCTGAAAAAAGCATCTCAAAGATGAGAAAAAATGCTATCATTTATTGTGGTTTTTGATTTTTCTCTCAGTCCTTCTTGGTACCTCAAAAAGCTGATGTAATTTCAAGAATTTCGACAAAAAACTGTTTTTACTACACTACCGGTCAAAAGTTTAAGCTCACCCAAAAAATTTTTTTTCGATTTTGTGCGTTGAACTACTCGGCTCTGTTTGACCGTAGAGGACTCTTCTGGAGCTCATTTTGAAGGTTTTTGCACGTATTTTAAGATGGCATAATTCATTTTTATCCGTACGGATCGGGATCTTTCCAATTTGATCTTGGAAAAGTGTCAATTTCAACGATTTTTGGGAGAATCTTTTGGCTCCTGCCAATTTGAGCCACATGAATGTTTCAACATGGGAGTTGTGGGATATCAAAGTACCAGTCTAGAGCTTCAAAATCCGTTTTTGAACGCCCCTCTACGCCACTTCCAGTCCGAGCTATGACACTTTCTCTGAGGGAAGATTTTTCGGAAAAACTAGCACTCCAATTCGAGAGAGATACAGAGACGCATTTTCATGAAGTATAATCATCATTTCTGTCATCTTTTATCAACATCTTGATTGAGGAAACGAGGAACCTTTGAAATATGCCCCAAAAAGTGAATTTTCTCGTCATTTTTGAATCCAGGTGCTAGTTTTTGCGAAAAATCTTCCCTCAGAGAAAGTGTCATAGCTCGGACTGGAAGTGGCGTAGAGGAACGTTCAAAAACGGATTCTGAAGCTCTAGACTGGTACTTTTGTATCCCACAACTCCCATATTGAAACATTCATGTGGCTCAAATTGGCAGGAGCCAAAAGATTCTCTGAAAAATCGTTGAAATTGACACTTTTCCAAGCTCAAATTGGAAAGATCCCGATCCGTAAGGATGAAATGAATAGTGCCATCTTAAAGTACGTGAAAAAACCTTCAAAATGAGCTCCGGAAGAGTCCTCTACGGTCAAATAGAGCCGAGTAGTTCAACTCACAAAATTGAAAAAAAAATTTTTGGGTGAGCTTAAACTTTTGACCGGTAGTGTATATGGGCTGTGATTTGGACGCGGACAAAGATAGAACAGTTTCGTGAAAAGCATCCTGAAGAGCGGAAAAAATGCCATTTGCTATGATTTTTTCATTAATTTTTACGTCGTATGACTATGAGAGCTCTCAAAATAGCCAGATTCTCGAGTTTTCAATGAAATACGGATGAATACAGCTGAAAATGTCGAAAAAATTATAAGTATATACGATTTTGGCAACTTTGAAAGCTCTCACACTCTTATTCGCACGATGTAGAAAATAATCAAAAAATCATTGCAAGTGGCATTTTCTCCGCTCTTCAAGATGCATTTTGCAAAATTGGTCTATCTTTTTCCGCGTCCAAATTAGAGCCCATATAGTGAAAACGAATTTTTTTCGAAATCTTTGAAATTACATCAGCTATTTGAGGTACCAAGAAGGGCTGAGAGATAAATCAAAGACCACAAAGAGTTGGCGTTTTTCTCATCTTTGAGATGCATTTTCAAAATTTCTCTACATCAATCCGGGCTCGAGCAATCGACGTTGTTGCAAGAGAGGATTTCATATCACCGTTTAGGAATGTAGGTCCGATTACAAACTCAAAATCCGATGCAACCGTTTCTATACGCACGTATACGAGGTGTCAAGCGTGGTGTCAAGCGTGGCCTAGCAGACAATGTATAAGATAGGGAGGGTAGAGAGACTTCTCTACCCTCCCTAGCATGGCGTAAAGATAACATCTATAGTTATTTTTACGCCATGCTCCCTAGTATAAGAGATAGGAGTTGTCAGAGCGACAGTTCAATATTCCGCCACCGTACGCGTCCATGCATCCGTGTTATTATAGTGCTGTATTAGTCAGGGGTCTGATTGTGGAATCTTGCGCGCGCCCGCAGCGCAGCGTAGGATAGCGTAGGATAGAGTAGGATATCTTTCCTCTATTCTGATTGGTTGGAGCCGGGAGAAAGAGCCAATCAAACGAGAGGGAAGATATCCTACTCTATCCTACGCTATCCTACGCTGCGCTGCGCGCATAGAGTTACCTCTGTTATGAGCTGCTAGGCCCTAAACTATAATGAAATTCGCGCACGCGCTCGCTCGCGGAATCTTCACGATCTCACAGCTTGCGTGGCATATAAGGAGTAGTGGTGTGTATGTATGTATGTAAGTATATGTATGTGGATACACGCAAGATACAAGTCGCTAGCGTTGCAGGGACAAGGTATACGGTAGACCGGGCGGTCTCTGGTGGGCAAGTCAATATAGATATAGAATAAGCTAGAAGAAGGCGTATGTCGGCGCGGGCAGCAGTGGTATTGGATGCATGTGTCGGGATACGTATATGGCCCTGGTAAGGATACAGAGATATGCAGGTATATATGTATAGTTATGTATAGTATGAGTGTAATATCGGCGCGCGTAAGAATCAGTATGTATGTATGTGTATGTATATATATATATATATATATATATATATATATATATATATATATATATATGCATCTGGGCACGCGCGTATACACATGTATGATGGGAGCCACCCGGTCAAGTAAAATTCAACGCTCTCACGCTATGCAACGGAGTCAATCTTTTCCCCTTTTGTTTTTCAGTTGTCTATTTTTGGACTCATACTACTCGACTATAGGAACGGCTGGAAAACCTTTCAACCCACTTATCGGCGCCTGCATCTGATCCACTTTTTGACGTTTGATTGACGGGCCGACTTCTGGACTAGACTCTCGACTGACATCCGACAAAAGGACAATTCTTTTCCTCCACGTTGATTGACAGGCCGATCCCCGAATCTTTTGCTTTTACGTTTGATTGACAGGTCGACTTTTCGACTCGACACCTGAAGTGACGTCTGGAAAACAAGTTAACTCTTCTGCTTCTACGACACTGGAAAAACGAGACAACATTTTTGCCTCTGCCTCTGATTGACAGGCCTACTTTTGGACTCGATTCTGGATTGACATCTGGTCTACCTTTTTGACGTTTGATTGACGTCTGGAAAACAAGACAACTCTTTTACCTGCACATTGATTGACAGACCGACCACTGGAAAAAGAGACAACATTTTTTGCTTCTACATTTGATTGACAGGTCGACTGGTGGACTCGACTCTGGACCGACACCTGGCCTACTTTTGGACGTTTGATTGACATCTGACAAACAAGACAATTCTTTTCCTTCTACTTTGATTGACAGGCCGACTTCTGGAACCAGGACAACTATTTTGCTTCTACGTCGTTTGATTGACAGGCCAGATTTTGAGCCCAACACCAGAAATACAGGCCGACTGTGGGATAATGCAATCCCCACTACTCTAAATTATATATAAGGAGGTGACCGATCACTGGACATTCATTCGATCTCTGATCGAGACTCTGTTCACATCTTGTTAACTTTGACCGTATCTAAATTGTATCTTGAACAGAATATACCTACATATCTATATATCAGCAAATACAGTATTTGTTCTTTCACTTCCACACTCCAGACGTTTTCACGTTTTTTTTCTGCTGAGAACCCAGCCGCTCAACTCATTTTAAATTCAACCAGCCAACTCTGAAGTCCGCGCCACATTTATTCGCCACTAGAGGCGCTTTTAATCAATTTCTACCGGCTGGTACATAACAGTTTTGGTGTCAGGAGTGGGATTCGCAGAGGGGTGATTTTGGAAAGTGAAATTTCGTTGTCCTCGATGACTGACAAAAATCCGAAGCCGACACATACCGAGAAGGATCAACATCTTCGTAGCCAGCTGGAAAAGGCCATCGAGGAGGACTCTAAGCCCTTGGTGGATGTGAAGGCTGCTATTTTGGAGAAAATTCGAATTCAAGAAGAACTCGTCGCAGCTGCTCGGGCACAAAACCCCAACGACCACTTCACTATCGGCTGTCTTGAAGCAAGGAGGCTCTCCCTGCTCGGCGCTTTAAAATATCAGCCAATTTCGGAGGAAGGACCAACTAAGTCAGAGGCGGCTCCAGAAAATCCAACACCCGAGGAGAAATTGCTTTTGGAAGTGCCGTGCAATCTCCCGGAACATCTGACTCTTCGACGTTCACCAGGCTGCGTCAATCTGCCGGCTGCTTGCGACTCAACGACTTCGCCTTCAGGAGGTGCTGAGAAACCACTCGCCAAGGGACCCGAAACTCAGCCGTCAGAGGAGGAGGACTCCAGCGCCGTTACATCGACGCAACCAACTGCTGTTGAGGAGAAAAGACAACAAGGAGTCGACTCATCCGACTCATCCGAGGCCCCGGAAGCATCAGCTACGACCGACCACGCCGACTAATCTTAGCTAAGTACCCTAATTATAAGAACGAACGTAAAATCAGTGACCATATCTCCGGATTTGATTCTTTTCTCGTAATGCCACATGCATTAAAAGAAATTTTTGAACGAATTCGCGAGTTAGAAAGGAAAACCTTCAGGCACGGAGAGTGCATCCGTAGATTTTCGAGACGACAACAGGATTTCAACGAATTATTTGCTGAGCAATATCAGATCAACAGTGACGATCAGGAAACACAGGCGAATCTTGCCCAGTGTGTTCGGAATTTGGGAAAGAAATACAGCTTCCTTTTAAATATTCTTCAGGACCTTTTTGAATTTGTTAAACTTGAAGATCAAAGTTTGAGAGAGCGGGTGCTTGAATTGGAGAAATTGATCATAACACACGCTGATAAAATTGATAAAATCGAATCCGGAGATATAAAACAAGTTCGAAATGTCCGATGTAACTGCAAATCTCACTAGTGTGGATATCCCCATCATACATGTGGAACCGAATCACCCGACGAATGAAAGAGAGGCTAGTGCCCCCGATCCATCTGCCCCTTCACATAGTTCAAATGCGAGTAATGAACCAGTGCGTACCCAACATATTCACGAAATTCCTCATTTTATAGTGAACCCCGCGGGAAATATTTCTTTTTTACCGAATAATCATGACAATCACTCGTTGGCCGCTGTCAGCGAGAGAGGTTCCCGATGTACCGTGCGTAAGGCTACTGACGTTGTGAAAATATTACCCGAATTTAATGGCCGCGATATTTCCATAGATCAGTTTATTCGAGAGTGTAAGAGTGCTGAAAGATTTGTTGATCCATCCGATAAGGACTTCTTCCTCGAATTGATAAAATCAAAGGTCACCGGGTCTGCTAAGGCTCATATACAGGGGCGAATTTTTGAAAATTTTGATGAGTTTGTTAGACATTTAAAAAGAGCTTTTTCCTCTGCTCAGAATTTACCTCAAATTCAAGTTGATCTGGCCCGAGTCACGCAAAAAGAGGACGAGAAGGTGTCTGACTATGGACTGCGTGTGACTAATATTTTGCAACGAGGAATCGAATTGATAAATGGGAATTTTGATCCTATCGTAGCTAAGGGTATGATAGAGGGTATGTCCAGGACTGCTGTGGAGAGTTTTATTCTTGGGGTATCTGGGGATTTGGCACAAATGATGATGAATCAGAATCCGGGATCTCTCGAACAGGCTATTGGTATTGCTACTGATTTTGAAAAGCGATTGAATCAGCGTCGGAATTTACATTCTAATTTCGAACCACCATCGAAAATACGCAAGGTTTATTGCCACGCTATTGAGGGTACCGAAGATAGGGATCATCCTGGTGCTTCCGCTTCGGCTCGTCAAGGTGATCCACCCAAGTTGAAATGTTACAATTGCTCGCGATTTGGTCATATTGCTCGCGAATGTCGAATGAAACGGAACGAAAATTCCCATGGCAATCGTCGCTTCTGTACTTACTGTCAGAAATCCGGTCATTCTGCTGTTAACTGTTTTAGCTTGAATCGAGCCGCGGAAAGAGCTGGGTATTGTAATTATTGTAGGACTGCCGGTCATCGATTCGAGGATTGTCTGAAACGCAAGCGTGCCGAGAGTGCTCCTCCAACCGCGAATTTAAACTTCCAATGCGATCGTCAGACGGGCACGATGACCGCATCGCAGCTCGGCGGACAGACGCAGTCCAACGTCGTGCCCTTACCGACCACTCAGTAGAACGAGAACGTTGCCCAACCATTCGCCTCCATAGTCCCGACTTGAATCGAGATGTTGTTTTCCTTGTAGACACCGGATCAGAATTGAACTTAATTAAACTTGGCCTCTTGAATCCGGATACTGTTGTAGATGTCGGTACAACCTTTGGATTATCCGGTATAAGTCATGAACTTCTTTCCACTCTTGGAGAATGTACTCTTAGAGTAGGAACTTCAACCTGTTTGATGAACGTGATTACTGATAATTTTCCTATTCCCTATGACGGAATTTTGGGAGTTCAATTCCTCAAAACTCACGAGGCCTTGTTATCATTCCGCCACGACTTCATGATTCTAGAGAGTTGCAATAGTGTTCCTATTCCATTTATTTCTCATGAGACACTCAATCTACCCGCACGAACTAAACAATTGTGTAAGCTTCGCGTAGCTACCACCCACCTGCAAGCAGGGTATGTTGAGAAATTCGACGCGGCTCCCGGGATCTTTGGAGGAGAATGTTTGGTTACAAATCGAGATGGTTGGGCATATCTTTTCATTATAAACGCTACTTCCGAGGACGTCAAGATAACATTACCACCAATCACGTTGCTCGAATTTTCGCCAGCCATACGACCAGTTCAATCATTACGTAAGGTCCCTCGTGAGGATAGAGATAGGATTCTCCAGGATCGAATCGATAAAATCATGAGTATGTTGCATTTAGAGGGATTGAACGCTGAGGAACTTGAGTGCGTCAAGAGGCTTGTTACGTCTTTTCCATTTCAATTTCATTTACCTACCGACAGATTAAGCGCCACCGACGTGGTTATGCATAGAATTCAGACAACCGATGATATTCCAGTCAAGGTGAAACAATATCGTCACCCATACCATTTGCAAAAAGAAGTTCAAAACCAGATAGAGAAACTTTTGGAAGACAGGATCGTAAAGCATTCAGAATCACCCTATAATTCTCCCCTCTGGATAGTGCCGAAGAAAGACGACTCAAAGGGGAATAAACGTTACAGACTTGTGATTGACTTTCGAGCATTGAATGAGAAAACCACCAAATCCGCGTATCCCTTACCCAATATCACTGAAATTCTTGATCAACTAGGGCGCTCCAAGTACTTTTCCACCCTAGATTTGGCCCAGGGATTCCTGCAAGTTCCCCTGGACCCTAGGGATTCTCACAAAACGGCCTTCTCTTATTCATATTATCATCTAGAGTATTCCAGAATGGCTATGGGTCTTTGTAATAGCCCATCTACTTGGCAAAACTTAATGGACCGCGTCCTTTATAAAATCCAGGGGGAAACCGCGTGCTGTTTCATGGATGACCTTTGTATCTATAGCCCCTCCTTAGCCGCCCATTTTGAGACGTTGAAAAAGGTTCTAGGGAGATTACAAGCCGCTAAACTCACGTTACAACCGGACAAATGTTTTTTCTTCCGAAAAGAAGTCGGTTACCTTGGGCATATTATCACAAAAAAGGGGGTGAAACCTGATCCAAAAAAGACCGAGGCAGTATCCAAATTTCCACGGCCCACTACGAGCAAAAACATAAAACAGTTCCTCGGTCTCGCCGGATATTATAGACGATTCATACCGGATTTCGCAAAAATCGCAAAGCCGCTAAATCAACTCTTAAAGAAGGAAGCTTCATTCGAATGGGGGCCAGCTCAAGAGACATCTTTTATTACGTTGAAAGAAAAGCTTTGCTCCGAACCCTTGCTCATTTATCCTGATTTCTCGGATCCCGAGGGCTTCAGAGTCACTGTTGACTGTTCCGAATTTTGCATGGGAGCTGTGCTATCCCAGGGCCCAAAAGACCGTGATTTACCGATTGCCTACTTCTCAAAGGTATTAACAGGCCCACAAGTAAATTATTCCGTTACAGAACGTGAACTTTTAAGCGCCGTAGAAGCTATACAACACTGGCGTCCATACTTGTATGGACGACGCTTTACACTCATAACGGACCATCGCCCCCTCGTGTGGTTGCACTCCCTGAAAGATCCTATCTCACGATTAGCCCGCTGGAAAATAAGGCTGAACGAATTTGACTTCGAAATTCAGCATATTGAAGGAAGTAAGAATAGAGGCGCTGATTGTTTATCTCGTAATCCCGTCATTCCATCCTTGACAGAAAATGACAAATTAACACCACTAACGCACGCAGACGGACATGACATTTCCCCCATTCCCTATCCTCAGCGCAAGGAAAAAGGTGGAAAGAAACGAAAAATGAGTCTCTGTGACACTACTGAAATTGAAAGAAAGAAACGAAAAATGAGTCTGTGTGACATTATTGAAACTGGAAGAAAGAAACGAAAAACGAGTCTGTGTGACACTATTGAAACTGAAGGAAAGAAACGAAAAATGAGTCTGTGTGACGCAAATGATACGAACAAACGAAAGATAAGTCTGTGTGACGCAAACGATAATAATGAAAAGAGCATACAGGGGCGTGAGAAAAGGCAACGAGTCGATGACACTTCTATGGTTATGGCAATTCGTTCAGTCGATGTATCGCCCGTTGAGAACCGGATGGAGTTCATCGACTTGAATGTGAGATGGTGTGGGTACCTTCTCAGAGAAATTTCCATTAACGATGATGATGATTGTGAGAATGGAGTAATAATTGAAGAAATGAATGATGAGGAAAGTCCGATGGTCCGATCTATGACAGTGTATCATATAAAGACAATTGAGTATGGCACTGAGCCTCTTTTGACACGAAGAGATAATCTCGTTCATTTCATGCCCTTAGATTGCCAAATCAGTACACCCGTGGGTCAGCAGTTGGTCGATTTGGGATTGATAGATATCGAAATTTTACAGGCCCAAAATCCAGAGATCGGAATGATCGTTCAAACTAAAATCGAAGACAGGATGATATTTTCCTTATTCATTAAAAACCACCACAAGGATTATATTTCCGTTGCATGTCTGTGTAACTGTCTTGAGAAATTGAGGGACCACCTTAAGAAAGAGGGAATAACGTCAATGAGCTTGGCAAAAAAAGGTGATGGTTTGGATAAATTATTTTGGCCCCCTATAGAGACCACCTTAAAATCATTCAGCGAGATAGAAAATTTTCGATTAACAATCTGTTCGGGTGAAATTTTGGAACTGCCACGGGAAGACAGGAAAAGGGCTCTCCAAGAAGCACACGATTCAACCTTTGGAGGCCATCAAGGTATCTACAAAACATATAGAAGACTCAGAGAACGATTCATTTGGCCTAACATGAGAAGAGACTTGATCGAATATATAAAATCTTGTGAAATTTGTCAGAGATACAAATTGAGACGCGTCAAAACCCGAATGCCCATGCAAATTACTTCAACTCCCACCGAAGCTTTTGAAGTTCTAGAAATGGATCTCGTTGGTCCACTGCCAGTAACAGAATCCGGTAACAAATATTTATTGACCTTGCAATGTAATTTAACAAAATTTTCGGAAGCTATACCCATTCCAGATGCAACGGCCGAAACCGTCGCAGTCACATTTGCTCAAGAATTCATTTGCCGCTTTGGTTGTCCGCAAATCATCAAAACTGATCAAGGAAGTAATTTTCAGAGTCGACTGATGGCTCGACTTGCCTCAATTTTTGGAATTCAGCGCATTCGTAGCTGCGCATTTAGACCATCAACTCTAGGAAGTTTAGAGAGAAGTCATCACGTATTTACGGAATATTTAGCGATTTTTGTAAAAGATAAAACTCAATGGGACACTTGGATAAGATGCGCGTGTTTCTCCTATAATGTCTCTGACCACAGTGGTCATGGATATACCCCACATGAATTAATTTATGGAAAAAGGGCTCACTTGCCTTCTAGCTTTGAAACAAGAATTGTGGAAAAAACATACTCGGATTACGTAAACGAACTTATAACTAAACTGAACTACACGCAGTCTAGATGTCGAGACCACCTCATTCAAGCCAAGAATCGCTCCAAGCTGCTATTTGACAGGAAAATTAACGTTCAGAAATTTTCCGAAGGGGAGGAAGTGTATTTGCTAAAAGAGCCGCGAGCAAATAAGCTGGATGAACAATACAGCGGAACGTATAAAATTTTGAAATTCGTGAGCCCTCGAAATGTAGTTTTGGAATTGAAGCCGGGAAAGACTAAAGTTGTTCACATCGATAAGCTCAAGCACGCGTTCACCAGAATTGACAATGATTAACGCTCCTTGTTCTGCATTATATTCGTAGAATAATGAGTAAAATTGAACATTTCACTATGTAACCGATATATGTAACCACGAAATGTATCAATGTATTTATTGGACCATGTAATCAATTTGTGTTGAATTTCAATAAAGGGTAAACCTGAGAGAAGTGAGGATTCAGTAGGGTGGGCAATGAGTCATTCTCTCGCCGAGTTCGGGCTTCCAAGTGGGAGCACGATATCGAGCTAAAGTGAGACAATTCCTGGCAGGTCCACATACGGCAAGGAGCGAAGGAGGGAGCTCTGCCCTCCTCATTTCTCTCACTACCAACCCTTCGTTCTATCTGTAAATCTTGAAATATCGTCTACTACTCTTAGTCCTGACCACTTGGTTAGAAGCTAAGTGAATCTGAAGTCGCGATTTACGGGACACTTCTATGCTGATCTAGTTTATACGCCATGGTGTGGTGTGTGGTTACCGGTTGAATCATCGAGCAGCTCTATTCGTGACGTCTTGGATAGGGACTGCGAAATGTAGACGAGAGCGTCCCTTTGGAATTGGTTCCCTCAGTCTAGGATGATAAAAACAGGCTCGGGATACTCTCTTTCTTTCCTGCTGGATCTGCTATCGTGAAGAAATCGGGACTCGCCGAGCGGGTTACAGGGGAGTTGGAGGGTGGTTGATATGTGGGTGATCGGCCCATGGTTCACCTGAGCCTCCCACCAACCGGGACACCGGGATAAGTTAAAGTATTGTTAGCAATTCGACAGATCGCTCGTTCCAAATTTGCAACGTCCTACCCGGGCCTAGAACTAATACTCGCTCACTTCTTATTCCAGGAATTTTTCCTCGACCTAATCTCGTGAAGATCAATTATTAACCTCCCTCTCTGATAATTTCCTCGCTTGAAATTTCTTGAAACCCCAGTCATTCAAAATTATTTTCATGTCGCGCTAATAATCAATCAGCATGTAAGTGCCAATTCATTCAAGTTAAGTATACTCTGTAATCGAGGGGTTAATCCGGTTATGGTAACTTATCAACATCATTCTTATTATCTTAACCTCTAAATCACATGTTTCATTTATTTTCATGCGTTATACTCTTAAAGCTTCCTCGTTTCCTTACTGCTAAACCCTTGAACTAACTCCCCTACCTCTGGTCCCAACCACCTGGTAAAATAATCCTGTAACTCATCAAGTCGTAGTCTCACTTTGAGACACCGCTGTGTTGGTCTAGCTTGTAAACCATGGTGGGATTGGCCTTAACTAATCCTCCCGCTGGCGGAAGCTCTTCTGAAGTAAAGGATGAGTCGGGATAACCCTTCTGGTCGTCAGACGCCTCAATCTCGAAATTCTCCGTCACATAAACCTTCGGTACTCTTAGTTAGAATTATTCTGGAGATTTACGACCTCAAAATGGGATACGCATTCCCCAACTCGTTACCCCAATTTGGGTCTTCTTCATTCTTGGCTATTCAGGAAGTTTCCTCGGAGGGTAGCCTCCGCGGTTATGGTCAACCGCCTGATGTCGTATTAGGGGCTGTCACTCTAAGTGATGAAATCCGAAAACGCCCTTGACCAACTGGGCAGCCTGGCTCTCATCAGAAGAAAAATCTCAAGAATTGGATCGCGTGCGTCGTTTCGGAATAGCTATATATTGCCCTAACAAGCACTATAAGCGATCGAGATATCAGCTTTGCTAATACGAGTCTGTATCGATGACTCATTGGTCGTCGGAAAGATGAAACCGCAAGGTGAACGGTTGCAGTCACAATTCAGCGGAGAATCTTCTCTCATCTTTTACTTCAAACATTTGGAATCATTCAATCGTGTGCATCCAACCTATGTGCTTGTCTTGAGATTCATTTCAGAATGCCTTGCGTCGATTTTCCCAACGAAGTTATCAATAATTAATATATTTCTCAACGATCGGTGAAATTCTGGATTCCCGAAACGATTTGAATACAGCCGCACGTTGGCGCATCGATATTCATATTATGTTGCACGCAGGAAGGTTTCAACCATGATCAATCATTACCGCTGTCGGGGGTTCACCAAGACACGCGATCAGTCGTTTTGAATTAAATCACAGCAAGAGGTCCGACGAGTCGATCTGATTTCCCGAAAACTATAGATTTCGGTGCGAACGGTTCTAGTCGAAATTAAGGTAGTTGTACACCAAGATTTTCATAAACAGAATTCCTCGAGATTGTGCAGGAAGATAGTTCTAGTATCAAAGAGTACGGTGCAGAATTCCAGATCGGTTGATCATCTCGTTTGGGAGTACTGATCGTCAAAAAGCGCAAAATGTAAAACGGGTCGTCGGTGATTTCAATTTTAGGATAGATAACTTTGAACACCATTTCTGTCGGGTTGACTCAGAAACCACTTTTGTACGTTGGTTGATAGAAGAAGTGCAGTTATCAACAATAATAATGATTTCGAATATTCTGATGTGGGCAAAAATGTGAGGTTAGGTGGCCATTGACTCACGTAGTTAGTGTACAATTGCCTTAAGAGATAGTAGAGAATTCTAATCCCCAAACTCACATTGTTACAAGAATTTATTGCAAAAGAAAAATCCCAGGATTCATTTCTTATCCGATGAAAATCATCAAGCATCAAAGTACCATGTAAATCAAAGAGCTGTACATGACACACCTAGACATCTGTCTCAGAAGTATGGCGGATGCGTCTCCACCATAGAAATCCTAAGGTCCCCGGCTCATATTCTAATCACAGACGCAGTGAAAGTTGCGGAATGGGCTTGTCAGATGACTAATTGCAAGGAATGGTCTTTATGCACGCATATTACTCACAATGAATTTTAAGCGGCAACCCATTACATTATTAACAAGGAGGTGCAGGAATTTCAACCCGAATTGTTGAAGAATAACTCATACCCGGTGTTGAAGAAACAATTACACACGCTGCCATGAATTTATTAGCAAAATTAAGAACCAGATCTGGATTTTATCAAGCAATGTGACCTGCCTCTCGGCTTTATTTTCAATTTTCCTGTTCTAAACGACATTTTATTGTGCACTTCTTGAATTTTGTTCTGACTCCTTGATTAAGTAATTGGTGATATAGTTCTCTAACTTCGCGATTTCTTCGAATAATAACCTCCTATGAGGAACATCTATCATTATAAGTACAGGTTCAATCAGAACGTACCTTGATCCTTACACCTCGGCCACTCCAAGGTGTGTCTTAGTGTTTCCAAATCGCCGTCAAGGTTCAAACTTATTTATACGAATCATTTCATTCGAAAGACACCGGAAGCAAATACGAAAATTCTAACAACTCAAAGAATATTGATTCTATCCCAGCACCATTCAATGTTTCTGAGTTCACTACCGACGGATACATTAGAACTCCTCGATTCAATACAAGTGAACCATGATTATATTTCAATAAATTACATGTATTACTCAAATCGACTTCGCTGGAAATCCGAGCCAGCCGATTCATTTTTCACAATACTATAGGTAAGCCTTTCGGTCTATATAGGGAAATTATTTATTAGTGGAATAGGAAGATTCGATTCTTCCGCGAGAAAACAAAAAAAATTGGGCACCACGGTTCCCCTTCGATTCACTTGCGTCTCGAGGATGAGAACCACTGCCAATAGATTGTAATCAGACGCTACTCATCATTAGAGGATACCTATTGATTATTAAACGAACCTACGATTTTGTTGGGAAGTAGAAATAAAGGTTTTGCATTACCTACAGGGTAAAGCAATGTACAAAAAAAAAGGGGAAGGGAGAGAGGAAGGTTCTTCTTATGTGCAATTTTATTGGGGATTCGGTACCGTTCGTATTGAATCTCCGTTTTCAATGAATCGTCGCAAATCTTGTCGGAGATTGGATTCAATGCGGGGTTTTTTTTTTTGTAAGTTTAAACACGAGGGTCGATCATTTTGAAGAAATCATAGTAAACGTTCAATAACCGCAAGAAGTTTTAGTGGGGGCGTATTGAGAGGTAAACTCGAGTCGCGATTACTCTAAATTCTAATACAATCATTGAATAAATGCCTTGGATAATCGAGACTCTTTCATCCATCTGTTGCATCTCTTTTATTTGTTATAAGATGGTAATTTGTTACATTTACGGACGTATACATATAGCGTAGTGTTGTTGATTTATAATCATATCATTTCAATGCACTTATTGGAGAAATAATTCAGCAACTACGATTCAGAGTACTCAATGTAAGAGATCTTTAGGGAATTTGTAATAACATTAAATCGTTTGGAGGTCCAAAACCTTGCCGGGCTACATGCTCCTGTGATCAAGTGATAAAATTCAAATATATTGCGTCAAAGTTCATATTTTTCACATTGAAAACTTTCATTCCATCGACATTCAAACATCCAAGATGCGATTGTCGAATGTTAGTACGATCGTACTGAAGGACGAGCAGAGTTTTTCCAGTGTATATGAAAGCAAGGAGTGGAAGTAGAACTCTCAAAATTAGAAAAAAACGGTAACCGTATTCGCATTTCCGATACATAGATACTTGTATGCATATACTACGTTTCTATCTCCACGGGGTGATACAGAGGTCCAATCGAACGGCCACAATTTTTGGCTATTCAGAATAGATATCTTGAAAGTACTTACCGACGAACTCCAAAATTTTAGAATTTCCGTATGTGTCTGTGGGCAAGAAAACACAGTGACTTCCGTATCTGTATATAGACATATTTATTTTTCTGTACATAGGATAAATGGAAAGGAAATTCTACAATGAAGGCCAAACCACTTAAAACCATATGCGAAAAACCACCGCATCGGTGCATCTCTTCCGGCCGTGGCAAAGAGACCGCTCCAACCTTGTATTACGATCACTCGAACAAGAAAAAAAAAAACAAAAAAAAAGAGAGGAAAGAAGATGAGAGAAACGAGAGGAAAATACAGGAAGCGAAATTCACTGCAAGAGAGAAATTAGAGAGGGGGAAGTGCAGACATCACCCTCAACATATTCAATATCGAAACATGCACCCAAAAAAGGTAGGGATGAAAGATCAAAACTACAAGTTTTGACATGTGTGAGGGCAGCACTAATTGGGGGAAGGAAGGATCGAGCTAATCCAGTAGGCTCGCCGCAGCATTAAGACGTTCAGTACGTGTGTGGCTGCATCACAACAGACAGCGATTAGGTTCTGCCGCCGGCGTCACATACAGTCACCTGTTACGCGCGCCTTGCGAAGTAAATCGAGAGATTAGGCGGATAATAATCACATCAGTGTTTCTACCTTGAATAAACAGCAGGAATCTTTCGTGTGCAACCAGGTTGTAGTGTTGCAACTGTGCGCGTGTGTTGATTTCTCAACCGCCATAAAAGAAGTGTGCAGTGAAGCAGTATATGCTAATAGTTCAACAACAGTGTACATCGACTGAGCAGTAACCTATCTGCAGCAGTGTACATCTGTAGAGACAAAGATTTTCGGATTGCCGTATGCAACCAGGTTATAGTGTTACAACTAAGCGCGTGTGTTGATTTCTCAACCACCATAAAGAAGTGTGCAGTGAAGCAATATATGCTAGTAGTCTAACAACAGTGTACATCGACTAAGCAGTAACCCATCTACAGCAGTGTGCATCTGTAGAGACAAGCGACAGGATACATCGACTGAAGCAGTAACAAATCTACGACGGTGTACATCTGTAGAGACAGTAAGCGGTTTGCAATAGAATTCATCAGCGCCTACATCAGCAGAAAACTAAACAAGTAAGTGAATCTTGATAACAAAAGAAAAGTGATTTGCAACACGTATTAGAGAATGCTTCTGTTAAGAGCTGAATCGATCATTATTACCGTACTAATTAGGGAACATGGACAATAGTCTAAAACTAGACATTCGATTAATTGCTTCGGTAAAAAGAAATAAAAACGATTCCGACATTATCAAACTGCCGGCTTCAATGATGACGTCACAGTGAGAAAGACGCGTATTATTTGTATTAGCTGCATCGGTCCGAACCAGAGCGTCAACATCGTACAAATACACTTCAATCGAGCCGCCGGCTACCATTGTCCGATAACACAACGGACTTCATCGAGGCTTGGTTAAAAGTTCTGTTGCAAAATTCTCGGAAATTCCTTGTTTTGTCAATCTCTTTTGAGAAGGTTGGATAGTGACTCGCTAATCAACACGCAACCAATACAAAATCTTTTTTTTCTCGCCTTTGAATGATCCACATTCTTTCCGTGGATTGCAATTACGAATGTAGACATCACGAATTGTTTTGAAATTGCAGAAATTAGACGAACAAGAAGTACGTTCAGCTGTCTGTTCAGGCTTCGCGTTATCTTTCATGCTCTATAAGTCATCATTTCTATAAACTCTAAATTTACCAACTCAGACAATCTACAGCTCACCAAGTAATGTGTACTCAAATTCAGCAGCGTTCAATCGCATTTTTCTGCCCCGCAATCTGTATATCATAGAAATCAAGCTTGAATAACTTTTCCAAACGTATGGTAATGCCTCACTTTAATGGAATCATTAGAAATATGAAATCTTATCCTTCTTGACCTAGGTTATTGATGGTACAAACTATAAGTACAGCAAAATATCCCATTAGTGGTGTAGCCGCGAAAAGTAGGGTTGGAAGTTCGATTTTGGAATCACTTTTCTTCGTGAATTTCCGCGACAACCCAACCTATCCGCGACGGTGATACTATCCAACCTCCTTAAAGATACGCTATACAAGAAGGAGAGGTTACATGGTTTTCTCTCCTCTTTTCAACTTAGGATGAAACTGCGGCGAGGTACAAAGCTGCAGAAATTTGACGAAGAAGTGGAAATAACCAGGAAAGAAGACGTCGAGACCATCAACGATGACGACAACGACGAGATCGATGTAGTGACTGTGGAGGATCCGCAACCGAATCCATGCGAATCGGCCGCGCTTGAAATTGAGGAAGCTGCGGCCGAGGCTATAAAACAGGCAAATACCTGGGCCGGAGCGATCCCAAGGCCACCAAAATCAGCGGTAAGCGCGACCATAGTCAGTGCTGACGTAGAAAGCAACGACTCAAGTACAAAAAGATTAGAGTCTTTAATCGGAAAAGAGGGGACTCAGCTTCGGTCGGCTCCAAGAAGATCTAAGAAGATAGAATGGAACAACGAGTTGCAGGCCGCTGAAGAGTTGGCGAAACGTGGCTACGCAAGTCAACTTTTGGAAATATTGAAGAAAAATAGCGAACCTAATCACGCTGCGAATACCACTACCACAATCGTAAGTGGATATCAGCCGGAGCCAGTGGGCACACCAAGACTACCCCCCATGCCGATAGGAGTGCCCATTCGCACCTTTCTTCACCAGGCAGCAATACCAATCAGCACAAGAGATCAAGGGATGGATATTCAAGTATACGAAGATCATCATTTTGGAAACCAGGCGGATTCTATGCCAGTAGACTTGAGCCTAAATCAAGGTGGAACCTCATTCACCACAACAGCAAAATTGGAACTGAAACCATAACTACCAATAGTTACAATAGACCTATCATCAGCGGTGTCAAGCGCGCATTCAAGTCAGCCACAAATCCGATCTTTGTGAATAAATTTGCAGAATTTGACCAACTCAGAAATAGTACAGAAGAACAGCATATTTGGATCAATCAAAACCCTCGATCATTATTCACTGCAACAACGAGAAATAAGAAATGTGTGGGACCGGCTATTGGAGTTCCAGTGGGAAAAATTCCTACCAATCCATGGGTCGCCCCTCAAAATGAAGAACAGAGGAAACTCTTATCGGCCCTCCTGACCAACAAGCTCAAGGTGGGCCTATTGAAGGCGAAAGATGGCAGAGTAATTATGAGGAGGAAGGGCCTCATTGTGCTGCAACCGGACAGATTGGGATGGCGCTGTGGAGCGTGCATTCTCCGATACCCCGAAAAATACAACGCTTGGGCCGGATGGATTGGCCATGAAATCCATCAGGTTGGCATATTAGACGAATTTCAAAACAACGGTTTCACTATGATTTGTCCAGACTGCGGACGAAATCCTGCGTCGCCAACGGTACTGGATGACTGCACCGATTCCATTCTGACCTGCATTCGTCACTGGGAAGATGTAAATAATGGAATAATAATGGAATCCATTCCGTTGAGAGTTGATTGCCTTTGTAGTTGGATGACCACAAAGGAGCTGAAAACCTTGAAGTCGACATCAACAGCCAACCCAAGAGACAACTTCTATCGCAAACAGCACGAGTAAGAGAATGAGCATCCATGCAAGACGACAGCAAGTACTAAGGCATATTTAGAAATACTTTCAGATTCAGAAGATTTGCACGATTTGGTATTCTCGTTCGTAATCTCGCATAATCATTGAGTCAGAATTGCATTCACGCGATAGCTTCATAAAATCATCCATCCATTCATATAGCCTTGATTCTTGCACAGGGAGACATTTATTCGAATTAGATCTCATGCTATAATTTTATGAAACCATCCGACCATCTAACTATGTGAATATTAACGTCCAGGAAAATAGAATTTTCTACTGTTGCAAATCTCTCAGTGAGTATTAACATACAGGAAAATAGAATTTTCTTACTGACCAGAGGAAAATTTTATAGTTCAAAATATATGTCCTATATCACTTAATTATCCATTGCCGTCGCATTTGGGATTCTCATGATCATATTAGATCAGCAAGCAGTTATTTCCTTAAGATTGAATACGCCAAAATCATGACGATCAAATATTCATTCAGATTTTCCCTCTCTTTTCTCTTGATAAAACCTCCATATAACTCATTCATTACAACTACAAAGAATGGTTCAACCTTTGGCATGATCAACAGTAGATATTTCGGGTCCACGGCCAATAAATTCTGAATATTGATCTTTACAATTTGTACTCAAATACAACGATCAGCGGATCACAACTTTATCAAGCCACGCAAGGTTGAGACATATAAGATACCTTGTGTGTCGTCAAAGCATGGATGCGGGTATGAAAGTATATACATATATATATATACTTACGTGACCGAGAGACGGGACACACATTTATAACCGACCAATTGTGTAGACTCCCTTATAATCAACTCTCTGTATAATCAGCGTGTGTGTGTGATGAATAAAATTCCTATTAGGAAACAGCCGAATACAATGATTTAAAACCTTGTCATCCAAGTAAATATATACAAAGGTAGTACATTAAATTTGAATTACCAGATCCGAAATCCAAGTATATCATTTTAGAGATTCCTTTCGGGATTCCTTTCTCTCTCTCCATTTTTACGATAGAAATTTTGAGAATTAGTTGCGAATAGCCGAAAACTACATCACCTTAAAAAATTATAACCTAAAATGTGTCTGCCAGACACATTTTTCGCGTAAGGGCGGAGGTGTTATGAGCTGCTAGGCCCTAAACTATAATGAAATTCGCGCACGCGCTCGCTCGCGGAATCTTCACGATCTCACAGCTTGCGTGGCATATAAGGAGTAGTGGTGTGTATGTATGTATGTAAGTATATGTATGTGGATACACGCAAGATACAAGTCGCTAGCGTTGCAGGGACAAGGTATACGGTAGACCGGGCGGTCTCTGGTGGGCAAGTCAATATAGATATAGAATAAGCTAGAAGAAGGCGTATGTCGGCGCGGGCAGCAGTGGTATTGGATGCATGTGTCGGGATACGTATATGGCCCTGGTAAGGATACAGAGATATGCAGGTATATATGTATAGTTATGTATAGTATGAGTGTAATATCGGCGCGCGTAAGAATCAGTATGTATGTATGTGTATATATATATATATATATATATATGCATCTGGGCACGCGCGTATACACATGTATGATGGGAGCCACCCGGTCATAAGTAAAATTCAACGCTCTCACGCTATGCAACGGAGTCAATCTTTTCCCCTTTTGTTTTTCAGTTGTCTATTTTTGGACTCATACTACTCGACTATAGGAACGGCTGGAAAACCTTTCAACCCACTTATCGGCGCCTGCATCTGATCCACTTTTTGACGTTTGATTGACGGGCCGACTTCTGGACTAGACTCTCGACTGACATCCGACAAAAGGACAATTCTTTTCCTCCACGTTGATTGACAGGCCGATCCCCGAAAAACAAGACAAATCTTTTGCTTTTACGTTTGATTGACAGGTCGACTTTTCGACTCGACACCTGAAGTGACGTCTGGAAAACAAGTTAACTCTTCTGCTTCTACGACACTGGAAAAACGAGACAACATTTTTGCCTCTGCCTCTGATTGACAGGCCTACTTTTGGACTCGATTCTGGATTGACATCTGGTCTACCTTTTTGACGTTTGATTGACGTCTGGAAAACAAGACAACTCTTTTGCCTGCACATTGATTGACAGACCGACCACTGGAAAAAGAGACAACATTTTTTGCTTCTACATTTGATTGACAGGTCGACTGGTGGACTCGACTCTGGACCGACACCTGGCCTACTTTTGGACGTTTGATTGACATCTGACAAACAAGACAATTCTTTTCCTTCTACTTTGATTGACAGGCCGACTTCTGGAACCAGGACAACTATTTTGCTTCTACGTCGTTTGATTGACAGGCCAGATTTTGAGCCCAACACCAGAAATACAGGCCGACTGTGGGATAATGCAATCCCCACTACTCTAAATTATATATAAGGAGGTGACCGATCACTGGACATTCATTCGATCTCTGATCGAGACTCTGTTCACATCTTGTTAACTTTGACCGTATCTAAATTGTATCTTGAACAGAATATACCTACATATCTATATATCAGCAAATACAGTATTTGTTCTTTCACTTCCACACTCCAGACGTTTTCACGTTTTTTTTCTGCTGAGAACCCAGCCGCTCAACTCATTTTAAATTCAACCAGCCAACTCTGAAGTCCGCGCCACATTTATTCGCCACTAGAGGCGCTTTTAATCAATTTCTACCGGCTGGTACATAACACCTCTATGTCTGCGCGCCAGCGCGCCCGCAAGATTCCATAATCAGAGTCATGGTGGAAAGGAGATATGGTGTGTTCAAGTCGAGGACGAGTTTTCGTCTTGCTCTGCGCAGATCCCATCGGCAGCCATCTTGCGTATTTGAATGGAGCAGACGACTGCTCTCGCGACTCGCTAGCAACGGTTTGGCCGTTCGAGCCACTGCCACTCCACAACATCACGTTACTCATCCATTTTTTAAATTCATTTTTAACAAAAAAATGCCGTGTTGCTCCGTTCATCTATGCCATAATCGGAATGGAATGTTGATAAAGACAAAATGAGTTTTACCGGATACCGAAGCATCAACCAGCAGTGACTAAGCAGCGGGTTGATTTCTGCGGTCGGGATGTAAACAAACTTTCGGACAGTGTCTCGAACTTATATCAGATTGAAAGAATTGAACCACCCGAGAAGAAATGCTTATAAGCGACTAAGACAAGCTCGGAGAACTGAAAAAAATCGAATTCTTTTCATAACTATCTCCTCACATTTTATTAAGTTGATTGTGATCTGTGAATTATTTTTTTCAAAATTTTATTGCATGCCCAGAAATCTAAAAAATTATTATTACTATGTGATGTTGTTTGATGCTAATATTAACTTGTGAGCCAGTGACGATTCCAAGTCAACCGAATCTGCTTCTGAATATTCTGAAAAAAGTTTTATGTTTTCAGAAAAGATATAAATGTGCCATTAATATGTAATGTGCCAAATTAGTGATTCATACTCGATGCGCGGTTGAATATTTGATTCCTACGATATGTATCGATCTGCGAGTGAAATAGCTCATCATCCCGAACTACCATTGGTACCGATCAATTCCCCAAGTAATTCATCCCGTCAGCTGCTCTCCTTATTTCGAAACGCAAACAGTACATCAATATTAAAATTTGCTCCGCGTGCATGCGCGCCTGATTTTGTCTCAGACGAGTCTGCCTCGTGATTTATAATTCACCATTCATCGGAATAACAAAGTTCTCAACTGAATTTCTTGTAATCGCCAACATTTATCTGTTTTACCGATGCAGAAGGCATTCTAATCAGTCTCCTCAGCAAATTCCATTTTTGACAAAAAATCTGGAACACTCAAAAACGCGTCATTTGAACCTATCTCTGTTTTCAAATGTTCAAATTTGCCTCCGGGGCTCCGGCCATCTCATTGGCTAGGAGGGCAATATGGCCGGCAACTGGGGCAGAAATGCGATTGGCTGAGGTGCTCACGCTGCGCGTGAGCACACCATATCTCCTTTCCACCATGATCAGAGTAATCAGACCCCGGTTGACACCTCGAATAAGGCATGGCGATTGGTCGAGTCTGACCACGTGGTCATACTGCTCCCAGCTGAGGAACACTCGCAAACATTCGAAGATTTGAGGATTGTTATGTTTGGAAACGTGAAAGCTCGATACATAATCTGCTCAGATATATACCGTAAATAATGCTGGAAATTCAGTAATTGAATAGAATGGATTCAAATATTTGCAACAATTTACTTGGTAACGATGCAGAAGGATCGAAAAGTATCAATTTTCCAGTAACTGAAGAAGCCTCTATTGACAAGTTGTCTAAAACATTCACAAGACTCTTGTCATACAAAGTTTCTCAAGAAGTTCCTCAGAGATATTCCGTCAGACTGCATATAATTGCAAGTCTCGTTTATTTTGTGTAATAGTAAATAGTCATACCTGTGATGATGTGGGTTGAAATCGATCTGTATTCTTTCTTCTAGGATACTTTGAGGAATTGGAGTTGCATAAATGGAGACTTGGGAGATTTACCCATATTTTATGATTCTGCCCAATCCTGTGAATTCTTGACTCGGCTTGTGAAAAAGTATGTGACAGATGCAACTTTGGATGACTGTAATGACATGAATGAGCTCCTGAATGCTGCCAATGTATTGCAAAATTTAGTTGTCAAAGATCAATCGCTTTTAAAATGCTTCAGCAAAGTCATTGAAAAGATCACAAGCCTGGATCAAAGTGAGAAGAGCGAGAAATTTCTCACACAGATCATTGAACGAAGTGATGAACTCAAGTTGGATCAAACTGTTGTTGAAACAATTTATAAGAGCCAGAAGTCCTTATTCATAGAAAAACCATTGATACAATGTTTTAGTGTATACTGTAGAACCAAACGAGTTGAATTAGATAAAATGAATTCCCTTTTTGAAAAAATCATTGACAGCCCATTTTTGTTTCAATTGGTTTCACTTCAACTGAAGGATATGTTTATTGAAACTCAATATGCCCAAGAAACTAGAGATTTCATTGCAAATGTTTTGAGGTTTATTGAAATTCATTGCGAAAAGTATAACAAAGATACGCTTGATCTATACCCATTAGGTTTGCAATATTGCGTACTACTTCTGAGAATTAGTCCATCTCTGCATACTGACATGTCAAAGAGTCAAGCTACCCAGTCATTGAAAGAGATATTTCTGAAAAATCACACAAATGCATTGATTTTGGTTTCTCATTTCTCTGAATGGTTATCAGAGTACCTGGATTTTTTTGAAATTTCAAAGCTATCAAGACAATCTCAAGTTGACAGTTGTATTACAATTGGAGATTGATTGCGCATGCAGAACTTGAATAGTGACCAATGATATAATGAAAGTAGATGGGATGATAGATTTTTCTATACAAATGTGTCTTAGAATAGTGTTATTGATACATGTTAACAGTGAATTATAAGTGCATGACAAAATTGTGATATTTGCAACATTGGTTGTTAGCTTTACCAAGCTCGTGAGGAGATTCTTGAATAAAATGATGGGATCTAAGTGTTTTATAATTACTGACTGGAATAATCTGTTCAAGTAATGGACAACTAATAAAATTTGCAGGCAGTATGAAAAAATGACATGGGCGGGTGGGTGAAATGCTTTACTTGACAAGAGTATAATCCACCATGAGTTGATGTATGTAAAAGGACTTATGATAGTAATAACAAAGAAGTTCATTGAATCTTGAATAGACTTGAGCTTTAATAATAATTTTTATGTTAGGATCCAAATTGGCACATAGAGAAGTGATATCCCTCTGGTTTTATGCTAATCAAGATCTTGCGTGATGTCAAATCTTCAAGTTGAGGAGATGGAAATATCTTTTTGATCCTTGAAACTGATGTCATTTGTCACTGAGCTCTTTCATCCCTATAATGTTTCGTTATCTTCTGTGATGATGAGACACGGTTTTCTAGCGATATTTCTTCAACTTCAAGAGCAATTATAACTTCCAAATAAAATTTAAAAATTGCGTATGTGTATTTCATTGCGAGAAATTGGGGTACATAATCTGCTATTTTTAAACTATAGATCGACGGTAATACTCCATTGAATAAACAAGATAATCGACGAAAAATCAATAGAAATTCCAAACTAAATGCGCTTGAAGAATCGTTCCATGAGAGTTTCGCTTCAGAGGGAAAAATATATCGTCTCCTAGGGATCGATGAGGAGACGCTATCTGTTACAGGATGTCCAAAAAATACAATTTAATTTCCATTATACTAGATCAGAGACAAATAATAGTATGAAAATGGAATTACAGTGGATTAACAGACTTTAATGAATGTAAATACCTTCTCAGTATCAATGAGTAAGGAATTAAGTGAAAGAACTGAGAATCTGGAGTTCGATAGGAGCGTCTTATGTGTATTACATATCACATGCCAAGGCTCGGAACGACATAATGTATAATCCTCCCCATGATCAAGGTACGTATGCGCAGTTGTCTTTTTCTTTCTTGAGATTTTCATCTCATTTCCAGATCGAGTATCTGGCAGGCATTGATTGCTCATTTTTTTCAGGTAGATATAGTTCATTAAATAAGTTTTCATGTTTCTCCTATACACTCACTCGCTCTTCATTAATGAATTCATAAGATTTTGTAAGTTCCTCATGAATTTTACAATTTTGTAATGAAAGAGTCATCTGATACACACGCTCGCATGCACGGATGCACATGCATTCATATACGCATATTTGGACGTGCGTGCAATAATCATTGATCCATGTACTGATTCAATGGTATTTTTCGAATTCATCATTTGAGAAATCTCATGATGATGTTTATTGGAAGACGAAGGGTCAAATTTGCTTGCCCTCCGTGAACATCGATGAGTCGTTTATGAACGACTCGACGAAAGAGTCCAATTTTCGTTTCATGTTAGAACGACTTATCTAGAAAATTTTCCAGCTCAAAGTTTTTGATGTTACTGGCCTATTTTTCGGGGAAGATTGCAAATACAGTGAGAAAGAAACAAGTATTGTGAAATGTACCGAATGAGTCATTTCAACGAGTTCTCAACTTATTCCACAAAATAGAACGAATGCGGCTCATCCGTTAATGCGCGGGCCTTTTTCGCTGGTGATGGTTGTATGCTCTTCACTAATTGCAAAGAACCATCAACGCCCAATGTCCGGAATCGTTTCAAAAAATTACTGTGCATGATCTGTGTACTCCACAAACAATACATGCTGAAGAAAAACCTGCCCGTTATCTGTTTTTGCTGGTGTATGCACAGAACATAAATCGTCGATCAACATTTGAGCTGAATTCAAAGTTATCGTTACTGTAGACAATCTTCATCGTGAATAGGATACTACGGATTCATCTGGATTATTAGCTGCGAATCTCGAGTCTTTGCGAATACATCAAAAATATTGTGTTCTCTTTCTGTCTTCAAGGTGAATCTGCTTTTGTATGCATGAACTGTGATCGTAAATCCTGCAAATTTTTGATCTCGGAAAACTTCCAAGTCATTTTCATTGAAAATATGTGAAACATTAGAAAAAAATTCTGTAGGAACAGAAAGTAACTCATATTGAGCCAGGGCTCTGATAATATCAAAATGAGGCCTACCGACTGTTTTGTGGACCATTCGTTTTTTTCGTCAGATTGTGTACGACGCACTTTCTTAATCATTCGGTTTTTTGACCTTCAATGCTTAGTTAGTCCAAGGTTCCGTTGGCGAATTATTTCTTGGCAGTTTTTATAAAATATTAGTGAAAATCAAATCTAGATAGTTTTCGATTCAAAATATATAATGTGTGGAAAAGATGCTTTATCTGACAAAACATCTCAATGTGGGCGACAATTAAAATTCCTTAATTTGTTTGAGAAAATTAGAACAAACAAAGATCAGCATTTTTGAGGGGTAACCATCTATTTTCATGAAATCACTCACTCATTTGAACTAGAACAAATATCTTATCAAACCTGATTCAAGTGATGTGTTGACATAAATTCATAGCAGTAATATTATTTACAAGGAAGTTTGCGGGCAGTTTTGCTTCTGTCTCGCAATGTCTCGCAACATTAATCTGCGACAGTTGATAGGATTCATTGTAATTTGTATCACATACGGAAAATAAACGAGTAAGACCTTTCTCAGTGAAAAAAAATCTGTTTACTTTCATCAGCAAAATATTCAATCAAATTCCAAGTACAGAGAAAAAATCTGGATGACAAATCAATGTTTTTCGTCATTGTAAACCAAGGAAAATTTGGTTTAACCATTTCGATTCATCAACAGCCACTATCAGAGCTCCGCCACGATGATCAGTTAAGTCACAACTAGTTTTGTACCAATAACAAGACTAATAGAGTAATGATTAATAATCATAATCATGATCGTAATGATAAGCATAGTAATAATAATAATGATAATTATAGTAAAATAATATGACAAAATTAGAAAGAAACTATTAGTAATAATCATCATAGTACTAATCGTAGTACTGCTCATAATTCATGACAACATACCATTTTAACATGACTGTAATTTGCAGTGTTAGGCGGCTCTCGAACAAGAACGACTAAAATCCAACAAAACGAATCCAAGATTCAATTCTCAATAATCAATAGAATAATCAATAGTCAAAAAATCTATCTTTTCTGGAGGAGATTTCATTTCAGTTGTTTCAATTCGACGTGCGATAAGCTTCAAGGGTGGAGACGATTCGTGAAAATCTCAATTGCAACTGCTCGAGACCATCGCTAAAAAACAATTCATTAATTCTCTCGTCTAAGTATTAGAGATCTTGACAATAACATTCAGCTCATTGTCAAATTGAAGCATAGCTGGAGTTCGAGAGGAAAATTCTGTTCCAATATATGCTCTCCATCACCAAGATGTTAGATACCAATACCAGTGTACGTAACTATCGACCGTCGTGCAGCATCATCAAACAGCGAATGAAACACCGAACTATTTCTAAGAACCAACATCTCTAATAAGCTTCCGCCTCCTTACATTTTCTCATACTTGTACATCTTTTTGCCAATTTTTTCTTAGTTTCGTGTTGTTTTACAGTTGTTGTGAAACGTTTCCAAAACCATCTTTTTCGCTTTCTTGATAAACCAAATAACGGGACCCAGAAAGACGATCGCTCTTTTTCAGACAAACTATTCTTTTCTAAGCATTCAATTTCACTGTTGGAATCAGAAGACTTGTTTTTCCTCCATTTTGTTGGCTGTCAAACAAAATATGATTGCAGATTATTTTGAAATCCTCAGAAAAGGGATATCGTTAAGGAACCTCTCTGAGCCCTGTTAGATTCGACAATTCATCACACTGATACACTTACATAGATTCTATATAAGTAGCTAATATATCTTCAACCACCACGTACCTAACGCAATTATTCTCGAAATTGTCAATGTCAACTTCAAAATATAACGTTAAATAGACACGTTATGTCCGGATGTGACGGCGTGTAAGTGTGCGTGGGTGTTGGTATGTTTGATGTTGATTTGTTCAAGTGTAAGTATATGCGTAGAACAACGTGGCGTCATGTCATGTATTCTATGTCGATCTCTTTCAAGAAGAGGTGTTTCATGATTTCAACTGTCAATTTATTTACACACGATCCACATAGACGATATATAAGATTGTATAATAATATATACAGCATATGCACGTGTGCTTTAGATGAACTTTAATCTTCTGCCTGCAGTGTTTGAGCGGGGCGCAACATAATTATCTTCGTATAATGTAAATATACAGATTCATACGGGCTTCGAGTTTTTTAAATTCCATCTCCCTATGTTAATATATTATTTCGTATTTATGATTCATTTATTCTATAAAGAAGTCGTTTCCTTTAAATTTGTAAACAAGAATGAACTGTGTCACAGTGTACGGGACCGATCAACAGTCGCTTAGGAAAGGGACGAGAGCCACCCTTTAATCAGCAGCCACCCGTCGAAAAATCAAAAACATTCACACATGCTAGATAGTGAAAGTATTTCATTAAAAGCCTTAGAGGCTCATACTATCTCACAATATAATTTTCTTGCTTATAATAAAAACAATCAACATTAATGTATTTTTAAATGTAAATTTCATCATCTAACTTCTCACGTTATGAGTCTCATATAGCAGCTTTCACTTGCTATCAATATTATTAAAGAGCAATGAGCGAAGCTGGAAGGGTCGATGCTCGGCTCTGTTCCAAGGCGATGCGATCGTTACATCAACAACTATTAATTCATAAAATCTAAACGATCAAATTCAATTGTAACGTAACCCCTGTTACTGTCCATTACCCTTATATGGGATTTTTTCGTTGGACGAAATGCATCGAGGAGCAAGAAGTGGTATCGGAAGTTCGATTAAAAAGTGCTTGGCTACAAGATACGAGTGGAGAACTTAGTTCAAACAGAGTCCTGACTGCTCGAGTAATAATACGGACTGACGGACACGGACTTGTATTAGTCAATATCGAACCAGGTAAATCATTAAGAAATGAATCATAGACCTATGAGTGTCAATCAATGACAGCATAAATCCGTCAAGGATTATCTTAGATTCAATCCATAGGGGAGAATCATCGAAAGATCGGTAGTTCAATGATGATTAGAAAAATTATCCCAACTCGCCTCGTCGTCATTTGATAATATTTATGTACACTCATTCACATGCAGATATTCACGCTCAGGCGCGCACACACAATTACACACACATATAAATATATCTATGTAGCATGCGCGTCTTTTAACGAGAGTCGAAGAGTGTAATCATGGGCAGACGCACTTGAAATTTGACTCTTGTTTTTCGGATCAACAATATCAACCCTAATGAGAAAAAACACTGGTGTACTTGAATTTCATTATCTAAGTATAGCGTCCGCACTTCAGAAGCTGCGGGGAATTTAATTGAATTTTTGTATCTATATCGCTCACGCACTGGATTTCTCTCGACACTTCTGCTTTGCAGAAAATTCACGGTCACGCGACGACGGATGAGTGGTGTCGAAGAAGTATGACTTGAGGGAAAGATGAAGGAAACCAAGAGAGAAGGACGATGATGTGCGGGGAGGGCTTTCCGTGAGCTCTTTTGACGGTTCTTTCATAGACGGCGCTTCGTATTCAGCTATTTCTAGTACGCTCATTTTGTTTAGGTACGCATAATGACGATTCGAGCTCGATCAAGTTTAGAGTTGAGTTATCAAAGTTCGAGTTCAGTTAAAGCCTTTTTCACTTGCTTAGAGGCGAGTCTAGATTCGGATTAGGATTGGGTTGCTGTTGCTGTTGTGAGCCAGTGGACGGCGACGACGCCTGCGTAGCGCCCTGATTAGGTTTGTTTCCATCGCCCGTGGAACCACCGGGTGAGGAGCCGCTCGCACCAGCGAGGCCGCTGCCTCCTTCCTTCATTTTGTCACAATAGTCAGCGAATACGTCACGGAATTTTGCCCACGATTTTTCCGGTACAGTTATGGCCGTCCTGAAGTTTGTCTTTACCTGAAACGTGAAACATACATGTTTCCTGAATTTCACAAAGAAACACAAATTGAAGTTGACGAAATTACAACATTGTTGGAAAGAGTATCCTCGAGCTAAGATACAGGTGCTCTAACCGAAGAGCAACGGTTGAATTATCTTCAATTCAATTTCACGAAATGTCACTCCATTTGTAAAGACATGTGATCAAGTAAGATATTTTTCTTGATGGGCTTGATCCAAACATTTTGCACGTCATTTGACACCTGACCAAACGCACCGAACAATCTGACAACCTATGTGAATATCAAATGATGGAAAAGTTCAAAAAAATAAGCTTGAGTAATCTAACACCCCTTCCATGAGATGGGGTGATAATTCTTTCGAAAGACTGAACGTCTTACACCACTTGTTCAATCAAAGGAAACGGCTCCACGAGGACCAATATTTGCGTAAAAATGAAACGATATTAGTCGTGACAACGACCGAGGCCAGAATTAAAATGTGTGGGATTTTTCGACCCCCCCCCCCCCCTGCTCGCGATCTATCTGATGCTGACGATGGATATTGGTTTCCACTAAAAATTTTCTCATGTCTGTACGACACTTTTTCGTCTGAAAGAAATGACTCGGTAAAACTTGCCAGGATTCTCGGGAACTTCTACCTACTCCCCCTTAGCGAATCCGGCAATTTTTTCTTCCCCGACTCGGCACTTTTATTTCTGCCATCAAAGATTCTTACCGTGGTCTCTATCGCACGCTAACCTCAACGTCGCCGGATCGTATAATGCAGTCAGTGCCATTCAAAGCTGCAAAACTTCCTTGAAACACCCCCGGAAAATATTCAATATAATGAGTAGCCGAATCAAGGACACACATAATTGATATTTTCAAAGGTAAATTGTGGTGCACTACGCGTGTCTTTTAGAGCGACTTTCTCGCATATTAGGTCTCGAGATCTGCAACTTCCGGCTTCTTTAGAAAGAGACTTATTTCGCTATTCGCAGCCACCGCGCCAGGATTGATAGGAGCATATACGTCGATAAAGATACACGCTTGATTGTTCGTCACATGTAGATGAGCTTTAAGATTTGAAAAATGAGCTCGTGAACCCGTATGATGTCTCTGAGGGAGCTTGGAAAAATATACTCGCGAAGGCCAAAGAAAAATCGTTCAGAATATTAGTCTCATCAACGGTGCTCGCCCATGATTCAACTACCCCAAAAAATTTGAATGTTTCCTCACTACAGATTGGTACAGTTTTCAAGCGAGCCAGCAGAAATGTTCTATCTAATATTTTGAGCATGGTGGAAGAGACATATGGTGTGCTCACTTGGTGAACGCGTTTTCGTCTCGGTCTGCGCAGGGCCCACCGGCAGCCATCTTGGCGTACGAATTTCAAATTGCGACGAATTCCTTGTTAGTTGTCACAATTCAAAAAGTCTAAAATCGCGATTCACGGCCACGAGCAAATGTAAGTCTTCCTGGTTGAGGCTCGGTCATCAACAGAGTCACTCGCGTTCATGCAAATAACATCTAAGACATCTTATTATTATACAATGATCAAAAATCTTGGAACTTGGCGTGCGGACGATTGAATTGGCAATCAATAATAACAGTGCTACCAAATACTTCTAGATTGTGTGTGGAGTGGGATGGCTAACATTCTTCATCATAGTGGGAAAAATCACAAGTCACAACAACTCCCATAACCCGAGCCTCTCTTGGGGGGCCGATGAATCAGTACAGCTATTGAACTAAATATTGGTAGTACAGCATAGCTCCGTGGATAACCTTTTGCCTCACGATAAAGAGGTCGTGGGTTCAAACCCCACATTGGCCCAATTTTTTTTTTTTCTACTATACTGTTTGATGCATCACTTCCAACTTTTTCAAACAAATCACTGTATATTTCCTCAATTTTTCAGCATTTGTCTCGTATCTATATCTCAGCATGAATTATAATATGTCTATGAGTATCACTTCTCTCAAAATATTTTGAGTCTTCCGAAATAGTTCTATAAATATAATCATGAAACAATATTCCTAATGTTTGTAAAATTCTGTAATACTCGTTCCGCTTTAAAGTTTTGAGCTCGGATAGCAAGCATATTTGAGAAATTTCTATGCACTCTTAATGGGAATTTGAGGCAAGATGGATAATTCCTTATTAAGAAATCCCAATATTAATAGAAATATTCCAAGAATGGCTGAAATACATTCGAGAAAAATTCTCAAAGATATGAAAATGTTTACAAAGTAATTTAAAAAAATGTTAAAGAGTGAAGTATTGAAGTAATCCTTGCTAGAAAAAATTCTTAATTAAGGGAGGTTTTTGTATTTTTTGAAGAAATTTGCGACCTCTTAAGTTTAACGCTGGAGGCACTGTGTATAGGTATATTCATGAAACAAATTGAACTCGGTTCGAACCATGTGAGCTATTAAACGCGGTCGAATTTCCCGCTATGTTGTGATTGGCCGGAAGGTCAAGATGGCGTACGATTGGGCCGGGAATCCCATTGGCTAAGGTGCTCGCGCTGCGCGCGAGCACACCATATGTCTCTTCCACCATGATTTTGAGAGTGATGTCACGTGGATCTTAACCATTGGATTCTTGGCCGGGAATTTCAAAATCAACTAACCAAACAAAGAATGCGAGAGACTTGGCAAGACATTGGTGTCTTTCTCTTACATATTGAAAGGGTGCCCGTGCCATCTGCCATGGAAAGGCAACCTGAATGTTTTTCGAGGGATTCTCGAAGAAGTGGCACATTTCATTCCAAGTTCGAATGCATGGCACTGAACGTTTCGTTTTGATTCGGCGACGTTGAGGTCAGCGTGCGATAGGGGCTACAGCGAGAAATTTTGAAGGCATAAATAAAATTGCCGAGTCGGGAAGAGAAAATTGGCGTATTGGCATCACCAAATGAAACTTGATAGAACTTGCCGAGAACTTTTGCAAGATACACTAATTTCAATAGATATGGAATCATCAATTTCAACGGAAGAACACAAAGAATCTTGTTCTACTCTGTAACGAGCTCATTTGTATAAATACAAATAAGTATATTTCAGAATTCAATACTCGATATAGAATATTGATCCAATGAAGGAACAATGGAAATAATCGACGAATTTTCTTGATAAAAATGTGCAATCGTTGGACTCAACAATTTTACAACCAGAATCGGGATCGGTGGCTATGAGATATGAAAATCAATTAGCTAACGAGTCCGGAGAATGTGAAAAAATTGAGTCGACTTCTTATAAAACGTGTACACGAGGTTTTGTTACTTCACTCGAGAAATTCACAGATTAAATGACTAAAATAGGTGCTACACCTTTAGCTCCATCTTTGGTTTTCAGGATGACGTACGTAATCTATAGGAGACGAATAAACGTGCGATAGTCTCGAAGAATGTCAATAAAAATTTCAGCAAATCCTGTCAATTTCGTTCGAATAAGGGAGGGGTCATTCGTAAAGTCTGCGCAATTTTTTTCATCCACAACTCAGCTCATACTCAACTAACACATGACTATTTACATTAAATCTTCGAAAATTGGGCTTCACTAATTTTTGCATCTCTCACTAAACATCGGGCAATGTTCATCACTTACCTCAGAGATTCTCATGTAGATTCCACGATTATTCTGTCCGATATCGAAGTAAAAATTCTTATTGTCAACGCGCATGTAACGTCCATCAGGCAGATCGCCCTTGAAGCCCCCATCATCCGTCCCGAATTCCTCGAGCAGATCTGTGAGGGCATCGCGAAATTCGATCATTCCTTGCGCTGGTATTGCTATCTGTGTCCTAGGTCCTCCTCGCGTTATTGTCTGCGATACCTGCAAATTCAGAAGCAGCAACTTTGTTGAAATTTTCACTTTGCATGAAGATTTGAGGAAGAAAAGTCTGCCGTTGTATGTGTTTGAAAAGGGACGAGTGAGTACAATGTGTGAGCGTGAGTTTGTATACCACGGTGTTTACCATGCAGTGTTTCCATCATTCAGTTTCGATAGTATGGATAGAAAGATACGTGATTTAATGATTGATTGGTACATACGGGGTGACTCACCCGCAGGAAGCGTCCACGCGAGTTTTCTTTCAGGTCCAGATAGTATCGCCTATTGTCTTTCACCATCATTTCCGATTTGAGTTTGCCATCGTCTGGCACATTTTCTGGGTTCGGTGGTCCTACAAGAACACATGGTTAACCATCAAAATGGTATCAGGGTATCAGTAAACGAATCGTTGAACCACGCCACGTTTGGTAAAAAGATATAAGCTGCTCCAAAAAATTGAAATTGTGAACCACTCAAGCAGTGGTACTCGAACCGGTATGACAAGATCAGGTTAATTCAACAAATTCGTACATATAAAATTGGTTAATGAGGTGAGTCATCGTGGTCAGTGGTAGCTGAAGTAGTAAAGTTGGAACATTTACATGAGAAACTTTGCGGTCAACATTTTTGTGGTTCTCTGCGTCTTCTAATTAGTGATCGTTTTCGAAGGTGAATAAGCTTGCAGAACTCATTGATTGAAACACGGAAAGGTACATATTTGAAAGACCTTTACCTAATGATGCATAGTAATCACTAAATGTGGAGAGATGATCCCGAAATTCTGATGCGGTACTGAGGGCCAAGAAAATCTGGCTTCGTCTTCCATCAGCCCCAATCTGGAAATTTAGAATATTCCAATGTTGATAAGTCATTCTTACAACAGTAACAGCGGTTGGTAATTCTGGAATTAATGAATGCAAGATCAATACCTCGGCAACTTTGATGAATCTTCCACGTTTGTTCTGCTTTACATCCAAATAGAATCTTTTACTCTGGATCTGCAGCATTTTCGTCGCCAACTCTTGCTCTGTTTGCTGACCTTGTTGGCCTGGAAGATTTTGGATTGATTATTTTTCACAAAGAAACACGATCTAAAGAGGTTTTTCAGCGTGTAAGCAAAAGACAAGAAATCCGAGCCAATTGACTCGGTTTCGAGAGAAAATTGAGAAAAATGACTCGCCATTCGAGTGATTTTTGGTCACTCGATCGATCGGTTGATACGTTGATATCTAGTTTGTGATAGCAATTATTCATGTCGAATTTATTCATTGTCGTGATGAGATTTGTATTTTCATATGGGATTTTATCGCCATATTACACGAACTGTCAATTATCCTATCTATTTTACGAGAAACAGTGAAAAATAGTCTTGCGACTTACAAAAAACCGATTTTGTAAAAGAACTCACGATTGGTTATCATATTAACGTCCTTCTTCACTGTTTTTCAGTATCAAATGACAATACCTATAATGGCTCAATTGGTTAATTTGTTGGTCTGAGACTGGTATTCATAGTCGGATTATCCTATAGTTTAGCATATGCGGATTGACGACTATGAATACCACCCTGAGTATCGGACAGCGATGAAATATGAAGGGAACTGGGTTCAAACCCCACCGACGACCAATCATGAATCAATACTAAACTTTGTCGAAAGAGTTTGTTCAATTTTCTTCTTCTTGTATGATTTAATTACTTCTTTTTAACAGCTAGGTTCTGATATCGTCCAACAAATAATGAATATATGAATTTGTTTATACTGTGAACTATGAGCAACTCGATGGTCGAGCGAAATAACATCTAGATTCGAGTGAAAAAGCCGGGTTGTGACGCTGGTTCTCGAGCTTCGAATCGAAAAACCACTCGCTTCAAGTGAAATTTCACTCGAATATTTCTAGAGGAAATGTGGATACTAATTACGTATCCTTGGGAAAAGCATTATGGATGCAATCAGGAATTTTGGAGGAGGATTCCTCATTACTCTGAGATTATTTTCGAAGTGATGTAAATACTATAAGTACTCGAAATTACGAGATGCTTATACCCAAGTTGTAGAAAAATTGACTCAGCTGAGAAATTTCCAGCAGATAAATTTGAATGCCATCGCAATAGGTAAGATGATTTATATTTATCAAATCGATCAACTTTTCTATCGATATAGGTTACAAAACCAATGATTTTTCATTCGACGATGACTTTGCACGAGTGGGTCTTTTCAAGCGAGATGAAGGGAGACAGAAAAGCGACGCTCCACTAGGTCAATTTTTATACGATCTAGCGGCCTTAATTCAACACCTGCAGGAGCGGCTCAAGATCATTTCAAAGCAATCAACATGATCCGGTTCGAGTACCAAAAAAAGACAAAATTTCCACGAGAAATATGTTCTGGAGAAATCTCAAGTCATAAATGAGTGTTTCGAGGATATAGGAACATATGTTTCAGGAAAATCATGAATATATCTGGTAGCTCAGAAAGATCTGCGCCACATAATTTCCTACGAATTAAAATGAAATCCGTCATTTAAACATCGTCTGGCTTCAGTAGAGGTAGGTCAACAAGGCTGCCCGCGAGCGTGTGAGCAAAACATATGCTTTAAAAAGGTAGCCCCGCCCGAGAAAAAAAATTCGAAAGTGGCAGTCTATCAACTATGCATTAGTGTTTTTATGCAGGAATCGATTCAACAGTAGATATTTCGATTCGGGAACACATACACTTTCCTCAATTATATCCGCATGTCTGAATGGACTTTCCGAGGGGTGTCGCGCGCGCGCCGCACACACCCAAACACAACACGTTTGTAAGCTCACGCGAAGAGAGAAATAGTTTCCGCATCTGGATGGATTTGATGGATTCTCGAGGAGCTACAAGCTCGGAACTCTGTGCAAAAGATGCGACCTCAGACGGATGTCCACGCATGCAATTTTTTTTGCTGCGGTCGTCGTTGGCCGACGACTATAGACAAGTGCCGAGGGACCGACACACACGTCGATCAATAACAGCTGCTCCGCTGCAGTGGCGGCAACGGGTCAAAGGCCGCCACCGCAGAGCTGATGCAGAGTTCTACACGGCCCTACGACGATAATCTCCATCTGATGTATATTAGAAAACCCGATACCGAGGGACTCCGCACCCACGCCTGGGGAACGACGTCGTCGCGAGCGAGAGCTAATTGTAGAGCCAGACGCTCATTCACGGAGTCGAGGCTGCGAGTTGCGAGGTCTCCAGAGCTGAGAACGCGACGAGGGAAGCTACTTTTAGCCTTGTGACCAGATATCCGTGGGCTGCTTTCTCGTTAGCTCAACGAGGTGGACGAGCGACTCAATAAATGAGAATCGTCGGAGACGAGGGGCCCGACGGTTAATGCCGATTGATGAATCGACTGAACCCGTTAATGAATTTCTTGATCCATTACCTAAACTCGCGGCAGCCTATGAAACCGAACGCTATCGTTGCATTAGGTATTGCCAAAGCTATGTTAAATTGCCATACTCAGGCAGGTTCACCAAGATATTTCTTCTAATTCATTTCAAAGCACATAGAATGAAGTTTGGATTACCTGCGAACATACCATGGGAAACTTATTGAAAATTTTGCATAAACGCCTTATCCAGATGGAGAAGTATGGAAAATTGCCACAGCAGCCAATGGTATTTTTTCGATATGTCTCGAAATGAACTAAAAAAATCACCAATGATGAGATTCAATCACAGGCTTCCGGAATGAATCAAAGTTTCAAAATTTTTCATAACAAAACGTCATTCTTTTTCGCAAAGATTCGATTGTCTCTGTTCGCGAATACTGTGAAATTTTGAAAAGGGAATTGACCTGTTCCTGAAACTGATTTGATTGGCATCCAACTACTTGGATTCACCCGCTATGCGCATTCGTGCGCTCATAAAAGGCTTGGCTGGTTCGTTTGGTACACGAAATGAGGATTGAATACAATTAAGACATAAAAGTCTGCCAAAGTTTCTTGATGAGCTCCAACTGTTTCCGAACCTCGCAGCTGTGATACGGGTTGCATGCCTGGGATGCTTGAAAGCTTCAATCATATCTGACTGGGGGCTCTTTCTTGCTCTGGGGAATGGAAACGGACTTTGTAGACAGCCTATTCCGCGCTCATGTCTATCTGATTTTTAACGGAGACTTTTGGTTGATGAAACTACATCATTATAACTAGATTCGGCTGTACGGAAAATCACGTAAGTTCGACATGGTGCATTCATGGGTTTGCTGCGCTCTCTTCTCAATTTCTCATCTCGCGAGCTTAGCGCGCGCGCGCCACGTGACACTCGGGTACCACGTGATCGGCAAGCTCTCCCCACCGGGCTTACGTCACGCGCGCGTGGTCCAGCTGACTTTTTGAGCGCCCCATGGTTCTAAGATCCATTCAGATCCATTTCATCTAACAAACTAGCGTCGGGCTATATTCCGCAAGGCTTTCCCGGATCGTCTCGTCACCGCGGAGCTAGAGATACACCCGCAGATGGTTGCCGTGTTGTGACCAGGACAGTTCGGGGGGGCCGGCGTTGTTGCCAGGCGGCCGGCAAGGCTTGGGGTTATGTGATGGGGCTGGTGCTCACGGGCAGCGCTAGCGTCGTTGTACCTCTTGTTCGGGGTACTCACCGGAGTCGAAGTCGGCTCCGCCGGCGTCCATGCCCCCGGAGTTGCCATACTCTGGAATTGATGGAAAAGTTCATCATAAGCAATGAGACATTCCTACAAGATGTGCATGAGGTAGGCCATGGGGCACCGGTGTTCGCGCGCTACAAAGCCACGTGCCAGAGTAGCATAGCATGTTTCCGGGTCGCATAACGAGCACCACGTGCAAATGTGACCCGGGTTGACTAACAAACACATGTGAGAGAGGCGGGGTCAGTGGGTGTGGGAGGGATGACAGCCAGAATGAGAGTGAGTGAGAGAGAGAGGTCACGTTGTCGTCGACGTCGTCGTCGTAGACCGTCTTCGCTCGACGACGTCGAGACTGCGCGCACGCGGCCCTCGCGGGGGTTACCCGCTGAACAGCGGGCGCGCGCGCGCACTTGCCCTCGTCCTCGTGCAATTAGACCTCTGGATATATAGATATAACAGAAAATAGATATATAGGAGGATCCGTCTATGTAGGAGAGGCTGCTATTCTGGCACGATCCGCGACGAGCCGAGTCGTCAGCACGAGCAGCAGCAGCAGCAGCGGGCTGGTGCGCCACCGGCCATCTTGGATGATGGCCCGCTGCTACTGGCTGGCATGCAGCTCTCGATGCGGGGTTATGATCGATCAGCGGCTCGTGGAGCTCGCGAACCCGGATAGACGTTTTGTGTTTTACTAGGACACGATGATAAATACGAGACACTCACTCTGAGGCTGGTCGTCGAGACTCTCGCGGTCCGACATGTCGGCCTGGCTGCTGATGGTGCTGCTGATGCTGGAGGGCGTCCTCGTGGACTCTGGTGCCGTCGGATCGGGCGCCGCCAGGACCACTTTACTGCTTTGCCAATTCCTTAGAGTTCCTCGATACCGCTACTGCTGATTTCGCTCAGCTGCACCACGAGCACGGGTCAATGCTCGTTCGCGTGTGACTCCGGGTGATGTTGTTCTGTACACCGAGACCTGCACGAGCACGAGGTCGAAGCGACGAGGCGAGGGAGAGAGATGCCCGCGCTGGCCGTCGCCTTCTCTGAGTCCACCGCAGTCCAGCTGCACCGTCTCCGGAGCCTTGCCTAGCTCGGTCTTTTCAAAACAATGCCCAGCAGCAGCTGCTCAACTCCACTATTCTCACCTCCGCTGATGATGATGAGAGCGGTCCGCACTGCACGCACACGCACACACAAACTGGAGGGCGCGCGCTCGCAACGGCGATAGGTAGGTATAGGTATATGCTCCTCCCCTGCAGCAGCAGCCCAACGACAACCAACTTTGACCGATGGGTTAGGGTTTCACCCCCGAGAGCCGCTCCTTCTCGTCGATGATGGTCTTGAAAAATCCGTCAACTGGCGGCGGCCACGACACGGCTTCTCTCTCTCTCTCTCCGAAACCTCGCCTCGAGCAAGAGCTGTTCTGAGAGCCCCTACGTCTCTGGCCCTCCTCTTGCTTTGCTTCGCGCTATTCTGGCGATAACTAATGCGGCAGTGGATGACTCGAGGCGGAGCGGAGCAGAAGCAGAACGCGACCTATTAGCTATCCTCCACGGCACGATTTTTATCCGGATCAAACCTTGTAGGTCACGAGTTGTTTGCACCTGCCCGAGATGCGCGACTTTACCCCTGCAAATGGGCTTCAATGTGGCGGTAAAGCTCCGCCGTTGCAAGGGTGGCGCCACCGTACGGCCTGCCTTTAACTGCAGGCCATGTGGCCGCACCCTTTGAAATTCATTTATTTCGTCATTTTACAAGTTTCGAAGAGATTTCTGTGGTGGTGAGGATTATTGAACAAGATAGAAGTTTGATTTTGCGTTAAAAGATTGGATTGATTATACCTACTTCAGGTTCACCTACTCACGAACGATCCCTCTGACTCTGACGCCATCGAGAGATCGCACTTGCAAGCTCTCAATTCAAAACAGCGCGCTCAACATTGATTACTCAGCTGATCAGGAATGAAGATGTGGACATACAGCATTGTACTCAAAAAGCGTATACTCGCACTCGTCTTCAACAACTGTAAAACTTTGCCATTCTCCCTTACCTTGGGGCCTCGGATAACAGAAAATTTGCTTATTTTGAGTATTTTCGTGAGCGCTTCTCTACCAACGGTGATTGTTCGGAATCTCAAGTATGACAGACCAAAAAGGATATATTTTTGTTATCAGTATTACATTTCCAACCAACCGGATAGATATCACAGTGCGTTATCTATCGTAATGCGTATTAGAATATATAAGGTAAGTAACCCCCCCCCCCATTGAGCTATTTTGCCAATACCTTTGGTGTACTTACATACTTTCTTACATAGTCAAGCTCATTTCAAAGCTTATTTCAAGACCTCCAAAATGAGCTAACGATACGAGGACGGGAATGTTGGTTTCCAAACATCGGCGAGGGTCAGAACTAATCACGAGAATGCGGAAACCACCCCGTCTGAGTGTCAAATACCTACTTTTCCATCAGCTGTGCGAAGACCAAAATCAAAAAACCGTGCGAAAATGTCATTTCCTGCACAGAAGATGATAAAGCTTAGTTTCGACTTATCAGAGTAAGCACCCTAGGGAGTGATTTTTCGTGAGTTCCGAAAATAATGTAAGTAGTACATACCTAACATGCTCTCATCCTCTGAAACAATGTGAGTCGGCGATCAGGTGCACAAGATCGTTTTTATCTATGTGCAACCACATTTTGAGCTTTTTTATCGGTCCAAATCATCAATTCCGGTTTATTTAGACCGTAATAAATCGTTATGAGTAATGAAAAAAGCCATACTGCATATATGCAAAAAGGTATACCTCTTTGAGATTACCACGTGGGGCCAAGTTGGTCCGTACACGCCAATTTTTTGGCCGTTATGTTTTGCAAAACAGGCCTCCGTATTCTGCTCATAAAATCGCTCCAAATCCAAGTTCTGTAGCTCGGAACAAAGATAATTGTCTAAAGATCTTGAGACAGGCAATCGAATGCGCTAAAGAATACATGCGTCAAGATTGATAGAGTAAAAAAAATTTTGGCATTAGCTTTACGAAACCCTATTTCCTTGGCGATTTCTTATCTGTAAAATCACGAAAAATGGCAAAGTCGCTTTAAATTTTCTGGGAACGCAGAAATCATTCGGGGTCAGTCCAAACCATTGATATTTCCACTAATATAACAAACGCAAAAAAAATTGCACCAAGGTCAACGAGTGACGAGTGTTCGGTTCTGATCGGCACATGGGGTTTTTTGTTGGTATATGTTGGGTACAGAGAGCAGAGCGAGTACTCATATCTCATCACATTCGCACCACTTCGTCGTAACTCAATAGACAGACCTTTTTGCAGCTCAGATCTCAGAGATGTAAACATAGAAATGAAGACGAAACATATTGGTGGTTTCAATCCGCGAGAGCATTATATCGCGTATGCAAGATTCATTTTTCTTCAATGATTGTCTTTCATCTCATTACCTTGCAACGATCTTGGTGCTTCTTCGCTGACAGTTCAACTCCTTGGAAGAAAGGGTGAGCTACCGCGAAAGTCTGAAATAGGTAATTCTCTGGAATTCACACCATGCCACGTGTATTATGAATTACGTTTCGAAAAATTGTTTCAACTTATGAAAAATGAAAAGTGCCGTTAACCTAATCACCATCATTCAATGAGAATATCGATCCATATTCTCAATTGACCAAAGAAATAGAGAAGATCAGACGTTATTTTTCTGCTTGGAATTTGTACGAATTGTAGATGCCAGACATTCACTGAGCCAAGCATAATAAAAGTCTATTTTCCCGCATTTTCCTTGCACGGGTGTTCTTCGTTTGAAAGAATTTTTTGTCTCTAATAGTGAGACGGTGAAATATCTTGGTTTCGTGAATCACGCCATCACTATTATATATGGGTCCGTGATTTATATTCTAAATGGGCTAATTGCTACATTATTTAATTTTTCGAACATCGGATTGCTCAAAAAAATACCAGTGCACTAAAACAAGCGTCCAAATTCTCTAATCTCGACTTCAACCTCGATTCCAACCACATCACTAGCTCACCATATAACGGTACGAGATCAATGGGATTTATTTAGTTTTCTCATTCTTTCCAAATATGAATCGTCTCAGTATCGGTAGACCATTTGGACCAGAATAGACGAAAACGTATGGAGAATCTAAACTGAATTTATTCTTGTCTCACAGAGAATTCCGACGAAGAAAATTTTGGAAACCGCGAGCTAAAAATCTTTCTCTCAATTTGTCTCAAAGTTCCACAAATTACTTCATAGCAATATTGTATACGTCTTCCTAATTGAGGGCGATTTTGCAATCAAGCTTACTAAACGATCTCTATCGAAACTATCCGACTCATATTCAATCATCATCGCTAACACGAGAAAGCTATCGGTGTGATGAACCACTAGAGATGTCTGCGAGAACAAATAAACATTTGCTGGATGCAAACTCTTGAATTCATTGAATTTTACACAATTTTTGATGATTGGGTCTTGTCGCAGATCGCATCTGCTCAAAATGGTCACTAACTCAAAACCTCAGATCGAAATGTGAATTTCTAAGGTTACCCAAATCTTCTACTTCTACTGCTATTTCAGCTGGGAATGTTATTTTTGTCAAAATTAATACTCAGATTCTCAGATGCTCTCGAGCAAACCATCCACGAGCCACCAAATTTCTCAACTTGAAGCATTTCCAAGGATTTTTGATACCTGATGAAATACCGCATTAATTTTTTTCGGCGTGATATCGATTTTGACTCCCAGGTAGTTTTTTTCAAAGCGATTAATTTATAAAGCGTTCAAAACTGATACCAGGTACTCTTAGAAACAAGGCCCAGGAGCATCGTGTGCGAAATTGGGGATAGTAGGTATCTTCAATTCTGGAATGTCTGGTTATATCATAACCAATGAATTCGAGATCGCGTGTTATTTTTCAAGGTGAAAACCTTTTCTTTCGTAAGAGGGGATACTTAAATTGTTAAGGTGGCTAGCGCCGCGTGGTGCCGCACGACCGCATAGGGCCCCGGCGCAAATACTATTCTCCTCCAAATCATCCAGGAGTTAGATTTCTATTTTTTTGAAATGTTCAATTTCATACTAAGTACTATCGGGTGGTGGAACAGTGTGCAGGAGTGTACTCAATCTGATCTAATATTGTTCAATGATTATAGGAGTAGCGCGTACTCGGTTTCGAAACTCCGGATGGACAGAACCGATACACTTGTCAAGGAAATGCGTCTCCATCTTTCAATAAGATTATTCAATCCACAGAAGTTATGGTGAATGAAAAATATCAACACCGTAGCTATCTAAAGACATGACCGAGAAAAAAATCGATTCAAGAGCTATTAGGGAGTGTCAAAATTTCGTGTCAAGTACAGCGAGTGTACATGTTGAGAGTCGAATAGACTGATGGATACAACACGAAATCTTTTCGATTTTCTCGATTGACACATGGGAACAGGGTTTTCCGTACGCGCTCGAATAAATAAACGCTGTTTGCGGATGTCAATGGAGAAAAATCCCGAGTTACCGTGTTGTGGAAAACGCGTTTTCCGAAACTCCTGTATATTCCATGATTGATCTAAAGAAAGTATGAATGTGACGAAGAATATTGACATAAAGAAAATTCACAACCGAAACTGGAAAGTTGAATTTTGCTCTTCGGATGGCAACTTTAGATCCTCAAATGATGAGGAAATTACTGCGGACTCATGTATAAAAATTAGCATTTTGAAATCCATTATAGCGACTCTTACCTGAGATGAACATCATGTAAACACCAGTTTGTTCTATACCTTTTGTTTCATTACTTGAGAAAACATGCTGCTTTCACCTATGATCATTTCTGCGTATCTGGTTCTTCTATCTGTTGGCGATCGACGGTGAAAATGGCCATGTACCACACCGTGGTTGCGGTACATCAACATGTTATCTTTATGAATTCGTTTCCTTACATCAACTAGTCATTCGCCCTGTACGATGTGAGCATTTTCGTGCATCGATGTAACGTGATATCAAGTGATCACCCTTTAGGAGATTCAACACCAATTATTCCAGGAAAAAAGAAGTAGGACATTTCAACAATACGAGATTGTTTTCATTGACTTTTTGAGTTCTATAACTTATGCATGTATGATATGGAATTATAATCATTCAAAATTTAGCCCCAATTAGACAGGCAAAAAGGCGAAGGAGTCTCGTGAAGTACGTTTGAAGTTTGGATGAAAAAATAGAATGTTCAACAATTGACAAGGCTTGCTTGTACCAAAGTACTTGTTTAATTAAGTTGCTGACGGACAAAGGATAGTATCCAATAATAAAGTCATGAATGTTTAGATTGTAGTATGAGACATAAGCTCAACTTTTTCGATTTGTTTTATTAATATTTTTTTAAGCAAAACACAAAAGAATTAAAGTACAGAGTTATTTCTTACATAGTAATTGATATAGTAAGTTTTAATGAAATTGTACAGCAACATGAACCGTATTTAAAACGTATTTTAGTTGATGTGATCGTGTACATGCAATTGCGTGAACAACACTTGAACTTCCCACTATCCTCTGAGTCACAAGTTTTTTGCGAGCCCATTAAATACATATATATATATATATATATATATATATTTATATATATAATTTTTATATATATCCCATTATGAATGCGTGATCCTGCTCATATCGCATCGGTTGAAACCGTTATGAAGGTTTCTCCTTCATTTTTACTCAAATTTATTCATTACAGTCATTTTTTGTTTGTTCTCTCAAATCCATCACTCTTGCAGTTCACTCTGATATTGCAACTCTGCTTCAAGCAAAGTAACTCATCCAGGTTGTCGGTAGACGTATGCTCTTTCATTCAATTGCTTCCACTGACCAAGGAAGAGAGATTGCACTCGATCAATCGGTTAGAAAAATGGCCGCCATAGAATAAGGCACACAATTGATGCAATGCGCACTTTGATGAATAGCAATAATATAGAACCGACTTATGCATCGTGGCAACGCAAAGCTCGCAAATCAAATCGAATTTTCGATATGATATATCCCATATTTTAAGTCTACAGCGAAACATAACACCGAGTCGGTACAATATGAAGTATGATATCAAGTAATAAAAGTGCGGCACTGCTATAATTAAATGACATGATACGTATATAGAGGTCCATATGGAAAAATTGTGTGAAAACGCAGAAAAGTGAGTACGGAAACGTCGACTCGTTATCTTCATTTAGAGAGGATGAGATCTTTACCATATTTACATGTATCATGAGGTATATTTAATGCAAAACCCTGCGCTATCGCTATTTCAAGCTTTCCGCCCTCTCTTCTTTAGTCTGACTGTCTTTTTCGTTATCTGAATCGGTATGATCTTCACAAATCTAGCGTGGATAAAGTTGTAACAAGTGCAGCTCACATTTCACTCGTGTTCAATATTTCGAATCAATTTGCAAAGCCTGTTTCGAATTGATGATTCTATTGACATATTCGACTGCTGAAATTTTGTTAACACCACTACTTCACATCTAAGCATGCCTGAGTGTACAATGCGATTATGGATTGAAAAAATTCGACCTCGAGAATAATTATATCACGTACCCGTGCAAAATCTCTTTATTAACAAGCCTTGAATCTATGTACAATTAGTTTGCTTACAGCATACTATACGTCTACCGTCAATATCTACATAAATCCATTTATCATAGTAATATGCTCGTCTTTCTCCTCTTTTCAAAGCCCATAAGAAGTTTAAATCTATTATCTGATTTCATTCCAGCTAAATGTATGCAATTACCCATCTAAAACTATGACTTCTTTCTAGAAAATTCGTCTCGTATCTAACCAATGACTTTCTTCGATCACCACCGATTTAGCCGTTTATTTTGTAACGATGGTGGAATAAATGGAGCATTCAAATAAACCATCGATACCGGTCTTTCCACGTTCGCATCACAGCGTTCCATCAGTCGAGAGAATTGTAAAAAATTGGAGAGTTCCGATTTAATCACCTACGATACCCAATGCGATTTTCTTCATTTTCATGAAATTTATTTTCAACGATAGCGCAAGTGCGTCTGTTGGGCAAATTGTTATTCAAAAGCCTAATTTTTTCGATGGATGCACACTGGAAATATTTCCATCACAGGAAAGTGAAGTTTATCAAATTCTCATTTCTATCATTTTCGAAAGGGGCCGTACAAAATATTTTCTAATCACATACGACATGAGTTCTAGCTCAGTCACACTTTCTATACTCGGATCATAGATAACAAGAACGATAACAATTATAACAATACGCCGTCACGTAAACCGCTTTGGTATTCTATTTTTTCTTTTTTTCTCAAGGTCAGCCTTTGCAGACTAGTTTCTCACCTCGCTTCATTTTTCTGAGTGTGCTCAAAATCATGAGTACCGAGCTCTCTAAGACAAAGCTAAACACAATAAAGATCACGCTGCAGATTCTAATGCATTAGCAAGTAGAGTATAACAAAGTGTCAAAGGACTGATCATTTTCTTTTGCCTCACAAAATTTATAAATGTTTACATCATTGAATAACTCGAATTGTCCAAAATAAAGAATCACATGCATGAAATGGAAATAAATTATGATTGTTCGAAAAGACTCACTATCTGTAAGATCTTTCGAGAATTTCATACGTTTCTCTCTTTCTCTCTCTCTCTCTGTCAATAGAGTACATGTAATTGTAATTAGGAACCATGATCAGCGTAATTCGATTGTGTTTGAAAAAGCTGAAGTGTAAGGTGAAAAATCATAGATCATCCGAGATTTACAAGAAGAGTAATTTTAGGATCTAAGATAACTGCATAAAACATATGGTTAAAACTTCCTAAAATATGTCAGTAGTTGAAAATATCAAAGAATTTACTTCACCATTTGCAACTAGTTGGTGGAAACGCGAATGATCGCTGATATGCTATTTACAAACGCAAAGCTGACTGGAACCCGAATCTATTTCGGTGTACCCATTGATACGTTTTATCAAATAATGCTTCAGGATAGGGCTCAAACAAATTCAAGTTGTTAACATCGATACTTGTGAACTATGAATGTTTTACCTATTATTTCAGCTTGTCAAGTTTCTCAACAAGATTTAAGCAATTTTGAATAGAAAAATAGCAATGGAGTCCGACGATGTAATTCAATTGATATGCTTGCAAAATTCGGCCAAGTATCGACAAGGAACATAACTGAAAAAATTCAAGGAACAGCACAAGGCTCATCTCTCAATGCGTAAAAAGTATTGACACTCGTGAAATTTGAGCAGGTCAAGGAGAACAAAAGATGTTCTCCACTAATTTTCTTGTCATTGGATGTTACAAGAAACATTCTCGAAAGGTGTGGTACCATCTGGACGACGTCTGAAGAACGGTGTTTTACCAAAACGTGGATTTCTGGTCGAGTCGAAAGGGAAACGTTTCCCAAAGTTATTATTCTCACGAGCTTCAAACGCTTCATCAACAGGCACGTTTGATTGATTACTTCCAATACTTTGAGGCTGCTCTTCAGTGATGACCGGCAAAATATTTTCATCTTCACTATCACTGCTTTGATCAGTCATATTTGACAAGGTCTGCAGATTGGCATTGATGTCTGTAGTTCCCGGATCGTCATCTTCAATACAAGAATCTACTTGAAGCCTGTAGTATTTTTGCACATGTTCAGAGGTGTTGTTGTTATCCTCATCGATTGCTGCTAGATCTTCGTCGGCAATATCTTCATCAAGCACTTGCGTCAAAGTCGACAGCGGTTCTGTTATCTCGGCTTCCCAACACTCCAGAACGTCTGGCTCTTCAATGCTGCCCAAAGATAGTCCATTTTCATCATCATCCTCTACGCTATTAGAGTCTTTCCTTTCATTCGTGTCGATGGAGTCTTTGGTCGTTATCTGCGAGGGTGCTGTCGTGACAAGTAGCAGCTCACCATCCATCGAAACTACTATTTCACCTTTTTCAAATGTCTTGGCTGTTTCTCCAATACTGTAACTTCTACCAGCGTTTTCCCGCGGTTTGACAATTTCGAGTTCTTCTGTAGATCTGTATACTTCATAATTCAAAACTTTTTCGTACCTTTCACAAGGTATCCGAGAATTTTCAGCAACCCTCATACCCACATCGCTATCCTTCCCGATCACTTCGCAAGTCCCACCAATCTTCTCCTGAGATATAGATCTTCTCTCTGGTTTTGCGGAAATCTGCAGATATTCTACATCCATAGCTGAAAAAATACGCTAGTGAGTGAATTGAATTACCTTTTTGTCAAATTCGACAAGGAGATTGGAGCGAGTTCAAAACTTGAATGCATTCAACTGATATGAAATCGTTCCAAATGTTCCCAAATTTCATTTAAAACTCGAGTAATGGTCAACTGGGGGGGGGGGGGGGGCGCTAAATTTTGCGACTGGTCGAAAAATTTTGGTCTGAAAGATCGATGGAGTCTGAATGTTTCATATTTTAAAAGGGCACCGTTTCAAAACATTTTACATGTCTGCCTAAGTCACTAGGATAAAGTAAGTATGTAAGAAGTCACTCACCATCAGCTCGTCGAGAAGTATGCTGATAATCTGTCGCGTTGTTGCGGTCGACAGCAGCCCTCTTCCTTAATGCTTTGGTTTTCCTACTTTTTCTTGGCGAGACTCTCCTCTCTGGCCCTCCAATTGCTCGTTGATGACTGCTGTTTGGCGTCGATTGATTGGCAGAGCTTGCGAGTTGATCGCGAGCTACCGGGCGCCCACATTTGGCGCCGGTATTAACAGATAGTGCAGGCATGGGGTTGCCTTGCAAGTTTTTTGGCGGCTCACTCTTGACCGATGCATCCTCCTCGTCTTGGTCATCCTCACTGTCGTCGCTGGCCGCCGACGACGTGATGAACAAGTCAGGCGAGTTGGCCCGCTTGAGCCACTCATTAACGGCATTGGTTATCGGCCTGCTTGCCAGTGTACAACTTCCAGTGCCGGTTTTAGAGGTGTGACTTTCGAAGCCGGAATCCTCGTCAGTCGCGCTCATTGTCAGCGTCGTCTTAGTTAAAGTCGTCTCTAAATCAGTCGTCGTTTTGATATTCTTGTTGCATATTATCTCGGAGGTGATCGAGATTTCATTAATCCAGCTTCGACAGTTATCTAATCAAAAGTAGAAGGTCGCACTCAATTATATGCAGACTGAAAATGAGATTAGTGAGGACCTTAAGATGTTAGTAATGATGCATGCACGATGCGCAAGTCTATGAGTGGATGCACAGCTAACATATTGCGACCAACTAGCGAGGATTATGAACTAGCGAAATATTTGTTTAATGTTCAATGTTCAACATAATAATTAGTACGACGTATGCAAGAGAAATCAATAAAACTTCTTTTTCTATCAAAATATCGTATCAAAGTATAGAAAATTTATTCGCTCAAACTTCATTCACCAATCTTACGATCATATACTTTCTAATCATTCTCTCCTAAAACAAATTATGGTTACTTGGTATTTTTACACGTTATTTTGCTATTATTCCGTCTAAAAAAATACATCCTTTCATCCAACAGCAAGTCTTATTATTTTTCTCTTAAAAAGGATGGAAAACTCAGTGTGTACACGTAGATAAAGTACAATTTCGTGATATTTTGAAATACATTCACGTTTAGCAAACTTAAGCAGTATATCGATTGATTATGAACAATGTTAACCATGATTTCAACTATACTGATGGATACCATGATCATTTGAAAGCATCATCTGCTACTCAATATCAACAAAAAACTGTACATTTTGAATAAATTCATCAATATCAGGGCAATGCTTCCGAGCATTGGATTATATCTACATCAACTCTTGTATCAAATTGTTCACTTTTTACCAAGAAAGCGCTTCAATTGAATAGCAGATCATCACTTCTGAAGCTTATGTATATGCACATAGTTTTAATCACCAGCAAAGTATTTTGTCGAGATGAATATAAATAAATTAATCTAAACGCCCTACGGAAGGAGTTCGAAGTAATTTACTGGTGCGAATTGTGTCGGTGAAAATCACTCGAGTTTTTGCAGGGTTCGATAATACGATTATCCTGTATAATACAAATCACTCTTTGATTCTCACATTGATTCATCATGCTTTGAAATCATCATTCAGTTAGAGTTTGGATTTAATCGTTAGTACAATCGTTGAGTCTTCAAAATTCAAAACATAGGCCCCTGAATCTGTTGGCCTACAACGTTAATCCTCCATTGTCACAATGATGAAACGATCCATGTCCAAGTGATTCACTGCTTTCAGCAAAGTGATACTATGGAGCGAGAAGACTGGAAATCATTCGGCGAAGTATAGAAGAATCTGTGATTCGACTACTCCAGCTTTTTTTCGTCAGCTGCCTCAGTCCGATCTTTACATATTGCCTTAGTCAGCTCTTGCAGTGTCGCGGGAACAACGGAACCGTTCGAGTCGAGAGTGAGATTGTGACAACAGAGGGTTAAGTTTCCATCTTCGGATGTGAAGTGGTTTCCAGTACATGGTATGAGATCAGGCAAGGGAGGAGCCACATGATGAGCCAAAATAACGACACAATAATGTTTGCCGTGCATCTTGGAACGAACCGATTCGCACTCACCCTGATCTCCGCCTTTCTGTGGCGCTTGCGTCTCGGCGATGCTGGTCGACTTGAGCATCTCCGTGACTGCTTCGACGGATCCGTCGTCGTTATTCGTTACCGCAATCGTATTATTAGTTATGTCCCCGCCACAGCAGGCACCTTGGCTAGCGAGATCAGGTCCAGGCGTCGGCTCGCGCGCATACTTAACTTTCGAATTATACTTGCGCCTGTGTGCATCATTACCGTTACCCATAGGCCGGTCGACCATCTCCGAGGGCAGTCTTTGTAAGTCCGTGTGGCCAGCCATGTCTGGGTGTTCTTGCATCTCTCCATAATGTATTCCTTCGCCTCCGTTCATCATGAGCTCGGACTCGTGGCCATTTTGATAGATTGTAAGATCGCCGTTCGTGAGACCATCGTAAGGCTGGTGGCATTGGTCCAAAGTCTCACCGTAATCGCAATACTGTGCGTACTCGACCTCAGCAGGCTGCTCGCAGTAGTGATACGCGGAATCGCCGTAAGTCGACTCCTCGTACGTCAGTCTCTCTGCTTCGTTGTTTACGTGACTTATTGCTATCGAATTTTCGGGTATGTACTCTTCGGTTGGCTCCTCCGCATATTCCACGCTCGTAACAATTTCACCATATCCATTTGACTCGATTGGCATCGCCGTGGGAACACTAGTGGGTATCGTTTCGTAGGAATAATATTCAGTTGGTAGACCGTCACTTTCGACGGGAACGGCAACGTATTGTATCTCTTCGGTAGCGACTGGATGGTACTCCTCGCATGAAGGATACTCGGCAGTGACATATTCGGTCGCATTTGTATCGTACTCGACGGCAGATGTAGCATGATATTCGGTCGCAGTTGTTTGGTGGTACTCGTTTGCGGAAGCAGTATTATCGTACTCAACTGCGGTCATTGGATGATATTCAGCAGCGTCAGTCGTGATATACTCAGCTCCAGACGTATGATACTCGGTTGTTGGCGCCGTATGATACTCGGTTGTAGGCGTCGTATGATATTCGGTCGTGCACGCCGCATGGTACTCGCTAGCAGGTGTCGTATGGTACTCAGCCGCGGAAGTGGTGTGATATTCCGTTGCAGAGGTTGGATGATACTCTGGCGTAGACGTTGAAAGGTACTCGGTTGCAGAAGCAGAATGATACTCGCCAACAGCCGTGGGATGATATTCGACCGTGGACGTGGGAATATATTCAGTTGTACCGTTGTTATGATATTCTGTTACTGTCGGTGAATGGTATTCAACTCCTGAGGCAGTGTGATATTCTGCAGTCGGTGCTGTATCATATTCAACTGCAGAAGCTGAGTGATACTCAGCTTGAGACTCTGCGTGGTAATCAGACGCAGGACTAGAATGATATTCGCTCGTTGAGGTAGTGTGATAATCAGTTGATGATGCTGCGTTGTACTCGACCGTTGATGTCGGATGATACTCAACCGTTGTCGTCGGCTGGTACTCAACCACTGCTGATGAGTGGTATTCAACAGTTGATGTGGGCTGGTACTCGACCGTTGAAGCTGTCTGATACTCGACCGTCGACGTTGGATGGTACGCGACCGCCGACGTTGTCTGGTACTCGACCGTCGATGCTGTCTGGTACTCGACCGTCGACGTTGGCTGGTACTCGACCGCCGACGTTGGCTGGTACTCAACCGTCGGCGTTGGCTGGTACTCGACCGTTGCAGTTGGTTGAAAATCGACCGTCGATGACGGTTGATACTCAACCGTTGTCGTTGGATGGTACTCGACCTCCGTCGTTGGGTGGAACTCTTGAGACTCGGTATACTCAATGACCGGCGGAGGATGAAATTCTTCACATTCGGGATTCAATTGTTCACCGCGCAAACGGAATTCTTGGCACTCTGGATTGAGCTGTTGCTTGGTGTGACTAGTCGACGTTGGTGCCGTCCACGAGACTCGAGAAGAAGAATATCCGTTCTCTCCGTCCGAACTATAATCCTCTTCGTCCTCGTAGTCAGTGTTACCCTACGAAAATACAATCATCATTCGATCTCGAAGACCTTTCTCTTTTCACCCTTAGGTGATCCGTCATTCTTATTAGTGAGCAGGACAAGAATCTTCACGACTGCGAGAACGATATAATCTGAGAAGAATGTAAACTGCTACGCTTCCAATTCGATCAAGTTGATTTGACGAATGATATGTGTGATTTTCTGATCAATATTTTTAGTTTTAACAATATAACTCATGAAAATAGTGAGAAAAAGCCAGGAGGGATGATTGGAGATTTCAAAAAGATGAGTGGAGAAATGACACCTTACGAAAGATTAGACCATTGCATGTTTGTCTGTAACAGACGTACGCATGGTTTTTCAACGGAACAGGGTTCAATATTCAAATTTCAAGACCCATCATATTATGTAGGTTTGAACGAGCCAGGTACGGCCCAATTACTAGAAGTGATAGAGTGTTGCAATGTTGCAAAATGAATTGAAGTTAGAAAAATCTATTGGAGCAAGAGTTTGCAGAATCGCATTTCCACGCCCACAAGAAGTCACATAGCTAAAAAAAGATAAAAATGTGAAAAACTCACAAAAGCTTGTGCACGTCTTTGCTTTCTCTTCTTCTTCTTTTTCTTGCGCCGCACACAGGCTGCTGCTGCCGCGTTGCCCATCAAAATGTCGCTGCATCGCAACATAGGCCCGCCTTGTATCGTAACGCCTTCAAAATAAAGAATCATTTACAATCAATTATACCTACGATGAAAAAGTGTGCTTTTCAGGAAATAACTTAGTAACAACTCAGGTTCCAAGTCTCACTCTTATTTATTAAAATTCCTGTGCAACTGATCTATACCCTATAAATACAGGCGTCCCTCGTTCAACGCGGTTTTGGTTATACGCGGTTTTTGAATCGCCACTTTTTTTGTTCAACGCGCTTTGGGACTTGTACAACGCGGTTTTGGAAATGAAATTATTGGAAAAAGCTTCAAATGGCGCCAGCAAAAAGACGCAATCGACCGCAAGAATGACAAACAATTTACATCGAATCTGTTACGTGCTAAAACTTGTGAATAATCACACATATAACAGTCCTGGGGAATTCTACTTTTTAGTGCTTTTTTGGGTGAACGAACCGAGACTGTATTCGTCATGATAAATTATTGATTTTTTTAGACAAATACGTTTGATTGTGTGAACCCCTTACCAAAAAATTCAAATTCTTGTTTACATAAATCTTGGCTGTATTTTTAGCAAAGTAAAATCTAGAAGAAAATAGTGAAATTATCAAGTCTTTTCCATAATTTCTGAGAAACGAAAACAAGTAACACCTTGCAAAAGCTCTCCCGCTGCTAAAAAGCCTCGAATGGTGATGAACTTGAAAGAAAAATCGAAAATTGTAAACCTGTTGAAAACAGATGTAAGAGTTGCAGAAGTTGAGCGGAAATTTAGTGTAAATGAATCAACAATAAGAACTATTCGTGAAAGTGAACAGAAAATTCGGGAAAGTTTCATGGTTTATCAGCACTAACGATGATTTCATTATTAAAAAGACTCCTATTTGATTCTAAATTCACAAAAAAATCGATCATAGTTGGTCGATCCTGAGTCTTGGTAAGCATCCCCTACTTCTCTATAAGAGCAATGCTTTGTTCGACGCGGTTTTGCTCACCGAGGTAACCTGCCGGAACATAACCCCCGCATTGAACGAGGGACGCCTGTATAGAGTGTTAAGAGCATATCATTTCGAGTGCGGTAAATCACGTGCAAGGTTTTGGCAAAAAACAAAGAAAAGAATAGATTGGCGTAAATATCTCCTCACTTGGAATGAAGAAAAAGTTTTGTTGTAGATGAAATAAGAAAGTTTGAATCGGTCATAGCAGAATAAGAATTGGAGGAGAGCAATGTACGGCATTCGTCACCAACAACATGAGGGAGCGAGCAGACATTTGGAAGTTAGAAGCACGATAGAAGGGCTGCACTCGAGTTTTTTAGGCTCGGTAACGGACACGCGGTTGTCTGCTTCTTTTATTCGGTCGGCCATAGCTGGTCGGGTGCACGATTGGCGCGTTCTTATTTTCAAAGTCTGTATTTAGAACGCAAACAGAAAGAGAGAAAACGATCAAGCGAGAGAGATCTGTGAGGTATCCGCGACGAGGAAGCCCACTACTGCCAAGCATCGAGTCATCCCTCTCATCAATGCACGGCCTGACATGCATTAGTATTCACATACGCATTCTGACAGTAATTTTTTTCGGTTGATTCTGTCAATTCTACAACATTTCAATTTATCGTGGTTTCAGTAGATCACGAATGGCTTTCAATCACATTTTCAAACACTCTCGATGACGTATGAAATATGGAAATAGCTAATACGGCGTATTCATACTTTGAACATGAGCGCGGCGGAGTGAGGATCATTGACAACCGCTATTGGCAAGCATTAACACGATGTGGAGAGTTAACGGGAAGGTGACCTTATTGAAAATTTTAGTTCATGATCGCCTTCAATGAGACCGTACGTAAGTCAGTAAGGTACTCAAAACTCGACTAAGATGAGATAAGCCAAATTAACGAGAAGCAAGCCACAATCGGGTGCGTGAAAGTATTGGTGATGCTATATTCTCAATAAACACAAAGTGACGAATACAAAAAAAAATCACGGGACTCTAGTGTCATTGCATACATGTTGGAGCTTCCCGCAAAAGTTAAGGAAGGGAAAAAATGGTCGATGTCATTGCAACGAGAGATAAGAGATCTTAGGAATCATTGCTTGCTCAAAGTGTGTGTATTGATCATGATACGGCATAGCGACCCAAGGGATGAAACCCAATGAGAAAGAAATAAATCCATGCTCTGTTACGTTTTTAAAATAGAGCCACGACTGGAGATGACAAATGCACGATTGTTTTCACCTGAACAAAGGCTACAATAGTAATGAAATATTGATCTGATAAAGATTGTCGTTCAATTCAGCAGCCAAACTCTGGCTTCACAGCAATCACTCAGAAAAATGAGACGGCTTATAATACAACCACTAACCGTTCATGTTAATGAGCGGAGGTCCGAACATGTACTGTCCGGGATAGATGTAGGGCTGGCCCATTGGCTGGGCTATCACGTGAGTAAGATGCATGGGTTGCGGAGGCAATGTCTCCACGTAGGCGGGTGACACCTCCGTATACTCCAGCACCTCGCACTCTTCCACTTGCGGCACTCCAGAGCCCTCAAGCTGCTCTAGCTGCTCAGGCTGCTGGCACTCTTCGTTTACGGCAGTGTCTTCTGGCTCGCTCACCGATGGCACGGCTTCGTCCACTTCCGGCACAGTCTGTTGCTCTTGTTGCCCCTGTTGCTCTTCTTGCTGCTCCTCCAGTTCATTTTGCGGGGAAGGCCCTATCGAGGGCGACTCGTAAAGATGTACGGGCGAAGGAGTAACGCACACAACGAGTTGAGGTTCAGGACTCGGATGGCGCACCAATACAGGTTCATCGACGACGCTACCGTTGGCCGAGGCTGAAGCCGAAGCAGAAGCTGAACAACAACTGCCACCCGTCAAGCTTTGCTCGGGGCGATGATGATGGTGACCGTTAAGCATCGGCACCGGCGACGCAGATACGGACAAAGGAGCACCGTGAGCATCTACCAGCGTGGCGCAATCCGTCACTTGCGCCGTCTGAAATGGAATGACATGGTATTGAGTAAAATCTCTTTCATATTGTAAAATCATTGAATTCATGTTCAAATCAAAGGCAATAAAACATGAATGATGATTAAAATATGGAATTTCCAGTGTCCATAACAGAATTGACATAGAATCCTCGAGGTAAGCCCCATTCTTGACTTTAAGATTCTTAATCAATCAAGCAAAGTAATCTCTGCGCCATGAGCAAATTTTGTAGAATCTGGAGAACATTTCAGTCTGAAGTAATAAGTTTACCCAAGATATCGATTCATAGCATTAAATGTTCATTTGTGAGTACATGGCCCGATAAAATTTTTTTTACACATTTCTGCATCAATTATGACTGAATCAAGTTTTGTTAATGAATGTTACAGTATATTGTGCAATTTTTACAGCAGGACAAATCAACTCAATGAATATGCTAAAATTGGCTAAGGTCATTTTTTCCTGGTTCAAAGCTATCATTTTCTTCTCCATTTTCATTCTGCCAAGTTTATTATTAAACACGGTTCAATAGGATGTTACGTGAGAGTCTCCTAAACAAACTGCTTCATGAAAGACTTGATGCTCAAGCTGGTTTCCATAGTTTTCAATCTACTGGAGATGGATCATGATTAGAAATTTGATGGAATTCATGATTCCAGACTAGACGTCATCCATCAAGGTTGCCAAGATTCAATATCTACGAGCTGTAACCACCCATCGGTTGGTTCGAAATTCAAGTGCAATCATTTGCATGAATCATGCTCATGTGGGCATGATTCATTAATGGCAGTTATTAATGCAATATTTTATATGTTGAGATGTTGTTAACGATTAAAATCATTAGCAAGATTCAATTTGGGTACAAGGTAGAATTTTTGAGGCATGATTTACTGGAGTCAGACAGAGCTCATTGCTTTCAGCCAGATCAATGATGTTTACGTACATTGTCGCTACTTAATGAGATTAGAGTAGAATCCTATGAATATTCATTCATTTTATTGTCAGATATGTACCACAAAGACAAAATTCATCACATGATCGAAATTCAAGGGTAACTGTGCTAAATAAATTTATAGAAATTACAGAACAAGAGCATGATATCAAATTTTGAGGGGAAAATAAGGTATACTTTTGAGAAATTTGGGATATTTTGAACATAATATGACTGGACTGAACTAGTATTCAGAAGTAGGTACTCCACGAAATACAACTTACATATTTTTTATACCCACTTATAATAAAATAGGACACAAAATTCAAGGATATTCATTTCGAGATCAGCAAATCATGGTTCTTTCCATCAAATAAAAATTGAAATAGAAATTTCACCACCCATTGTCAGTGGAGAATTCGACTATAATCATAACTAGAGAAGCTTAATGGACATTTTATCAAGAGTTCTTCTTGAGAGGAAGAGATATTGCACTAAATGCTTGTGATACTGTAGAGGCAAATCCGATGCAAATAATCTAAAATTGGGAAATGATGTGAGCCTAAGCAAAAGTCATGTTTCAACATGGAATTTCTAAGGTTTCAACTGCAGCCTGCCAGCTTCAAATTTTGTTCATTGCAGCGTCCACGAGGATTTTTCAAACATGATACGCGATTCCAATTTTCCAAGTTTTATTTATTTCTGGAATATGTATACGAATAGCGTGAGTCATCGATGCGATCGAACTGTAGCTAACATGCTAGCCGACTCAAGCAGTCCGTTCTCTACAATTATCTAACACTTCGAGAATTTTCCTCGTATAATTTTTGAACAATATGTTCGTGAAAAACTTCTGGGAATATTTCGGATGTTTTCGATCAAGAGCCACATCCCCAGACACTCATTCGTTAACTCATAGTCTACGTATATCGGTTCGACCAATGTAGCATGAAATGAAATGAGATGAGGAAGCAGCAAATGAACGGCTTGACTCGATGCTGAATTGGAAAAGAAATGAATAAATATGTACGCGCGTGAAGTCATGATCGGGCTAATATAGTGAGGCAGCAGAAGTGATCATGAGCGAGGTTGCCTCTTATCAGTGTATCAAACTGACAGGAGCAGCCACTCGCTCATGCAATCGAGGGGAACAACAACGGCGCCATAGAGCCTGATTCAATATTACGCATGCAAGCAACGAATAGTTGATCCGATCGAGCCGAGGAATTGAGATAAGAACTCCTAGAACTTTGAGCCCCTGTCAACGGCAGCTGCACTTGAAAACCGAAAAATCCAAGGAACGAGTTTTCACATTTAGGAGAAAGTTGAGAAACTTGAGAGAGTGGAATAGGCCCAACGATGACGATGGGAGCTAGCACCGGAAACGCTGCCGAGTATGATCGGCAGCGCGCGCATAAAAACACACAGAACTTTGCAGCAGCACATTGCACGTCACCGCGTGGTGCTGTTGCTGATGGTGACGGCGTTCACCGGGAGATTGCTATACCTATATAGATACGCAACAGAGCGACTCTTCTCGTCTGGCGCGCTCTCTCGCAATCCGCCTCGTGGCGGGCACATCGATCAATGGGGGTTAGGTCTAGACCGAAAATCGTCTGTTGCTTCTCCCTTACCTGGTAGTCGACGTAACAATAGCCCGGTTGAGGAGTTCCAGGTTTGGCAGGCACCAGTGCCCCGGGCTCGATCCACTCGATGGGCCTGAGGGTTGGCATAGGGGCGCACGGCAAGGCGGCGATGCAACCCATTTGATCGGCGGGCAGGGCCGTCGCCGGCACCAGCATCATCGGGCACTCGTAGTAGTAGCTTCCACTGGCCGCGTCGTAGTAGGCCGTCGGTGCCGGGTAGGCAGCCGCCAGCTGAGGCTGCGTAGCGACCTGCATCGTCGCTGCGGCCGCTCCTCCGGCCTGAACCTGGTGGTGATCGGCGGCGACCTGAACGAGCTGCATGCCCGCGGCGCTGGCCGGCAGCAGGGCCACGCTGCTGCTGCCGCTGTCGCTGCTGCTTGTTGCGCCTGGAGGAGCGCTGCTGCTGCAGTTGTACTCGCTGACGGCACTGCCGCCGCTGTCCAGCAGCTGCTGATCCTCGGCGGCCTCGCTCCCATCTGCGGCTCGCATGCAACAAAACACACCATGTACCACAATGACCCTCTGCCGCCAACCACCTGCTCTGGCTGGACTCTAGAGGCACCAGAGCGGATGTCACAAGGCCTCCGCGTGCACGGCGTCGAGGTTAGGACTTTTCCCGTTTCCCGCGCTCTCGTGGAGGCGACCGATGACGAGGATCGCGGGCTTTCCCGAGAACCACGAGCACTGGAAAAAATTCACGTCCACGTCACGTTGCCGCCGAGCCGCGAGACTATTTCACAGCGCGCGCCGGTCGTACCGCCCGGACGGCTGCTCTCGCGCCCGCGCCATCTACACTTTCTACACGTGCTATACCTATATTGGCGGCCATTCTCGAGACCGATACAATCTGCGGATCGCGGCAACGCTGTTGCACGTTGTTTGCTACGTCACTATTTATTATGTTTCAGCGACTTTTAGCACTCGTAAGTAATTTCTACGCTCTTGAATAATTTTTCCGAAGCTCAATCGCCAGCTATCAAGGTTAGGACGTTCTCTGCTGAGGCGTGTGATCACTTGCGACGTTTTTAAACGTGGTGCTCTCAATGGTGCTACTGATGCGTGTAACCGTCAAATTCAAAAATTTGGGCCTCGCGTGTCCCATCGATCGCGGGAGATGAGAATTCAGGGATTGGCTATTTTTGAAATCGTAGAACGAGCAGCGTTTCGATGAAAACCACTGTAATAGTTCCTTACAAGAAGTCACGCACGATGACGTTGCAAGCTCCGAGATTCGCCCCTTGCGTGTAACGGCAACAGCTTGCGGCGACTATGCGACTCTTGAAATTGGCCACGATTTGCAAGATTTGAAATTGGATAGCGAATGCGTTGACGTCTCTGCATGCGCGAAACGCTCGCACTTTTCAGCTGTAGCGCGATTATTCTTTCACCTTGTGCGCTTGCTGACTATTTTTTCTTGACGATCCGACGTCCACGTTACTTAACGAAACAAAAATGTGTATCCGCGTTGAAGATTGTTTCTGCGATATTACGTAAGTAGATGGATTCAATAGTGAAAAAAAAAAAAACGACGGAAAAGAAAGACAATCAGCAGAAAGAAGTCCCGATGAAGCACAGGGGAGCGCGGTAAAAAATATGCATAAAATTATGATTCAAGTACTTTTAGAATTTGCCTCTGAGGCATCGCTAAAAAAAGTTGGCTCGTACACTGCCAGTTCTATCGCGATTTTTGCTTGACTAGAGCTTTACCGTTATTGACATAGATCGTAAAATATCTACACTGTGGCTCAAGTGTAGCGATCTCGTTTCATTCAGCACTTTTTCAATGAAGTCTCGGAGCGAAATGAACTTGCTGCTCGAGGCAATTTCAAGAGGTAACTGATACGAATGAGACAAGTTGAAAGAAAACTCGTTACAGGGATTGACCTGCACCCAGGAAGATGAACATTCTGATAATCATCGAGAAATCAAAGAAACGACATCAGATATAGACATTTTGAGCCGCATATTCTTCGTAAATCTTTACTTTTGTCAAATCAAAGTCGATTCATTTGGTTGCAACGGAAGGCTAACACTTTCGGTGATCTTAAATTCGCGTGCATGAGCAACCTCGAACCGGGGCAACAGCGGACGCGGGGGCCAAGTCATGTCCACACGTGTGTATATATATATACATCCATGCATGTACCCGAAGTACAGAGTCGAGTGAATAGCCTCTCTGGCGAAACCAGTGCATGCAAGATTAACGGGTACGTGCGGCGGAAGAGCAAAAGCGACAGCAGAAGCGGTGAGTATAGCCAAGAACCAACACACGAACAGAACCAGCAAGAGGGGAACTCAGCGAGCCTCTTCATATACAATGAACATCACCGGACAGCAAGTGCATTCATTATATTCTCGGTTGCGTATCGTTGCGTACTTTTGCACTGCCCGTTGCGAGTGATTAGTTGTCCTGGTGACGGAAGAAAATTAAGCCCAAGAAAGTGGCTCGATTGTCAGAGCCGGCCGGTGACACTGTTACATACTTGATTCGCAACCGGTTGTCCTGATCTCAAAAACGATTCGATTAGGCAAAGATTATGTAGGATAGAACTGTAAGTGGAACTTGATAGTAGATATATACCGGTTGACAGAATTAAAGAGTGCGATAGTCCAAGCTTTGGATTTCCAGCGTGGGTTGCCGAGTCAACAACTCATCGCTGCGATGGGCTTTTATATCGAGGTGTGCGCTACCGTTGCTCGATCGTTTGGAACGAATCGATACGCTGAATCATGGAGAGGGCTTCTTGTCTAATACCCGAACGCCACGCTCACCACTCACTCAAATCGAGAAAGCTCTTGAAACGCTTCCGGGCGTTCAAAGTGTGATACCCTCAGTGATACCGAATAATGCCACGGCTAATTGGCGAGGCAAGATATTTGTGGAAACAATCAAAGAGAGGCAGAGGAAAATTATCTGCACACTGATTGATCCGACCGAGAAGCTTGCTTTATAAAAGAGAGGCAAATGATGTTGAAAGGGGCGTTCGATGCGCCTGTATAAGAGCTTCATAGTATATGAAGTTCCGCGTGGCCAGAGCATTTTGCGACATGAACTCTCACGGGAGCTTTTGAAAGGCTTGCTGCGTTCAAAGGGTGAGAAGCATGCATGTAGATGAAGAGGAAGGGAAAGGGGGTTTATCAACTCTTAATTGCCCAGACAGTAGAATTGGCATTTTACAAAATACTATTAGGTGGATAAAGTTACCAAAAAGAATATGTTGAAACCTATTTCACTATATTTCAAATGACACGTGATCTGTTAGAAGTTTGGAATGGAAAAAGTTCTGAGCGATTGAGACCCTTGAAATTCAATCTTGTAAAAATGACTGACTGAAAATCATTTCAGATGGTGGTAATGATTTCTTCTAATCAGTTATCATGGATAAAAGACGTTCCAGGAATACTTTTGAAAGAATCCCATAGTAATTAATTTGACTCAGAACTCCATAATGAAGAGAAAAGGTTTGAAATCGTTTGTAACGATCACAACTGAAGAATTTACAGAATAAATGAGAAGTTTGAGGAATTGAGCTCATTATGGTGAGCATCATGTTCATGTTGAAATGAATCCATCGTGGGATAAAAGGCCCTGTTGCAGAACAAGTACACTTCTACTTATAACCAATTTCAACTGATTTCTGGATTAAAAATGGATTGATACTCTACACCGAGAAATAATTAGAAATGTGTGGCTTCGGTTTACTACTTTCAAAATTCATTTGCTCAAATGACCAATATTGATGCAGATTTTGTGTAATAGTAATTCTGTAGATAATGAGGCTGCAACATGTTCAGCTATTATAGTTGGTACAAAATTTACATCAATTATCAAACTCTCTCGTGAGTATGAGGTCGAAGATGACCAAAAACACTTCCGTCAAGATTGCATTCTTGGGGCATTTCAGATTCTCAATATCTTGGAAATATTTTACAAGTGTTTTTTTGGAGTCTGACGATTATCAATCGTCTCAGTGTCCATATTTTCTGAAGCAAAGGCATCAAAAAAATGCACCAATTTTGGGCAAAATTTAAATCTGCTATTTATCGTACAAATCATGAAAATCAAGACAGATGTGATATTGTGCCGACTCGGTACCACAAGTGTAGGACCTTTCGAAATTTTGTCTGAACAACCAAGAGCCGAGAATGTAAGTAAGTAGATGAGGGATGAAAAGAGTAAATTTTGAGAACTGGCTCAAAACTGAAAAAAGAAGCGTTCTAAAAAGGGTGAAACTGAAAATAATAAAAAGCAGCGCGAAGCGTCTACCAGTAGTACCTCTATATCTACCTGCGGTTGATTGAGCTGCTGATTGACTCTCGTTGGTAGACGGAGTCGCGCTCATGCTCGTGTTGCTGGGCGTCCAGGGCTTTCGCTGCGACAGGTAGCCCTTTTTGAAGAGCATATCCTGTCTGGGTGTGGTAATCTTTGTATACTCGTTTTCGTTAAAGCTGATCTTGTGGCCGGTGGGCGACTCGCTCGACGATTCAGCCCTACCTCTGGAGCCACCACTCGCGTAACCGCTGGTGGTGCTTCCGCTGCCATTGCCATTACTGCCACTGCTTCCTGCACTTCCATGCCTTGGTTTGAACCAAGTACGACTACCACCGTGGTCCCGGTCTCTGTTGTAGCCACCCTGATGGTGGTAGCCCCGGTGATAGTTTCCGCCACCTCCACGGTAGTGTCCACCTCCTCGGCCGCTGTTGTTGTAATGTCGTGATTCCTGCTGCTGTTGATGCTGTCCGGGCTTTGGGTAGTGCAGACCGGTGCGCAAACCTCCCTCCTCCTCGTCCTCCTCGCCGGGTGGAGCTGCAATTTCAATATCAACCTCGTTAGTTGCGGCTTTGTCTCGTGCCCTCAGTTCGCTTTATATTATGTATTATATGTTGCCCTGCTAGGTGCATAGACGGTGATGGCACTCGTCGAGTCTACAACGCCCCCCGCACCACCTGCTCCCGCACACGCCTGGCCATTCAATATGCTGATTTTCGTAAATTACACTTTGTTTGCCCTTCCCGTACAGCGCTCGCAACAGGGTCCCGCTTATAACCTACTCAATGCCACGGAGGGAGATATTTTGCTCTTTTTGCGTGCACTGAGTAATCGCGTGTTCTATCAATCTCCTTTGGTTCGCTAAATATATCTTTTTTTTTCAATTCCCCTACTCTCGTTATTTTTCTAAACAGAGAAAATTGTTCAGCAGGCACAGAAACGCGAAGAAATTTTACGGTCGGATTCATGACTCCATTGATTGACAGCAAACTCTCATGGATTCCCAGTGAGATACATACAAGTGTTTGGGTCTCGTGAACTTTAATTTCGAATCATCATATTTTTCCTGTGCATAGTTGACTCTCTCCGCCGGAATCAGTGTAAATCGCTCCCAGTCACTGATTTGCAGTGTATTTGCAATGATTTGCGGTGAATTTCACTGCGAATCAGTGAATTGGGAGCGATTCTCATTGATTCCGGTGGGGAGAGTACATTTTTCAATCTCCAAACTCTGATCAAGTAATTATATATTTTTGAATTTTTTTTGGACATAAGAACTTTTTAAAAGAAAAATAGCCCACAAAGTCGATTGTAGACATTTGTTGAGAATGGTACTCGCTCATATGTGTAATGATCAGATGACTCTACCAACAGAAAATAGTAATAAATGAGTACAGTGACAGTTATTGTGACAGTATTATAGTGAATGATGACAATGTAGTACTTCTGACGTTGAAAGAGTTGCATAAGAAGCTTTTTCGTCTCTCTTTCCAACTCTTTGATTTCATATTTCAGTTCAGATAATTTCGTCAATGGATGGATAAGTTCTGAAAGTAAATTTTGGATTTTTCAAACTCTTTTTAATTTCAGTTATTCAATGGCATCAAAGTGGTCTGAAGAGATCTTTAGCGTGGTTAGTGATTCGATAGTTGCAAACAGCGCATTCGTTATTTACGAGGGTCAATGAACTGGATATGAACGCTGTTATGCATGGATCTCAATTTTGGTTTTTGGCAAATCAGGACAGTAATCGGTATGGATTTGTTACTTGGATCATGGTGAAACCACCTGCTCGGTGGCACATGTATCCAATCCACTGTAAGCTCACACAAAATTGAGATCTTCAGTCCTCACAATATCAAGTTCAAATATTTGAAGCTGCATACTTCGATTTTGAATTGAAAATATTATCGACATTACGAGTGAAAGATATTTGATAACAGGAGCCTTGAAATATCGATGTTGCATTTCAGTACTCAGAGGAGTGTTGTTATGGTTCTTCATTCTGGAGATTAATCATGCATGATTAATACTTCAACAAGTCGATTCTGAAAAGAAATCTTGATCGTTGTTGAGGAAAAATATTCCCATTTTCGGGTGATTACCGGAAAAAATGTGCCACTTCTGAGGCAAGATTGAAAATTGGCCACAAAAACCTCGTTCTCCGTGAAACCGTGAAATTGGTCAATTTTATACTAGGTCTATAACAGTGAGAGACCTCATAGTTTTTATCATCTCTGGTATAATCGAACATTATGGTCAGGAGAAGGGGTAGCAGTACTCTTTCTGGGAACGGGTCATCGATATCATCACGCATTCAATCATTAACACCGAGTTTAGTCAAAATCAATACGCGATGACAAAGCACTTGCTCGTATTTTTCTCATTACGGCACTACTCCCGACAAACTTTCCCAGACAAGTCTACAAGATTCTATGCAGCGTGACATCGCCATCAGGGAGTTAATTTCAAAACGTACGAGACGCATTAGCGTCAGTAAAAGAAGACGAAGCCTTTCGCGACACCAAATCGCTGCACCGAGAGCGAGGCAATTACAAAAGAGCAAGTCACATCTCACTCGCCGCGGGTGAAGAAGGCGAAGAACACCACCAGGAAGTGGAGCAAAACTAACATCACCGCACGTCTCTCATCACCCGCCAAGGTAAATTATCCTCTCGCTGGTACATCAGAGAGACATACGACTCGTCCTCTTGCATACATATTCCATCTAGTAAGAGACACAATCGAGTTGTGTGTTGCACACGGCATAAAAACACGGGAGGATGATATACTCGCAAGAATGGCCTCCAATGGGTCGTCATCGTCGAGTGACAAAGAATTTGCGGTGGCGTTGATACAGAATATATCAAATATGAACTCATATTATACATGAACCGGGATGGTCCGTACCGTGCTGCTGATACCTTGAAAGTAACAGGGGAAACTTGGCCGAGCCAATCACCCGGCTAACTCGAATCTGCCGGCGCCACTGCATGACTCTGCTGCTGCACACCTAATATATATCATCCAGAGCTTTTACACAATTGTATATAGCGTCACCTTACGAGATACATGAAACCCCAGCACAGCCTTTTTCACAAGTACATAGTTAGCCTATAATAGCAATTTCAGCGGTGAATGAATTCACGCGATCAAGAGAGAGATGACAATTCAGTGCATCACACAAAGGGTCGAGGCCCAGCTGCAGTTCTGCTATCTCGTCACGGATGCTTCAATTCACTTATACCGAGCGGCGATTGATTGTCCAACACGACCGGCAAGAGCTTGCATTACATCTGTACTCTATCTCTATCTATATCTATATAATACCGTCCGACCACGCAAGCTTTTTTTGTGAGCATGCGAGAAAGAGATTCAGACTGGAGAAATTCAAATTTTGCGGGCTCTCTCTCTTTCTACCACCGTCGTTCTATCATCTGCTGTGAAGCTCGCGAGAGCTTGCGAGTTTTTTATTCGCGTTGCCGGCGATTTTGACGAGCTGAAGTTTAAACGACGAGAGCGCGGCTTGGACTACCGGAGCGTCCTGACAAAAATAGAATCTTCGTCGTGATGCTCCTCTTCTCGAGCACGACGACGACGTCGACGCGCTTTTTCGCATGCATGATCTGGTTGTGCCTGTGTTGGCGCGCGCGCAGCGTTGAGGGATGTGCGGGCAGTCCACATCGTCAGAGTAAAAGCAGCATCTGTGCGAATTAACGAGAAAAGAGCTTGCGAGTGCAGCAGCATCAGGGCAGGGTTGAGGGGAGGCGAGAAAAGCGAAATAGAGATATGCTGAAACGCCGCCGACGACGACGCCCGAGGAGAGGCTAGCACGAGTGAGAAAGCTGCGGTCGACGAGCTCTGCATGCATGCTGCTGTTCTTCGCCGTCTGTCCCCGTTTGCCTTTCGAAAATCAGACGCCCCTCCTTTCTGTTATATACTTTCCCTCGTCGTTCTTTCTCGCCTTCTCTTTCCCTCAACTGATTCTCTCTCTCTCTCTCTCGCTTTGCAATACTCGACTTTGAATGAACTTTGTATTCTCACTTCATCACGACTTTGGCCGACCCACGATCCGCCCAAGAGCCAGTCTCTGCCTGCGATGCGAAATTGTTTCCCCACTCATGCTCCAATTTCCATAAATAAAAGAATAACAATGTGAATGAACACGCATTGCGACTATTGCTTTCGCAGTCCAGAATGAATGACCCCAAGTTTCCCTAAATGTGTCTATTTCGATTGACGATCAAGACCAGCCAGCTTATTCTATATTTGAATCAGTCAAGTTCAAAACATTATTTCAGAGTTTTGCCATGAGCGTTGGCTACTTCCCTTCATTGAAACTACAACTCTCACAGAATTCGGGTTCAAATACATTTGATATTTTTATTGTTATTTATTTGAGCCAGGTTTACAAAATGAAACAGTACATGATACAGTACTCCGCGAAGACGAGTTGCTTCGTCTGTGTGCGGCTGACTTAACTCAATATTACGTAAAAACAGAGAAAAAAATAACTTACGAACTAAAGATGTTTAATAAATAAAATAAATAATCTAAATCCTATAAATTCATTTTGAATCACAATTAAAGTACTCTGGGGTTTCAACAACTCCGATAGATCTCACATATTTTTTCAATACTTTCATCATTTGATCTTTTTCAACTAGTATTTTTTGTTCGCTTTGAAGTTTATTGAAATGAGTAATTGCTGTGTATAGATGACATTTTTTCCAAACAGTCTTCATATTTTTTGGGTATGGTATACATTTATATCTGGTCTTTGCTGTACTATTTTTGTACGTGTGAGAGAATTCAAGATAATTATGCTTTATAGTCTCCAGAATATATTTTTTACCAAGATCTAGTGGTTGCTCCCTGTTTTTTCCTATCTTTACACACATTTTTTCTACTTTTTGATGAATGTTGGTGCATGATTCCAAACTTGTTTTATTAGCTCCTCCCCATCCTATGATTCCATATGTTATTGTGCTATAGTAAAGACCATACATTATCATGTACCAATTGTTTGGTGACATGATTTTCGACATTTTTGCTAATATATAAATTAGTCTTTTCCCTTTTTTGAGTCTATTTCTTATTTCATTGTCCCATCTCAGATGTTGATCTATTTCAATACCCAGATTTGCAATACAACATTTTTTTTCTTCACTAGTTCTTTGAAACACTTCTGAGTTCTGCAAGAGGAGAAAGATTTGGACATTTTTTGAAGCACCGTCGTCGTTGATGACCACATACCACTGATATACTAGTTCATCGATCTTGTCATCAATGCCAAAAAATTTTCAGGACACTCTCAAGATAGTTCTACTACCAAATCTCTGTCTCAATGAATAACAATTGAACAATGAAGTTGTGTTGTTGAGTCAGAATTAGCAATATCACTATCAATAACTTGTCTCGTTGGTACAATCTCTTCAATTTAAAATCCAAACAGGTAAACAGCCGTAAAAGCTTTGATGGAAGCAAATGATTTCTTTGTATAAACATACAACATGATCCAACTATAACTAATTGACTCCCAATAATCAATACATAGTAACAATAAGTACACACTACCCAGACCCGCATGCTGCTGGAAAATTATGAAGCACTGAATTTGATGAGAAAGACTAGTCATAGATCAATAATTCAGTTGGTCTTTTATTGAAATTTATGTATTTTAGTTACAAGACAAAAGGAGGCAGTAGATGTACATCATTAGTATGAAGAAGGATATTTAATGAATAATGTTTTCCTATTCATTCAAGTAGTACATCCTTCATAATCTGATCAAGTTGGCTGCGAAGGGCTATGTTACTCCTCTATTTGAGCGAATGAGTGCATCTATTACTTGAATCCTTTTTCGTGGTCTGATCAAACAAAATTGGAAGCTCTCGAATATATATATATATATATATATTGTAAACCTGGTTCAGGTGAATATGAATGCAGAACATGAATACCGGTAGAAGCTTCCAAGATGTAATCTCTTGAAGGATTTTACTTCTCAATCTGATCATCGAACAACAGAGTGCACTATATTGTATCAATACCAGCGTATAAACCAAGCGATAACATTGGACCACAGTATAGACTGCATATCTTGTGACATTGTGAGAATCGCACTTTTAAAAAATCACAAAATTCTACAATTCTAAATTAGGTCTCAAACACATCACTCAATTTACCTGCTATACTATTTACATCGCTAGTAATTAAACTAAAAAATACTTCCATGACTTAATTGTCACCTATTGAAGAAAAATTGATTGAGTTTTGAGTAGTAAGGTTTGAGTGGTCTCACTCAACTATTACAGGTAGAAAAATGTTGGTTCGTGTAGAATGGCGTTATTCTGTATTACTAGTCTGTGAATTTGATTAATTTTGATGGATAAGAGATACCCATAACTCTTATGCGACGAAGGAAAAGTATTGCAGAGAAAAGGTGGCGAGCTGTATGAAAGCTACACTCACCGAGCGAGGCATCAGTTCCCGCTGCGCGTGGCTGAGAGCGACCGAGAGCGGGTGTTCATTGGGAGCGTGGGTTTATTATAGTACAACCTAGACCACATTGTTGAAAACATTCGTCCGAGATACGCGACTCGTGCACTCTATAGCAAAGCGTTCCTCTAATGCAAGAAGCTAGCCTACTCTGTTCGACACTTGAGGGATGCGATATCAATTCCTGATCAATCACGCATTCTCGCTAACATAAATAATTTTACGACAAAATGAAAGCTCTTCATGGTATATTTGACGAGAATAGAACAGTAAAATTAGAAAAAGAATACAAACAGCTTGGCAAATTTGATTATATCATTGATAATGCAAATTCGAAAGTGAATTAGTCAAGTGTATTGAATGAGTTCTATTCAAGTTCAAATACTATAAAGCTCGAGTTCATCGACGGGTGTCAACTTTTTAGTCATTACTTATTCATGATGAAAGTCGAGTGAAAAGAATGGCGTGAGAGGTTAATGGTCTTCGTCGCTACAACTAACTTTATTAGTGGGAAATCTTTTTTTTTGCAATAGAATGAAAATTATTTTCAAGACTGCTTATATTGAGAGACGAAGAAGGAGAGTCTCTTCCATCATGACATGTTAAAAGTTCTCAAAATTATCACCATGAGAAGTTCAATGAGTCGGAACACGGTGGTTCAAACAACATGAGCTAATATTTGTTTAGTTTAATGAACTTCTCGAAAATTCTAGTCCTCGCGAACATGGTCTGAAACAAAGTCTTCTAATACGCACATCTATGATAATTTTTTCCAGTGACACTTGGTCACGGTCAAGACTGTTGTGTACTGTCGCTAAAATTATTCATATACAATGTGGGCAGCACATGAGCTCAAAGATATAAGATTCACTTTTTCAAGAACTCTGGGATTCATAGTCGTCCGTAAACCACGGGTTGGGGACGACTATGAATACCAGAGTAGCAGATGATCGAGTGAACTGTCGCGCAACCTATCTTTATACGATAACAAGCCTAGTAATAAGCACTCCCGTGGAAACAATTCCGTAAAATCGAGACATCTCAAAGAAAATTGACAATTATTGCATAAAGTCCATATCAGTTATATCTCCGAGTCGTCAAAAGACAAATAGGTATACAGAAAATTGAAAAAATAGCTTGGTGGCGCGCAAAGTTCATCATCCTTAAAGCATATTTTCCCCGGGCATTCATTATACTCTAGAATCGTAAGTATGAATATAGGTGGCGAGTTGTAAGTGAAATTTCGGGGTGATCTTATGCATGACGATGCTTGGATGCTCAACAAGTTTGGCACAAACCGCGCATGTGACCGACCTCGTGGTAGTTCACGTGAGCTATCCATAAAATCTTCCACTTGAAAAAAGCGCTATGAGCCGAAAGTGAAAGACGGATCTTGGGTGTGCATCGTCATAAGTGTCTATTATACCAATAATGACTATAATATTTACGTATTACGCATGTACGAGGCATGCAAGCTCTCGGCATACGCGAACTTTTTCCACTCGACCACCAGAAAATTACTTTAGAGCTGTCTCCAATGATAACTTTCCGACGCCGAACCATCAGTGACATATGAACAGCTTATAACAGTGCGTAACATTTCAAACCAATACAAATCATCCGAGTGACCTTCGCATGATTTTTTTTTTTAGGTTACAAACAATTTTGAATCGTTTCGAATTTAAATACACAGATCGCTATGTCACAACCACGAGGGCGATGAGTTCGTGGACAAAAAAATGAGCTTTATATCATTCGTGCTGGAAACACCACAATTTCAAGGGGGCTTGACGCGGGTGGGGGAATCGAGAAACTCGGCGTTTTCTCTGATGGTGAAGCCTGTGTTTCCAATGTTTCATGATATTACTAGATTTCCCTAGGCGACCCATAACCTTAAAATGCTGACATTGATGAAATATGAATATAAGAATGTAGACACATATATGAGCATGTAGCTGTTTATACTGAAATATAGATGTAAGTGTCACCAAAAGAGTATGAATATATTGAAAATATTGATCGTACAGAAGATAAAATGTATGGGATAGGGAATAAAAGATTCAGTTTTTTCAGCAACACATCAATACTCGTCAACTATAAGAGTTACATTTTGAGCAATTTGTTTTGTTATATGAAGCTCTTCATTTTTTGGTGTTACAACTTGAGCAGATTTGTTTCGGATTCAGTTTTTTCAGCAACACATCAATACTCGTCAACTATAAGAGTTACATTTTGAGCAATTTGTTTTGTTATATGAAGCTCTTCATTTTTTGGTGTTACAACTTGAGCAGATTTGTTTCGGATTCAGTTTTTTCAGCAACACATCAATACTCGTCAACTATAAGAGTTACATTTTGAGCAATTTGTTTTGTTATATGAAGCTCTTCATTTTTTGGTGTTACAACTTGAGCAGATTTGTTTCGGATTCAGTTTTCTCAGCAACACATCAATACTCGTCAACTATAAGAGTTACATTTTGATCAATCTTGCACGCTTGATTGGATCATTCGCTTGAAAGTAGTCTAATCTTTGAGATAAAGTTTCCTCAACAACATATCAGGCATAATCATCACTTTTTGGTGGTGCAACTTGAGCAGATTTGTTTCAAATGCAGTTGTTTCAGCAACACATCAATACTTGTCAACTATAAGGATTACATCTTCGGCAACTTGTTTTGAGATATGAAACATAGAAGCAAAGATTTCTAATCCATCCATCATGGATTTGGAACTTGCATGCTTGGATGGATTATTCGCTTGGAAGTAGTATAATCTTGAAAATAACACATCAAGACTCGTCAACTATAGGGGTTACATCTTGAGGAATTTGTTTTGATATATCAAGCATACTTAGAATTAGGACATGCACTCCTCAGCTTTTGATGCCACATCTTGAGCACAGATCTCTAATCCATCCATCATGGAATTAAACGCTTGAATGGATCATTCGTTTAAGAGTAGTTTAATCTCTGAGATGAAGTTTTCTCAGCAACATATCAGACATCATCATTTTTTGGTGGTACATCTTGAGCAGATTTGTATCAGATTCTGTTGTTACAACACATCAATACTTGTCAACTTTTCACATTGATTATATAAATGAGGCACTGAATTGAAATGGATTCAGAACATTGTCTAATAATGGTTGCACAAAATATGTCATGAGCACAGATTTGTAATCCATCCATCATGGAATTGAACTTGCACGCTTGGATAGATCATTCACTTAAGAGTATTAGTCTAATCTTTGAGATAAAGTTTTCTCAGCAACATATCAGACATCATCATTTTTTGGTGGTACATCTTGAGCAGATTTGTATCAGATTCAGTTGTTTCAGCAACACATCAGTATACTTGTCAACTTTTCACATTGATTCAAAATTTAGTCTAATGGTTGCACAAAATATGCCATTCTTGTTCTAAAGCATTGAAATTTACTTCCTAATACTCACAAAATGACTATTTGTATCATTTTCATTAATCTATGTTTCATCGCTTTTCCTTTTATGAACATTCATCATCAATTGCATGTCTTCTTTGGACCAAGTCTCTGACACAAACCAGAGATGAGTAGGACTAGACCTACTCATCTCTGCACAAACATTCATCAGCGTGGGCCATATATATAGCACAACGCCCAGAAACAAAAATACATAGGTATACAGAACCATAGAAACAGATGCGCGACGCGTGTGCATGTGTGACGCGTATGTGAGTCTAGGGATATTTTAGAGAGAAATTATCGAGTAGCACGATATAGCACAACGGACAGAAACAAAAATATATAGATGTAGTCCAATAGAAACAAGAATACGGCTCTTACCGACAGAGCTGCAGCAGACGAAAACCTATTAATGACGATTAAACAATAATAACAATAAATTGAGACGGGCAAACCGTGGTGCAGCACTCATGATATAAAATATCTTACGTCACTCTTGCTGGCCACCGCGTTTTTTCCGCGGAACTCGCGCTGGACGTCGGCTTCGCCGACGTCCAGCACGAGCCGCGGAAACACGCGGTTTCCAGCAATCGAGACGTAATATACTAAAAAAGATGTAGAGGCAATGCCACTATCAGATCCTTCGAGAGAACTCAAAATGATGGTAAAAATGAGTTCTTGCAAAGCAAATTTCACCACGGGCAGGAACAGTTAACATTTTGAAAACTTTGCTATCTCGAAGTTGAGGGCGCGGAAAATTTCAGTTTGATACACAATTTCTGTAATACTCATTCAGCACCTTTCATTCATTTTCAGATGCATCTATCCATCTCGATCTTGAACTCCTCAGCTGCAAGTCTTTTTCCCGATGCAAAAAACCAAGAAGCTGAGAGCTTCGAGACAATATATTCTTATGACAAGAAATATAAATTAAGTGTCAAACCCTGATTGCACCGTCCAAACTTTTGCTATCACTTGGTTGTTTCTGATTCTTTTTACAACAAACTCGAACTGATTCCACATTTTTATCCGAAGAATCACAAAATGAGCTTGTTGTAAGATGTGATAGAGAAGCAGGGTTATGGAAAGAATTAGCTGTTATGCATACATGCTTCACATGAATGGAAAGCTTCGAAAAATGATATGATATTAGTTTGATTGTGCTGATGAGAATGAAATATAAGAAACGCGTTATCTGATATATCTTGGCCTATCAAAAAAGAAAAAAAATGCAATACTGCAGAAACAAATTCCACTATATTTTTATTCGAAATCTGCTCGAGCAACAGTCTAACGATCACCTGCGCAAACCATCATGACTGCGTCGATCTCGTACTCAAGAATACTCGACCGTTATAATTCAGGGCTTGAGCACTCTCAATTTGAGAGAAATTCCAAAATTTCCAGATCTGAGACATACAGCAATGAAAATTCAATAATTTCAGTAGGTTTAAGGATTAGAAAGAGACTAAATTGAATCAATGTGTGACGTGTGTGAAGAGCTTCCATGTCAAACTGTCTAAAGCACGCGAGAATAGTTCAATAGCATTATTATCTGAATGGAATAACACGACTTGCAGGTATTCAGACACAATGCAACAGCACTCAAGCTTTCAAAGAACACAATACTCGACGCTGATCATGTTGGCTATAAACATCATTCAAAGCCAACGATGAAACGACAGAAACTGATCGTGCAGTGCGACTACGCACTAAAACCATTTTTTCTTGGCGACTTTAAAAATTACAAATCACGCCTACTTCAATACATGTATTTTATTCTATACAAAAAGGAATTATGTAAAAACTGTGCAAAATATGACGATATTTATTAAATGATGGTGGATAGGTTTTGTATAAGTTGGACACAATGACAAATATTAGCATGTCAGTTTCATTTTGACACATATCGACACAAAGTTCTACGAGAAAACATTGAGAAGAAAAACTTCAGTGACAGTTTTCTGAGTTAGCCCGAGAAACGAATGGAGAAACTAATTTTAAGCTCGGAGAAAACACATTTGAAGATTCTAGATTGAAACATTTCTGTTTGTATGTATTGTATCACAAATTACAGTACCGTGCAAAAACTCCTGAACTGTGGAATGGAATCCTCTCTTGCAAAAACGTCGATTGCTCGAGCCCAATTTGACGTAGAGGAATTTTGAAAAAAGATGGGTTTTAATTTTTCTCTCAGCCCTTCTTGGTACCTCAAATAGCTGATGTAATTTCAAGGATTTCGAGGAAAACTGTTTTTACTATATGGGCTGGAATTTGAACGCGGATGAAGATGGAACAGTTTTGCAAAAAGCATCATGAAGAGCGGAAAAAATACCATTTGTAATGATTTTTTGATTATTTTTCACGTTGCGCGAATAAGAATGTGAGAGCTGTCAAACTAGCCAGATTCTCGGATTTTCAATGAAGTACGGGTGGAAACAGCAGGAAATGGCAACAAACTACGGTTTTGGCTACTTTGAGAGCCGTCACACTCTTATTCGCACGATGTAGAAAATAATCAAAAAATCATTGCAAAAAGCATTTTTTCCGCACTTCAAGATGCTTTTTGTAAAATTTTTATATCTTTATCCGCGTCCAAATTACAGCTGATTGTTTCGAAATTCTTGAAATTACATCAGCTATTGAGGTACCAAGAAAGGCCGAGAGAATAATCAAAGTTAGCATTTCTTCTCATCTCCAAGATGCTTTTTTCAGATTTCTTCTACATCATTCTGGGCTCGAGCAATCGTGTTTGCAAGAGAGGATCTTATACCACCGTTCAGGAATTTTTGCACGGTACTATAATTTTTTCATTGCGCTATCAAAATCTGACATTTTTGATCGAATTTTACAGAAAATGGGCTTTTATAACGTTCATAACCTGCAGTTTCTACAACCTAATACAAATAGCTCGACGAGATGATCCCCCACGCCTAAAATTATTGTACCAGACAAGCTGATGCACGCCTGTAGAAAATAATTGACGCCTATTTTGGCTCTCTTGAATTGACAACACGTGACCGGGAGCCTGTTCCAAGTCGAGCACATGTTACTTTTGGCTGCTTATGAACTGAATTCTCGATCACGCAATAATCCACAAAACTCACGCGCTACTCTCCCTATATAACGAGCTTTCTCACTGTTTCTTCGTTGTGCAACAAGACAAGAATCTGTAAGGTCTGCATTTTGCGAGCACGTGCACTCTGAATTCAATGTTAATGAAATAGTAAATCGAAACCCTGAGGATATATACTCTCTGATGCAGGTCTGGTCTCCAACGATATCGATTCGATCTCTAGCTCTCTCACGCATGCTTATAGCATCAATGTCCATCTGCAATTTGTTTTAAATGCCCGTGAATAATTGATTCTTCAAGTACATGTGTAACGAAGGATTTATTCAGCAGAGATTTCCAGACATTAGATTTTACTTGGACTTGATTTATTACACTTCTCGGCACAATAAAATTTGGAAGGATTTTGCAGAGCATCTTGAATATCCATCATGAGAGACTGACGAATCATGCCTATTTCAAACCTTACAAGTTCAATCAGATAACGATGAATGATAACTGATGAAGTACTCATCACTAAAATTCATCTGTGATCCATCCAAAAGAGAGTATTTTGTAGATTCTACATTTTCTAGAATAATTTGAACGCACCCATGTTGATATCAGTGCCTTGACAAAAAAAGTGCAGTCTTAGAGACAGTATCACTTGGGAAATTTCAATGACGCCAGGGAATGTAAGTACAAGAAGTTGACACTTCACATTATAACTTGATAAAATAAGAGGCTAGAATTAAAGTGGGAAACGACCACACCGAAGTTCAAACACTCAGCAATCATTGTACGACATTTTAACATGTGGGCTTCGGTTTGCATCATGTGGTTCGGATGGGCTTATTTCGGAACGTTTGCGCGAAGAAAGAAGTTCTATTACTTTGCTATTAGACTAGGCGAAACTACCGCCATCGTTTGCAAAAATAGGTGAGTGGAATTTTTTTGTGGGATCCTCTCCGGAAGACCCTCCTGATCATAGAGACGTATGGACCCAAGCCGAATTCCGATGCAACATTGTTTAAACCGAAATTGTTTAAACAATTGATAAAAATCAGTTCTTTCGCCCTGAAAGTAATTTTATAAGGTAATTTGGGATATTTTGGATCGAAAAGTATTCTTGTCATTTTTCTCTAGGAGACATCATTTCCGAGCTATAAGCGTTTCAAAGTTGAAAAAACGCGAATTTTGCGACTTTGAACGTTAAATAAAGGTAACAACAAAGCGAGAAATCGATGTTCTCAAGGTTGGGATCCATCCACTAGGGTGTCCTCTACAGGTTCCAATAGCAAAAGTCCATGGTCCCGACTCAGAACCTTCCGTTTTTCGGAAGTTTTCAACGCACTGTTTTCAATGAGTCTGAGATTGACTATATATATCGACCCGCGATGTATATAGTCATACTGGCGCCTGTAGAAACAGTGCTTTGAAAACTTCCGGAAAACGGAAGGTTCTGAGCCGGGACCATGGACTTTTGCTATTGGAACCTGTAGATGACACCCTAGTGGATAGATCCCGACCTTGAGAACATCGATTTCTCGCTTTGTTGTTACCTTTATTTAACGTTCAAAATCGCAAAATTCGCGTTTTTTCAACTTTGAAACGCTTATAGCTCGGAAATGATGGCTCCTAGAGAAAAATGACAAGAATACTTTTCGATCCAAAATATCCCAAATTACCTTATAAAATTACTTTCAGGGCGAAATAAGTGATTTTTGTCAATTGTTTAAACAATTTCGGTTTAAACAATGTTGCATCGGAATTCGGCTTGGGTCCATACGTCTCTATGATCAGGAGGGTCTTCCGGAGAGGATCCCACAAAAAAATTCCACTCACCTATTTTTGCAAACGATGGCGGTAGTTTCGCCTAGTCCGTATCAAATAAGCTCTGCCCTATTTCAACTCAACTCAATATTGTTTATATAGATTTTGATTGTTCAGTGATTCCATGACGAGTCATTGAATTCATTGCTCTAGATTTGTGGAATAACCAAAGATAAATGTAAGAAAAATTTGGTCAAATCAGTCGAGAGAAAATGAGTCCAATAGAAAGTTGAATGTATTTCAATCCCAAAAAGGCGCTGGCAAAAAGGCCCTTTTATTCAACTTACTCTAGTACATGTATTATGCTGTATTGCAATTCGTTTCGGGCGATAAGAATGGTCAGGTTTTCCTATTTTCCTATAAGAACTACCTCAAAGATCTGATGATCAATTCTCTCTAATACACGTCTTGGCCAGAACTTCGTACCCGGTGAAATAATCGTATCAGCTTGTATGGCAGGCTTATCGTCCACGATACGTTTGTTTAGCATACCAGTTTCAAAACGTTTTTTTTTTCTCTTCACGCCCCGAGAGTACTATTTGAGTTCGGAAAGTTGTTGCTTGCAGTTTATTACATAAGCAGCACGATGTAAGTACTGCAAGAGCATATGAAAGCAAGTTAGCCGTCGTGTATGCAGGTGAGCTAGCAAGCAATGTTCACTCTTTCTCATAACAGACGTTTTTCTCCTGATAAAAATTTCAACGTTATCGTCGCATCAGTTTTCTTACAGCGTTTCGAGTTACTATTATAAGCCTCATGCATTATTTATTCATTCCATAACCCATAAACAGTATCGATGACTTATTATTTAATCTTTCATCGTGTTGGATGGTCTATAATTTTGTGCATTGCCTTCACATGGACTAGTGCACCGGGTGGGCTGTTTCGTATCAAAGGATTGTACACTTGTCATATCAATAATTAAAATGACAAAAATTTGGGGTTCCATGAATAGCAAGGACGCCAACTGTGATTTTGATGATAATTCCATTTTCTATGCAAAAAGCAAGGTCAATCGTGAAACTATAGACGCGATATGCATCGATTAGTTTTCCAGTACCAAGTCACAATATCTCGTTGCCTTTCCTCACAGAATTCAGTTTGTTTTCCACAATCCCTTAGATCGATTGCTTATAGACCGCAACGAAAAGAAATAGCACATTCACGAGGTCTAGCAGCCGGCATCTGTAGTACCTTTAATCGAAATTATGTTCCTTTTAATATTACAACGTTTCGTCATTACTGCCCTGTGCTTACATTCGCTTTCGCAAAACAAGACCAATGTTCGAGAGACATGCTGCTTGATAATGTGATAACCTACACACAACTGTTGCATTTTTTTTCACAATACAATACTTTAAGACATTGATAAGTCTCCTACACTGCTTTTTGGTGATTTTAAATGAGTTATGATTTGATGGAAGTTATGAATCAAAATCGAGGATGAGGTATGTATAAAACGTTATAAATGTCCATTAAAACAATTCTGCAAAAAAAAAAAGAAAAATTGCCAGAGTGTAATGTAAGCAAAGAACCTATGATACGGGAGAAATAGCGAGACGAGAAGCTGTGATGTTGGCGATGACATGAAAGCGCGGAGAGAGAAACCACTCAATTATTTGTTTTCGCAGTGCATTATGCATGAATAAAGGGGTTGGACTCTTTTGCTTGTCCTACCATCGTCATGAACTGCTTTCAAACAGATTTTTTTCGCTTCTGAGTAAGTGCTGTAATTGAATTTATCGGCTCGCTTCACTAGTGCGGTGTAATGGATGGCGGTGAAGTTTCATCTGGATTTTGCAAAATTTTTTGGTTTTGCCAGGCTGCCAGGCCAAGAGAGTTTCTGTGAATAAATCCTGCAAAACTGTCAAATACGTGAGTGAGACAAGTACGATAAGCGATATGCACGCGCTTTGCCAACTTTTACTCTGTGCACATACAGCATATCATATTTGGTTGATGTAAAAAACGAGAGAGAAACTGCATTCATGTTCGACAAAAGCTCTACAATGATTGAACGAAATTAGTAGGCTGCTGATTGCTCTGAATTTCATCATTTCGAGTGTGCTGCAGCTTACGCTCGCGGCGTGATTTGGAATGATTTGCTCGTCGTGTGTTGTGTTGGTGCCAATTATTCAGAATCTCTCTCAATGTATATTTACTCGCTCGACACCAATGCTCTGTAATATTAGACAATTTGAAATGGAGATGTAACGTCGCTATGAATGAAATTAAACGAATCGATTGCTATAGATGCTGAAAAAAATGTTCTGTAAGAAACGAGTTATAGTTTGCTCGGTTTCCTGCTCGTTAGCAGCGTTTCTGTGTTACACATTTTTTAAGCGATAAGGCGTAATCTTGGGTGTTACTGATAAGAAATTGAGCAATTGAAAAAGCTATGAAGGCCAAAATTTTAGAATCTCTCAACCTAACGACATCAGAGGTCTCTCTCTCGGTCGCTATTCGCATTATGTAACATCGGTTCATCGGAGACATCTTCATCGTCATCGAGAGGGGAACCTACCACACACATACACACACACACACACACGCCACATGAATGACGAAAGCGCATCATCGAATTCGCATGAGAGAGTGTGTATAGTATTGTAATGCAAAAAGAGTATCGTCTGCCATCCAATGAGCTTCTGCTGGCTGATTCTGTTCGCAACAACAAATCCACGAGTCGAACGAGGCGCAAGTATATAATTGGCCCAAGTGCACGACCGCGAGAAACGAGACACAGCCCATCGCCATCGTAAAATTACCTCGAGAGCATCATGTACGAATCGTTTAGAATATCCAGAGTCCAACAGAGTCACGGGCGGTTACATGATCGAACGTCGAACAGAGTCATGAGAGTAGCATGCAGGAGGCGCCAGCTAGCAGCAGACTATAATGCTGTGTATTTTGTATAGCAGACGGGTGCTAAAAATCTTGGAGACCGACTCCGAAGGAAAACTTGTCAAACCTCCCCCACAAAAGAGCGAATATAGTAAAGAAAGCATGGACGATGAAGCCGAGACGTTCGGCACTCTCGGTTGCATATTATCCGGCTTCTGCACAGCAACAGAACATCACATCAGACAGCATGTATATGTACAACTTAGCAGAAGAGAAGAAATGCGATGGAGGCGGTTGGAGGCGGTGGCGGTGTGGCGGTGCGGCACAACATGGTGGCTCGACCGGCTCCGGGCGGCATCAGCCACGAGGCCGCGGCGTTTGAGAAAACACAGAGAAAATATATGATGCGCTCAAAGACCGGGCGGATGTCGGCGAATGCAGTTACGAAACGTTCTCCTCGCACACTGCCCGTTTCCGGTTAAACAGGGAGGCCCATATTATTCTGTTGTACGCCATTGCGGCACAAAATTTTCATAATAAATGGAACAGCTATAATGTGAATCAAAAACCGGTGATGATAAAATAACACGAGGCATTATCGAATAGAAGTACAACGTCCTCAAGCACGCGACGATGCAGTGGGTGAGGGCAATGTCTCGTCGGCCCGGCCGCGCTGATAAGTTATATAGGTAGGCAATACGGGGTTCTCGCGAGTGGGCCAACGGCCGAAGCCATGCGGTCCATTATCATCACGAGGTTGTAGGTGCATAACCTGCCGGTATACTAGCTGGGCTGGATGCCGGTGTGTCTATGTAGGCCGTTGGAAGTTTCGAGAGAAGCTGCAAATTGAGATAGCCAAACTGATGATGAAGGCATCCGAAGTTATACAAAGCCCTGAAGCATCCCAGAGGCAGCAGCACCGGGGAATAAGAAGAGCGCGCGCGCGGATCGATGCCGTGGAGCTGCTTCGGATGTCTGGCGCACGCGGGGTTGCCTCTGAAAACCCGCACACGACCACAACTTCAAAATCACATACACTCACACACGCGCGCTAAAGAGAGCCCTGCCGAACAAGGGACGGGGAGAAGGGAATGATGTGCCTGTTTTGCAATGGATAGAGATATACTTACTGCCAATTTCGAGGGCCCTCCATCGTGTCTTTCGCTTTGCGCCCTTCTTGCCCATGGCGGCTACGCTAGCGAGCTTCTCGTCGCTTCTGTCTGATGATGATAATGGCTCGATGCCGGGCTGCAATGATGGTGTTGTTTCTTCTTCTTCGCCTTCTGCTCTTCTGTCTGATGGCCGCCTTTGCGATCACCTAGTGCTGCTGCTACCCTCATGCCGCCGGCCAGTAGCGCATAATACGCTTGTTATGGACGGCATATCACATTAAAATCACACTCGCGTTTAATTTTTTGCTGCTCCTTCCGATCTAATACACCTGACTTATTGTTGTTGTTATTATTTCGGGCTCTCGGCCCCGTTGAGCGGCCGCCTGCCAGCTCGTTTTCGTTACTTATACCCTCGTTCTTTGCCAAAGCTCGTGGCGGTACGAAGACCGCACCAGGCTGCACCAAGCTCGACGATTCTCTCGATCCGCGATCAACCGCACTACTACCACAAAATAATTGCCGAGAAGAAAGCTCCTCTCCGCGGCTATGCTATCACACATCGGCTGCGCTCTGCGCTTGGAAAGTGCTGCCGCGAGCCCGTCCGTGGCAGCCGATCGAACTAACCTAGTGCGGGGGGGTAAAGGGGAATGAAGAGGATGACCCCCCCCCCGCAATAGAGCCCAGCATTCCCAGCAATGTTATTCTCGGCAAAACTATATGAGACGTCTGTGCAAATACACGCGCAATATTGTCGTGTGCGTGTAAGCCAATAGTGCCGGACATTGCCGCTACGCTGCGCCACCGGACGGATCGGCTAGTCCCATCCCATCCCATTCTCCGGATCCATCATCCCGGATGGGGCAGACCGCCCGTTGTAACAGTCGTTACACCATTTCGTGCAATAAGGCAAATTTCGAAAAATTGAAGAAAATCTGAGGATGGGTATGCAAAAGATGCAAAAAGTCGATGAATTAGTTCAAAAATACGGGAAACCGAGTACTTACTTCGTGTTTCAATCAAAAATTGGCTTCTATATTGTCAGAAAATAGTAGAAAATTTCCATAGAATCGTTTCCATGGAAAGATTTTGGTTTAACAACTGTGGATTGTTATGAATTTGATGGATGATCCTCTCACATAATATCAGTATATTGGTGAGAGTAATGTCATTCTGCGATCTGTGAGATTGCTGAAGCTTTTGCAAGCTCGCGCTAATGATAACGTTGTCGAGGGCGTCGCATTCCCCTATTCTATCGTGATCACCTTTTTTTGCAGATCAATTGGCCCAGAATATTGAAATTTGCAATTTCAAAAAACATCCCGAAATTTCTAGATTTTTGTGACCATCAAAAAGGTCGAAAACGCGTTTCTGCAATCATATGAGAGCCTAGAGCGGAAACAAGTGAGAAATCTACCATTTATGATTGTTACTCTGAAATTGCTCGTTATGTAAACGAAACACTTCGATTACTTTCATATAGCTATACGGAATCGAAGCAAACCTTCGTGCCGCATCGAGTTGTAAATCATCACATCGATGAGATCAACTATAATAATCTGTATCATCAAATCCATTTGATACTCCACAAATGTTTTATTTGAATCAATTGCGATAAAACACGAAAAACTCCATCGGTTTTCAAGTTTGCTTTCCACATAATGAGAAATTTGATTGACTTTCATATGTTGCTTCATCCGTTATCTTGCAGCTCAACAAAGCCCTTGAAAATCAATTCCCGGTAACAGTTTTCCGCATGCTTTATTAGTGGATCAGAGCTTGTGCTTCACTCTGTTGTGCTAACGGAGAATCACATTGCACGTCGCTGCAAAAGCACCGGCACCTTCATGATACTCGAAGACCGGACATCGCAGTTCAGGCAGTGTAAAAAATTCGCCAACAGCAGCTGCCGCAAGTGTAGGCACCGTCGTCGAATAGCGCGAACCACGGCCTTATAAGGGCTGCTTCCAATTCAATTGCTTCCTCACGTATCTTTTTCACGATTACAATTCAAGATTATCCTGCTGCTTGCGGTTGCGCTTCAGAATTAGACTTGGTATAGGCGCTTGCATAGACGATCTACAAATACCTTGTGTACTCATAAATAAACTTAGTAATTATGGATATTGACAAAGTTCGCTGCGGCGGGGCTCAGCGGTGGGCCCCGCGTGTCCTCCCCCCAGTGCTGAGAAATTAACATTGAGCGGGTCCCACCTGGAGAAAGATCACCGGTTTCAGTCACTGCAGCGAACGTGTTAAAGTAACAAAATCTCTTGAAAGAAGATTTTTATTCTAGATTAATGACACTGACCTCACTCTTTAAGGTCAGCAATAAGTTTTTTACCTTACTCGTAAGCAAGTTATACGTATTTACGTATAACTCGCTTACCTATATGCAATCTTATAGTATTGACTCTCGGAATAAATTTAGTAGAGTGCGGCGCGGCGCCACAACAATGACTCTTGAGCTTTCAACAGAATGCGTTGTTCTACTTAAATGGGAAGCACAATTAGTTGCAAAATCTTTTCTCAAATTGAGTCCCTGATGGCACATCTGGATATTGATATTGTATAATTTCTTCGAATCAGTTCGACACTCAAGTCTTATTAAGAATATCAGCACTTTTGTGTTCATGGTTCGATGACTCTTAAGGATCAAGTTCAATCCTTACCTAATACAAAAGGAAAAGTAGCTGTTTTTCAAGCAGCAATTTTGTGCAAAAATCTTACTTTAGCTCAGATTAGCTGATTCCCTGTGAAACAACTTACACTCATAGATCATCTTGAGGATTGCTAATCTAGTCATCTTTTTCTTGCAAATGTTCCAGCAGAGGATATGGTGATAAAAGCTGGGGCTGTCGGCGAAATCCCGTTTGCCTCACTATATCACGAACATGTTAAATGAAAATTACAAATATCTCATCATAAGAATGATTCGATTAATATGATGATGCTTCGTTTAAGCCAAGGTCACCGTGAATTATTATCACAAAACCCGAACAAGCGCGTCCAAATGCACATCTATAAAAACTGTCTCTGCAAGATTGCAGTTGCGCTCGTTATCCAAATTACTTTCTGACATTGAAAAATATTGTAGATGAATATAAAAATTCTTCTAAAGTGAGTATTGAAGAAATGAATTCGTGCATTAATGGATACTTTTTAGTGATTATGTATATGCACAATTCTGAGAAAGTTAAGGGCGTTTCAAACTTGCAAGCGTTGCGCGGGCAACCACTCGCGCCGTACGACTTTCGAGTCTCGAGTCTCGATTGAATCGAGTCGATTCTCGACCTAACCTATCGATCGTGAATTTTCGAACCTGTCCGCGCCAAAGAAACGGTATGCAATTCTGCATTTGCTGGTGTTTGCACATGCTTGCTTGTCAACACATGTCAGATGTTGTGCAAACTGTGCAATAATATTTTCTCCTGCTTGAATATGCGATAGATCTAGTAAAACATGTCATGGCTTAATCTCAGGTACATGATGTATTGATGTTTAGTCATAAGAGGTCAGAAATTGTAAGATTTTACTCATTTTCTGTGTCATGTTAACCCAGATCAATATTGTCGCTAATTTCAAAAACTTGTCATTTCTTTCAGGAAGATTCTTTGTTCTCATCTTTTGTGAACCAAAATAATCTCAAACATGTTGAAAATACTATCTCTGCAAGACTTTGAAGCTCCATTGTTTGATGAATTGGCTACAGCAAGTGTCACCCGTGATGGCACTGTGTTTTGCACAAAAGATGAGCGTGTACGAGAATCACAAAGTCTATCTCCACATTTGCGTGAGTTCCCAACAGTGCACATTGTACCAGATATGCTGGCAGTGCGAGAAACCTCTCGCACAGTTGGGGCCAGTGATTTGTTCTTGCCAGTGCAAGATAGTGCTCTGAAGAAAGTTGTAAACACTTGGAGAGAGAAGGGAGTTCTAGAAGCGATTAAAACAGCTGCTGTTGAGGATCCAAGGGAAATTACTCTTCCTCTTCATTGGCTAGCAACAAGGTAATTGAGAAATGTGTACCTTTGCTCATCATTATTATTCTATCTCAATAAATGTTTTGTAGTCCTGCATAGGTGAATGAAGATCTGAGTAAAGTATTTCTGTTATTATAGGATGGTTCAACTGCTGGAAATAATTGAAAGAGGAACATTCTGGAGTAGTGTTCTACCCATTTCTGGATCTGGTTCAGTGGCTGATGTAGCAGCAACAAGAGATTGGGAAACTGCATTGGTAAAGTGCTGATCTTGCACATCTGAAGTAACTATAGATAATTTTCTGGATTTATATAGAAGCTAATATCATACATTTACAGATACGTTGCATAACATGGCACCCACAATGTATACGTCTAGCTGTAGCTACAAGAGATGACCGAATCAGAATATTTTCAGCACCATCAAGTAATATAGGAACCGCTGTTTTACGACATAGTGCGCAGAAGTCTGTGTGTTGCATGAGTTGGAGACCCAACGCAGGAAGAGAATTAGCTGCTGCATGCCAAGGTGGTGTGCTTGTTTGGACAGTTGAGTTGGGTGCTGCCAGTAACTCTCTGAGCCATGCATTTATGTTGAAATACCGGAGCCATGCTCCTGTGACAAGTGTTTCTTGGAATCCAGAGGTACTTCAATCCTAATCGTATTCAAAAACTCTTAATTAGCTTGATCCTTTCATTTTTTTGTGACTCCTTAGTAAAATTTCGTGTTTTCTGGACATTTCAAAGCTTCATTCTTAGATTACTACACAAGCAAATTCATTTCCAAATTATAAATATCTTAAGATACTTTCTGATCACCAGAACTGTCTTGAAGGTTGAATGTCTATACATGCTCATATGTCATGTAATACCTATTTGATTTGATTGAATTTTGCAAGGGCTAATTATTTGTGCCTGTTTGAAGGGAGATCTACTTGTTTCATGCTCACTGACGGACATGAATATGATTATATGGGATGTTGCAAAAGAAAGTGGTGTTCCATTACGCAGAGTTGGTGGAGGAGGTCTGTGTTTTACTCGGTGGTCATCTTGTGGATCAAGACTTCTCGCGACAACTTGTAGAAAAATATTTAGGTAAACATTTTTAATATTTACCTGTTCAATATGATTGTAGTAACTCTCGGATACCCGATCAATCAAGAGGGTTTTGGATAAGACAGAGATTATGCTTTGCATACATCTCAATGACTTAATTCTCATGTGTTGAATGATGAAGGGTATGGAATACCGAGACGGGAAGTCCTTGGAAAACTGAAAGATGGACTGTGCCAAGTGGTCGGGTTGCTGCAGCTTGTTTTGGGCCAAATTTGACGCTGCTTTTCACATCCACCGAGGATCCCGCAATGATCTTTTCATTGCCTCTACAAGAACAAATTTTTAATGTCAAGAAAGCCGGATCGAGTGATGACAACAAAGTTGCCGTACCACTCATAGATTTGAGTAAAGTGGTATTTACATGTGATGAGGATGATGCAAGAATAGTAGTTGGAGGTAGAGTGGTATCTATGGACTGGGATTCTACTGGAAGATATTTAGCAATAATTTTTCAAGTAAGTTATCGTTTCCCGTTATGGTAGACTGTAGAACGCCAATTTACCGTGCACGCCTATAGTTAAACCATGTTTTCTTCAGATTCAAGGCATTCATAGCTTTTTTAGAGAAATTCCCTCTGTCAAAGTACCTTGACGTATGTCTTAGATACTTGCTGAACGACTTTTAAGATACATAATGGATCTGATTGTTTATTTCAGGATAGTCCATTTGTGGCTCTTTTCAAAACAAAAATTGGATCGATCTCGCGGATAACAGAGGTCAAACCGTTATGTTTTGTCAAAGGATTTCCTGGTGAAGTCCCCAGCTGCATCCAATTCTACCAAAATTATCAGAAGAAATTAGACTTTGCTGTCTTAACTATCGCATGGAGCAGTGGTTTCATTCAAAATTTCCCAATTATGGACGATGCAAAAGTAGATACCCAGCAAGATCATTGCAGAAGTGGAGTAATGTCAAATACTTTTACCATTGCCGATGATTTGCAAACTTCGTTGTACAGTAGTTTCAGTCTTATCCAGTGATGGCCGGAGTGATTGAATTGAATAGTTCCGGTATCGTTGATTTTCATGACATCCATTTTTGGGTTGATGTTTTAATGGTTTCATTTTCCGTGTCAAAAATCGCGAATTGGATTATCACTCTTTGATGACAAGGAAGATCGCCATTTAGGTCTGATAGCAGGGAGAAGTCATTATCAAATTTGCATCCCAAAAAATTATGTATGTATACTTTTTCAATAATCTATTGTAATTATAGAGTGTACAGTTATCAATCGATACCAGCGCAAATGAGCATTCAGTCCTAAGCAATGGTTCTCAGAGACTGATACTATTAACTCTTTTTTTAAACAGTTCTTTGAATTATCAAATAAAATAGTATTTTGTACATTGAAAGATATAGCTTGTCAGTCTCCTTACAAAACTCCGTTGAATTTTCATTTTTCTCTTATCTAGAATCACTGATTCTAATCGATTTACGGACGGCCCGGGATCGAAACGGGGTAACGCAATTTCAGATTCATAGAAAATCGATCATATGCGAGACTGTTATAATATGTCCCAATCGTTTTCTGGGAACATTGCAACATTTTTGATAACTTCAGCTCATTATTTAGTTAATTGGTGATTTTATTACTCTTAAAATTTTGATCAAGCGATGAATTTTCAAAATTCGAGTTACATTTCTTCAAAATCACCTGATTACAGGTCTCTACCATCCATCTGTCTCGCATTCGCGAGCTAGGTTTATCACGACCTGAATTTGCTTAACCCGTCGCGTAAACATGTTCTTACTCGAGATTCAACACAGCTGATCGGGTTTGTAAATAAGGTGAGAGGTGCATGACTGCAAAATGATAGAAATTCGAATGGCTTTCTGAATGAAGACCAAGACATTGTTGCAAATCTACTATCATCTGATGACAAAATTCGGATACGGTGAAAATAATATTTACTTAAACTTCGCTTTCTGAATGTATTCCACCGTAATAAATTGTTGCCCGTGTGCGCAAGTTCTTTGCCGGCCTGGGAAAGTTCTCAGTGCTATCAGTTCTCAGTGCTACCGAAGAAAAAAGTTTTCCGCACGAGACGTATATGCTGTTACCAGCTCGGAATTTATAAAACAACTTTTATTGATTTTAAAAGGTGACATCTTCTATTTATTCAAATCTGATGGTCTAAATTGCAATAAAAAACTTCACTTTTAACCCTCAGATATTTGCCAGGGGAAAGAACAGCCATCGATTGAAATGTCTGCTCCTGACACCGGGAGACCCACCTCAGACCCGAATCTATTTAATCCAATGACTTTTATTGGGTAAACATTAAACTTTCAATCGCCCCTAGATCAGGAGCAGAAGTGACGGGTTTGACCCAAACTATGCATTTCACGAATGATATTTACTATAGGATGCTTTGTTATAGCGACATGAATATGAAATTTGAATTTCAAAAAGTATGAGGCAACAGATCGATCTGATTGCGTCAGAATTAAAAAATAATTCGAAAAAACTTCATTTTATCAATATTTTAACTTTTATCGCAGTTTCATACGAAAAATTATTCACATTTTCATCATTCTCAAAACATCGAAAATAGTTGCTCAACCTCCTTGCTCAACTCATTCAAGAGTGATGTCAGTCCAGATCCCAGATGTAATATTACAAGTTCGTTGGCTTTCAACTCCGACGATAACGTTATTATTGAGCGTATAATTTTGAGTGTTGTGCTTGATCCGTGTTAAATGCCGAAATCGATATCACTGACGTTTTTACATTCACGGAATTTAAGATATTTTGCAAGTGACACTCATTGATCAATTCTTCAAACGATATGTGGGCAGATTGACGTTGACACGCTAATATATGGTTTCCAGGGGAAGTAAATTGAATAATCTTCACAATAATAATAATGATGATCATGATGATTTTCACACTGATCATTTACTTTCATTCATCCGCATCAAAAGATCACATAATATTGTTTAACACTTGGGCGTAGCGATTCCCTCTCTCTCGTGGTTATTTAGCTCCTAGCTTTTGGTTCAAGCCGAAACAGGTAACTCGTAATGCAAAAAGCGTCTTCTGCGCCCTCGCATCGGAATATATCATTTGATCCTAAATTTCGAGATAGCTGAATTGGTATTTTTGAGACTGCTTTGGACTCAATCCAGTTGAGATCGGGCAGCCAAAAAGGTCGATGCAACGGATCTCCCCCGCTCCGAAACATATGATTCTAGGGTCAAAATAGGGAGATACGCATCTTTTGTTTTACCCTAAAACTCTTCATAGGAGAGATATGCGATTCTTCAATTTACGAACCGAACTTCGATTTCTGTTCTTTTTGGGTTTGTAAAACTCGATGAATCGGCGGGCTCTTCGATTTCCCTAGGAAACTTTCTTCCATATGATCAAATTGCATGAAATGAATGGGGATAAATTGTTATAGAGCCAAAATAGGCCGACAATTTGTTGGAAATGAATATTTTGGGAATAACACAAAATATTCGATTTCTGAAAAACATCATCTTCAATCTTGCTGAAATTTTTTTGGTACAACTTGATTACACAACAATCAAGGGAAAATTAGTTTGGTTTACTCTCCATGACTGGCAGATGCACTATCAATTATTTTTGGTGGTGAATCATTGAAAAGTCATTTTTCTCATACGTACAAGGCTTGCACACTACAGTGAGCCGAAAAATGAAAATCTTTGAATTTCGACACGTTCGAGGCGGCAAAACTTGTGTATAAATAGATGCACACGGTGAAAATTTGATGGGGTATGCAGAGAGATTACATTTCCAGGTCCGACAAGAGCAGGACTTGAAGTTTGATACAAAGGTGTCTGTAAAGTGCCGTTTAAGGGGGTTTTCCTCTCGCATTTTTTCTTTTTGATTGGATGTTCTGATGGATGATGCATTTTGACCAATGAACAATCAATTAAATCTGAATTTTTCAGGTGATTCGACCTCCTAAAAACGATCCCAGTGGCTTCCAAGAGCGATGACGTGCCTAAACTGGGGTATGGATTAGCCAGAATGGCCAAATATCCTCAAAAATGGCACAAAATAGCCAAAATCGTGCATTGGTATCTCATTCCACATGTACCCTTGCTCCCGGAAACCACCAGGATTCTTTTCAGGAGGTTAAGATACATCAGGAACTAAGGTTACAATGCTAGTTCATCGATCAAAATGCATCATTCATCAGAACATCGATTTAAAAAGGGAAAATGCGGAAGGGAAAACCCTTCCAACGGCACTTTACATATACCTGTGTTTCAATCTCCAAGTCTCTTGCCGGGCCTGAAAATGTCATCTGTCAGCATGCACCATGCAAACTTTTTCCATTTACATTTGTTTGTACACAAGTTTTGCCGCCCCAAATGTGTCGAAATTCGAAGATTTTCATTTTTCGGCTCACTGTAGTGTGCAAGCCTTGTACGTATGAGAAAAATGACTTTTCAATGATTCACCACCGAAAATGATTAATAGTGCATCTACCAGTCGTTAAGAGTAAACCAAACAAATTATCCCTTGATTTTTGTATAATCAAGTTGTACCAAAAAAATTTTCAGCAAGATTAAAGATGATGTTTTTGAGAAATCGAATTTTTAGTGTTATTCGCAAAATATTCATTTCCAACAAATTGTCGGCCTATTTTGGCCCTATAACAATTTTTCCCCGTCCATTTCGTGCAATTTGATCATATGGAAGGAAGTTTCCTAGGAAATTCGAAGAGCCCGCTGATTCATCGAGTTTTACCGACCAAAAGGAACAGAAATCAAAGTTTGACTCATAAACTGAAGAGTCGCATATTTCTTGTATGAAGAGTTTTAGGGCAAACAAAAAAATACGTATCTCCTTATTTTGACCCTAGAATCATATATTTTGGAGCAAGGAAGATCCATTGCATCGACCTTTTTGGCCGCCCGATCTTAACTGGATTGAGTCTTTGATTACTTTTTGAAATGTCCTTTTGGTATTACACGACTGGGTTGCTATTATTCCGCATGCTGTCATTGGAATTTTCTCGGAACACGAACACCTATAAATCAGTCTCGAAAAACTTGGTTTCTGCGAATCTGCGATCGTGCCATACCGTTGTTCTAGCCCAACGCAATACAGGTACAGCCCTCTGAAAAAAAGTCTTGTCAGTCGAAGATCAACTAATTGGAAGTAAACCTGATAACCAACAGCGTTTCGTCAGTCATTATTGACGCATCTTCGAGATAAGATCTCATTGACACTGGGCCACCAGTTGCCGTAATACTGTTCCTTGATCAAATTACTTGTCTTTTTCAACGGAGTCAATAGTGGAAAGACGTAACTTGTTCTATAAAACTTGGATATCAGTTGACCATACAAAAATCATAGTAACAGAGTCAGATCAAACGAAATTTGAACTCAAGTATAGGGAACAGCAACCTTCGTATTCCGAAGGTAATTATCTAATAATTATAATCAGTGAATGTTTTTCATTCGCCACCTAGAGCCTTTGAAGTTTGGCTATAGTGCAGCTGTAGTCGGGGCTGTGGCGGTACAAATTTTGCCATAGCTTATTAGGAAGATTTATCATTGACCCAAGCATGCCAAAGTAATACAACCTTATCTTGTAGAGATTATCGCCTAACTTCAATGAACTTTGAGAGTTTGTAAAGTCAAGCCGGTCGTTGTACAGTATCTTTTGGGATGGGTACATATAAATTCTGATATGATACAACAAAAGTATAGAAATGATGATATGTGTAGCAGACGGACTCTTAAAACCAAAATGGTCCAACCCCTCTTTATGGAGCAAAGTGTAACTTCTTCTGCACTTATCTGCCTCCAACTACTTCAGTCTTCCGATATTTGCGAGTTGCGCTTACGAATTAGAGCTTTCTGGATAAATTCAAGATTACTTTATTACGTAATGCGAAGATGATGATGCATCTGTTCATCTGTAGGATATAGAAACGGAGTGTACGCAACTTGCCCCATCCATTCAAAACAATGTAAATCGGCAATAACGTGCTTAACATCGTGTTCGTCTCCTCTTATCACCGTGCAAGCACATTTGGGGCTTTTCGTTTTGCCACTCTGAAAAACGAATTTTGAAGGTCTTGAAAAAAGGAACTGAACGCTTTAAAGGACGTTAAGACTGGTTGAGCCCGACAATTTTAGCACCGATTTTACTGAAAGCGATTTTTCATAGATGCGCAGACACGAAAAATGGAAAAATCATTTCAAATTTTCTAGGGCGTGCAGAAATCTGAAAATTTGTTGCTTACATTTATATGGATCAAATTAATGACCCATTCAACTAAATACTTATCTGCTGAGAAAGCAAATACTCAAGCGAATTGAATACGATACATTATTTCTCTTACCTGTAAAACAATTTTTTCAAAACTATTTATGTATTTAAAATACTCATTTGTGAGGTGCTTTTAAAGAGCATCGATCCCTATGAATACAGTAGATTCAATATTTTCACAAATCGATTGATTGCAGACACATTTCTTAATGAGGTTTCTTACAACAACTTGACTATCTTATCATCAAAACATGCGATGAATACAAGGCCTCAGATTCTGAGGTTTGATCATCAAAGTCAATAATATGGTCATGATTAGGTATACGACTTATAATTCGGGGTAATTTTTGTCAGAGGCACTCATGTAATTGTTTAGTAATCAATTAATCTGCACCTGTCGATATTCTGCTCCAGCAATTGTTTTATGATTTCCGGTAGAATGCAATTCGAATTGCCAGAGCGTTCGAGCGAATGATAAACAAACAAAATAATACTCTGTACTGATAAGTCATATCTTCTTCGCGGGGAGGCTGAGAGATGCTCGTGGCATACTTGTTGATTGCATTTTTATTATTTCGAGCCGATGTGTGGCAATGATTTTCATTATCTTGACTTATGCTAGTATAGGGGGAAAGATCAAACAACAGCGTCAATATACGTACGTCGATAGGCGAATGATATTACCGGCCATTCGGAGGCGTGACAGATTCATAATAAAATACTTGCTATCTTTTCGATTGTTATTTGATGATGGAATACCGACGAAATCTGCGCAGATAAACAAAATTATTCAGGTACAATGTTTTTGACTTGCTTGACGATCAGTTTAGATTAGATTTTCTGAATAACTGCGTATAATTTATATCACTTACAACTATATCCATTTCCGCCTTCTTGTCCCCCAGTCCCATTCCACTGCTACACTGGGACATCAGAAGTTCTCTTATTTGAACGAAATAATAGTATATGTATTACTTCCGATGCATTGTCCGGCTGTTTTGCGGCTCTAGAAATTCATCCCCCGTGCCTCAAAACAGCCTGTATGCCGAGCAAGGGACGTATGCTATTTTTTAGTATTGGGGCAAATAAACGCTAATTTTCTGCTCGCAGCCGACACCTAAAGCGGTGCTCTTCAAGTATTTTCCTGTAGCATCTGTACATAATGGAAAAAAAAAACAGAAAAATTTGCTAAGTATGCGCTTTATGTGATATCGAACATTGCAACAAATCTTATCAGCTCGCGCAAGCTATTTCCACTCAATTTCAAGAATTTCCACTCAAGACAGTGAAGATTAGCTTACTCAGTATTCATCAGAGTTTGACGTACGCGCTGAATATAAAATTAATAAGGCAGATGATGAATACGGGTTATCGCGATGCTCTAGAATGGAATATTCAAGTCTTGAATTCGGCTAGCTTATCGCACCCTCTTTCGCAATAATTCAACATCTAAGTTGAATATATTGAATACATTTGATTGAAGAACTCGTTCTCCATGTGTCACGGTTGTACCAGATAATGAGTTGTGATATAAAATGAATTTATCAGATTCTGCTAAACTTATGACTCTTATAGGCTCAAATATATGTTCCTAAGGCTATTTTATAAAGAAAATCAAAAGAAAATATCCTTTATTTACCAGAAATCCGTCTCGAGAGGTTTTAGTGAATAAGGAAGAGTTAAAAAGAATTTTTAAGATACGCTTATATGAACTGTGCCAAGAGACGCTGTAAAATTTCACATTGTGTACAGTGGACAGAAATTTGTACTAAGGAAATTGCCTTAAAAAATTGCTTTATACACAATACACGTACGGAAAACAATTCTCTTCACAAAACGAGTGGAAAAATATAATGGGTGTGTCGCATTTGGATGTGGCGCCGTTAAATACATCATTCTGTCGCGAATTACACTCGTGATTAAATTCAGAGCACACTCGCTGAACCTCTCGCGGTACCTATTAGACAAAAACAAGCATTGCACTGATTGTGCAAATGCGTCGATACGTCGATATCCACTGCACTGATCATCCTCAATACTACCCGTGACTTCCTGAATCCTGTTTGATACTTATTTATATGACTATGACGAGTTTGCACATGCGCGTGCACACTAGAAACCGGAAGGTAATGAAATTCCGACTAGATATAGGGATCTAGGGGCGAAAAATTTGCTCGGTCAAGTGGAATAAAAGCGTATAATAAAAAGATAATAGCATAAAATCTCTGGAGGCGCAACTTGATTCGGGTAAACCAATAATAATCCGCTTCTTATAAAAAATCGACCACCATCAAATGCTACGTAAAGAAAACGTTCTTGTGTCGAAGAGATCAGCCAGCGCGATACTAAGTCTTTCACGATTGAATTCTAACAAATGAGAATACATCGATGAGTAGATTAACACTTGACCTAAAGAACCATGCGTTCTGTTTTGCTACGATGCTTTCGTCTTTTGGTTTTGCAAACACGTTACTACTTCCCTTGAATGGATTGAAAATAAGTGTCGTATTGGAGAGACAAGTATTTAATTTGTATAATTCACCTGAGTTCATAAAGATCAACTCAGGGGATTTCAATTGTCGTATTTCAATGCAGTATTGGATTTGGAATTAAGATTTATGAATTAAGTATGAATGAGAATCGAAATGCCAATGAAAAAGTAGTTTGTTTGCATCAATGGCTTGAACTGTGCGCATAAGTATAAGATGATGAATCGCACGATGGAGATAATAATGATAGCTCTAATTGCCTAGTTTCTCACATTAATGTCACGAAAGGCACTGATTCTAACTGACGCAATACTCATCGTAAAATGCACATCGACCCGAAATGTTTTGACGAATAGTTTCAAAACAAGTTTTTGATGAAATGTCTGATAATGTACCTCGTAAAATAAATATATTATTATGCAACGCATTGTATCGAAGTCTCGATCAAACTCCATCTAAGAAGTCGGACGTTGACAAAGTAGAAGGAATCGGTTTTTACGAGTCCACTAGAATCTTCTTGTAGATGATGAAGTTCAGAAGCATGTTTAATCCATAAGCGCCTGGTGGGCCTTGCAGAACCCACTAACAATTTGTTCTGTGTCAATATTTCATCCTCTTCGGGGTGTAACATCTTGTTTTTGAGTCATTTCATTTTTGGTATCCTACCGCCTAATTTAGCTATTCTTGCGAATTTATTTTTCAGGCGATTGAAAATGGTCTGTTTTCTACGCATGCAGAGAAATTTAGATTCCTGAAACCAATTCCATTGGAAAGCCAAAGAAATTTCCCTCGAAATGACCACTTGGCGAAGTCAATTCCATGCATTTGGACCAAAGTTACAGCGTCCAGAATACCAAGAAGTGGGTAGAAGATACCAAAGACAATGATGCATAAGAGGCATCCGCGCACGATGGCGTTCGCCTACCTGACATACTCGAGCTATAAAGGTTCATCAGTCATACGTTGCAATTTCAGCTCCCATTGATAAAATTGAATTTGTCTAGTGGTCATTTTGGAGAAAATTTTCTTGGCCTTCCAACGAAATTGGTTTCAGGAATCCATCAAATCCCTGCGCATGCGCGGAAAACAGACGATTTTCAATCATCTAGAAAATAGATTTTCAGAAAATGATGCAAAAAATTGTTCGGGAGCATTTTTTTATGGAACAACACAAATTCTTACATCAAATATCAAATTTTCAGGAAATGAAAAATGGCTTTTTGAGCCATTGATACTTTTGTGATTTTCACTCTTTCACTCAATAAAACCACCCATAAACTCAAAATGAATTCTACAAGATTGATTTCGATAGGTTTTTCGAACACCTTTCGAATGCCGCAAACCGCATCCCCGTATATGAATTTTATTGAAACAAAAGTTCAAACTTTCATCTTGGAGATAAACCGAGAGAATAGAGTAAAATGCGCTCTAGATACCTGCAAAATTTTATGAGTCTCCACAGGTGATGAAAAGTTCATATTTTGTACCATAGCATTGAATGGAAGAAGCACAGGAAACAGTGCAAGATTTTACGTAGGTCTGTTCCGCGTGGAATTATTCATGTAACAAGTGTCTCTTAGGTTTCATTTTTAGGTGATACAAGTCGAACTCCAGAGTTCTTTCCAAATCTCCTGTCCACAACCCTTGCCTGTTCCTTGCGAGTCAATAGAGTGCTTGACATTCTATTAAGTCAATTTGATACCAAGCACTTGAAAATCGAAAGCCAAGCTCATAGTTCAAGAGGAAGCCCTATTCCAAATTGTTGGGGAGTAATCTGCACGTCTACTCCAAAGAGGGTCCATATTTCTCAGATCAGTGATTGCGCGTTTGAAAATTAATTTCGGCATCAGAAACATCAGCTACAGTCTGATGTACGATAAAACTTTTTTCCTCGCATTTTTTTCCTCTTCCTTTCCCGCTCACGATTCTCCATTTAGATATAAATACACATATCCTTGGTACGAATAAGTATAATCGAGAAAGCTCTCTCGCCAGCGTTTTTCATGCATTTTTAAAGTCTTACTTCATTTTTTCCTGCTCATCCAAGAGATGCAAGCGTGCAAGCACATATTCATGTTTTCTGCTGATGTCTTGGACCAGCAGATGTGCAGTGTAGTATAGTACAGTGCCATTTAGCACGACATCCAAGAGTACAAGTGAGTCTGCATACATAGCTTGACAGGTGACTATCCGAGGCAAAAAGCTTGGAGCTGCTGCTGGTGCGAGCCACATGTGCAGTCTGCCGTTCGAAATGCACTGCACTGCAATTTAGTTATCAAGGTCCATGGAGAATTGCATATATAATATAGGCTACACTTTGAGTACAGGCCCACACTGATATGCTCATGATTCTGTCGTCGTTAGCTATTATACTTTCAACCAGTCGCGCGTTAATATCGCACACTTTTTGCCCTGTGACTGACTCGCAAGCTCTAGCTATTAGGGTGCAAATAAAATTCAAAACGAGTCAGACATTTATCGCATGCATATCGTGCTGGCGCAGATCTGTTGTCACCTCGAGTATATGGTAAGGGCCCACGGGGCGCCTCCACAGTGCCTTCGATCACAATAATACATGTGCAGCCAGCACGAATTATTATTGTCTCAGAATTTTCGACTTGCTCACACGGATTTTCGTAAAGAATTGAGGGAGGAGCTATGAGTCAGGTTTGGATTTGCGTGCATTCAAATCGTACGACTATGTTTCTTTGACAACAGTTCAAAATATTGTTATTGATAACGTTCGCAATGACGTCGGCGATGATTGGGAACTAGCTCGATGCTCTCGAGTGACTGAGTTATGGAGTACATTATCAGATATACTTCAGTTGAGAAATTGTTGGGGCGTGTGACATATGTGCAACGAACTGTTCGCGTCATTTTTGCGCTTTTGCTGCTGTCTTGTTGCTTTGCTAAAATTATATGCAAGTTCGAGGAAGCTCTTGTCCTCTGGAATTGCTGCACATACACAACGTATGATGGTACGCGCAAAAACATTTTCTGAGCTTGTTTTCACCCTCTGTGCAGCGCAGCGATCATATTTGGATAATTGAATCACACGAAGCATGAGCCAGTTCAGCCAACAAACAGGCAAAGTTGTGCGGCGTACTTGTTTCGATCGGTATATATAGAGAATCGTGCCATTCTGTGTGCTCCTGCAAGCTCGATTTTATTCACTCATTGATATCGATCGCTTGCAATCAATAGTTTGGGCCACCAAACACTTGAATTCATTATTATTCACTTTTAAATGTGTGGTTTGTTTGGTACATTGACCACCTATCAATGTCAAGAGCATCGAGAACTTTGGAGATTGAAATAAGGAAAATTCCCTGAGGCAGTTGACATTTGACATTGAGAGGTGGTTTTCTAGACTCATTTTTAGTATGCTTCCAAACTTCTTCAATTTTTTCTCTCGCTCTTTGTCTAGAACAAAAAGAATAAGTTACTAGTCAACTTTGAAGCTAAAACATGTGAAAAATGGATTTGAATTTGGGAAGGTCATTTTTAAAATCAAGGATATTTTTAGAATTTTTTTCGATGTTTTATTTATGCTCAGAGCGTCATGGAGCTCAAGTGACGAGGATGAAACTTTTCATTCAGCTTGTTCTATTCCCGCGAGAGTTGGCAGGTAGCAGGTATCGACCACCTCTCTATTTCCGAGCGTTTAAATCTTTCTTTACAGTAATGAAGTTGAAAATTGGGGGTCAATTTGTAGGGGAAAAATCTTCGTCCTTCAAAAGTTGAAGGCTAATAATTTTTTGATATATTGTGTGTAAAAGTGTGCTTTGCGCACAGTTTATCAAAAAAGGTACTACAGGCGTCCCTCGTTCAACTTCCGGGAAATTACCGCGTTGAACAAAACCACGTTGAACAAATCATTCCTCTTATGGGAAAGTAGGGGATGCGTATATACCAAGACCCTTGACCCACCAACCAAGACCAAAATTTTTTTGTTAATTCAATATTGAATTGGGTTCTTTTCAATCATGAAATCATTGTTGATTTGAGGGTACTTAACCGTTGTAAACTTGTAAATGAATGCAGGGCGGGGGGGGGGGGGGGTGACACCCGTTACGCACTTCAACTTCAATGGAAGAGGACATGAATACGATGCAAAATCGAGCTCAGCAGAGTGAAGTGATTCAATGACCTGCAACGGTGGAAACCTGGCCTTACGAATTCCTTCGCGAATCCCAGTTTTCAACTTTGGGATTGCTAAATTTGCAATAAAGAAGAGCTTAACGAGTGTCACGCGCACGAATTGCCATTTTTCGCTCATATTCTTGAAATTTTTCATACTCAAACCAAAAATATAGAGGAGTCCGTACTATCTTCTAGGGGTGAGAGCGAATTCGACTAGTTCTACAACCTGAGTCTTCACATTCATTCTCCAAGGATTGAATTCCCGGCAAATTGTTCGTCATATTTGGGGAGTATTACACGTCTTCTTTGTGAGGTGTTTCAAAACCGCGTTGAACAAGCACCACAACGCGTTGAACGGAATTTAGGTGGTGTTTCAAAAACCACGTATAACCAAAACCGTATTGCGAGACTGCGTTGAAAGAGGGACGACTGGAGTTTGATACAAGGGAATGAAATATATTTTGCATCTTTGCGATGATTACGACCTTCACCTGCGGCTCGGGCCGGAAATCAATTAGTCGGGCGCGAAAAAAGGCTTCACACCCTCGTATCGAAATGTACTAATTTCATCATTCTAACCTAAGAATGCCGCATTCAAATTTTCAAATTCGGTTGTAGGGTTGTCGATGATGAAAAACCATTATTGCCCTGTGCTCGCAGGCCCATTTCTGGCTCGGAGGACTTATTTCCCTACACTGTTCTAGCGCCCGAACTGGGCGTACGCACCCAGGGCAATAATGTACTAATTCTTCCACAGAGCTTGCAAGCTTAAGTAATTTGTGCGTCATAAGAACAGAGTAGAATATTACGATGGTAGAACTGTCGACTACATACTTACCCATACCTCTCAAAATGATTATTGAATTAGAAACCTCCCATTCCATTTTCAATTTTCTGCACTATATATTAGCCCAACGCCATTACAATCAGTCATAATTATTTGAATGGCTGTATCTGATTGATAAAAGGAAAGCTGATACGTTGCACGCCACAAATCATAAAAGAAAAAAAAACATCGAAAGAATCCTCGCAAAGACATCGGAACATCATCATCTGGCTGAGTAATGAGCGTACACAACACCCACCACTAATGGCATGAAAAGTCAAACTCCCGCGGCTAAGTGTGTAAACTAATTTCTCGAACAGCTCGTAAAATGATCGAGGCAAAAAAGATACTAAGACTATCACGGGCATGCGAGTGCATAATAAACCAAAGAGGGCAAGGGCTTTTCGAAAGAGTGCACACGTGGGTAACATTGCAATGTGTGTATGCGTCTCGTCGCCTCGAAGAAAATACGGTGTTGCATGCATATATTGGGCCTCGGATCGTTGAACCGTGTGTATGTCTACTATGATGTACTGTATGAGACTTGACGACTAAGGTCTTTTTTGTCCACCCGGCACATGTGCTTTTTTGCGCTTCGCGCTCTCGAATTTTATAGACATTCGCGCGCGAATACACGTTATGCAAATATAGATATATGTACGACAGAGTAAAGAGCTAACGCGTCGCAGACAATTGTAAAAATTCGTTCGAAATGGCACATGTGTGCTCAACCGTAAGTTCATCGTCGAAAACATACATCGCCCTGCGTCAAATTGCGAGGGTAGTTCCCGTTCACGTGGTAATGACGAGCATCGTGGTAACCGTGCTGCCGCAGTTGAACCAGAAAACCGTCGTTTTCAACGTTTTTTTTTCGCTAAGAGAATCAGTTCGTTGTTGTCTCTCGAAAAATCGTTTATCAAACGTTTAAAGTGTTTTTTCAATTGTAAGGAGAAAACTGGCCGGATTTATGAGAGCTTTGATAGCGTCGAAACTCTAATGAGACCAAGTTGGTCGTTTGCAGTCGTATGCTGTATTCGATTAGAAATTGAACCTCGATCTTCAAAAATTGATGTTATGTAGAACTTTGAATTGAAATTTTCCAGACAAAATCTTATTTGGTACTCAAGCCACGCCATCGCGCAATGTTGAGTACTATGAGGAACAGACGGTTAGCCCAATTGAATGTTTGAAAATGAATTGGAATAGAGAAAATAACCGACTCATTCATTGATTATAGGCAGGAAGCTCAGGAAATGACCAAAAGCAAGACAATTCTTTGGTGAATTCATGTTGACTTTGGATACGACCGTGCTTTGGATATGCAATTTTGGGAATTCGGAAGTATCAGTACCCTTTTTAATTAGATCTTTCTCGGAGTCTAGCTCGGATTATAGATTATATTTCTGCATAAAAATAGATGCAAGCCTAATATTTACAATAAATATGACTTGTTTTGACGATGTCATTCCATTACTTGGTAGAATGACTGGCGCTTACCTGGATATAGCAGATTGTAAACATATGGCGCCAAGCACGACAAGGAGATTATCACGAATCAATCCGATCTTCATCAGGCACGCATTAGATGAATCAATGAGAGTGCTCCGAATCTTTCAGAATCTTTGTTCAGTTAATCTCCACAGAGGACCAAATTTTTTGAAAATCAGAAGCCCAAGATTTATTCTATTGTTGAATCTCGTCGAAATGAGAAGCCGGAAAACACGAGGAAAATTCATTATCAAATTCCAATTTTAAATTAGTCGCTATAATGATTATGAAATCATGTCAATGCAAATATCTCAAGACGAAAGCCTTGTGAGATAAGAGCTTGTTTCTGAAAACATCGTGCAAAATTCAAAAACGCCGATAAAATTGATCTAATCGGTGAGGCATTACTAATGTCTGCTGCTCCTTTCTCGCAATTCTCCACATTAATCAAATTGTATTGAGTTTTCCCTTTTCACGCGATTTGATCAAACTCTTCATCTTAGTTGCAGTAGAACCAAGTGAAAATACTCAAGGATATATTGATCAATGAAGTCAGTCATACAGGCGTCTAAAGCACATCATCATTGTTATCAGGCCAGCTCAATGATTGGAAAATTCTAATTTACTCGCACTTTGTTTCCAACTCGCGGGTATTCATTCAAACCAGAGGATTGTGCCAATATTATCAGAACATTTTTTTTTTGCAAAAAGTACGTGATAATCATAGCCGAATGAGTGATGCTTCTTATCTGTCTTTTGATTCGGTTTCACAACTGACGATTGTAATAAAGTTGAAAAAAATCTCAGTTTTTATCAAATTTCAACACCTCTTCCCCCACAGCTAAATACTCAATCTTAATTGCAAAAATTTGTCAAACAAAAGATTTTTCACCCAGTAAAAATTTGCAAACGGTACGATCAATTCTGCGAGGACGCTTACAACAGTACTCGCCGATTCATCCGAAAATTTCCGCGAGCCTCTAAAGATAAGCCGCAAGTCACGACAGAGAAACACCGAAGAAACACTCTATCCCTCCTCATCACCCAAGAGGAAAATTCATATCTATCAGGATGCCATACGTTCTAATACGCACAAAAGAGGAGGCTCGACCGAGCTGTCGCCCCCGAAAATCACGCCACTCGTACCGATTACTCAATATACAGTTTCGGAATTCTTTAAAACTTGTGACGTTCCTCTGACGACGTTGTACACTCTCCTTATCCATCCATCAGAGCCATCATATACCAAATGCGCCTCGGGCAATTTCGGACACACCTGATGATAATTAGTGGCCCCCGAAAGCAAGATAAGACGAATGACGTTGTGCTATGTGCATCCAAATGAAAAACATGTTTTCCTTCCGACCAAACGATACGATTTACGCACACATTGAAAATTCCAAAACTCCGTCGCGATAATACGCGCTAATCGGCGAGGATCGGGCTCGGATTCGGCGTTGAGGGGGGAAAAAAAGAGGCAAGTCTGCCGGTCGAGCCTCCAGATTGGTCGCTTTCAAGATCGTCTCTTATATGTATCCCCTCGCCTATACTCTTTGACTTGAGTTTCATATGGGGCTGTTATAAGATGCGAAGAGAGATGCGTTTGGTGGATGATGGTGGGGGAAAGGATCGTCAAGAAATACTCAGATATCGTCGTTATAGACGTTACGCGCTCGTTATCTCGTGGAAACGGTTGCAGTCGCTTGCGAGAAGTCGATCAAGTAATACGCGAGATTCTTTTACAAAAGTGTAATAGTATTACATATCTATCGATGCAACCCCTGCGAATATAAGTATTATAGATGAGAGGACCCCCAACAGTTGCCGATCGCGAGTGTCGATCGTGATAATATATGTGTGCAAAGTAAATCGAGAAAGTCACGCGCGGCCTGTGTCGAGTAAATTAGTGATAACGGAGTCGCGCCACACATGTGATCTCTTCACTCTGTTTCATCAGACTTGGAATTTTTATACGATCTGTGGATATATCAATAGGAATTGATATTTTACAGCTTGGCTGGTGATTAGAGAAGGTGAGCAAGATGATCGGTAACCAGTTGCTCGCGATGCTGAATGGATAGATCGGTAACGCCGTTATGCAAGTGTGCGTATGTGTGTTATATGTGCAACTCGTGAGAAAGCGGGAAAATTTTTAGTGGAAAAAGCCCGGTGGCTGCGATATGTGTGTGTGACGATATCTTTCCTTTCGACGAATCGATTATTCCACTCTTGAGAATTTGTGCGGTCATTGATGACATTGTGGCGTTTAATTGATTATGGATCAGGCCCAAATTGGTAAGGGAAAGCAAATTTCATATTTCTTACAAAATTTGCCAAGATTGGTTTACTTATAACACAAAATCAGTTCACAATCGGCATGTTGTTGAGGAAACCGTTTCGAAACGGAGCGTCGTGCAGATAAAGTTTGCGCTGATCGGACGTCACTGGTTTATCGGACGTTTTCTTATTTGTGATCGATCCAAATAAATTTGAGAATTCTTGACAGGATTGAAATTGTTTTGCAAGAGATAAGCTAAACCATTGGTACATTCCGCATGAAGTTTAGTCTGTTGAACCAAAAGTTCTTAGTCAACCATGAATTTTTTCGAGCGTACTCAGATCAGAATCAAAAGAGACGACGACGTTTTTTAAATTACCTATGCTTTTAGTGTATTAGATTCTTCGATAAATAGCGAATGAGGTAAACTCAAGGATCAATGATCTAACACGTTTGTGGGAACGCTTACGCGAACCAATTAACTATTGGTTGTCGTAATCATCTCGTCTCTTGCGGTGCATCAGGCATCAATCAAGTTTAGTATAAGATCTGACCCCGAGCATATTCAATCATATGAACTCCCTTATCGAAGTATTAACGTCACGCAGCATTGACCGCGCGATAAATTATAGATAAAAATGTGAGCATAGTGCCGATGCAAGCAAAAAATTTCCGCCCGCTCTCGGTCACCTTCCAAAGATGCTGCTGCACATTTAAGTTATCTCATGATCCTGACACATCTTGAATGAGTGCGCGTTACGAAGTAATTCTGAGTGATTCGCTCAGATTTTGAGTAATTTGTGAAAATTGCAGATGCACCTGGACGAGGAGCTGCAGCACGCTCTCGCCCAAGTTGACGCAAACATGTGCTGGGGTGCGCCTGAGGAAGGATCGAGCGAGTGGTATAACTGGAGCACTGGCCAGACGCAGAATCGGTTTGTCGACTCGTCGTATCACTTGCAAGGCGGTAGCAGATTGCCACCCGTTAATTCGGCATTCTCGTTTTCGAGAAACTTTGCGCAACAGCCAAATAATGGACAGGAGTTGGTGCTAAGCCCGGCTATGATCGATTCCATGCAAAATTGTGTGGTGATGGACAGTTGCAATCACACTGGATCAAATTATGTGCCACAGCAACGGGAACAGAGGATCGAGTATACTTACCAAGACGATGTGGCCCTGCTTTCAGTATTTCAGCAATCGCAGCTGGATATAGAACGATCCCTTCAAGTTGTTGATGACTTCGATCTCAGTCTCATTAGGTACTGAAAATTTTTATCTCTATAGTTGATATCGAAATGTTCTACTATCATTCATGTCTATAGTCAAGAGTTGGCCACGATCATTCATTCGGTCGCATGCTTGGAGAACAACAAAATTCCATCATTTTTCATCCAGTTTCTTCCCAATCTCTTCCAATTTGAAGTGCAGTTCTAGCTTTCACGATCGGAGATATAATCATGCATTTCTAATCCTGCGAAATGAGTAGCCAGCTTTGTAACTTCTATCAAATGTTCGAAACTTTTTGACACATTCTTGCGCGCATTCACAACTACAAGAAAACAAATAAGAGTGAATGTTATGGGAAAAATTACTTGTGTGACAAATGGTTAACTCAGAGATGTAAATTGAGAGCCATTTCACCAGGCGACTTGCATGAAAATCTAACATCTGATAGAAAATCAACTTGGGTGCTCTTGTTCCGTACGGTCGATCGGGTATTTATGAAACGCGGTACCTCAGATTTCATCGAATTCAAGTTCACGTGATCGACTTCAAAGCTGTCAAAGATCACCAGAGTCAAGCTTGTAACATGTTTTTGTTGATTACTCGCTCACAATCATAGTGGACCTGGGTGTTTGAAACTTGTAAATTTAACGTCCAGAATCACGGTGTTTGAAATCCCTGGTGACCACTAATTAGCAGTGTAAATATTGATACAAAACTTCCGAATTTTGAATCTAGTAAAAATCTCCTGATCAATTCGAATTTTTTCTGATAGCCTCTTTCCATGGACGTGAATGCTTTTCCCATAAAAGATACAAATTAAAAATTTCACGGCGAACATACTCAACCAATTTGGCCTTCATATGGCATCACCATACAATAATAAACGATTTCATTCCATCGAAGGGCTTCATCTCCATATCGCATGGTCAACAACGGTCATGGTTATCAGCTCATCAAGCTAGATGGGAACAATTTTGAATAAAGAACCTTTAAAATCCAAATTAAAATCGTGAATCTGTGTAAATTGTCGTAGCAACTATGAGAATCGAAAGGGAGTACTAGTGACTAACGGGCGCTTGTACAACAGGAGTGATCCCACCAGTTTGCCGAGCTTTGATGGTACCTGTAATTCAACCAGCCACCCATCAATGTCCCAGACTGTTTCTGACGATAAGCAATCGCTCGCGAACGAGCTAAACACGATGACAACGAGCTGCTACCCCGTGGGTCACCTACTCCCTCCACCGCCAACGAGATCGTCATTCAACGCAGAAATTGTCTACTCTAACGGAAGCATTTTTCCCGAAGCATTGGGAAGCGAGATTCAGGATCAGAGTGCCAATCAGATCGTGATGAGCCGGGACGACAGTGGCCTGATCTTACGCGACGAGCATTGCCAAATGGGACTTTCTGGCAGTAATCCTGGTAACCCTTGTACTCCAAACATCGACGGAGATCACCACGAAGAATCATACGGTGAGTTTTTTTTGTCACGCAATGGAGATGGATTGAGAGGTCGAGATGTGCCGAAATCGGTGCCGTGAATAAATTACCCTGAGTGCACAGTTGGCGTGCGCGAGAGAGCTCATCAACCGCATAGAGATTACGAGCGATGATCGCGTAATCTAGATCACGCGGCTGCTTACTGCTCTGCTCTCTTTTGTACACTTTATTGCATGGATTAACTATCCGTACAATTCGCAATTCAACAAATTTTACATCATCGAGATACTGTGTATCTAGTCTCGAGACTCATTTTTATTTGAATGTACATCGCGATGAGATAGAGCCGAGGGATATTTTGACTCTATCGTTCACAGCCACACCCGACTCGAGTAACAATTTTTTTCATCTCTGTGTCAGTCTTGTTCAAAGAAAAAATAAAAACTTCTCCGCGATGTAGCTACTTTTTCATACGGGAGCATCAAACATTTGTTTGAGCTATGATCGCTCCGCGAGTGCAGTAATTGATGGCCACAGAAAACGATAAAATTCAGCATCTGACGCACTAATTTGGACGAGCTCGAATTTGGATATTGCCGAATTTTCATAGCTTTCGGTACCGATCTTGGGACTCGCAAATGATGCTTATTTGCAACTAAATACTATCGAGAATCACTTACCAGAACTGAGTCAACACAACAAAGAGAGACATGATTTCTGAAGAGTTTCTAAGAAGCTATAATTTTTTGATAATCAAGTACTTACAACGGCCCTTACAACATATTATTTCAATTAGTTCCATTCTAATTCTGCAGGAAGTGCACAGTCTGATGACGGCTCGTCAGGTGGATCGTACCCCTGCCTCTGGCTCGATTGCGGCTGCTCGTTCTCGGAACAGATCGAACTGGTTCAGCATATCGAGAGGCGCCACGTCGAGTCTAGCTCAAGCGGATCTTCGGGACCAGGTCGGCGACCAACTCAACATCATCAAAACCATAAAACTACCAATTGTGACACAGATCCTCAGAACCATTCCCCAAACAGCCAATCGCAGCAACAACAACACGAAGATTCACAATTTGCTTGTCTGTGGAGGGGCTGCAGCAGAGACAGGCCCTTCAACGCGAGATACAAATTACTCATACACATGCGCGTGCACAGTGGCGAAAAGCCCAACAAGTGTCCAGTAAGCATCATTGCAATATCTTATGAATCTTACAGGACTATGTGGTGGATTGAAAAATTGAATTCATTTATAAATATGTAATTTCAGTTTGCCGGCTGCAAGAAAGCTTTTTCAAGGCTCGAAAATCTCAAAATACATCAGAGATCACACACAGGCGAACGACCCTATGCTTGCCAACATCGGGGATGCACCAAAGCCTTTAGTAATAGCAGTGATCGGGCAAAGCATCAGAGGACGCACTACGATACGGTGAGATTTCTCATTCGACCACCTTTTTCGGGAATTTGGCCATGCTCAAACAGATGAGCTTTTGGAACTATTTCATCATTATTGGAACGATTGAGACTTGAGCCGTAAATGTCCGAATCTAAAAATTCATGAGCTTCCTTTCGTTCCCACCAGTATAGTCGAATTTCAAACACCAAAGAACCAACTTTGTATGAAAAAAATTTATTCATTTGTACGACAGAGTTTAGCATTTTGAATCAGGCTTGGAACATCAAGTTAATGTCATTTGTTAAGGATAAGTTCTTGCTTTCTCGCGAAAACGAAGATAGTCGTCTTTCTTTGCTCGAAATCAGAAAGATTCCTCATCATGAAAATTCCTATTCTAAAGATCACGTCAAGATATATGTGGGGTACCTAGAAAACTTATTGAGATACTTGGGCGTGTGCTTTGATGAATCCACTTTCGATGCCTCGCTACTTTGCTTTTGAGACGAATATCGAGTTTTGAACCGTGATAAAGTATTTCCAAGATAAAATAGTGTCAGAAAAAACATGCTGATGAAGGAAAAAATGTGTATTTTGCAGAAACCGTACGCGTGTCAAGTAGCGGGCTGCGGCAAGCGTTACACGGATCCATCTTCGCTCCGCAAGCACGCCAAAAACCATGCGGAGCTTCATTCACCAAGTGCCGATTCCGTGAGACACGGTAGCAGTGGAAAAAGCAGCAGGCGAACTTCAAGTTCATCAAGCACCTCTTCAATCGGACAACACCATCATTCTCGATCAAATAATCAGTCCAACAGGCCGTACCAGCGAGCAAGCTTGACAAGAAACAATGCCTCAAGTTCAAGAAAGCCTTCATCCTCGTCGTCGTCCTCTTCAGAATGTAATTCGCGCAAGGACATGCCCCCAATGGGCAACTGTCCTGTGGATGATTTTTTGGATTTGGGTACCGACGATCTGGTGCCCGAATACAAGCCATACCCGGACAACCTGTCACCTCAGTTGGCCCACGTGCCCTGCAGCATGGATGATGGACACGAGTTCATACCATACGAAAACGTCGCGCGATTTCTTATCGATGATAAGAGCCACTTCCCCGTCGACAGTATTGGTGAGTTCATTTTTTAACATTCCTGTTGTATTCGTTCATTATAGTATATGGATGATGGTTTGTATTTCCCAGTAAGAAATGAAACGATTCTCGAGCACCTTGAATTTTGAGATCGTTGATTGGAAATTCCTCGTCAATTAAGTTTCACAAGATCCAAATGAGTCAAGAGGACGAGATAAGGTCCCAAGTTCGGCGATTATCGTGAGAAAACCTCGGAAAACCCCGAAAGATTTTCAATTTCTTCGGTCGCGTGGGATGGTATTGGCATAGGGCGTAAAAGGGGCGTAGGGAAGCGCTGAAATTTAATTGGAAGAAAATAGCTTTTGCGAATGAAGTGATTCTTTCAAACTCGGATTGGAAGATTAAATAGTCGTGAGGATACTTGAGCTGTCACGCCCGCGCACTGCATGGTACCTTGTAGTCTTTAGAAAGAAAAACAGAACCAATGATCCGAGAAAAATTTTTTAAGAATCATGATATTCCTTGAAACCTTGATGAATCAAAAGGTCAGCTCCCTATGAAAAAGAATAACGTATATGAGAGAAATGAGTTATAACCCAACGGTGACTGACGAGTCGAGCTATATAACCGCTTGAATATAAAAATTAAGTGAAGATACTTCTTAAATTTTGCTAGATCAATAGTTGACCAAGATTGGTCATTGGCGGTTTGGCCAAATATTTAGGTATTTCGATCCCTCATCCTAGTTCATGGAACGTAATATCTTTTTGTCTTCTCCCCAAATGATGAAAGAAAGATATACCGTTATTCATTCAACAACTGTTTTGAAATTTAAGCCACTGTGAATTGCATGAAAACAAGTTCACGCCTCGCTAAATCCAGCCAATTATTCATGCCCTCGTCGACCTAAATCCATGAATGGAGAATGGAGAGTGTAATAACCCAATGAGTACATCTGTCATGAAATCATTATCAAACTCGAAAGAGGAGGGATACGATACTCGTAAAGTTCCAAGTAGTTGACTTTCGTCAGCTTCTCCAGTCTCTCGACAAATCACCCATCAGCCAAGTAAAAGCGCGCAGTCTGACGCGAGGTCTGACGCAGCCCGAAAGAGGCGCAGTGAGCGCAAAAAGTTTCCGACGAAACGAGGGGGCGGGCCCTGCATTTTTCGCTCATCGCTGGCTATTTTCGATACGTTCTTTTGAGATGGGACAAAAAATCCAACAAGGACTTGAATATCTGAGATGTTGGACGAGCGCACGACAATTACTCATATACGAACGACGCCGGCCGCATGCGCTGAATCTCAGAGGGGGTGCATCTCTCGGGTTTTCTACCCCGTAGCGAGATCGCGCTCAAAATAGTATATTTCGCTTTTTTGGAGTATCTTGATTCGTTATGCGTATACAGAGTACCGTTAGCACGCAAGCGTAACTATCCGATCGGTTACTCATATCAACGGCTTTTACTCTGCCACGTGCTATGCACGCGCTATAATAACCATCATCGTATCCTCTAAATATACTTGTTATTCTCACTTGTATCTAGATGGATTTCGTTGCTTTTTGAATTATTTTCATCTTATTTCTTCGGGAAGTGACAGAGCACGAGGTCAAAAATTAGCTCGACGGTGAGGCTTCATGAGTTCAGAATATTTTTAAAGTGTTTGAAGCTTTTGATCCGATGGTGAATTGCGTTAGCTGGCTTATTAGAAGTCGGAAGCTCTGGGCTATTACTGAGTCAGTCGAGAGTAAGTCGAATCGCTGAGGTTCAATCTCATGCTGCGTGTAACTCATTTGGAAAAAAAAAAACAATAAGGTATATGTTGCATCTGTGGATCGTATAATAAGGAGGAGTAATAAGTATATTATATGAGTATGGTTTGGAGTTTGTGGCTCTAGAAATTGAGACTCTGACTATGAGAGCTTGTACAAACTCCCCCCAGAATAACAATCCAAATAAATCTCATTGGCTTGAATTTTCAATATATTATCGACCATTTGCATCTCCTTGCAAGATCACGGCGATGACACGATTATTTTGACAGCTTTTTCCTTCAACTTCATCTTAGGATAATATTCAGTTGGAAAGGAATCTTAGGGTAGTATTCAGTTGAAATGAAAATATCTTTAGGGAGCAAAGCAAATTCCACATCTTCATACTTATAAGGTGCTGATGCTTGAGTCTCCTGATTATTATACTTATTTCTTGAATACCTCCTCTCAAATTAGTTTGAAATGAGTTTTCGAGATCATGACTCGAAATGGAAACATCACTCTGTCCCTTGTATTGAATATAACCAAGGGGAAAGGGTTTTTTTAATGCACCTGAAATCCAGCAAGAAGTAAAGTTCTTGCAAAAAATATTCAAAAGCGTGCGAGGATGTTCTGGACGGTATTTGGAATTTTCAAATGTTCTGTACAGCATTTTCATGTAAATGCAAGTATAAATGTGTAGAGCTCATTATTATGAACCAGCTGCAAGATGTACACCACTGTTTCATTATTTATTAGTTTAACATTGAAACATTTGAAACTTTGATTTTTCAGGATATGGAACCGAGGAGGACATAAGTGATCTGCAGGATTTGGGATCTGACATCGAGCAACAATTTCTGGAATTGAGTAGCTTGGAAGATTCTGTCTTTATCAATGAATAGCTCTCGCCAATCATTGAGCATATAATGGCTATATAATGGTCAATTACAAGACTGACATTCAAATAAAGATTCTACTCGACTGAAGACAGAAGTGAGATACTGTAAAGATTTACTCTCCTGATTTGCCGTTGCAAAATCCAGAAATGCTGGATTATGCAAGACTAATTAAAACTCAAGATAAGTGGTTATCCTTGATATTCTCGAGCCGATATCTTGGAGGAATAACTCCAGATAATGAGTTCAGTTCTACGGATGGTTTACTAAAAACTAATCGATATTTTTGCCAAATTTATTATAAAAAGTTGTTGACTTCGTAAAAAATTTCAAGATATAATGTCTACTCCAACAGTATGGATATGAATGTGTATATACTTGAGCCGAAATAGCAAATATTTCAAGTCGTTTTACTCGAGTATTATCTATCGGCGATATGATTTTTTTTTTGAGTCTGTAGATATTGTTGTCCTTATCCCAAAGGTTTTGTCGTGTTTTGATCATCCAGTTCTAATAGTTCGCGCAGACACTTGGTTTTTCGCCTTGGATCAAATCACAGATAACTTTGCCAAAGCTTCTGAAAGCTCCTTGGTTGTTCTCCTGGAAACAAAATTATGTCCTCTCGTTAGTCCTGTTCATATTTATATTTTGATTCATCATTTTCATCTTTTCTACAATTTTCTTGCCAACGAGAAAGCTATATTGTTTAAATTATTTCAAAGGTTGTGCAAATCGATTGTTAAGATGTAACAAAATGTAAAAATTTGTAAATATTGTAGAGCGTTTCGATGAATGAGAGTTTCGAATATTCCGACTACTCTTCTTATTGATAGCCTTAGCGAATATTGAATAAGAGTATTTAACCCATTCAGCACAGTTGTCCATAATCATGGTCATATAAAGTGGCAATTAAAGGACGACAATTCTAATGTGGATGAGAAGAAAAATCTGAAATCCACGTATCCGTGCTTGCTACAGGTGGTAAAGGAAAAATGCCAAGATTTCAGTTTCCTGATCTGATTTCTACCGAAATAACAATTTCCAACGTGAAAAAATTTCCTTCTGTGACGAAGTACAGCCCGTGCTGGTAGGGTTAAATGATGCGCAACGCAATGAATTACGGAATCCTTCTTGCTACTGCGACAGGGAAAATCTGATGCATTCTAATCGAAAATTTTTGTATAAGCTAGTAGGTTCTGCGCTTTTTGCATAAATGTATAGGGCTGAGCAAGATTGTGAAAAGTGATATAACCAAACCGCTCTCTCGAGCAACTGATACAGCCATGCAGATGAATTTTTTCTTATTTAGAGTTTGAATGTGTTTGTGGCATGAGATAATTAGTAGATATCACGAATAAAGTTTTCCACAATAAACGATCAGCCAATCTTCTTTCCTTTATAAGAATAGTACTGACATCGAATATACTTACTCCGTTAATTATGACGGTAGGTACAAAAGTCAAGGGCTTCTGGACCTTGAAAGTCTTTTCACCATTCTTAATTAGGAGATCGGTACCCTCTTGTCCCTCGGTACAAGCGGTAATACGTTGGACTGCGTCTGGGCCGAGGCCTACATTTTGTGCACACTGAAACAGAGGGGAATATATTGTTTTTTTTTCTACTACCTCAAAACTCTTACTAAACATGGTAGACTTAATCAATCGAAAATTCAAGCATTTTCGAGCATTCCATTCGCTCATATCGTGATTCAAACAACGGTGATGCATGCGTAAAGTTTACACATCCATCGGATGCAGCGCGAACGGTGGTCAATCATCAAATGATAATCGACGCTCTAAAAATCTCAAGCTCAAATCAATAAAGCGCACGTTGCAAGTATTAGCCGCGTGGAAGTATACCTTCTATGCAATGCATGGCACGCACATAAGTAGCAAGTATTATTTTTCATGTGTGTTGGGCGCTCTCACCTGTGGTACCGCAGTGTCCGGTGAGCTGTTGCTCATTGCGCAATTAACCACATCGACCGACTTTTGCTGTTTCTCATCACCGTCGCTCACGTTTTTCTGAATTTCGTCAAGCGCACAGGATTGGGCCTTGTTGCCATAGCACTCTTTTTCTCCGTGCTGGCAATGGAATTGAACTGGCTGGGCTCCATCACCAACTGACCACTATAATCATGAAAACAAATAGCGTCAGATTGGATCAGTACGTTCATTTTATCTCGAGTAAATACACTTATAAGGTATAGCACCGGAATCGAGAGTCTTATTCCTATATTTAGGCGTATTAGAGCTCACATCAAGATTCATGAGATTCTCGTTAGAGCTGGAAATTTGGATAGAATTTACCACAGTGAAAATGACATATTTAATTGTCAACAAATGCATTGATGAGCAATTCGATGTGTTTTAGAAGTTTTGAATGTAATTTCAGCCTGTACAAGCAGGAACTAGTTTTATGTTTGTGGGCGGTAAAATTGTCCATGGCAGTATAGTACTTTATTGCGATTCAGCGGCAGTTTCTTTCCTGTTCCGGTATCAGTATCGAAAATACTCATTTCTTTGAAAACAGATACGAGGTCTTGAACAAGAATAATATTTTTGGATCATTGTATCTGTTGTAGCAGGGACCATAGGTCTTTTTCGGATATGAAACTTGTGTCTATAAGAACGATAAGAAAATATATCTCGAGAACATTTTAAAGACATCGCTTAGGAAAATGGTCCATGTACATATGCCTAAAAACTTTCTTAGAACGACGATCACAAAAAAAACGAGCACTTGGAGTGTCACGTGAATCGTGCAAAGATGTTGAATAAGGTTTATGCAGTTTTGATTCGAACCGGCCATACTTTGATGAATTAGGATCTTCAATCGATGCTCAAAATATTTCAAACTCGGTTTTGTGCATGACTTTCTGTACATAGTAGCATCACTTGGTTTTTTGACTGTATCATGGTGCAGAAAAATCATCTATCGACGGATCGAGGTTTTTCTACGTAGTCTTTATTATTATAGAATAGAAAAAGAGTAGTTACCCGTAAAAGAGGAAGACAGTAATTTGAAGATAATTGACATGAGCAATCTTATCACGATAAATTGGTCAATCTAAATGGCTGAAATCCTCCGTAAAATAGTGTAATTTATGCATTGGAAATCCAATTACGGAAGGTCATTTTACGATTTAACAACGGTTTTTCTCAACTTCTACAGCGCAAATTTGGATGATGAGTTTTTGAAGCAATGTAATGAGTTTTATCACAAATAGAAGATTATTGGATCTTATAAGCTTTGCATGCTATGTTAGGAATTCATACTACACAAAATTATCATAAAATAAACACAATTACTTGCACAATTTGTCCAATACACAAAAAAATTAGATCTGAATTTTTTGGGACACAGCCATCGTTACCCTTGTCACGCGTCAAATAGTAAAAGAATTTGCTTACCGAGGCCTTGCCAAAAGGCACGAGGTTAACTTTCAGGAACTTTTTAACTTCGGGATGGTTGAAAGCAGGCGCCAGCTCTTTCGTGATGAAGTAAATGCTGTCCGAGCACAGAGACTCGTAATAAACATCAACCTTGATCTTGTTCTCGTCGCCTGCAACCTACACAACGAAACTGAATAAATATCTCAAGCTCGTCACCACAACAATCAAAATATCTCCAAAAAATAAAACTGAGATTGGTATTAAAAAATCACAATGACATGAAAGATAAGAAAATTTGATATTTACAGAGGCCGAGATGAGGCAGCAGCAGGTAACGGCGAGCGCGATCAAAGTTACAGGTGCGGTTTTCATGATGATAGTAATTATTATACGTGTTGGGATACCTCGTTGCAAAGTCGCGCGTGTTCGCCAAGCGAGTGTCCGTCGAATGAATCAAGCCGCAGAATTTAAGCGGCTGGTGGAAAAAAAATCTCAGCCATAACCAAAGGAGAGGGGCAGACACGACATAATCGCCCGTTAAGTCGAAACGTCCTCGTATTATACGCACCCATACAGACTAACAACTTTCCTCCTCCTCCTCCTCCTCCTTCTCACTTCGCACTTTTGATGTTTATATTGACCAAAATATATTGCTTTTTCGGATAATACATACAAGTGGTATCTCTGAGATAAAAGAGCATTTATTTTTATCAATACGCATATGGACAAAGATGAGGCGAGCTTTGGGGCCAATATTTTAAACCGAGTTGTCATTTAGAATGGATAAAGTAAAAAAATCGAAGGAAAAATAGCGGTCTTTGTGGTTTGAGAAGAGATGCTGCAATATTGAAACTACCACGTGTGTCAAATTTACATAAATTACGTTGAGCAATTATTATTTGTCAAGATCTCGAGATTTCACATCGAGAATAGATTCCTAGGTTGGTTTTCCCGAGAAAATCTGTTGAAGCGATTCTTGTCTAAATACTTCGACTTTCAAATAGAATTAGCGTAAGTCTTTCTCGCTTTTCGATGATAATGCTGGGGTATCGTTGAAATTCATACTGATTTTTGTTTGAACACATGTGGCAAAACATCTGCGTGTTAGGAAAATCGGACTCTTACCTTATATTATCTTTTGCAATTAGAAAAGTAACACCTCTAGCGGGTAGAAAGTTTAGAAAAAAAGACAAAGCTTGTCAAAAAAAAACAAAGTTTACATTGTGGATTGAAAAGTGAAAGGATGATAGAATTCAGCCACGTTGTGAAGTGAAATTATACTGTGGCACGGTGCAGCGTCACTGAAATCAACCAAGATCATATAAATTTTGACGAGCATTGACCAATGTATTATCTATGCGTCACATCATTATACTACAATGAGCATTTTTTTCAGCACTCGTTGACAAATATACCATGACTTTCAGTTTTGTCTTCCTCATTCAAATGAGCGCACAATGAGAGTAGCGGAGAATGTCCCGAATTAAGTGAATAAATCGTTTGATTTTTTTTTTCATGTTCCGGTACTTTGCTGGAGGACCGTTGCGAACCACTAAATGTCACGCTTAAAGAGCCCTCATACACGTGTGAGTGTAATGAAAATAATTGACGAATTACGTGCGAAGCTAGGAGTACAATGACTTGCTCACGATAGCAAAGAGTGGACAGTTCATTGAGAAGGAAAATCATTAGATGGATAGTGTGTCACAGAATTAGATATCACGTTGCCAAGATAGTGCAAGTAGGAGAAAGGGTGTCAGGAGAGGTGTAATTGAAGAACCGATGTCTTGCGAGTGGATACGGTCGTGGTCCTTTTGTTATTAACGTCTCTATCCATTGGAAAATTTCTCAGATTCTTTAAGTACTTTTGTCAGAATTCTGACGATGTAAATTCCATAGAGGTAAAGTCACGGAGCTTTTTTCAACACGTTCAACGCAATAATGTTCAGACCTTAGGTGTCGGTAACCCAAATATCCTTTTCGTATTTTTTTGAGGTTTCCAACATTTTTTTCAAAGAAGCATTATGGATGAGTATTTATCGCGGAAACTTACTCGAAACATGTAATAGCCGCCCATTGAGACTAGTGAGTTCCGAATCGCTCGATTCGAATATAGAAACGTTTTATCGGAACACAGTTGGTATCAAAGTTTCAGGTCGACTCGTCATCACGTATTTTTTATTCTTACTAAGGGTCAGTTTCATGGACTATAATGATTGGAGTTCCACGCATACTCTTAGTCCTACCGTCGAGCTTATATCAATATGATAAATAGTTTGCCCAAATTTTCCTCTCAAAATACAATATTGAACCATATATTTTTCTATGATGTTATAGCTAGAATTTAGTCCCCAAACCATGTGCCGCATTCTGGATATGGAATATCCTCTAAAAATGAAGAATTTCTTAAAGAGGCTAACAGCGAGTCCTAAACTCACTCTAGGTCGCTTTGTCGCGGCCGAAATGTGTCAAATAATCAAATGTCAGCGCGAGAAGAAGTGCCGAATTGGAATTCCGAAGGCTGTATAAGCATTTACATCCGAAGATTAGCCATGTAATTATTAACTTTGTCAGTTCCGTGGACACCATTCTACGCCAATAAAAGTCAATTTATCTGGGCGCAAACAATTTTTGTCGTTGGTATGGGTATAGACGAATACCGCGCGGAAAAATTTCTAAGTTACCTCCACTATTTTTGCGATAAATTTTAGGGCGAAATGACAGTTTTGTGGACTCAAAAGCCGTTTTCTGGAAATTCAATGGAGCAAAGGACACAAAAAATCGAATTATCTGCTCGGTGGTCCCGAAGCATGGATTTTCGATTCCATACAACTGCCTGAAGATGAATTTTACACCCGTTTAATGGCCTCGACACCCCAGAATTTCTCGCTAAACGCAAAAAACAACCGTAAACGGGTTTTCATGGTGGTTTCCGTGTTCTAGATTGGAATCCGGACGTGTTAGCTCAAAACAAACTACGGGATAGTATTCAGACGGCGTTTTTGAGTCGGATTGTCATAATTGAATTCACCACCCGTGTAAAAATGATCAGTACATGATCAAGTATGACCAAGTACCGCTCCTGTTACTCGGTCATGCTTGATCGTGTACCGAAATTCGCGGTATACGACCAAGCATGGGTCAAGCATGAACAAGCACGATCGAGCATCGAAATAGTACCCTCTTTTGGTCTCTCGTTACGATAATGTTGACACAACAGATGACTCTTAAGGGCTCCGGCTCCTGAAGATGTATCAAATACGCAATCATTCATTCATCTCATTCAACAATTTTCGAGCGAAAATAATGATTTATCCGTAAGTAATTGGTTGATATCTCTCCATCCACGAGCTTTTGACACCAAATATGCTTACAAAAATGGTATATGATCACAACGATGAACAACATGTTGGTGTAGTAATGTCTCATTATGACCAAGCCACAAGTTCTGGGCGTTAAGGTACATACGTGGATTAGCAAAAGAGTACTGAAAAAATATGCTTTGGGAAAATTGGGTTGAGACAAAGAGGATTAGAAAAAACGTACCCCAGCCAGTTCTGGAATATCTTTCAACGCTGAAACCGAATCTGCAATCCGCTCTGCGCTTACACGCCGCAATTTGTTTTCTTGATGCAAGAAACCTTTTTTTAAAAAGAATTCTTAATCTACATAAATAGTTTCACATGTTTTTGACCACCAAAATACGTGAAAACGCGCCTGTTCTGAGATAATCCTTGTATCAGAATCAGAAGACGTAAAATGTCCATCTGAACATGACTTTGTGGGCCATCTTGAGCTATCGCATCAAGATTTCCTTCAACGCCAAGAAAACTCTGAACGAAACAAGTTTTCTAGCAAAAAGTCCTGGGCGTGCAGGTGCAAGGCGCGGAATGCGGGTTCGATTCCTACGTTAAAAAATACCCATGAGAATCTGCTGAATGAGGGAGTTGATCGTGAAATTTTGTTGTGTGTGTTACACGTGTACGCGGGTGCTCCACCCTAAAACCAAAGCAGAAATCGATATTTTTACTTACTATCTCTCATGATCTCTGTCTACTCAAAATAGTAAAGTAAGTGTACCCAACTTGCCTGTGTACCCAACTTGCCCCCATATGTTGATCTCAGGAATGGGCACTCGTGGACCCTCCCGCATATTTTTTTTACGTTTGTTATGTTAAAATATAAGAAAGTACATAGTTTGCATCGACCCCGGATCATTTCTGCGTTCTCCAAGAAATTTAAAGTGATTTTTCCACTTTTCGTGTTTGCACGGCTATGGAATCACCGAGGAAATCGCGTTCACTAAAACCGGTGCAAATTTATTCTCATTCAACCAATCTCCCCGTACCTTAGCGCATTTGATTCCTTGTTTCAAAATCTTTGAAATCCGCCATTTGGAGCGATTTTAGGTACAAAACGCGGAGATGATTTGAGAATGAAGAAGACCGACATCGGAGTGTACCCAACATGCCCCCATATGCCGATCTCAGGAATGGGCACTCGTGGACCCTCCCGCATATTTTTTTTACGTTTGTTATGTTAAAATATAAGAAAGTACGTAGTTTGCATCGACCCCGGATCATTTCTGCGTTCTCCAAGAAATTTAAAGTGATTTTTCCACTTTTCGTGTTTGCACGGCTATGGAATCACCGAGGAAATCGCGTTCACTAAAACCGGTGCAAATTTATTCTCATTCAACCAATCTCCCCGTACCTTAGCGCATTTGATTCCTTGTTTCAAAATCTTTGAAATCCGCCATTTGGAGCGATTTTAGGTACAAAACGCGGAGATGATTTGAGAATGAAGAAGACCGACATCGGAGTGTACCCAACATGCCCCCATATGGTTATCTCGGAAAGGCGTGCAGTATGGCTTTTTTTACCACTCAGAACGTATTTACCGCATCAAAACGGGTCGGAAACAGTGTTTTGGGCCGGCTAAAAGCTACAAATGTCGCTGTACGGTGACAAAAACGAATCAAAGTGATTTCATGCACTTAATCGCCGATTTACATTGTTTCAAATAATGGGGCAAGTTCGGTACACTTACCTTATACAATCTGTTTCAGAAGGTGTGTACATATTGTAAGCGGGGGGTAGCAAAAAAATTGTAAATTTCATTCGTCTATTCAAAATTTTTTGTAAACCCTCGTGGTTTTTGTAACTTTTACTCAAAATTTGGCATTTCGCTTGTAATGCTAAGCGTGTAATGATTAGCAGTTAATCATTACACAAAAGCATTACATCGAATATTTGTGTTGTCTGCTATTGTTGTTTTGACGCGATGTGCCGTGTTTCCGACTCGTGCGTAGATGCCGAGTAAGATATTTTTTCGCGAGATTTCACGGAGCGTGTGTTGCATCGAATTTAGACTGCAGTGAACGCGAGTGTGATGGAGTCCTGCAGTGCTGGGCAGTGATGGCAGTGTATCGGCAGTGGCGGCGGTGGCTGCGCGCACGCACTGCATCATCATAATGGAGTTATTTTTTTCACGCAATGCTTTTTGTTGTGTTGTTTATCGTGCTGTGGGCGAGGCGTGTATCAGTCTGATTGTGATGTGTTATTGGATGTTTGCGGGCGATCGCCTGCAAATCATTGAATCAGACAACTGATGCAGCGGAAGAAATGCCCATAAGCATGTTGTGTCTTCTGCTACAGCTGATCTTGGTGCGTCCGTTAGCAGCCGGCTTTTAATGGAGTTCGTTTTATGTCGTTTACCTCCAACTCCGAGTTTATTGTTGATCCACAGAGTCTACGAGAAACAGCTGTAGTGTAACGGGTAGAGTTATCAGATAAGTATTATTTTATGTAACTGAAAGACGATCTTCCCTATTTTGAAAATGATTCTTTGTTCCTTTTCTCACTCTTTCAGTTTCATGTGGCGTGAGTGATTGACTATGACAAATGCTGTGTGGCCTGTCGAATGAGGATTGTCATAACTTCATTGCTTGTGCTGTCAATTGATGCATTTGGTGTCTTGAGTCTCTGTGAGTAAAACCTTAATGAATCTCCTACCTGGCATCCTCTCAGCCTCTATTGTGACTGTATCAATTTTTTTTTTTTTTTTTTCCGTAGTCTCTTTGTTCAATCGACGAGATGAGTCCAAAGCCTTTGTTTTATGTCATCTGTCTCACAATCTCAAGTGCTGGCCCGAGGAAATTCGTCGCGTGCGCGAGAATTTCCCAACTAAGCGTACGCGAAGTACCCAATATCAGGTAGCTATTGTCGGCCTTTGTTAGTTTCTCGCGTGCGCGATGAATTACCAACTTAGGGTACGCGCCCCAAATGAAGGAGTTCACATCGGCCGTGGAAAATTTTCGCGTGCGCGAGATATTTCCAGTTTGGCTCACGCGAGACCTAACATCGTTTGGCCGTGTAAGATTCCACGTGCGCGAGGAATTTCCAATTTGGTGTACGCGACGCCCGAGTTTTGGGAGTTCACATGGACGCTGGCGCGAGACTTCATTTAACTTAGCTCACGCGAGGATCACGTTAAGGAGTTTACATCGACCATGGATGATGCTCGCGTGTGTAAAAAATTTCCAACATAGCGTACGCGAGGTCCAAGTGAGCCCGGGGAAATTTATCGCGTGCGCGAGAATCTTTCAACTTAGCATACGGAAAAGACCCAACATCAGAAGCTTATTCCGGCCTCAATACTTCGTTGCGTGCGCGAAAAAATACTAACTCAGCGTACGCGGGACCCAAGTTCACGACTCCACTACGACCGTGGAAGATTCACGAGTGTGCGTAGAAATTCTAAACTTAGCATACGCGAGACGTAAGGATAGGAGTTTACATCTGCTGTGGGGAATTCTCGCATGCGCGGTGATACTCCAACTTAGCGCACGCGAGGCCCATATGCGAGAGTTCACATCGGCCATGGAAGGTCCTCGCGTGCGTGAAAATTCCTCGAGCTTGAGAAAATTTCTCGCGTCCGCGAGAATTTTCCAATTCAGCGTACGCGAAGGACTCAACATCAGAAGCTTTTCTCGGCTCTTGATATGCCCCTGCGTGCGCAAAAAATTCCCAACTTAGCGCACCCAGACCGAAGTTTAGGAGTTTAACTCGGCCGTTGAAAATTCTCGCGTGCGCGAGAGATTCTCATCTCAGCGCACGCGAAGCCCAGGTTTGATACATCGGACATGAAAGATTCTCGCGTACGCGATAAGTTTCCAACTTAGCGTACGCGAGGCCCAGCATCGAAATTGGGCAGTTCACCTCAACCATGAGAAATTTTCGCAGGCGCGAGAATTCCCAAGTTCCAAAAATTTGTCGCGTGCGCGAGAATTTCCCAATTTAGCGTACGCGAAAGACTATCATCAATAGTTCTTCTCGGCCGTGGTGAATTCTCGCGTGTTAGATAAATTCCCAACTTAGCGTATGCGAGGCCCAAGTTTTGAAGTTCACATCGGCCATGGAGAATTTTCGCGTAAGCAAAAATACTCAACTTGGCTCACGCGAGACCCAACATCAGTAGCTTCTCTCAGCCGTGGAAAATGCTCGCGTGCGAGAAAAAATTCCAATTTTTCGTACGCGAGGCTCAATTTTTGGGAGGTTACATCGGCCATGGGAGATTCTCGCGTGCGCGAATAATTTCCAACATAGTGTACGCGAAATCCCAGTGAGCCCGGGGGAATTCATCGCGTGCGCGAAAATTTTCAACTCAGTGAAAAAAGTGTTTTGAGTAATTCCACTTGAAGTGTTTTCTGCGAGTTTGCGAAAGGGGTGGGCCCAACATATTCTTATTGGAACATTTTTGACAACTTTAGTCTGCCGCAACATTTCCCAATGTACTTGAGCTCATGTTATAGCTTGTTTCAAGACCTCTAGACCAACCTCAAGTACGTCTAATTGAAATGATCCAATGGAGAAAAACGATGTTAAGCGGCGTGAAAGCGCATAAGGAGTATAACATGCATCGATGCGAGATCAGGCTGTTTTGTAGCACGGGAATCAATTTTTCTCGAGTGCAACGACGGACAAATATTCCCAGTGCCCCAAAACGGCCCGTCAAGCGAGGTCCATAATACTGTTTTTGGTGTCAGGGTGACTAAGCGCCAATTTTCCTAACTAAGCCGGGAGGAAAGATGGCTGTTTAGTTGCACGATGCCAAAAATTGTTTTTATTGGCATGCGTCCCCATACGTAGCTCTTTGCCGGTCCAAAACACTATTTTTGACTTATTTGGCCGCGATAAATACGTTCCAAGTGGTAAAAAAGTCGTACTGCACGCTCTTCCGAGATAACCACAAGGGGGGCATGTTGGGTACACACCACTTTGGCATTCATGTTTCGCAAACGATCTCCGTATTTTGCTTATAAAATTGCTCTGAATCCGAGATTTGCAAGTTTGCAATAAGAATTCTGAAGGTATTGAAAAAAGAAATTGAATGCGACAAAGCCCGTTGTGATTGGTCAAGTCAGAAACTTGACAGCCCACATCTGCCACCGAAGGTTCTTGCGTGCGCGGGAATTCCTCGGGCCCGGGACAATTCGTCGCGTGCGCGAGAATTTTCGAAATAAGCGTACGCAAAGTACCCAACATTAGGTAGGTATTTTCGGCCTTTGTTAGTTTCTCGCGTGTGCGATGAACTTTTAACTTAGTTTACGCGTGCTCAAGTTGAGGAGTTCACATTGGCCGTGGGGAATTCTCGCGTGCGCGAAAAATTTCCAACTTCGCGTACGCAAGGCCTAATTTGATGGTCTACATCGGCCATCAAGGGTTCTCACGTGCGCATGAATTTCCCGAGCCCGGAAAAATTCGTTGCGTGCGCGAGAGTTTTTCAACTTACCGTACGCGTAGTATCCAACACCAGTGGCTTTTCTCGGTTTCTGAAAGTTTCTCGCGTGCGTGATGAACTTCCAACTCAGCGTATGAGAGGCCTAAGTTGAGGAGTTCACATCGGCCATGGAAAATCCTCGCGTGCGCAAAAAAATTCCCAACTTGGCGCACGCGAGTTCGAACGTTAGTCGCTCCTCTCAGCCATGGAAAATCCTCGCGTGCGCGAAAAATTTCCAATTCAGCGTACGCGAGACCCAAGTTTGATGGTCCACGTCAGCCACCGGAGGTTCTCGCGTGCGTGGGAATTCCCCGGGCCCGGGGAAATTCGTCGTGTCCGGGAAAATTTCCGAACTTAGCGTACGCGAAATACCCAACTTCAGAATATCTTCTCGGCCATGGTGGGTTTCTTCGTGCGCGGAAAATCTCCAACTTCGCGTACGCGAGCCCCAAGTTTGAGAGTCTACATCGGCTACTGAAGGTTCTCGCATGCGCGGGAATTTTCCGGTCCCGGAAAAATTTTTCGCGTCTGCGAGAATCTTCCAACTCAGCGTACACGAAAAGCCTAACATTTGAAACTCCTCTCGACCATGATAAGTCCTTGCGTGCGCGATAAATGACTTACCCAGCGCACGTGAGACCCAAGTTTAGGTGTTCATATCGGCCATGGAAAATTCTCGCGTGCGTGAACAATTTCCAACTCAGTGTACGCGAGGCCTAAGTGAGCCCGGGAAGATTCGTGGCATGCGCGAGAATGTTTCAACTTAGCGGACGTGAGAGACTTAACTTTAGAAGCTCCTCTCGGCCATGGTGAGTCTTCGCGTGCGCAAAAAATCTTTAACTCCGGGTACGCGAGACCGAAGTGTAGGTGCTCACTTCGGCCATAGTAAATTCTCGCGTGCGCGAAGTTGGAGATTTTTCGCGCATTCCAGACCTAACATCAAAAGCTTATTTGGGCCGTTGAAAATTTCTCGCGTGCGCGAAAGAATTCCAATTTAGCGTGCATACGCGAGACCCAAGTTTGGGAGTTCACATCGGGCAGCAAAGGTTCTCGCGAAGGTTTCTCTTTGCTGAAGAATCTACATCTTCCCATGCTGTGCGCGGCGGCCGGGCACCTCCGCAACAAGCCCTTGTTGCTGAGGTGCCCGCGTCCACAGCTCGGTCTGGCGAAACTTCCCACACAGTTCCCGCGGATCTCCTGGTGCCAGATGATGATTTGAAAAGGTTTCATACGTGACCATTGCGATGTCGCAATTGTGCGAAATTATGCAAAAAAATTGTTAGTAATAATTTTGAATAAACAAATTTGAAAGGCGCCCAATTGTCGGAAATGATATGCGAAAAATGGTCGTTTTCCCCACAGTGAGCCCATCCACGCTCATTAGTGGCCGATGCCACAATTTTCTCTTTGCTGAAGAATCTACATCTTCCCATGCTGTGCGCGGTGGCCGGGCACCTCCGCAACAAGCCCTTGTTGCTGAGGTGCCCGCGTCCACAGCTCGGTCTGGCGGCTGAGAAACTTCCCACACCGTTCCCGCGGATCTCCTGATGCCAGATGATGATTTTAAAAGGTTTCATACGTGACCATTGCGATGTCACAATTGTGCGAAATTATGCAAAAAAATTGTTAGTAATGATTTTGAATAAACAAATTTGAAAGGCGCCCAATTGTCGGAAATGATATGCGAAAAATGGTCGTTTTCCCCACAGTGAGCCCATCCACGCTCATTAGTGGCCGATGCCACAATTTTCTCTTTGCTGAAGAATCTACATCTTCCCATGCTGTGCGTGGCGGCCGGGCACCTCCGCAACAAGCCCTTGTTGCTGAGGTGCCCGCGTCCACAGCTCAGTCTGGCGGCTGAGAAACTTCCCACACCGTTCCCGCGGATCTCCTGATGCCAGATGATGATTTTAAAAGGTTTCATACGTGACCATTGCGATGTCGCAATTGTGCGAAATTATGCAAAAAAATTGTTAGTAATAATTTTGAATAAACAAATTTGAAAGGCGCCCAATTGTCGGAAATGATATGCGAAAAATGGTCGTTTTCCCCACAGTGAGCCCATCCACGCTCATTAGTGGCCGATGCCACAATTTTCTCTTTGCTGAAGAATCTACATCTTCCCATGCTGTGCGCGGTGGCCGGGCACCTCCGCAACAAGCCCTTGTTGCTGAGGTGCCCGCGTCCACAGCTCGGTCTGGCGGCTGAGAAACTTCCCACACCGTTCCCGCGGATCTCCTGATTCTCCATGGCCGATGTGAACTCCAAAACTTGGGCCTCGCATACGCTAAGTTGGGAATTTATCTAACACGCGAGAATTCACCACGGCCGAGAAGAACTATTGATGATAGTCTTTCGCGTACGCTAAATTGGGAAATTCTCGCGCACGCGACAAATTTTCGGAGCTTGGGAATTCTCGCGCCTGCGAAAATTTCTCATGGTTGAGGTGAACTGCCCAATTTCGATGCTGGGGTCGTATTACGAGGCTTGATCCGCGAAAGCGCATACGGGAGACTAGTACACGAAAGCATGTAGGACTATACCTATAGTTACCGGTGTACACCTATATAGTTGGTCATGTATAGGTATAATCCTACATGCTTTCGTGTACTAGTCTCCCGTATGCGCTTTCGCGGATCAAGCCTCGTAATAGGACCCCTGGGCCTCGCGTACGCTAAGTTGGAAACTTATCGCGTACGCGAGAATCTTTCATGTCCGAAGTATCAAACCTGGGCTTCGCGTGCGCTGAGATGAGAATCTCTCGCGCACGCGAGAATTTTCAACGGCCGAGTTAAACTCCTAAACTTCGGTCTGGGTGCGCTAAGTTGGGAATTTTTTGCGCACGCAGGGGCATATCAAGAGCCGAGAAAAGCTTCTGATGTTGAGTCTTTCGCGTATGCTAAGTTGAAAGATTCTCGCGCACGCGATAAATTCCCCCGGGCTCACTTGGACCTCGCGTACGCTATGTTGGAAATTTTTTACACACGCGAGCATTATCCATGGTCGATGTAAACTCCTTAACGTGATCCTCGCGTGAGCTAAGTTAAATGAAGTCTCGCGCCAGCGTCCATGTGAACTCCCAAAACTCGGGCGTCGCGTACACCAAATTGGAAATTCCTCGCGCACGTGGAATCTTACACGGCCAAACGATGTTAGGTCTCGCGTGAGCCAAACTGGAAATATCTCGCGCACGCGAAAATTTTCCACGGCCGATGTGAACTCCTTCATTTGGGGCGCGTACCCTAAGTTGGTAATTCATCGCGCACGCGAGAAACTAACAAAGGCCGACAATAGCTACCTGATATTGGGTACTTCGCGTACGCTTAGTTGGGAAATTCTCGCGCACGCGACGAATTTCCTCGGGCCAGCACTTGAGATTGTGAGACAGATGACATAAAACAAAGGCTTTGGACTCATCTCGTCGATTGAACAAAGAGACTACGGAAAAAAAAAAAAATTGATACAGTCACAATAGAGGCTGAGAGGATGCCAGGTAGGAGATTCATTAAGGTTTTACTTACAGAGACTCAAGACACCAAGTGCATCAATTGACAGCACAAGCAATGAAGTTATGACAATCCTCATTCGACAGGCCACACAGCATTTGTCATAGTCAATCACTCACGCCACATGAAACTGAAAGAGTGAGAAAAGGAACAAAGAATCATTTTCAAAATAGGGAAGATCGTCTTTCAGTTACATAAAATAATACTTATCTGATAACTCTACCCGTTACACTACAGCTGTTTCTCGTAGACTCTGTGGATCAACAATAAACTCGGAGTTGGAGGTAAACGACATAAAACGAACTCCATTAAAAGCCGGCTGCTAACGGACGCACCAAGATCAGCTGTAGCAGAAGACACAACATGCTTATGGGCATTTCTTCCGCTGCATCAGTTGTCTGATTCAATGATTTGCAGGCGATCGCCCGCAAACATCCAATAACACATCACAATCAGACTGATACACGCCTCGCCCACAGCACGATAAACAACACAACAAAAAGCATTGCGTGAAAAAAATAACTCCATTATGATGATGCAGTGCGTGCGTGCAGCCGCCGCCGCCACTGCCGATACACTGCCATCACTGCCCAGCACTGCAGGACTCCATCACACTCGCGTTCACTGCAGTCTAAATTCGATGCAACACACGCTCCGTGCAATCTCGCGAAAAAATATCTTACTCGGCATCTACGCACGAGTCGGAAACACGGCACATGGCGTCAAAACAACAATAGCAGACAACACAAATATTCGATGTAATGCTTTTGTGTAATGATTAACAGCTAATCATTACACGCTTAGCATTACAAGCGAAATGCCAAATTTTGAGTAAAAGTTACAAAAACCACGAGGGTTTACAAAAAATTTTGAATAGACGAATGAAATTTACAATTTTTTTGCTACCCCCCGGTTACAATATGTACACACCTTCTGAAACAGATTGTATTACGTGTCGGGTGCTGGAAAACTTTTTCCAGTACGTGGCGCATATGCTGCTTACGCGAAAAGAACTTGTATCCACGTAGGAACTTATGATAGGAGTTTTTAGCACCTGTGAATCCCCGAAACTCTATGTATACAAGAAGAATACAGGCGTCCGTTGGTAACCGCGGTTTTGGAAAATGCACTCTTATTTTAGTAACCGCGGTTTGGATTTTGGTTACCGCGGTTTTTTCCTTGCCATCCCTATGCTTTTCAAAAAAATTCAGAACATCAATCTACTCGTGCTATTTCTTGGCCCCACTTTGGTCACCATATTATCAAATACTAATTCGCAGGAGAATAATACCTGAAATTTGGAAATATTGTCGATGAAAGAATCAATGTTTTGCACTTCATGCATTGATTGTAAATAACAAGATTTGAGAGTGAGAGTCAAAGAGTGTCGGAAAAGAGGGTACAAATATCGCCAGCCGAAGAAACCCCTAGTAAGGGACCAAGAAAATTGACGACTTTGGGAGAAGAACTCCAAATTTCTGATCAACTTGAATCAGGCGCGAGAGTGCAGAAGTGGCACGCAGATACCGAGTCGATCAATCAACAGAAAGAAATATTCGTGACAGTGGGAAACGATCACAGATAACTGATTTCTATGAGGGGAAATGATTTTGTCGTGTTGAACAGTAGTTTTTCCATAGTGTCGAGATCAAGGAAATGGGGCTTTGAAAAATTGCAATGAGGTGAAATTTGAATTTTTTACTGTGAGTACCCCATTTCAGACAGGAATCCGCGGATGATGGAACCGATCCCGCTTTTTCCCATAAGCCCAATGCTTCGGTAACCGCGGTTTTGGTAACCGCGGTACCTCTCCGGAACGTATTCCCCGCGGTTACCGAGGGACGCCTGTAGTTCTCTGTAATTTTATGAACAATAAATAGCAATCTCTTTTCATTAAGATGCAGGTATACCTTTTCTGTGAGCAAGATGTCACAATTACCTTTTTTTCAAACACCATGTCGGTGAGGGAAATATTGCACGAATTCACTTAGTACACTTAAAGTTGAAACTCATTGTAACTTAGATTTTAATCAATAAAATCGTACTCTGCTCGCGTTTGTCTTGAGGATTTTCCAGATTTCTCAATGAATTGGTTCCCATAGTCCGAATCTTCACATGCATAGAAAGTAGCATTTTCCATCATCAAAATTGTAGGAAATGCACAAAAGCGGCTTGAAACCTGAGAAATCATTTGGAAAATAATTCTCGTAAGGAGCACAAAATTTGACGTATGCCAGAACGTATCGCAGAAAAGTTCAACAAACGGCTAATCTTGAGGAAATATCATTTCCATGGAATTGCCCATGTACAACAGTGATGTGATAGAAGCGAGACTGCCACAGGCTCGACCACGGGCGTCTTCAATAAGTTCTTCCCTGATCTTACCGATGCACGAAACCAAATCTACTATGTACCGTTTCCTCTGAACCACAAGGACTTTAGTGAAGAAAATCACAAAAATCATGCCAAAAACAGAGTATTCATTCGCTTCCTAAGGTTCAAAGGATTTTTCCTTATCCTTACACAGGCTCAAATATTCAAATTGACCTGAGGAGTAGAAAATGACAAATTCAACCGAAAATCGAGACCCACATACTGTTTTCTCGTGTAACTACTCGCATGGTACTTGTACCGGCTGATCTGATTTTCATGAATCTATGTCATACATCATGATTCATTGATACTTGGAATGACGTATTTTTGGTCTCAGTATACGTAATTGACTTGGGAGAGTAACCATTTTGGTGGAAATTCCCGAATGACTTGGGCGAGTAATCATTCTGTTAAAAATTCCCAATTGACTTGGGCGAGCCGTCATTCTGATGGGAATTCCCCTCGGCTGTTTGACTTGATTCGTTCCATGGTTTCAAGTTTTAACGCATGTGCAGAAAGTCGATGCCTCCAGAATGACCTGAGCTCTGTTACAGAAAATAGACGAAATGGAGTTAGAACCTAAAACAGTGTTCGGGCTCGTTTTTTCAGCAAGAGCACAATAAAATTTTACATCAGATTTTGGATTTCTAAGGGCTCCCACGGAATAAATTTTTGACAAATTGATTCCACTCCTGTCCCCCTCTCCCCCAGTTAGCTAAAAAATGAGGCAATAGTTTCGAAAAATCTACGATAAAAAGTCCCTCTACCGAATGTCAATGATTTGAATTCAAGTCAACGTAGAGAAGTAATGAAACAAGCATCTTGAAGATTGGAGAAGAGTGTTGATTTTCTGCTCTGTTATAACATTCTCTGTGAAATCCATTGACGAGCCACAAGCATCCCCCAAGGACTAAGGAAATTCCACAATATTTCTACTTCATCAACTCACTTGATGTTTTGAAATGACCGAAAAAACGGAAATACTGACGAGGACCTTCTGATGGAAGAAAGACTGCTATATGCAGCTATTTTTTCAATCTTTCGCCCGTTGTGCTCGTGAGGGCATGCTGTCTCGCAAAATAGTCGAAATTGTATTTTTCCGATCCGTTTCAATGAGAATCCATGATTCGGACTATTTTGGGAATCTTATCGGTACAACGTGAAGAATGATTGAAAACAAACAGGGAATAACATCTTTTATGTTCCTAATTGTGCTGTTTTCAGAATTTTTTATCTTGGCCCGTTTCATAGAGAAAAGATTGAGTGAATTAAAAATTTCATGAAATCTTCCAATATTATTCGGCTGCTGGTATTTTGGGGCTGAGTCGTGAAAAGAGTAAAAGGAGCACCCAAGGTTTTCATACTTTAGCTTGACGATACTTTTTCCAACAATGTTTTTCTTTTATTTTGTACAGAGCTGTTGACGTTTGTAGGGAGGGTGACTTTGGTCACATTGGTTGAAAATTTTTCGGAGTCACTGTAGTATAAAAAATGTTGGAGACAGTACCCATTTTCGTGTCTGACCTCGGCGTGAGATACTCATGTATATGATTTAGTATTCCATCCTTGTTAGCATACATATATTTCGTGTCAAAAACTCGTGGATGGAGAGATATCAACCAATTACTTACGGGCGAACCATTATTTTCGCTCGAAAATTGTTGAACGAGATGAGTGAATCATTGCGTATTTGATACATCTTCAGGAGCCAGAGCCCTTAAGAGGATGTCGGATACCGACATTGTCGAGTTTTCGGATTTCTCGATGAATTTTCGAGATATCGGGAATCTACTAACCAGGAGAGGTCATCACATCCGGATCACGGATTTAGCTGAAACTCTGGGAATAGTCTTCTTTTAGTGCCAAAAGATGAAACCCAAAATTCTAGACCCTAACGCTCAAGCGTTTCCGAGCTATAACCGAAAACATTAGCATTGCCCATATAGGCCCATGTTAAAAATCATACATATAGGTATACCTGCAATGCTAATGTCCTTGGCTTTAACTCCGGAACGCTTGAGCGTTAGGGTCTATGATTTTAGGTTTCATCTTTTGGCACTGAAAGATGACTATTCCCAAAGTTTCAGCCAAATTCGTGACCCGGATCTGAAACACTCTCCTGGTAAGTAACGCCGATTCTGTATAGCTCATAGAATCGGCGTTACTTGTTAGATTTTTGATATCTCAAAAATTCATCAAGAAATCCGAAAACTCGACCACATCGGTAACTGTGCAATATTGATAGGACTCCGACGTCCCCTTAAGAGTCATCTGTTGTGTCAACATTATCGTAACGAGAGACCAAAAGAGGGTACTATTTCGATGCTCGATCGTGCTTGTTCATGCTTGACCCATGCTTGGTCGTATACCGCGAATTTCGGTACACGATCAAGCATGACCGAGTAACAGGAGCGGTACTTGGTCATACTTGATCATGTACTGATCATTTTTACACGGGCATGTACATGCACATCGCTTCTTCTCAGCTTCGTATGTCGTGTAATTGAATTTATCATTAGATTCATATGGGGTGAGTTCCGTGGAGTGCTCAAAACCTGGTTAATCATTTTACAAGAATGTTAGGATGAGTTTCATGATAGATTAACATTCTACATGCCAAAACGGAAGGAAGAAGTCGGCGCAGTTATGCCCAGCATCAATTTTGAACTTCTAAATTTTTGGACCAAAACGTGTAAGTTTTCGCGATACTATTCATATAGTCAAAGAAATGAGTATTTCATCTACACGAGTGAGCCACTGTGCGCTTGCTTCCATCGTTTTTACGAGTTGACTCCTAACGGATAACTGCTTACATGGAATTTTACGAGAATACTTCAAAATTCGAAAAACTTTACACGAAGAAAAGAATTATGGTCACCGTCGTCTGTAAATCCTGAACAAGATAATGGTGTTGGTGAGGATTATAGACACGGGGGATCAGTATAAAAGCTTCGGTGCGCACATTTCCCATCGTGATTTTTCTTTATAGAAAGATTCGGTAGCACGATCAATTGATTTCATGTATGAAGGCAATGGCACTCAAAATTTGTCATTGAGGCTAACTGAAGATCTACTCAAACACAGATTCGTGACCAATTTTCGCTTTATTTCCAATCCCAAAATGGGTGACCTTAGCGAGAGACAGGAGGAGGTGCAAATTTTGTATCCAATCTTTTCGATAAACGAAAATAAAAAAATCCATCATTTGTAGCATTCACTTGAACATTTCATTGTGAAATATAGACGAAAGAAAAATGCGACGAGCGTTGTATCGCACAGTTTTTATTATTTACATGACTTCATCAGGAAGGGCTCATTAAGACCGTCAAAGATGAATGACGATCGCAAGAAATGAGCGATTTCAAGAGGAAGAGATTTGATGAATATTTTATATGATTGACAACATATCAAACAATGAGTATATTTATATTACAAAATGAATATGGACAGCAAGGAACTCTGCCCTACACTTGAATGCCTTGACCAAACTGTATTTGTGCCTGGTCTCCCTTGATATCTTTTTCGAGCTCATTGGCCCGGCTTTGAAATATTTTTGCTAATCCCTCATTCTTCTGGATTCCTCTTTCCCCTTTTTCATGCATAGATGCAACTTTACGACAAGCAAGAAAATTTCCATACTCGCAAGCTTTCATTGCATATTTGTAAGTTGAGATGCCATCTGCTTCTACGACGCCTTCGATACCAGAGTTGTAAGCGCCGCTCAAAAAGAAGCATGCCTTTTCAACTTTTTCTGTACATGCTTTTTCGAGCATTTTGATAGCGTTTTTGATAACATTGACACGGTCATTTCCTTGAACTTCTTTACTGGCTAGCGAAACGATTCCAGCGTTTGCGCATCCTGTGTAATCGTTCAACTCACAACCTCTCTTCAAATACTTTATTGCTTCCCCATAGTCTCGTTTGCAACCTTTACCTGTAAAAACATTTTTGTGTACCTGAGAATGTTGAGTTGACAAATTTTCACACAGCGCCGAATGATTATAAGGTTGTCACGCACTATCTAGGGTGAACACAACATCCTGATTGGCCGAAAAATTAAATCTTGATCAAGAATGGAATGAATTTTTCAAGGGTCCATGAAGTTGGCGGACAAGGTAAGAATCCCGTTAAACTCGATATTGCAATCGTTTGTTATAGCAAAACTAAGTATTTTATCATCAGTGACATTGGTTTGTTAGATTCTTGGTTTTTGAGTTAATCGTGAAAAAAAGTTTGGCTACAGCGGACAAGCTCGAATCTTCATTTCCTTACCGACTAATGCCCTTAAAAATATTCTGTAAAAAGGGATCGAAGCAGAATCGTTTGTTGGAGCAGCGGTCATGACCAAAGACGAAAAATTTTCAATACTCGTAAAAAGCTTTGCGATTCGCTGAAAATTATTCAAATTCGCCGCGCAAGCAGTGGTGGGAGAAAGCATGGCGGAATAATTATTCCGCCATGGGAGAAAGTATACTCGTCTAATACTCGTGTCAGGGCCGTACCGCGTGATTGACACCCCACACCCGGACCCCGCACCGGATCCCTCAGTGACCGTGGTCCTTATTCTTGTCGGGTTGCCGCATGCATGGCGCGCATTAAACTTGAAGGAAGTTAATTGATTGAAATAATTTATTAAAAATCGTTTCGAATATGATGGGTGCGATTAAGTGGTGACATCATATGGAGGGTTTCTTTTTTTTTAATCAATAAACATGCATGGCTGATCTTAATGACCTCATGTACACAATGTACTCATTCCGTTTCGGTATCCACCGCTCCGAAGAATACAAAAATGGAATTTCTTTTAGGTCGTTCCACTTTTCCGTAGTTTCCTAGGAGAAATCCGCTATATTTTTCATCTGAGATGTGATTTCAACCCAGTTTCCTTTCCAAGATATTTGTGTCGCACACTGCATCCAGTCCGGGCAATCATGCCTTAAAGCGTGGAAAATTCGAAAAATCCGCCATAGAAGTGGTTTTTCGACAGTAGCTCGCCATTCCTCATTCAATACAAACACCCAGATGAGTTGTTTTTCTTTTCATTGTAGTATCAGAATACAATCACGTTGGATACAGAGCAGGTCAGATATGGTGGCTTCCGAGACGAAGACGAAAAATTGCCTTATACGTACGTATTTTAAATCGGGAGATTTATTGTCAGTCGGCAAAAACAGTTTTTTGTTATTATCGGTAGTAAGTCTCACAAGGAATCAATTGACTGGCATATATGAGTATACTCAGATACCCAAAACAGGTCTCCTACATGATTTTGGGACCAAAATACCTGGGCTGGATTTGGGTTCATTTGCAACGATTACTTTTTTGACACTGATCCAAAATTGCTGTCACCCATCGTCAATCTGCTGAACATGACAATTTTTTTCAGATTCAATCAAATTCAGCACGAAAATAGTCGCCCTTGCTATTCAGGAGCCAATCGAATGAACAGAAAAATGCATAACAGCAAAATCATCTCACGAACTAGAAACTATAACACAGAGCACTCGGAGCTCCAGTTTGAGTAAAAATCTCGAACAAAGGCTCAGCGCGCTCGCAAATGATCGTAAAAAATTTTTCGAAATCATGTGCGTAAAGTTAGTGCGTAAGGAACATTTTTCCGTGCATAAAGAAATTTTTGCGCACGGAATGCGTAAAGACTTTGCGTAAAGTCACCAACAGTGCGTAAGGTATGTCTTCACACACCGCTACGTATCTTTACGCACTGCCGTATTTTCTTTCTAGCCTGATATTCTACAACATCTCTTAAAGTTTCTGCGTTGTTTAGCAAAATGATCTCTGTTTTAATTCTGTAGAATCGGAGTGCTCCAATCGTTTATTTGAATCTGCCCAAAGCAAGTGTTAATGATTTCTTTCACTCGATGTAATGAATACTTATGAGCTCTATGAATTGTTATTCTCAATCTTGCTCTCTTGATAAGTCCATAATACGATTGAAATATCTTGGTCGGCCATCGAATTGAACATGGAAATACTTCACTTCGGTGGATCATGAATTTAATTGAGTTCAATACAATATATACGACTGAGAGCTTTTTGGAGTGCTTCCACCGTGGTTTCGGTGGTTTGAAATCTACCTTGGACCGTACGTCCAAAGGAAATGTAAATTCACTCTTCGGATACTTCGCCTCAATAAAGAGTGTCGGTGATGTATTCATATTTGTTTATAAGAAAGAATCCATAGGTTCTCTTCTTTCGAAATCGCTTTCTATCCCGTGTATTCAGAACATTATTATTATCAGTATAATCGTCCAAGTTCTTTCTATTGAACCATAGAAATAGCATATCATTCAATCAACCCGTTGATTTATTTTTGCCCGTCCTTGACGATATTAATAAAACTCTATAATAATTTTCCTCGAAATTCAGAATTGATAATATCTTATGAACTTACATACTTCGGATCTTGTCCACTATTAGTACTTTTGAGAATTGAGATCAATATTTTCAAACTATGCGGTAACATATGATATATCAAACAAAAGATCTTTTTCCGATACATTTTCAGAATTTTTTTTCAGTCGGGGGGCTCCGCCCCCCGATCCCCCGGCGGGGGCTTCGCCCCCTGCACCCCAACCAGGGGCTGCCACCCCTGGACCCCGCTCTATTCCATCTTCCCCCCACCTGCCCCGATCACGATTTGATTACTGGCGTATGGGGTGACTCACAGAATACTAACTTTCCGCACAAAATTTCGAAAAATATCGTACGCAACTCTGTCGAAAGGTTTCCGCACTCGGAAAAACTTTACACACGAGATGTGAATCTTTACGCACTGTTGAGATACTTTACGCACTCGCCGCTACGCGGCTCGTGCGTAAAGAATCTCACCAGTGCGTAAAGACTCACACTCGTGTGTAAAGATTTTCACTCGTACGTAAATCCAACTTTTCGACATCGTTGCGTAATATACTATTTTGCAATTTACCGATGTATGGACGCCTACAAAATTGTAAAAAATAGTACTCGCAACTCGTTCATGAGGTTCCCCGCTTCCGAGCGATTATTTTGACCTTCGCCTGCGGCTCAGGCCGAAAACCAATCGCTCAGAAGCGAGCTACAACCTCATTAAGGAGGCTCGAGCGCGTAGGAGCGTACCAAGCACGGGGCCCCGCGCGCTTTTTCCCCTTCCACCGCGTCATTGGCGCTATACATAGGTATACTCACAACGCAAGCGCTGGCTGCAACGCTAGTTTTTTTACTTTCACTCTCATTTTCTCGTAATTTTGATGGTTGACCCATAGTTTTCCTGGTATCAATTTATAGGGAATGGATAAAAGAACCGTTTTAAGTTACTCTTCCGCACAGTTTTGCGTGCGGAAATGAGTGCGGAAAAGTACGAGCCGTGCGGAAAAGTTACTTTTCCGCACGGCTCCTTAGGAAAGATCACAGGAAGGATATCTATCATCCGAAAATTAAGATGACCACGAAATTTAGCTGGTTTTTGTAAATTTCTTGACTTGTTGGCGATATTTGAATACTGTTCAAGTTGTTTTGCTAATCACAGTTTGCGTTACCATGAGATTGAGATAGAGACGCGATGTCGAGCCCCAGATAGCTAAGATGTTAGAGCATCTTCTCGGCAAGAAGAAGGTTCCCAGTTCGATCCTAGGTCCAGGGGCGGATATTTTTCTCGTTATTGAGCCTCTCATTTTTTTCCCGATTGAAAACATCTATATACGTATTTTCATCGAAAAATATCTCCACGATCGAAATTACGATTGAAAATCTCATTTTGAGTTGCTTTGAGACTTGAGTGTCTCGTGGGATAACATAGATTCGGAATTTGCCGCATGATGGGTCATGATTTACAGATTTTTTTGCTTCCTTGGACTATTTTATGATTATAAGTTGCTCAAATTTGAGATCGACTGAGACTGAAAAGGAAGTAGATAGATCGTTTTATTTGAAAATATGTACCAAAATCAAATTTTTCCCGAAATTGAATTGAATTTTTATTCAAATATAAGCACTTATATCAGAATTTTTCACCATGTGAGGGGCTCCGCCCCCACACCCCCCGCCAGGGGCTTCGCCCCCTGGACCCCCACCAGGGGTTGCACTCCTGGACCCCGCCCCGCCCCCACGTATCATCCGGAAGCACTGCTTTACTCATTTTCTCGTAGCTTTTACAAATCTTCTACGGAATTAGATCATAAATCTATCGGTGTTATGGGCAACTATCTGACACCTGTTGCGCATATAATGCAAAAACTCTCACTAATGGACGTGCATGAATTTGTTTGCAATTTTCCGATGTTTTGATGTCTACAACATTCTAGAAATAATTCTGTTAAGAATTATTAAATAAATGTAACAGGGTCCTATAAGTAATCTGAATATCATTCATTCTTCCAATCATGAATTGTCAATCTTCAATCTCATTACTGACTCTTACTTTAATTTTGGGATATGAGAACTATCGCAAAAACTGACACGGAACGACTTAGGGCCTCCTATTCTGACTAGTGAGCTGCAAACCACTCCATTCGAATTTTTGGCCACTTATTCTTTTGAAAGACAGTTGGTAATTGAGTCTCACGTCAATCCGTGAACAAATTATCTTCGAAATTTGAAATAGTAAGAGTCAAAATGTAGCTTCCACGGATTACAACAATAATTTAGGTTCCACGGATTCTCATGGAGCTACCATCGAAGTGATCGATATAGTGGGATAGCCCAAATTTATCTCTGAAAATACAATAATGAACGATTTATTCTCGATAGCTTGTAACCCCGATTGCTCAGACTAGACTTCAAGCCATACATGTCTCTCTTATCAGAAGGTTTTAATTAAAAATGAGGGATTTCGTTAAGATTTCAACAGCGTGACCCAAATTCAGTCTGAAAAACTTCGTCACAAGTAGAGTTGAAAGAATACATGTGAAACAACCAAATCCCGTCGCGGAAAAAGCTTGGAATCGAAGTTTTCAGAGCTGCATGTACATTAGGGTGTCCGTTATTTCCCAAGTTCCTCCGATCACCCATGTCACCCCCACAACCTAATCATTTAGTGAGATCTTGCGAGAAAAAAATTCTCAGAGACCCAGGTGAAGTTTGCGTGCTGCCCCACCTAGAGCGTTTCTTATTTGAAATGTACCCTTCTACATAAAAATTTGAGCCAATGATTCGCATGTACCGCGCATGCATCCCCTTCGATAGCGGGTGCAATTTTCTTCAAAATGACTACCTGAAACATTCAATTTGATACAGTAGAACCGGAAATAACCCACTCATTCGCATATCATCCACCTGAAGGACATAAAAGTGACTGAAAACGACCGTTTTTCGGTTTGTCGGTTTTTTTAGTCTAGTAAAAAATCCTGACGATTAGAGGCGAAACTGAGCACGAATTCTGTTTCTACATTCAAAAATACATCAAAAATACATATTCACATCTTTAAAATAAACCGACTCAAAATTCGCATTTTTGGATTCCTCGAGGAAAACCCTGTTTCACGAATTTGGTAACTTAAATCCTCTAAGTTCCAAAAACAGCCATAACTCTAGTTCTTCTCCATCAAATTGACTTCAGCG